>OY856189.1:12982029-13182006 GCA_963693315.1 Diogma glabrata | reverse complement strand
CGTACTAACGGAAATATTTTTTTACATTTTTCCATCTATCCTTTTCTTGATTTGCGAATTGTCAGAAATCTGCCCTCAACATTGCTGTCAGCAAAAAATCATTGTAGCGAAATTTGCTAAAGACTGGTTGATTTTTCGAAATTTTAGATCCCTCATCTTAAAATGTAGAGTTTTAGAAATCTGACATTAAAATCGTATTCAGAAACCTCTAAAACCCCCTATACACTAAATATGGTGTAAAACGGTTGAATTTTCTTATAATTTGTCCGCCATCTTAGATCCGCCATCTTAAACTGTAGAGCTTTAGAAATCTGACATTAAAATCGTATTCAGCAACCTCGAAAACCCCCCTATACACTAAATTTGGTGTAAAATGGTTGATTTTTTTAAAATTTGGTCCGCCATCTTAGATCCGCCATCTTAAAATGTAGAGTTTTAGAAATCTGACATTAAAATCGTATGCAGCAACCTCAAAAACCCCCCTATATACTAAATTTGGTATAAAACGGTTGATTTTTTAAAATTTTGTCCACCATCTTAGATCCGCCATCTTGAATTCCAAACTTCTACATACGGATTCGTGATCAGCGACCCCATAAACCCCGCCCAAACCAATTTTTTGCAATGTTTGGAGGAAAATATTTGATTGTTATCACCCTCTCAACTATATCAGTTTTTGATCCGCTATCTTGAATCCACCATGTTGAATTTCACCAGCTTATCATATCAATCTTTTAGAGCCATCCCTTGCCAACAATTTGAGAAACAAAAACAATGATATTGGATGCAAAAATTTTTTTTCATGAACATTTTTATGTGAAGACTCGAATTTTCTTGGATTTCTAGCCGCAATTGTGAGCCGCCATTTTGAAATTTCCGAAACCGCCCAACGGGACCAGATAGCAGATTCTAAAACGATAATTTTAAATCCAAATTTGGTAAAATTTATCAAACGGCATTTTGGTCAAAGCGTTGTTACGTTTGACAAAGAACGTCCAATATATACCGGGTGATTTTTTTAACCTGAAACTTTCAAATATCTCGAAAAATAAGCACTCTACGGAAAAAATGTCCCTGTTCAAAATTTAATCATTCCGCGGGGGAAACACATTAGTGCAAAAAAATAGTCCCCAACCCCCCCCCCCCCCCTCTTTGTATGTGGGCGGGGGTAACTTTGAATCTAAAATAGGAACCCTAATTTTTTATTGCACATACGGATTCTACGGCTAAAAGTACGTACGATTTGACTAAAAAATTTTGTTCGATTCATGATAGATGTAAATTGGCCTGCCAGATCGAACACATCGTCCTTTCGGTTGTTACCATTGCGTCAGGGGCGCACACAAGGGGTGGGGGTTTCGGGTCCGGCCCCCCCTCTAACCGATAATTTTTCAGCATTTTTTTTTATTTAAATTTAGATATTGTCTTGTGTATATAGTGATAATAAATTATAGATTAATGTCTCTGAACATCAGAAGGTACGATGCTAACTATGGAACTAAAATTTGTTAGTATTGATCATTTTTCTTTGAGGATTTTTGGAACGCTAATTTTAGAGTTTTTAGGATAAAAATTAGCATTGCAGATTCACGCCGGTAAGGCATTCCAGAGATGCCAGGCTCTGTTGAAAATTAACTTTGAGAAGTGAAAGTTCTACATCTTGTCACTTGAACCGTAAAATATGTTCTGTTATTGATACTCTAGTAACGTGCGAAGTTTTCAGGCTCAGGCTTAATTGGTTAGATCCAGGCAAACGCCCGTTCATCTATATTGTATTTGTAAAATTACGTTAATTCATTGACATACAAGGAATCAAGCTAATTAGTAAGATTTGAATCGCCGATTAATAGCTCTATTCTGTATAGAATCAAGACACTTCAAACTACTTTTATGTATGCTGCACTCCATATGTTAGAACAATTTTCCATGCAGGAAGAGTTTATTCTTTAAGGAACCCGTATTGTGTTTCATATTATTTTTGACGAATTAAGAAGCTCATAATATGAAATTATTCTATTTCTTAAATATTTTAGCAATAACCGACAAGCTTTATATTGGTTTGTAATTTGGTGGATTCGCTTTAGCACTTTTTTTGGAACTGCTGTAAACTAGCAATTTGCCAAAAAATTCTTTTCTTATATTTCAAATAGAAAATTTGATGCTTAATACCTTAGCAAGTGTTTCAAGAATAATTGAAGGAATACTATCTGGCCCAGCTGTCTTATTATTTTTCGGATTATATTTTTATACGAAAATGATCCGGTCCATTTTGTTAGAAACTACAGGAATTGGCCTAGGTTACAAATTAGGTTCTACTAATGGCTTTATAAAAATTGCGTGAGCCATCCTGGGTTGCTCAGCATCTTTAGTTGCTTTTATCGTAATAAATAGATATTTGTTTGCATCTATTAGTTTTCTACATACATTTCTTTCTATATGTTATAATCTAAGGTTTTCATCACGTTTATTTTTGTTATACTTTCGAAAAGCATTTTTTTTTAATTTTATTGCATTTTTACATTTACTCGAAATCCATATATCAGTCTTCGGAACGATCTATTGGAATAAGCTTGCCCATTCCCATGTGTATTATTTCTGAAAAGTATTGTAACGTATAACGCGTTTTTTATTTTCTTTTGGAATGCATTAACAATTGAATTGCAATGTTTTAAATTCAATTGAATAAAAATCAAAATAATTTTGTTTAAAATCAGTTGTTAATTAGCTTTTGAGCAATTACAATTACAATTGTTTAAATTACAAGGAACTATTGTTAATAAATAACATAAAATTTTTGATAAGTTCTTTGTAGAATTTAATTTAAAATTAATTTAAATAAAGAATGCAGTTAAATTAAATTTATATCTGATTATTAAAATAGTATATCTTACTATAATTAATAGTGTACTAGATTACTATAATAAATATTAAAATAAAATATCATAGTCCTTGTTAAAGCATCAAGGTCGAGAATAAAACCAAATAGTTTTACTGTGGAGTGTTTTGCTGTGGAAGATTTACAAAGTGGTTATTGCTTGGAATGGATTAAAAGGAAGATTATAAGAATGCAGCATTTTATACAAAAGGAAAATCAAGCATTACAGTATATGCAGAAATGTTTGAATTAATTAGCCCCTGCTAATCTGCAGTTTTATAATCCCACACAAGACTCGGATCAAATTAGGAACTTATGAATTTAAGTATGTTAAAATCAAATTAAGATCTGATCCACTAAAAAGTTCTGATACTCTAAACTGTACCAACGAAAGATCATTTGTCAAAAAAAAAAAAAATAAAACATTTTGGCCAGGATTGTCATAAACTCTAGTAGGTTTTTCCATTATCTGAGTTAAAAAAATATTAAAATAAAATTTGGATAAGAGGAAAATATAATATATTTATAATAATAAAATAGTATAAATTTTGTTTGACTAGAATGTTTTCAATAAATTCAATCCCTTCTCAATAATGAAATCCCAACAAAAATATTTGTTTTCCAAAACAGCCAAATTGGCCCTTAGAAGCAAACGTTGATTATGTAACATTTGGATCCATAACAAAAACCACTTAAATCGTACTAAATATCTAAAAGCCAATAAGAATCGAACCAGATAATCAAAAACAAACAAACAGAAATTAACAGAGTGAACGCAGAAAAATTTCTATCATGTTCATTTCTGACAAAAGTTTTTACTGTGCCATTCATGTTCTAAAGTCTGGTACCAAATCTTCTATCCCTTTTGTTATTGCGGTGATTTAAAGGTCACTGACGAAGCAAGAAAAGTCACATTGGTCGCGGAACGATTTGCTTTAAACTCGACCGTTTTGGAAACTCCTAAAGAAATGCCCCAAATCCAGTCTTCAGGAGTGGAAATAAAAGATCATCACTTGCACCTCCTCTTACCCAAATTTTCTACAAATCCTATAAATCTGTTTTTTTTCTGTTATGCTAGAAGTTGGCCAATGTCCAGCCCGTTCCTAAAAAATGAACATTTTGCAAAATGTGATATTTCAAATTATAGATCAATAACCTTACTCTTAGTTATATCTAAACTAAACGAACATTATATTAATACACACATGTCCCAATTTTTGGAAGGTACCCATTTAATATCTGACAGCCAATACGGCTTTCGCAACAAAGAATCAACAACCGATCTAAAGAACTATGTCACACATCGTTGGAACAGAACACTTGTAAAAGATTGTAAATCTTACGTTATCGCATTATACATCTTAGAAGTATTTGATCGAATCTGGCGTGCAAACTTGATCAACATGCTCGTTGCGTGCGTATTTCAACCGTAGTCGTAAGATTAACAATTTTTTCACCGACCGATACATTTCAGTATCCATCGATGGCTTTTCATTTGAGTCGAAATTAATTAACGCTAGTGTACCCCAAAGCTCAGTTTTTTCCCCTGTCTATTTTTATTTGTATAAACGCACTGTTAAAAACCACCAGTAATCCGATAAATAGTTTTGCATATGATTATCAACTAGTCCCAGGGAGGGACTGAGAAACTTTTATGATGAAACACGTTTGAAAACTATTTGTTGTGTCAATCAACATCCTAGCACATCGGTAATAAAAATCTCTGAAATCATAAAAGACAGAATGCGGCGGTTTATTCCAAATCGATTAATCACTTCTAAAACTGAGCCTTGGTTCACGCGAGATGTTGATGAGGCAGTGAGGAATAAACGCAAAGCATTTAAGACCCATAACGCTAATAAAACACCAGCGCTTATAAGAAAGCCAGAAATATTAGTAAATTCAAAATGGACTTGGACAAAGATGCGTTTATTCAGAAGAAAGCAAAGAAATTCGCCGAGCCCCCATCTGGCTCACGTAGTTTCTTTCAGGCAGTTAAATTAGTACAGAGCAATCTTACTCGATCCTCTATTCCAACCTTAGTTCTGAAAGACATTCCCGTGAACGACTCGAAAGAGAAGGTGGATCTTTTAGGTCGTATTTTCGCAGAAAACTCAAACATAGTTGAACCCCCCCAGCCTCCTACACTCATTCCCCCAGTTTTAACGAAAATGAAACCAATTATTGCGTCCCTAACAAATATTGGTAAATTTGCAAATAAAATCGACGCATCAATATTTACTGAGCAAATCGAAAGTCGATTGGAAAAATTAGAAATTTTATCGAAAGAATTTACCGTTTTCGATGACAAATTGATGTCCTTAGGTGAAGCATCGGCATCAGAAGACTTCCAAGAAAAGTTTTTCGATATCAAAGCATTACTCACAAGAGCTACGCGTGGTCGACACGTCACAACAGCAAACAACGATGAAACAATTGTTACTTTGAATACCAGCATCGATTCGCTATTGCAACAACAAAAATCGTTTTTTGAAGGATTTGCGGATCACTCAAAATCACAAATAGTAGACGTGCGGTTGCCACGAATCTCAATTGATCATTTCTATGGAGAAATAGAAAAATGGCCAACGTTTAAAGATTTTTTTGTCGCTTCGGTTCACAATAATGATAACATCTCATATGCACATAAATTTAAATTTCTAAAAGGTCTTTTGAAAGGTTCAGCTGAAAGTCTCTTAACTCACATTCCTGTTATAGACACAAGTTATGTCGAGGCATGGGAAAGGTTGTGTCAACGTTTTGATAAAAAAAGAACATCATAAAAGCTCTTATACAGAATTTTATGAATCAATCATGTAAGGGAAGTTTATCGGCCAAAACTTTACAAGCCACTTTAGCCAAGTCGTACGCACCCTTAGAGCATTGAGCCCAGAGAATGAGTCAAGAGATCCTTGGCTTATATATATTTTGCTTCAAAACTCGATTTGGATACACAAAAGCATTGGGCAGAACACTCTATAGAAAATGATTTTCCAAAATTTCAAGATTTTCTCGATTTCCTCGATCAACGTTGCAATGTTTTGGAGTTATGCCAAACGTCTGTCGCAAATAATATCTCTCATCGTTAACAACATGCTACTGCCAATGTTCGTCATCAAAATTCACCACACAATTCAATTACCAAAACAAGGTTCAGTTTTGCTCATGCGGCACAAATATCTCCAAGCTTATGTTCTTTCTGCCAATCAAGCCATGCTCTCTTTCGTTGTTATCGCTTTCAACGTTTGGATCTTAAAGAGCGCAGAAAATTTATAGCCGATCAAAATCTTTGTTTAAACTGCATGCGAAACAAATGTATCATTTGTGTCCAGTCCCATCATACGATACTGCACATTGATACAAAAACCTCACATCTTCTCATTGCAGACGCCAACACGGCAGCACAAACGGATTCTTCAAATCCAAGTTCATCGAACTTTGATCTAATTTCATCGTTTACAACGTTAAATTTATCATCTCAAAAGGTCACTCAACCCATGGATACCGATGTTCAATACCAATTGTTGTTACCTACAGCATTAGTATGTTTTAAGGATTCATCAGATTCACTACAACATGTCAGAGCAATGTTAGACTCTGGTTCTCAGTCTACATTTTTCACCGACAGCTGCGTTAAACGGCTTGGTCTTACTCGTTCCAACTCAAGAATAACAGTTAGTGGCCTTGCTGGAACGCAAGCTGGAACTACTATGGAAGTAGTTAGCTTGGAGCTTATCTCCAGATATAAATTAACAAACGCCATCACAGTAAACGCACTGGTGCTTGCCTAACTAACTTCCAACAAACCATCATTCAAAACAAAAATCTCCAATTAGCAGATCCATATTTTAATACGCCAAAGTCAATCAACGTACTAATTGTTCTTTCACTTATTATGCAACGAAAGATTAAACAAAGAAAACCTACCAGTTGCGCAACTTACCATGTTTGGATGGGTTATTTCTGGACCCCTTTCTAAGCCTCAAACAGAACAATCTTCAACACAATCAACAATATGTAACTATGTAGATATAAACACTACTCTTCAAAGATTTTGGAAGCTGGAAGAAGTACCATCATCATAAATATTTGAAGAAGATTTATCCTGCGAAAAATTATTCAAAGAAGCACACCAGAGATGAGCGTGGCCGATATATCGTCCAATTGCCTCTAGTAGAAAATTCAGAATTGGGAAACTCATTTTACGCAGCCAAAAGCAGACTTATCAGCATGGAAAGGCGTTTTAACAAAGATAACCTCTTACGCGATCTATACGTCGAATTTATGGATGAGTACATAAGTTTAGGATATATGGAACTAATTCCAGTGCATCAAATCAATTTACTATTCAATAGCATATTTTATTTACCTCATCACGCAGTACTAAAAATGTCTAGCAGCACTACCAAACTACGTGTGGTTTTTGATGGCTCGTGCAAAACTGCCAATGGGAAATCATTAAATGACAATTTACTATCTGGTCCAAATTTGCAGTCTGAACTGGTCAACATCTTACTTCGATTTCGAAAACATCCTCTAGCATTGACGGCAGATATGGAAAAGATGTACCGTCAAGTTTGGGTACACAATATTCACACAGATTTTCAGAGAATTCTATGGCGAAAATCGCCTGATCAAAAGATAAATCATTATAGGCTAAAAACAGTGACTTATGGAACTAAACCGCCATCTTACGTAGCAGTTAGATCCGTTCGTCAAGTTGTGATTGATCATGCTACATATTATCAAATGGAAGAATGTTCTGCACTTGAAGACTACTACGTAGACGATTTCCTATCTGGCTGTGAAAACTTGGAAGAAGTTGCTTGTATATACAATAAAATGATATCATTACTAAACGAGGGCGGCTTTCGATTAAGAAAATGGATGTCAAATTCCAAGGCATTTTTAGACCAAGTACCAGTCAAGGATCGTGAAACCAAATGCTTAGAAATTGATGAAGAGACATCCGGCATTGAAACTCTTGGTCTTTATTGGAATCCCAATGAAGACACTTTTCAATTGAAGGTAAACATCGATTTTGAAAAACCAACTAAACGCTCTATACTTTCAGTTGCAGCAAAAATTTATGATCCACTTGGATGGTTGTCACCATCTACAATACAAATAAAAATAATGTTTCAAGAATTGTGGTTGAAAAAATTAGAATGGGATGATCCGATATAGAGAATACCTTCAGATATAGAGAATCAATGGTCAGTCATACGCAGCAACCTTCCTGAACTTGAAAAAATTCGAATACCAAGACATTTGAATACATGCAGTACTTCAAAAAGCATCGAGTTACACGCGTTTTGTGACGCATCAAAATCTGCATATGCTACTTGTGCATATTTGCGTGGTGAAGATTGCAATGGTACTATCTCAACCATACTATTGGCGTCTAAAACAAAGGTAGCACCATTGAACCAAATTTCTTTACCACGCTTGGAATTATGTGGTGCAGTCTTGTTGTGTAAAATCACAAAATTTATAAAGAAATCATTGAAATTACACATCAACTATACTTTCGCATGGACTGATTCAAAAATCGTGTTAGCTTGGCTTTCGAATCATCCACGTAAATGGTAAACATTTGTTGGGAACCGTACATCTCAAATATTGCAGGATGTTCCACACCATGAGTGGAATTATGTCCCGTCCAAACAAAATTCAGCGGATTGTGCCTCAAGAGGAATATCTCCAGCCACCTTAGCCCATTTCAAATTGTGGTGGACACGACCAACTTGGCTTAATCGGGAACCATATTCATGGTCAGCAACATCGTCTGAAGTGTATGAAAGTGATTGTGAAGTGAAAAATAAATATAAAACATTAAACATTTCTCATAGTATTAAAAAATATAACATTTCATATTGTGAATGAACTTTTTGTTAAATTTTCATCTTACGATAAAATTAAAAGAATTTTAAGCTATATTTTCAGATACTTTGCAGCTCTTAAATTATCTGTAGATGCGCGAAAGGCAAATAATGTACCAAAATATACACTAAACCTACCAATTGCAAGACCCAACATAGATGAGCTTCATTGGGCTGAAAATATTTGCATCAAATCAGCACAAGATGAAGCTTTTCATCTAGAAATTTCAACATTATTGTCAAAACAACAACTACCAAAGGCCATCTCGCTACGATCATTAACGCCATTTATTGATGAATTTCGTCTACTACGTGTGGATGGTCGACCAGAATATTCTACTTGCACATACGACACCAAGCACCCAATCATACTTCCAAAGGGTCATTTATTAAGCAAGGAGTACATTAGAAAATACCGCAAGAAGTTTCTGCATCCTGGATCAACGCTCTTAGTTAGTTTAATACTTCGGCGATTTTGGATACTCGGATGTCGAAGCAGGGCTAAAGAAGTTGTTTTGGACACAAACAAACAAATAATTAACAGCTGATCGCAAATCTACCGAAAAATCGCGTATCTTCTAACAGACCTTTTTTGTCAACTGGCATCGACTTTGCTGGGCCTGTTTTTTTGCGCCAGAATAAATTACGAGGTCGCTCAAGTCAAACCACAAAGGCTTATATAGCACTGTTCATATGCTTTTCAGTAAAGGCAGTTCATGCCTGGTAAGCGACATGAGTACAGGAGCATACATAGCTGCATTGAGAAGATTTATTGCCAGAAGAGGAACTCCAGCAGAAATAACAAGCGACAATGGCACTAATCTTGTGGGAAGCAGAAGAGTTCTCAATGATCTACATAACGTTTTCAATAGCCAATACCATATTAATAATGTATCTTCCTTTTTAGATGATCGAAATATTAAATTCAACTTCAATCCACCTAGCGCTCCACACTTTGGTGGTCTCTGGGAGACGAATATAAAATCAGTTAAGGCTCATCTGAAAAAAGTTTTTGGAGATACCAGTTTAACATTTGAGGAGATGAACACACTACTAACGCAGATAGAGGCAGTTTTAAATTCAAGGCCTTTATGTCCACAAGGTGCAGATATAACATCATAAGATGCCCTGACACCAGCCCATTTTTTGATTTGTGACTTGATTGTGACTGATTTGTTGAACGTTGACTTTGATTCCTCAACTCATCTCACTCATATCAAGGAATCACATTTAAGCAAATGGCAGCACTTACAAAATCGCCTTCAAGGTATTTTGAGACGATGGTCTCTTGAATATTTAACAACTTTACAAAGACGTCCGAAATGGCAACAAACCAAAACCAATTTGGAACTGGGACAAATGATTGTTATTAAAGAAACAAATTTTCCACCGGATCGGTGGTCACTTGGAAGAATAACAAAGCTACATCCAGGTCATGATGGACTGATACGAGTTGCAACGGTCAAGACTAATCGAGGAAAAATAATCCGCCCAATTGGGGACAGCATGTTTTGAAAACTAAAAAAAAAAGAATAATATTTTAACAATTTTTTTTGTTTTGTTTTAAAAATCAAATGATTTTTTTTTATTGCTTGAAAGAAATATTTTCTCTATTTTGTATTAATTTTTTTGTACATAAATGTCATTTAGGCGAACTCAAGATATACATATAAAATTAATTGTGTTTCCTAATAATGATTAATTGATAATTTTGAGATTTAACAACCAGCCTTAAACTTATTAACCGTGCAATTTGGGCAATTTGTTTTTTTGCAAGTTTGGCATTTTTTTGTATAGGCTTTACCCTTTTGCTCTCTCTTCTGTTTTTGGCAGCCAAACAATCAACACCTTTTTTTATAATTTATTTATTTTTGGAGATTGGTATATTTTTGGCAAAGTTGGTGAGATATAAAACAAATTATTATACTTTTATGCTTCTAAATTTTTGTATACAAAATTCTAAGTAACCAAGTTTTGTTGATTATAAACAATTTATAAATAATTAATTAATCGTTTTATTAATAAACTTTTTGTTGAAAATTAATTAAAAGAAATAAAATTGTGATTATTATTATTCTTGAATGACAATAAAGAAAGGATAATAAATTATTATAAAGAAAAACTTATTTTTGTGTGTGCATTTATATTTTTTTATAAACATATTGTAACGACTCTTCGTTGGTTCTTTTAGATTATTGAACAAACACGACAGTAAAAGACAGATCTTTAGTTAACAAAATCCCAAACTTTATTTATCAACCAGTTACAGCAACTTCCGATTTTAATTACAATGAATTCCAGGGTCTCCGATTTATGCACGATGAACTTCACCGCTTTTCCACAATTTGAATCAATAATACTCGGAATCGTAAAATCTGTATTTACTATTCCACTAAGTTCAAATTCTTTTACTATTAGTACCCAGGCTCAAGTACCACCGATTATTCCTTATACTTTCGAATATTTGTAAAACACTTTTAATTGCAAAATTAAAAACTGACTATCTGATATTTTTGTTCGCTTATTTATATCGAAAAATAAATAAATCGAAACTTCTATAATCCACTAGAAATCAATACTACGTAGTCCGTACATCTTGAATAGGCCACACCTGTTTTCATTCATACTTGCATTTGTACTAGCGAACTCAAATTTAATTTATGCAAAATGTATTTGTTAAAGGGAGTTAACTTTTGATTTTGCCATAGAATGTAGAAAACATTTAGGCGGAACGTATTGGTTATTTATGATTAAATTAAATTAACCCATTCTGGACGAAGTTTATTACACTGCCCTCCATTTAGTTTTGTTCGTCCCGAACAATATCAGCTATTGCAATGGTACTGTTACCTTGGTACGGTGCCAACCTTTGCAGATGTATCACTTTCATCTTGGTACGGGGTCCCTTTTGTATGCGGTAGATAACATCATTAATTCGTTTGATTATTTTATATGGGCCTTCCCAATCTGGCTGCAGCTTGGGTGATCTTCCCTTAGTTCTTCTGGGGTTGTATAGCCATACCAATTCTCCTTCTTGAAAACCGTCACTATTTGCATTTATGTCGTACCTGGTTTTCATTTTGTCACTGGCAATCTTAATGTGGTCTCGAACCTGCTGATGGATTTTATTCATCTTCTCCCTTAGTTGTCCCACATAATCTGTTTTCGTGGATACCAGACCTCCAGGGATGCCAAACTCGATGTCACTAGGAAGATGTAGTTCTCTTCCGAATATGATATTCGCTGGCGTTTCACTTGTCGTATCGTGCACTGCGCTACGATAGGCCATCAAGAATAACGGAAGATCCTTGTCCCAATTTCTTTGGCTGGCTTCTACTACCTTTGACAAATGTTCTTCCATGGTTCGGTTGAATCGTTCTACCATGCCATCCGACTGCGGGTTCATAGGTGTAGTTCGTGTTTTTCTAATGCCGAGTGTTCTGCACAGCTCTTCCATCAGTTGAGATTCGAAATTCCTTCCCTGGTCGGTATGCAACTCGAGCGGTGTTCCATATCTGCAAACCCACTCATTGACTAATGTTTCAGCGACCGTAACTGCTTCCTGGTTCGGTATTGCATAAGCTTCCGGCCATTTTGTAAAGCAATCAATGACCACCATGATGTATTTGTTACCTTTCGTCGTTTCCGGAAATGGTCCCGCGATGTCTATAGCAATTCTCTCCATTGGGGCACCCACATTGTACTGTTGCATCTCTCCTCGAGTTCTAGTTTTTGGTCCTTTGCTCGCTGCACAAGTATCGCATCGCTAGGGTTTTAGGGTTTTGGCTAGGGTTTTATTGAATCCCAGGTGTCCTCCAGAAATACTTCCATGCAGCTTTCCCAGTACCTCTTCCACTCGACTTGATGGCAACACCAGTTGTTCTAACACTTTCTTTCCATCAGCGGACTCCCATTTTCTTTTCAGTATCCCGTTGTCCATAAATAGTGAGTCCCATTGCGCCCAGTAACATTTCACCTCCGTACTTAAAGGTGCTACCTCTTTCCACTCCGGTCGCCTTCCTTCGGTTTTCCATTTCAATATTGGAGCCATAGCTGGATCTTCTAGCTGCTGTCTTTTCATTGCCTCGGTACACCAATCTTCAGGAGTTTGGAACTTGATTTGGTTCACTTTCATTGCCTCGTTTCCCTCAGTTCTGCTACATGACTTGCACTCTTCTATACAGGGTCTTCTAGACAAGGCATCAGCGTTACCATGTATCCTTCCCTTGCGGTGTTCAACTTTGAAGTCGTAGCTCTGCAGGATCTCTATCCATCTTGCTGCTTGTCCTTCAGGAAATTTGAATTGTAATAACCATTTTAGAGCAGCATGGTCCGTGCGAATCAGGAATGGTTGTCCACACAAATACTTGTGGAAATGCTCACAGCCTTGATGATAGCTAGCAACTCCTTCCTCGTGACACAGTAGTTCCGCTCCGGCTTTGACAGAACTTTACTGAAGTATGCCACCACTTTCTCATCGTCTCCAATTTTCTGTGACAAAACAGCTCCAGTTCCTACATTGCTTGCGTCTGTGTCCAGAATGAACATCTTTCCGGATTCTGGATAGGCTAGTATAGGGGTGATGCATAGTTTTTCTTTTAAACTGCAGAAGGCCTCATTACATTCGGTTGTCCACAGAAACTTGGTATTTGCTTCTGTCAATTTATGTAGACTCTTGGCGATATTTGCGAAATTCTCCACGAATCTTCGATAATAGGTGCATAAGCCAAGGAAACTGCGTAGCTCATGAACATTCTTCGGTACTGGCCAATTTTTCACAGCATCAATCTTCTCGGGATCGGTTCTGACTCCATGTTCTGTAATGATGTGTCCAAGGTACTTCACTTCTTTGTGGAAGAGATTGCACTTTACCGGATTCAACTTCATGTTGGCATTACTTATTCTTCTGAGTACTTCTTCGAGGTTCATTAGATGCTCTTCGAAGTTGCGACCCATTATAATGATGTCATCAAGATAAACTAGGCAGGCCTTCCAGGTTAAACCATGCAACACGCATTCCATTAGACGTTCAAATGTTGCTGGGGCATTGCATAAACCAAACGGCATCACATTGAACTCCCACAACCCATTGCCATTAGAAAATGCCGTCTTTCGTCGATCTTCTGGATGCATTTCAAGTTGCCAGTAGCCACTCTTCAGATCTAATGTGCTGTACCATTTGGCCCCTGATAGTGTATCCAGTGTGTCATCAATTCGTGGCAGTGGATAGCTGTCCTTAATGGTTACCTCATTCAGCTTTCGATAGTCTACACAAAAACGAGCTGACCCATCTTTTTTTCTAACTAGCACCACTGGTGAGCTCCATGGACTCTTAGATGGCCTGATGACTCCATCACTTTTCATTTTGTCCAGCATTCCTTGCACTTCCTCGTGTTTGGCTAGTGGTAGTCTTCTAGGAGGCTGCCTGATAGGATGAGCGCTTCCAGTGTTGATTCTATGTCGCACGATGTTTGTTCTTCCAACATCTTCATCTCCAGTAGAGAAAACGCTGCTCATCTTCGTTAATACCCTCTTGATTTCTTTGAATTCGGCCGGGTTCATTCTTTTACTAAGATCTTGAAGTATTGCTACTAATGCGGGATTGTTTCTCTGCATGAAGACCTTCTGCCCTTCTTGACAGTTGATTATCTCTTTTATGGTGCTGCATTTGGCGATTTCTTCTCCATGATTGATGACCACTCGTTTATTTGAGAAGTTAATCAGTTGCACTGGAACTACCCCCTCTTTTGCTGCTACTAGCGTTCGGCCAATCATAATGTTTCCCCCAAAGTCGTTGTTAGCTGGCTCAATCATCACAGGTGAATTTTGGTCACTTTTATCTAGTAGTTTAGTCCATATGATTTTCTCAGATTTTGCCGGGATCTCAGTCGGTCCATCACTAATAACACGGACCTCAGCATTGTCGTTGGTAGCGTGTAGCACTATTTCTGTGTTTCCATATCTCAGTACGGGGCTTCCCAGATCTAATATAAAATTGTATTCTTTCATGAAGTCAAGCCCAATTATGCACTCATCTTCTATATCTGCTACAATAAATCGGTGCCTAAATGAATTTCCTCCAAGAACCTCTTGGTCGCTTTCTCCATAAACTAGAACTGTTTCACCCGTAGCTGTTTTTAGGGTGAATCGTCTTGCTGTATCGATCTGACTATCACAAACCACATCTGGACACACTATCGATCTCGAAGCACCTGTGTCCAAAGTCAACATGCACGATTTGCTTCCAACGGTTGCCTCTAAGACTAGACTACTATTTTCTCTTTTTACTTGTGATACCACCAATGTAGGGCATTGTAATTGAGCCAGCTTTCGCCCTTCAAAACTGGCACAATCTAGTTTCACGAATCCAGAACGCGGCCTCTGTCTTCCGGGTGTGGCTCCCATTTACATTCTCTTCGGATGTGCCCCAACTTCCCACAGCTCCAGCATCTTACTCTGCTAGACCTACTTCGTTGATTTCGCTCGGGCTTATCTCCCAGACTTTTGACACGCATGATCACTTCCTCAAGCGCTGCTTTTAGAGGTTCTTCAGCAACTTCGATCTGACGTACCCTATCTGAGCCATACGCTCTTTTTCCAGCTTCCATTTGTAAAGCCAATGCTAAGACTTCTGCAGGTAGCTTCTTTCCGCTTAGATACAGCTGATTTCTCATTTGCACATCTCGGAGAGCATTGATAAATGTATCAGCTGCCAGTTCGTCTCGATGTTTAGCGTTATAATTCGGATATGATAGATTAACCAGTCTCACAATGTCAGCCTCTAATTCTTGCAAAGTTTCGCTGACTCCTTGTTTTCGTGTCTTGAGCTGCATGCGATGGAGAGCTTGCATATGACTTTCACCATATCTTACTTCTAAGGCCTCCATTAGCTTGCTGTAATCGCGCTCTGTCGCTGATAGTGTCTGCAAAATTTCAGCAGCAGGTCCCTT
This sequence comes from Diogma glabrata, assembly GCA_963693315.1. Lineage (NCBI taxonomy): Eukaryota > Metazoa > Arthropoda > Insecta > Diptera > Cylindrotomidae > Diogma > Diogma glabrata. The sequence goes on along the minus strand of OY856189.1, from coordinate 13,166,299 downwards.
CAATGCCAATATAAGCGCGTTTGCTTTTTGCTGGTTATCTACCCCAGTTGTTGCTATCTCAAATTGCATCTTAAATATTTGATACGATGTAGATCCATCAAATGCGGGTGTTTTTACTCCAGCTGGGGCTGAAGTAGTTGATGGATTACTCATGTTACCTGACTTTCCTTGTGCTATTTCTTGGCGGAATTCACTCGAAAGTTTGCGTAATTTCTCTTGTTCTTCAGTAACTGTCCGCAGCTCCCTTTCCATGTTGTTGATTTTAACCTCCGCACTGGATATACGTGACTCGATTACTTCACGTAGTTGCTGTTGATCTAATTTTTGTTCCGCTGCCAGTTTCTCTTGTCGGGCTTTTTGTTCTGCTGCCAGTTTCTCTTGTCGGGCCATCATATCAGCAAGTTGTTGTTGTTGGTTGTTTCCTTGTTTGGCCATCATATCAGCAAATTGTTGTTGCTGCTGTGCCATCCTTTCTTTCATCAATGCCATCATCGGATCAATTGCTGGGGCATTCTGAATCGGAGCTTCCTCCGGCTCTATTTCTATAACCTCTGTGTTTTGGCCTGCTTCTTCTAAAACTTTACGCAGCCGGAATGCAAGTTCTGCTTTCGTTCCATGGATTGGGGCATTCCTTTTCTTCAACTCATCCTTCAGCTGGGTCTGGCTGAGATCACTAATATTTACTGTCTTGACCATTGTTTCAATAATCCCACTTCTGACACCACTGTAACGACTCTTCGTTGGTTCTTTTAGATTATTGAACAAACACGACAGTAAAAGACAGATCTTTAGTTAACAAAATCCCAAACTTTATTTATCAACCAGTTACAGCAACTTCCGATTTTAATTACAATGAATTCCAGGGTCTCCCATTTATGCACGATGAACTTCACTGCTTTTCCACAATTTGAATCAATAATACTCGGAATCGTAAAATCTGTATTTACTATTCCACTAAGTTCAAATTCTTTTACTATTAGTACCCAGGCTCAAGTACCACCGATTATTCCTTATACTTTCGAATATTTGTAAAACACTTTTAATTACAAAATTAAAAACTGACTATCTGATATTTTTGCTCGCTTATTTATATCGAAAAATAAATAAATCGAAACTTCTATAATCCACTAGAAATCAATACTACGTAGTCCGTACATCTTGAATAGGCCACACCTGTTTTCATTCATACTTGCATTTGTATTAGCGAACTCAAATTTAATTTATGCAAAATGTATTTGTTAAAGGGAGTTAACTTTTGATTTTGCCATAGAATGTAGAAAACATTTAGGCGGAACGTATTGGTTATTTATGATTAAATTAAATTAACCCATTCTGGACGAAGTTTATTACAATATATATTTTTTCTTGTGCTTGAATTTTGGAGAGAGGTTTTTTTTTGAATAGAATATTAGTACTCTTTAGTGATTTAGTGTTTCTCTCCACTCCGTACCTAAAAATTAGTGTGCCATTTAAAAAAATAAAAAACTTAATTTTTTTTGTGTTTTTAATCTTTTATTCTTGTTTTCAAAAGTGAATGCCAATCGTTATAAATTGCTTTACCACCCCTCATTCTTAAAAACTTTGCTAGCAACTAGCTCCAATTTTAACAAAAATTTTCTATTTATCTTATAAAACCGGAATATTTTCCGATTCTTGGAAGCTGGCCAGCGTTCAACCCATATCAAAGAAAGGCAGTAAGATAGACCCTAACAATTATAGACCAATTGCTTTTCTGCCGGTTTTAGCTAAAATAATTGAAAAATATGTTAACTACAATTTAATAGATTATTTTGAAATGTTGCGAATTATTGGATGATAAACAGTACGCTTTTCGTAGAAGTCATGCAACAGCTGATCTGTTAGCTTACGTATCCCATCTCTGGAACAAATCGCTGGAAAACCATGGTGAAGCAATCAGTATTTCACTTGACATTTCTAAAGCATTTGATAAAGTGTGGCATAAAAATCTCATAGCTAAATTAAAATCTTATGGCATAGACCATCTTAATGTCTCATGGATTCATAGTTTTCTTACAGGTCGCCAATTTCATGTTAATTTAGATGGTATCACATTCAATATTTTCACAACCCATGCTGGGGTTCTCCAAGACTCTGCACTCTCACCAACCTTGTTTCTTCTATACATTAATGACTTACTTATTTCCACAGTGCACCCAATCCATAGTTTTGCTGATGACAGCACATTGCATGCATCATATGCATCTCCTAAATTTCGATCTCATACTGCAGTTACCACTGATAGAGAGCTGCTAATTGATTCTATCAACAAAGATCTGGAGCGTATAATGGAATGGGGTGATCGTAATCTTGTTTCATTTAATCCAACCAAAACCAAACTATCTTTCACGAATAGAGCGACATAAAAATTTCCCTATTAAGATAAAGCATGAGGAATTGTGTGAGGTTGAATCAGTTAGACTTCTTGGAGTGGATATTCAAAATAACCTGAAATGGAATAAACATGTTTTCAACCTCGCCAAATCTGCAATGCAAAAATTATGATGCTTGAGTCGATGTAAAAAGTATTTCAATCCCGAGCAAATTTTGATAATCTTCAAGTCCTTTATTCGTCCATGTATGGAGTACTGCTGTCATATTTGGGGAGGTGCTTGTCAGTCAACAATAAAATGTCTAGACTCTGTACAGAGAAAAGCAATACGGTTGATTGGTAATACCAAACTAATTGACCAGCTTGATTCACTCCAGCACAGAAGAAATGTGGCTGAATTGTCAATCTACTATATATATATATAACTTTAGCGATTTCTCCTCTAAAGAAATTCAAAATATCCTCCCATCGTGTGCGCAGTATAATCGACAAACAAGAGCTACCGAGTTATCGCATTCATTTGTCGTACAAATACCTCGTTGTAGAACTGTGTCCTTCCAGAACGAGTGTTTTGATAGAGTGGCCAAATTGTGGAATTCAATGCCTTCCTCTGTATTTCCCGATGAATTTTCCCATCAGGCATTTAAAGAAAATGTCCATCATCATTTAAAACAATTAGTATAGTTATCCCTTCATATATAGTATAGTCATTCCTTCTATTTTCCTCATCTCCTTCCTTTATAGTTGACATGGTATCTTCGGATATTCAAAGAGTCTAAATAATGAATATTTCATATTTAGTGTGCTAAACATGTCTAACTTATTAATAAAAAAAAATCTTACACTGTACAAGTCATTCATCCCCTTATTTTTAAGGTGTAAAATGCACGAACGAATAAATCGGAGATAATCGTAACCGAAGACCTAGAAAAAAATCGCCGATTAGGGTGACAAAAATTTGTTTATTTTAATTCCACTAAAACACAGCTATTGATATAGTTTCCAGATCAAAGATTGAGTTCTCTAATGATATTTCAATTAGTATAATGTGTGATGAACAATCAGACGAATGTGAAAGCTTTCGTTTATTGGGAGGAGTCACAATTTCCAACTGTAGAATGATCATATAAGGGCTGGCGATGGCAAAAAGCATTGCAAAAAAACTCAGCATCCTTATTAAATGTTAAAACTATTTTACTCCGCATCAATTACTCCACATTTATAAGTCCTATATTCGTTTCTGTATTTTTTTTTTTTTTTAATAAAATGTGTTGTGTAATAGGGTTTACAGTATGTGTCACAACAACACATAAATACCTTTTAAGACCTAGGTCTAGACCTGGGTCCCACAACAACTGGCGTTCCAAGGTGTAGATTAACGCTTTTTTTAAACATCTGTGGGTTGAAGCCATCTGAGACTAAGTGTTCCGGCAAACAATTCCATTTGAACGCAGTTCGGACCAAAAAGTCCCTCTGCGATCTACCAGTATAACAGCGCGGGATCTTTACCGTTTCACCGGTTGCGGCAGTCGATTGCCGAGTGGAACGGGGGTAAGAATAAGTTTGAGGCATGATTCCGCTGATTTCATCTGAGCGCTGCTGATGACGATATTTTTAAAAAACAACGAGGTCAGCAATAGTGCGACGATGTTGTAGGGAATCAAGTTTTGATGTCAAAGTTCGATCACCCACAATTCGTATAGCTCGCTTTTGAACAGAGTCCAAGAGGGCCAAAATAGACAGAGGCAGCACCCCAAACTTGACAGCAGTACTCCATACAGGGACGAATATAGGACTTATAAATATGGAGCAATTGGTATGGAGTGAAAATTTTTTTGCTTCTATTTAGGAGGCCGAGTTTTTTAGACGCGCTTTTTGCCATCGCCATTACATGATCGTTCCAGAGTAGGTCATTTGAAACTGTGACACCCAATAAACGAATGTTTGTACATTCACCTATTGGTTCATCACACATACTAAATAAACTATCTTTGGGGAACTCGGTCTTTAATCTGGAAACAATCAACAGCTGTGTTTTGGTAGAGTTGAAATTGACAAGGTTTTGGTCACCCCAGTCGGTGACATTATTCAGGTCTTTGTTCACGTTTATGGCAGCGTCTCTCCGGGCAGGATGAATTCGTTCGTGCATTTTACCTTTTGAAGGAAGGGGCTCGAACGACTTGTGCAGAGTACTATTATCTGCAAAACTATTTATTGGGTTGCTGGTGGTTTTTAACAATTCGTTGATATAAATCAAAAATAGGGTTGGGGACAATACTGAGCCGTACCAGCGTTAATTAGTTTAGACTCAGAAGAAAATCCGTCTAAGGTTACCGAAATGTATCGGTTGGATAGAAAATTTTGAATCAGCTTCACAACATTGGGATGAAAACCGTACGCAACGAGCTTGTTGATTAAGTTGGCATGCCAGACTCGATCGAATGCCTTGGAGATGTCTAAAGCGATAACGTATGTTTCACCACCTTTATCAAGTATGCTGTTCCAACAATGCGCTACATAGTTTAATAGATCGGTAGTTGATCTTTTGTTTCGAAAACCGTATTGGCTGTCGGATATTAAATGATTTTCTTCCAGAAATTTTGAAATATGCGTGTATTAATATAATGCTCGTAGACTTTGGATAAGACCGATAGTAATGCTATTGTCCTATAATTTGAGATTTCGGTCCCTTTTTGGGGACGGACTGGACATTTGCCAACTTCCAGCACGAGGGAAATATACCAGATTTGTAGGATTGGTAGAATATTTTAGTTAAAGTTGGTGCAAGTTCTTTGGAAAAGGCTTTTAAAATAATGGGTGGAATATTGTCCATTCCTGAGGCTTTGTTGATGTTTAACCCCTATAAAGTTTAGCGACTATTTTGGGTTTGAAGTGAAGTTCATTCATATTAACTCCTGAAGACTGAATTTGGGGTATTTCTTTAGGAGTTTCCAAAACAGTGGAGTTCAGAGGAAAGCGTTAAGCGAACAAGTTAGCTTTTCTTGCGGGATCATTGACGATTAAATCACCATCAATAATAGGGGGAGTAGAAAATTTTGTACCAGAATTTAAAGAATTAATTGCGCTGTAGAAATTCTTGTCAGAAACAGACATAGACATAAGTTTTGAGGCTTTCGCTCTGTCAATTTCAGACTTTTCGTTTGAGATAATCTGATTAGATATTTTGTTGGCCTTTAGATATTGGGATCGATTAAAAAACAACTTTTGGTAATTTTTCTTGAGGTTAGTTTTCCAATTTTTAAAGTATTGATTTTTATTTACCTTTTTTTGTCAAACAACTTTTGGTAATTTTTCTTGTGGTTAGTTTTCCAATTTTTAAAGTATTGATTTTTTTTTCCCTTTTTGTCGCAAGCGCACCATCCACTTCTTAAATTTGCTGCCCATTATTGAGTCTTTCTTCTTGCATAATCAATCTTGCCGTAGCGAGTTAACCGTTTTAACTGTTGTACTGTCCCATGCTGAGTAAAAATGTTTAAAATTTTTCGGGAGGGTCATTAAAATTTTATTAATCAACATATTCTCACTAATTTCTTCCCAACACGTTTTAAGTTCATGACTAAGATTTTCAAGATCAGCCAATGACGAGCTACATCATCATTTTTATACACATACATACATATAAATTTTTTGTTCAAGAGAATGCACAATGGATTCAGTTGATTTTGCATATAAAACCTGAATACGCACCCACATGTCAAACGATGATTTACAGGCTATCAGATCACAGATGATTAATAATTTTTTCTGTTACTGATGTTATTATGGTTTTGGTTTTGGCTCGGCAACATTTCGTTGGTTCAGTGGTTTCGGTTTGGTTCAAGCGAACCGGTTTCCGTCTCTGACTGAAAGTGACTATTGTTGCATGCAACATTTCAGGTTTAACATCTCTAAGCAGCATCTGTTATTTGAGACAGTAAATTGTTATTAAGGCGCCTAAATTAACAAATTTAAAAACATGAAAAGGATTAAGGACGTAGAAATAACAAAGAAAACAAAACCTTTTTTACCTATACAATAAAATGTATCAATAATCTCAAATAACGGATGCTGTTTTAATTTTGGGAATTCCATATTTTAACGTATAAAAATATTTAAAATATTCAAAACAAAACTAAAGATATCACAAATAATTCATTGATTTAAAACTAAAGATGTTTAGAAATAGTAGGAAGAAAATTAAATAAAGTTTCCCCTCCATGATAGTTTTTTTTATTTTTAAAAAGAAGACAAATATTTTTAGAGTAGTGTAGGTAGGATTTTAAAAATAGATTTACGTGTTTATATAAAACTATTTAAATCATTAAATTATCAATGAAAGATTAAATTAAAAATAAATATTATATCAAAATAATAATCCTTTTTTATTTTAATCAATTGATTATATAAACGACAGAAATTTAAAGGAATAAATAAAACAATCCTGTAGCCAACGGTATCCTACCAATGTTACACTATCCAGATCTTGTTCTCCGATTATTGGCTGTTTAGTTTCTTGCAGAGCAATGATATCCATTTTTTACCTCTCATCTTCTGTTTTTACACTCATTAGAGCATCGGGAGAGGTCAGGTTGCTCACGATTTCCGTTGCGATTCGATAGGCTGGTCTGTTTGATCGATTAGGGATTTGGCCTTTATAAATTAGCATGAATAAAACCTCAGTTACCCGAGGTCACCAACAAAGGATTGTATTGAGCACTTTGTTGCAAGCACCAGAGCCGGTAGTAGGCTGTTAAACGTACATGAAAACAAACAAGCAGTCTATGATTTAACTAAACACATATCACCTTCACTCCAGTGTATAGTAATACCGCAGTTTTGTTTTTTAATTTTGAATACCGCAATTTTTTTTTGAATTTCAAAGTCAATTAAAATTCAATGCCCTTTTCTATTCTAAATTTTACCTAGACTAATATAAAGTATATAATACTTTTTATTGAAAATTACTGTACCGTTTAGATTTTATAATTTCTTATAGATTTAGAATTCAAATATTGAAAACGGTATGATTCATTGGTAATTTATTAAATAAAATAGCATTTAAAAAGTCTCTAAAATTTTAACCTTCACACGGCATATTTTGGGTTTTTCATTGATTAGTTATATATTTTTTTGTCTGTTTCTTTTATACAAGAAACGTTTTTAAACATACTTTGAACTGATTCACTACAGGTTAAAATTAATTTAAAAAAGAATTCCCAGAATATATGACGTGTTACATCGCCATCGTTGATTTTAAGAGGGTTGATTTTAACATCGAAGCCCATTTTAAGTTAATGTTTACCTTTATCATAAGGATTTTTTTGACATTAAATTTATTTAGTAAAATTAGTAGTTAGATGTTAGGAGTCTAATTCTTGTAATTAATACGTCCTCAAAAAACGACAGAAAGAAACGGTCTCTACTTTAGGTAGATTTCATAGAAAAATTCACGAATTGCAATGTGCGTCATTTCGGAATTTCAGGAAAATGTTGGTGATAAGCGACTATTATGATTCTGGATCCCCCTAACCGACTATTTTTCAGCATGTTTTTTATTTAGGAATTTTTAAAGCTAGGAATTGCTTAGTGTAACCAAAGTAAATTAAAGATTAACATCTCCGAATATCAGAAGATACGTTGCTAAGTACGGCACTAGGGTTTGTGGGAAATTATCAATTTTTGAGGATTTTTTAATCCTAAATTTTAAAGTTTCGAGAATTAAAATTATCAGGAAAGATTTACGCCAGTAAGGCCTTTCAGATAAGCCAGACTCCATGAAAAAAAAATCACTTTGATAAGCGACAGTTCATTACATTTATAAGTCCTACATACGTCCCTGTATGGAGTATTGTTGTCAAGTTTGGGGCGCTGCATCTCTTACTATCCTAGCTCTTTTGGACTCTGTTCAAAAGCGTGCTATACGAATTGTTGGTGATCGAGATTTAACATTAGATCTTGATTCCCTACAACATCGTCATACTGTTGCGGATCTTGTTGTTTTTTATAAATATCATCACCATCAGTGCTCGGATGAAATCAGGTCCATAATGCCTCAGACATTTGTTTTTCCCTGTTTGACTCGTCAATCGGTTTGTGCAGGTGGTCGGACTGTCGAGATTACTCACTGTCATAGTAATAGAATGCAAAGGGATTTCTTTGTACGTACATCGTACAAATGGAATGCTTAGCCCAAATCAATAGTCTCGAGTGCCTTCAAACCACAAAGATTTAAAAAAAGCGTCCTTTTATACTTCAAGACGCATGTTGTTGTGGGACCTGGGTCTTAAAAGGTATCTTTGTGTTGTTGTGACACATTTTGTAATTCCTACTACACAACACTTTTTATTAAAATAAAAATTCTACATCTTGTCACTGGAATAGTAAAGAGATGGTCTGCTATTGATGCTCTGGTGTAACGTGTGAAGTTTGCTGGCTAAGGCAAAATCGATTTGATCCAGACAGACGCTCATTCTTCTATAATCTATTTGTAAAATACCGTCAAATCAGCGATATACAAGCAATCCAGCAAGTAAGATTTGAATTGTCACTCAATTAACAGCTCTCTGCTGTGTAGAATCAAGACTCTTCAAACTAGTTATGTACGCTACATTCCCTATGTGAGAACAATATTCCATGCAGGGACGATTAAATAACTTGTATATTAAAATAAGTTATTTGCTATTAAAATCTTTACGACAACGACGCAAACTAATATAAGAATTCCACAAATATAAGAATTCCACTTCAGATTATTTTTTACCTCAACTCCAAGAAATATAACAGGTTTTTTCTCTCTTCAAGATTAGTTTTTCTTCAAGAATCAAACTTTAATGAAAACGAATTAGGCTTTGGTAACCTAGAAAAATGGCAAACTTTGGTTTTGCTCGTGTTGAATTCAACATTGTTAGCAATACCCGAATTCATAACTGTTTTTAAATCAATGTTTTATGACCCTATGAAATTTGGCCTAGTGTCTTTAAGCGCTACCGGTGAGTATAGATTAGGTGTTCGTGAGAAGCATGAGGCGTGATTTCATAAGCAAAACTATCTTTCACTGTCTTTCTTTAATTATTTTTGACTACTTAAAAAGCTCATAATATTAAAATTAATGTTCTTCTCAAACATTTTAGCAACAACTGACAAGATTGATATGGGTTTGTTATTTGTTGAATCCGTTTGAGGCACCTTTTTTACATTTCTTAGCAAATGTTTTAAAAATAACTGAAGGAATATTATCTGGCCCAGATGCCTTATTAGTATTAATTTGTAGTATTTTCCAAATTATATTTTTACGAAAAATGATCCGCCCCATTTTGATAGAAACTACGGGAACTGGATTAGGTTGCAAATTAGGTTCCACTAATGGCTATTTAAAAATTGCGTTGAGTGCTCAGCAAAATTTATAGTTTTTTCCGTAATTTTTTTTATTTTAGCGTATGGTTTTTTGTTGTGACACATTACAAATTAAACTTAAAATAGGTAGACTCTTCTATGAAATCTACCTAAAACAAAACATGGACACATTAAATGAACTTACAATCGATTTGTATGCGCGTCTTTGAGTAAAAAAGTAAAAAGTAAAATATTTGAACATTGGGCAGTACATTTGAACATTAGATGTTTATATCCGTAATAAAAAGATTTTTCTCTGCATCTATTAGTTTTCTGCATAAAATATTTTACTTCGGTCTGAAAAACCTAAGTATTACATTCATGAGCCAAAAGTGAAATTCTTACTCCCACTTTTTTCGGCATTTCTGGTCGTTTTAGGACCTACTGATTCTAAAATGTATGTCTGTCTGCTGGCCGTCCGACCGTCATTACCTACGCTGCAGGGAAAACCGCTGGAGGGATTTCAAATTTTTTTTTCTAAATATAGGTATACTCAAGGGACAGGTTCGAAAGGATGCTGTGTTTGATAACTGTACCCGAGGTGTGTCAAAAAATCATTAAGTGTGTCAAAAACAGCAAATTTTCATATTTTTCGCTTAAAAACGTGCATTTTAAGTGATTACGAGTAGGAACATTGAATTTGGAGAAATCTTGATGGTCGGGACTGGTATGTGAGATCAAAAACTAGATTATTGCATTATAAGTTTGTCAAAAAAATGTTGTCAAGTGTTTCAAAAGAAAGATTTTAATTTATTTTTTTACACAATTTTTGGAAAAAAAAATAAAATTAATTATTTGTTTGAAATGAAATTTTATTATTATTATTGAGAATTATGGCATTATAAGTTTGTCAAAAAATTGTTGTCAAGTTTGTCAAAATAAAGATTTTAATTTTTTTTTTACCTATTTCTTGAAAAAAAAAAAAAATAAAATTAATAATTTGTATGACATGAAATTTTATTATTATTATAGAGCATTATGATTATAGGTTTGTCAAAAAAATAATATCGAGTGTGTCAAAAAATTATTTCATTTATTTTTTTAGCCAATTTTTTGGGAAAAAAATGTAGCTGTTTTTATGACGTAAATGTAATTGAACATGATTTTGGACATGGACATTTTTGAATTTGTTATAGTTTTTGAAATATTTTTGGAATTTTGAAAAAAATTTGTATTTTTGATTTTGTAATATTTTTGAAATATTTTTAGAATTTTGGAAAAAGTTTTAATTTTTGTTATAATTTGTGAATATCTTTAGAATTTTGAAAAAAAAATAGAATTCTTTTACATTTTAAATATTGAAAAAAGTTTCAATTTTTGATTTTGTAAGAATTTTTGGAATATTTTTAGAATTGTGAAAAATTTTAAATTTTTGATTTTATCATAATTTTGGAAAAAGTTTCAATTTTTGATATTGTAATAATTTTTGCAATATTTTCAGAATTTTGGAAAAAGTTTAAATTTTTGAATTTTTAATAATTTTTGGAATATTTTTAGAATTTTGAAAAAAAAAAGAGCTTTTAAATTTTATATATATTTTTAGAATGTTGAAAAAAGTTTCAATTTTTGATTTTGTAAGAATTTTTGGAATATTTTTAGAATTTTGAAAAATTTTCAATTCAAATTTTGATTTTGTAATAATTTTTGCAATATTTTTAGAATTTTGGAGAAAGTTTGAATTTTGAAGAATTTTTGGAATATTATTGGAATTTAGAAAAAGTTTAAATATTTGATTTTATTCTAATTTTTGGAATATTTTTAGAACTTGGAAAAAAAAATAGAATTTTTGAATTTTATATATATTTTTATAATTTTGGAAAAAGTTTAAATTTTTGATTTTGTAAGAATTTTTGGAATACATTGGAATTTTGAAAAATTTTAAATTTTTGATTGTTATAATTTTTATAACTTTGGAATAAGTTTCAATTTTTGATTTTGGTATAATTTATGTAATATCTTGAGAGTTTTTGCAAAAAGTTTTTATCATTGATTTTGTAATAATTTTTGAAATATTTTAGAATTTTGTTGGAAAAAAGTTTGAATTTTTGATTTTATTAATTTTTACAATAATTTTGGAATTTTGAAAGAAATAAGAATTTGTGATTTTGAAATATTTTCTCGAAACGCTAAATGGAGAGGTTTTGAGTAGTTTGCTGATTGTATAATCTTTTCACTAAATTATGTTAATTTATGAACTGTTATAATTTTCCAACAACGTGTTGATGTTTCGTGTTAGTTTTGTAATACATATCTAAATAGAGATAAATATACATGTACTTTAACAAAAAGCTATGTTTGATATACACCGCTGCCCAAAACTAAAAACCATGTCCTCACAAAAGTTTTTTTCCGAAAACTATATAAAAATCCTTAACCCAGACCGAAGTCTTGATATCTCAGAGCTGTTAGATTTCAGCCCCTCCATATTTTTTTATTGAGTTTTTATCAATTTCATTTAGGTTTTACTTTCGAAAAGCATTTTTAAATTTAATTGCTGCTTACTCGAAACCCATAGATCAGCCTTCGGAACGATCAATAGGAATAAACTTTCGTATAACCGGGTGTATTTTACACTGCGATCTTGCTCTGGATTGCAATATCAAAACGCCAATCATTTTAATCGACAGCTATGATATGCTATTTGTTGAATTCTATGGGTGGTATTTTCATTTACTTCTTCATTCTATTTTTAAACTTCACAACTATTGATTGTACCTTCTGGATTTCTATGGGTGGTTGAATGACATATATTTTAATGCTTTTCATGTTGCATTGAAATGGATCTTAAAATAGTAATTTCTTTAGAAGCAGAAATGTTTGAATTAAAGGTATCTCTAAATCTCTGCCAATCTGCAGCTTTATAATCCCAAACAAGACCAGGATTAGTTTTAAACGGTTTAAGAACTTATAAATTTAAATGTGTGGAAATCAAACTATGATCTGTTCCACCTAAAGGTTTTGTTACTTTTAATTGTACCAACGATAGATCATTTGTCACAAACAATTCACTACTATCGCCAGGTTTATTATTTATTTCACTCAGATAATATACCAATCCTTGCAGAGTTCCTGGGTAGGTGGGTATATTATCTGAGTGAAAATAAATATAAAATAAATTGGAGTTTTTTTCTGAGAAACTTCAAACCATACCTTTGAATTGAAAAAATTCCAATTACTTCTTTACTTACTTGAGTTTAATCGATCTCAAAAATCCAAAATAAAATAAAATAATATTATAAAATAAAATAGTAAAAATTTTGTTTGACCAAAATATTTTAGTATCCATAAGTTCGTTCCATTCACAATAATGAAACCACAAAAAAAATATTTGTTTTCCAAGGCAGGCAGATTGACCCTTGGACACAAAATTTTTACAGTGCCATTAATCCTTTAAAGTCTGGTTCCAAATCTTCTATTTCTCTTATTATTGACGGTGGTTTAATCGTCACTGAGAATGCAAGAAAAGCCCCATTGTTTGCGGAAGCTTTGAATTTGATTGTTTTGGAAACACCTAGAGAAATACGCCAATCCAGTCGTTAGGAGTATGAAAGATCTTGATTTCAAAACCAAAATTGTCAAAAAAAGAGGGTTACATACCAACAAAATTACATACCCTATTAAGAGGGTTACATACCAACAAAGCCTTCAGTCTGGACAACATTCAGGTGTACCCCTCAGTAAGGCTCAGTTTTATTCCTTACTCTAGTTTTAATTTATATCAATGAACTCTGGAAATTCTTCAGTAATCCGATAAGTAGTTTTGCAGATGATAGTACACTGCACATGACATTCGTCTCCTATCATCAAACGGTAAACTGCATAAACAAATAAAGCCTGCCCTGAGAGACGCTGCCGTAAATGTAAACGATGACTTAATAAAAGTCGATTGGGGTAACAAAAATTTAGTCAATTTTAATTCCACCAAAACACAGTTATCGATTGCTTCTAGATCAAAAAGTTCGCCAATGATATTTTAATTAGTATGTGTGAAGATCAAATAGACGAATGTGAGAGCGTTCGTTTATTGCGAGTCACAATTTTCAATGACCTACTCTGGAATGATCATATAAAGGCAATTGCAGAGACCGCGTCAAAAAAATTCGGCCTCCTCAATAAATGTAAAAAAATATTTCACTCCGTATCAATTTCTTCATCTTTATAAGTCCAATATTCGTCATTTTATGGAGTATTGTTGTCAAGTTTGGGGCGCTGTACTTGTTTCCATTCTGGCTCTTTATGATTCTGTATAAGAGCGTGCTATGCAAATTGTTGGTGATCAAAATTTAACATCAATTCTTGATTCCCTACAGCACCTTACTGATCATGTTGTTTTATATAAATATCGTCACCATCAGTGCTCGAACGAAATCGGATCCGAAATCAGATTCTGCCTCAAACATATTCTTTTTCCCCGTTTTTCTCGTCAATCGGTTTGAGCAAACAGTCAAACTGTTGCGATCACTCGCTGTTATAGTGACAGAATGCAGTGGGATTTCATTGTTCGTTCGTTCGGACGTTCAATCCACGAAAGTCTTAAAAAAGCGTTCGTCAACACTTTAGAACACATGTTGTTGTGGGACCTAGGTCTTAAAGGGTAGCTATGTGTTGTTTTGATACATATTGTAATTCCTATAACACGACACTTTTTATTATAAAAAAAATTCTTTGGACTCCCCCCCCTAACTTTTTTTCTGTGTGCGCGAAATGTAAATGATTTTCATGAAACGTTGATAAAAAACAATTCAAAAGATTTGAGAAATCTCTTAAAAGAGATTTAAATTTTTTCGGTACATTGGACAAAGGGTTGGAGGTTGTGGGAGTCTCCCGAGCACCTGTTTTTTAAAGATCTATATCATTTGTATCTGATAATCAAATTGAATGGAGATTATAATAACAAAGAACTGATTAGTTTTTGAGCGATATTGTGATAAATCGATCCATTTTCTTGGAACATTCCTCATCTTAATAATAATTGTTACCATTCTATTCTAAGATCATATTGGACTTTGCAATTGCTTCATAAGGTATTGCAGCAGCCTTGATTGATGATTTACGAACTGGGCATTCTGCACTTGGGATTGAACATTCACACAAATCTAGATGCAACGCGCAACATGAAGAAACATTCGTAGAATGATGTATAACAAAAAAAAACTTTAGAAAATGCAAAATTATCCACATTGCACGTGCTACATATGCGGATGAAATTAACGCATGTGTTTGCCGCAATAGCGCTACGTATGGTGGATAAGAGAAAATTACAAAGAGAGATAATAGAGAGAAAATCACAAAAATTTTATATGGAATTTCATACAAAACACAACTTGAATAATTTTAAGTTATCTATGAAATTTCTCATTTGACTACAAATAAACAATTTTAATTTGCTTATGAAGTGTTGTTGACTATATATTAAGCATAATATATAAAATATTATTCTTAAGTCGCTCAAAAAAGAAACATGAAAATTGCCAAAATTTCCCATACATAGTTGTATGAAAAATTTAACCTCTTTTCGTATTTGTTTTACGGACAGAAGAAAACAAAATATTTTAAGTATTATGCTTAATATATAGTCAGTTATAGTTACAGTGACCATTTTTTGGAAAGGAAAATACGGGACATTAATTAACTAAACTATTATGCTAAAAAAATAACATCCCTCTGCTACCTATCTCAAATAAAAGTGTGTTAAAAAAATTAATTATTTAAGTTATTTATTATTATAAATATTATAACAATTAAATGAATCTAATATAGTCCCTGGGCTCATGCCGATTTCATGTGGTAATTACCACATATTTTATACTTCGTGAGGGTTGTTTTTATCTATAATTAATTTGACAAATTTACTAAAAAGAAACACACCGAATTACTAAACAAATAACTTTTTATTTTTCACTAAAATTGTACATGAAGTTTTCTTCCATTCAAAAAATGACATTTAAACTAAACGAACACTAAAGAAGAACTGAACTCTATTTATTTTTGTTTCGTTTGTTATAAAACATTAGTGTTACATGATGAGTAAAATTAATATATTTATATTCAAAATAGTGTTACCATATATAACTAAATTCAAATATTACCGTTACATAAAAATATGATCAATTGACGTAACATAGTCCCCGCCTTGAAAGAATTATAATCTTTCAATACTTAAAACTAAAATTCAAATTTAAATTCAAAATTATATAATCCCTTTAGCTGAGAAGTATTTGTTTTAATGGAAAAGTACAATAAAATGATAGTAATAATAATTTAACATTAGTAACAATTAATTGTAATTTAAACATATGCTAATCAAATTAAATAGCTAGAATATAATTAACTGTATAGTAGTCGACTGATTCAAATGTTGACTACGACCAAAAGAAACAACAAGAAAAATATTAAATAACATAAGATTATTCAATTGGTAACTTGGCTAATTTTTGAATCGCACGCTTAGCCAAGCCATTTTTTGTGAGCACAACTGCAACTCTAACCATGCCATCTAGACCCTTGACAGTTTGAACTATTCTACCCAACATCCATTTAACAGGAGGTAAATTATCGTCATGAACTAATACAATGTCATCTTCCCTCAAATTATCCGCAGGGGATTTCCATTTTTTTCTTTGTTGTAGTGTATTAATATATTCCCTTGCAAATCTTTTCCAGAAATGCTGGACCATTTGTGTAGTTGTTTTCCAGTAGGATACACGATTTGCTGGTAATTGTGTTATATCTTGTTCCACAATGCTATTGATCGGTCCACCTGTTAGGAAATGGCCCGGTGTTAAGGGTTGGGGGTCATGTGGATCTGCTGACAATAAAGTAAGTGGTCGGGAATTCATTATTCCTTCTATTTGAACCACTATAGTATAAATCTGTTCCAAAGTTAATGTTGTAATCCCTATTACTTTTTTAAAATGCGTTTTGAAAGCCTTAACATTAGCTTCCCAAAGACCACCACAGTGGGGAGACCGAGGAGGAATCATTTTCCATTCGATCGACTGCTCAGACAAAAATTTTGAAATTTCATTGTTTTGATTTTGTATCATCTCATAGGTTTTGAGTAAGTCGTTTTTGGCACCAACGAAATTACTACCGTTGTCACACCATATGGTGGATACATTTCCTCTACGAGCCAAAAAACGCTTCAAACAAGCGATAAATGATGCACTTGTAAAATCTTCAACTACTTCTAAGTGTATAGCCTTTATGGCAAAACATATAAATATACATACATAAACTTTATGTATTGTATCCTTTCGTTGGTTTTTGTACTTAATGTGGAAAGGACCACAAAAATCTATTCCAGTAACATTGAATGGCCTACATTTTTCGACTCTACTTTTCGGGAGATTGCCCATTATCTGCTGCAATTGATGTGGCTTGTGGCGAAAACATGTTACACATTTACGCAAAATTCGCTTTGTAATGTTCTTGCCGTCAATAGGCCAATAAAACTGTCGAACATTAGCTAATGTACACTCTACTCCTGAATGTAAATTTTTAGTGTGGTAATAGCGTATGATTAATTCTGTCAAATGGTGTCGAGGTAAGAGATATTGATGTTTTGTATCATACGGAAGGGAAGTATTGCTAAGTCTACCACCTACTCTAAGCATACCGTCGGCATCAAGAAACGGAGTGAGACTACATAATTTGCTCTTTTTTGACAAACATTTTTTTACTTTTAAATGCTTTATATCTAATTGAAATTCACTATATTGAATCATTTTGATTAAAAACCTTGTGGACTCTAATAGTTCACATGGTTGTAATTCCCCTATCCGTTTATTGATTTTTGATTTGCACTTAACATTGTTAATAAATCTCAACATATGAGCTACAACCCTTTTTAATTTTTCAAATGAACTAAAACGAGTAACATCAATAATATCGTTATATAAAGTATTGACTAAACATAAATCTGGTTTCAATTTTTTCAAATCAGGTAAATTTTCGAACTTGATTTTTCCGAATTTAGAAGGCCAGCTTTTTTCGAATTGTTTCAAAAATAATGGACCATTCCACCACATACTCATCGTTTCCAATTGTTGGGGCATAACACCTCTTGACACTAAGTCTGCTGGATTACTTTTACTTTCGACATGCCGCCATTCTAATTTATAAGTTAAGTCTTGTATTTCTGAAACCCTATTGGCAACATAGGTTTTTAATTGGTTGGGTGGAAGTTTTATCCATGCGAGCGTAATGCTGGAATCAGACCATAAAGTAATTCTGCTAAACTGAATATCTATTGCTTTGATAACCTTGTTGGTTAGTCTAGCTAATAAGAGTGCGGCATTCAACTCTAATCTTGGTATCGAAATTATTTTTAACGGCGCAACTCTTGATTTACTACAAAGCAAGTTAGTTGTGATATCACCGTTCGTACTGTTACTACACCTTATATACAAACATGCTCCATAGGCTGAACTAGACGCGTCAGCAAACCCGTGGAGTTCTACTGTATCATACAAATCTGACATTGCATTTCTATTTAGCCTTATCTTGTTTAAACAATTCAACTGGTTTTGAAATTCTAAATACTCTGATCTAATATTGTAAGGAATTTGTTCATCCCACTCTAATTTAGATAGCCATAATTTTTGTATCAACATTTTTGCAATTATTATCGTAGGAGCTAATAACCCTAAAGGATCAAATATTTTCGAAATATTTGCTAAAACAGAACGTTTAGTTACAATGTTATTACTATCGTGATTTAATTGCTCAATATTAAACATAAACTGATCTGTATTTGGCGTCCACGAAAGACCTAAAGCTTTTATAGTTTTATTAATTTTAGAGGAAACATCTTCTGTGTCCCCTTCGGGAATATTATTTAAGAGTTCCTTTCTATTTGAAGTCCACTTTCTCAACTTCATTCCAGCTCCATTTAAAATTTGATTCAATTGTTCTATGGTTTTCTTGCATATTTCTAAATCATTAGACCCACTTAGAACGTCATCTACGTAAAAGTCTGAAAGTAGAACTTTTTTTGCCAAAGGATATTTATTACCGTCGTCTAAAGCTAATTGCTGTAAAACTTTTGTTGCAAGGTAGGGCGCTGCAGATGTGCCAAAAGTTACAGTTTGTAATACGTATTCACGTAATGGTTGACTTTCATGCTCTCTCCAGAAAATTTTTTGATAATTAGTGAATTGTGGATCCACTAAAATCATCCTATACATTTTCTCCACATCAGCTGTGAAGACATGGGTATATTTTCTAAGCCTTAAAATGATGTTGAATAGTTCCTCTTGGACTACTGGGCCTATCATCAAACAGTCATTCAACGATAAATTGTTTGAGCTTTTAGCAGAGGCATCATATACCACTCTAAGACGTGTAGTGCTACTACCTGGTTTTATTACCGCGTGATGCGGAAGAAAATATTCGGCACTGTTTGACGTAGTGTTTTCACATAACTTCATATGACCTAAACGTTCGTATTCTCGCATGTATTCAACATAAGCGTTCCTAAAATCGACGTTTTTATTTAATCGGTTTTCAAATAAACTAAATCGTTTTAATGCTATATTACGAGACTCTCCTAGTTCACTAATTGTATCCTTGAATGGAAGGCTCACTATAAATCGACCTGATTCATCTCTACGGTATGTTTCCTGAAAGTAGGATTCACAATATTTTTCTTCTAAAGAAAATTTATTTTTATCGATTTCAACAATGGATTCTGTATTAAAAAATCTAGCTAATTGTTCGTCTAATTGATTGTCCAAAGAATTTTCACTAAGTGAAGACAAAAAGAAGTTTTGGTTATTTAAATTGGGTGCATGATAACTATGATTTTGAGAGGCAACTAATACATTTTGAGAATCAGCATCAAATCCACCACTCACAATCCAACCTAATTTGGTATTCTGTAATATTGGTAAATTGGATGCCAATTCTATACGATCGTGCAATAAAATTTTAAAAAATAATTCCGCACCAATTAATAAATCTATTTTATTTGGTTGATTAAAAGTATAATCAGCTAAGTCAACATTTGAAGGAATCGACCATCTAGATATATCTATAAAAGTGTTTGGGAAATAATTTGTAATTTCTGGAACAACTAAAAATTCCAAAACTTGTTCATATTTACTGACTCTAGATTTAATTAAAGTTGATATTTTCTTATTAATACTAGTTAAATTATGATTTAATCCCAAAACTGACATTTTAAAATTAATACTATCTAAATTAAGTTTATCTGATAATTCTTTTGAAATAAAATTATTTTGCGAAGCTGAATCTAAAAGAGCTCTACATAAATGAAATTTACCTTTACCATCAGCTACTAATACCAATGCTGTAGACAACAGTACCTGTTTCTTTTGTTTGACTTCTACCTTTTGTGGCTGACAGGTGAATGTACTAAAACTTGCTTGACCTTGTATTGGTTGAATGACTTCATTACTATTTTCATTTGTATGCTGTAAATTTGCTTTCTCAAGATTTGAATTGGTTGCACTACTATCTGAAACTTTGTTTGATGAACTAAATTGATTTGTGGTAGTACACATGCATTGTCCTTGTTGACCATTACTAAATTTATTTGAGTCTTTTCTATAAAATGTGATTGGTTTGACAGTTTTTGGCTGAAGGTTTAATTTGATGTTTCTTGAATACGAGTGTTGTCCCATATGTAATAACGTATGGTGTTTATGCTGACATATCCTACATGTGTGAGATGATGAACATTCTATGACTCGATGATCTGGACGAAGACAATTTAAACATAATCTATGTTTTCTCACTTCAGAATATCTTTCTGTCGGTTCAATTTTCAAAAAATGTTGACACTGCACTATAAAATGATTTCCATTACAGATGGAACATGTATCTGAAGTTGATGATTCACTAACAAAAGTTTTTTGACTAAATTTTGACATATGATGGATTGGCTTGTTTTGTGTCACAATTTGACTTTTATTATTTTCCACTGATTCCAAAATTCTACACCGTTGTAATAAAAATTGATGTAGTTTATCCCAGGTTGGTAATTCTAAAGAGTTTATTTCAGCTTCCCAAGCTCTGCGAGAATCTCTGTCAAATTTTTGTGTAATTACAAACACTAAGATCATATCCCATGCTTTGATATTTTGACCTTGTTTTTCCAAAGCACTTATATGAACTATGCAATCATCCGATAATTTTCTTAACTCTACTGCTGATTCTTTTGTGATGGCTTTCACACTAAACAAGTCGCTTATATGCTTTTCAATGATGGCACGTTTGTCATCATATCTTTCTATTAATGCTTTCCACGCTAAAGCAAATCCGTCTGACGATGTGTCAACTTTTTCGATGCAACTACGAGCTGTTGATTTCAAAGATCCATTGAGGTAATGAAACCTTTGTATGTCTGTAATATTTTCGTTGTTTATAATCATGGAAATAAATGAATCTTTAAATTTCGTCCAATTTTCCAATGATCCATCAAACTGCGGTAACTTTATTTCCGGTAACCTCAACGACTCGATTTTATTTTGTACTGGATGTTGTACCAAATCATTTCTTTTTCCGGGTCTCAATTCCTTTAAATAATATAGTATTTTACTTTTGAGACTTACATATTTTTCCTCGAACTGGCAATCCTCAACTGCCGAACTATCTAATTCTGTTGTATTTTCTAAATCTGCAAGTATTTCCATTAATTCTTTTTGAAGCTCCTTATATTCTTCATAATGCTTTTCTAAATTTTCTATTTTAATTTCTAGTTGTATTTCCGCAAAAAGATTTGTATTATCAAATGAATTCAAATATTCTTCT
Organism: Diogma glabrata; assembly: GCA_963693315.1. Lineage (NCBI taxonomy): Eukaryota > Metazoa > Arthropoda > Insecta > Diptera > Cylindrotomidae > Diogma > Diogma glabrata. The sequence goes on along the minus strand of OY856189.1, from coordinate 13,144,782 downwards.
AAACTTTCTAGTTTTGCTTTTATAAAGCGTTTTTGATTGTTACATTTACGAATTTTTTTGGCAGACATTTTGATGTTAGTTTCACAGAAGAAACACAAACACACGTGCACGTTTTGTATCTATTAATATTACTAATTCCAAAAGACTATTTTATACATCCGGTGGCTACGAAGGACCAAAATGTTTTTATCTATAATTAATTTGACAAATTTACTAAAAAGAAACACACCGAATTACTAAACAAATAACTTTTTATTTTTCACTAAAATTGTACATGAAGTTTTCTTCCATTCAAAAAATGACATTTAAACTAAACGAACACTAAAGAAGAACTGAACTCTATTTATTTTTGTTTCGTTTGTTATAAAACATTAGTGTTACATGATGAGTAAAATTAATATATTTATATTCAAAATAGTGTTACCATATATAACTAAATTCAAATATTACCGTTACATAAAAATATGATCAATTGACGTAACAAGGGTTGATACTTCTTTTTCAACTATGGGAGTTGGAAATTTGTTTTAGAATATGAGGGTAACTTTGTCCGACCAAAATTTGTCTGGTTTTGTTTAGTCCGATAGCCCAAACATACAAAAAATTTCAGTTGTCGGACTTGACAATGGCAGACACATTACCCTCGTGTTCTAAAGCAAATTTCCAACCCCTACAGCTAAAAAAAAAAATTGTGATAACAAATTTACAAGGTCGCGAGCAATCAGCATTTAGCGGAGCTTTCCGAACGAAAAATCGGCCGATTTGAGCAAAATGGCAGAACAAAACTTTTCGGACTCGTCAAGGACTCGTCAACACCTCACGAAGTATAAAATTTGCGGTAATCATCACATGAAATCGGCGTGGGCCCAGGGACTTACAACAAATGTCTTCTTGCTAGAATACTAAAATTAAATACTAAATTTAATTTATTTTATTCAAAGAAGTACCCAATTTTTTGCCTCGCTAAAGTAGTTTTCTAGTGTTTATCGGTTTTAATGGCTGGTCGGCTGACAGACAAACATTTGTTTCTGCTGTTTGAGAATCGTTAGGACCTAAAACGTTGAAAAATGCCAAAAAGCGGGGTTGTGGTTTTGATATTTGGCTCGATATTGTAATACTTAGGAAATTTAGACAAATTTTAGGGAATTTAGAGAAATTGTTATTTTAAATGCATATTCCTGTAAAGTTTATGCAAAGAAGAGGACATTTGCATATCAAATTAAGAAATAAAGGACATTGTAGTGTCCTGTATTTGCAAAAAAATCTCAAGGGACAGCATGGCAAGAAACAGGACAGCCCTGTAAAATACAGGACGGATGGTCACCGTAGTTATAGTTCATAAACAAATTTAAATTACTTAATTGTGGTAAAATGAGAAATTTCATAGATAGTTTTTAAAATTATTCAAGTTTTGTTTTGTATGAAATCCCATATAATTTTTTTTTTGAATTAATTCTCTTCTCCCCCTTTTCCAGCACCATTGCGGCAAACATCGGAACAAAAAAATCGCTCTTGTCTATATTGACGACATACACCATGTGCTCTAGCGGATTTTATGTTAAACAAGTTAAATAAATCAAATTGTAAACATAGGTATGTCAAATAGCATATATTTTTACTCACAAAAATATTTAAACCATATTAAATTTAATATTTTTAAAATTTGTGCAACAATTGGTGTATTTATTTATTCAAATGTAAGTTACAACACTATTATCTATTATAATTTGATCGCAATTTTATAATTTTTAATAGCAAAATGGAAAGTAATCGTAAAACTGCGAAATATTTGGGTCGCTATTAGTGTCGTACCACAGTGCAAAACATATTTAAGTCGCACCACAGTGCAAAATATATGATATTGACGGCGTGTCCATGCATCATATTCCCCGTAAGGTCATGTTTAATAAAATAACATTAAATGAATGGAAAAATGTAATGAGGATGGGAAAAAAGATTCGCAAAAACTTTGTGTTCTGTAGCAAGGAAGAACAGATTCTAATTCCATTACCACGGGCGAACATATACGAAAAAGGGCATCACATCAAATGCTTTTCCATCAGAAATTTACCACAATCAAGCATAATGACGAGGAAGCCAAAGGCAAGAAAACTCAGGTTAAATATAATGAACAAGTATGTACAATTTTGAAAATAAATGTATAATTATAAATCTTGTATGTACTTATATTTTAATTTTTAGTTTATCAATTGATACGTCCAGTAGAACAGAAGATGGCTTTGGAAATATTTATCCTACTAACAGCAAGGATGATGAAGGGTGCCACCCATACACCAATTTTGCATAGGTACTCAATTCAACATTCACGAGCGCGGCGTATCTGTGGAAATTAATGGTGAAACAGAAAAACTTAATAAACTACCGTTCCTTATTGATACTGACGAAAAATTAAATTCCATGACTGGAATTTCAACTCTAACTTTGTTAGAACGGTTACATAAGAGCTGTTTATTAATAAGGTCAGAAGAGCCCTAAAATATTGGGTTGTCTAAAAAAAAACAGTATAATATTGACAATGTGTCGAATAAAGATGAATATGAACAATATACAAACCGCTATACTATTTAATATCTCCTCAAGATGTGCTAAAAATTATTTTACCGATTGTGTGCAGTTCTTAGCAAAAGTTTTAAAATGTTGCATATAGTGGCAGACTCCAGAAGAAAACCTAAAAAATTTTAATTGTTACTTCAATTTAAATCTTTTATACTCATATTTTTTAAATTATTTATCCAAAACAAATCAAAAAGAATAAATTTTAATATTTACTTACTGTTCGTTTGAATTTTGATTTCTTTAAATAGTTTTTAAATTTTGCTAAGAGAGTGCGCTGTTATCACTTTACCAGTCGTCAATAGGCCTTACATGGATGGTTAATAAGTCGATGCAGAAGTTGTGTCACTTAACTAATTTACGCCGCCATCTGAAAGATAGTTTATGAACCATGCACATTTAACATTTAATTCGCAATTAAAAAATATTGAAGCCTTTAATCGAGATAAAAACTATTCTTTCGAGTATATATTAAGCGTAATTATGCGTTATATATAAAATATTATTCTTAAGTCGCTCAAAAAAGAAACATAAAAATTTCCAAAATTTCCCATACAAAGTTGTATGAAAAATTTAACATATTTTCGTATTTGTAAAACACAGAAAAGAAAATATAACAGAAGAAAATAGAATATTTTATATATTTTGCTTAATATATAGTCAATAATAGTTCATAAACAAATTTAAATTATTTAATTGTAGTAAAATGAAAAATTTCATAGATAACTCTTAAAACTGTTCAAGTTGTGTTTTTTATGAAATCCCATATAAATTTTTTTGAATTTATTCTCTTATCCCTTTTGGAGCACCATTGCGGCAAGCACCGAAAAAAAAATCGCTCAAAAACATATTTGATAGTCTATGTGGGTCCTACGATGGCCGTGGCCCATTTCTCAAAAATGCCGATGAAATTGAAATTTTGACGTTTCTCGTTGAAATATTAGTTTTCGTTTTGCTTTATTTTCTTCCACAAAAATTAAATTACGAAAAAATAATTATTGAAAAACAAATTTTATTTGAATTTCAACACAATCTGTCAAAATTTACTCAAGTAGGATAGCAGAGTAAATTGAAATTTTTTAGTCGATTTGCAGATTCAATTTCAATTTCAATTTCATCGAGAAATGGGCCACAGCCTATGTGGGTCCTACGATGATTAAAAAGTCGATAAAGCAGTTTTGGCAGTAAAGTAATTTACCCCGCCATCTGAACGTTTGCTTCTGAACCATCCACATTTAACATTTAATTCGCAATTAAAAAATATTAAGGCATTTAATTGAGATAAAAACTATCCTATCTCTCAAGTTGGACCATTATACACAGACTGTGTATATCTGACCGACACATTTTTGATTTGGCTGAAATATTTTTTACAGGTTTTATATCGAAATAAAAGATATACGTATTCGAGGATTTTTTTTTTGGAAAATATAGCGGTTCTAAATTTCGAGAATTTCGTGATTTTTGGCTTGACGAGTTATTTTCAAACACTCATAACTTCGGTTTTATCAAAGATAGAAACCTCTAGTTTATTTTATTTTAAAGTTAAAAGATGCTAGTTTACAAAAAAAAAAATTAAATTAATAAAACTTATTAACTGTGTTTTTAGTATGATTTTCGTATTCTACGAGAAATGATTTTTAATGTTAGAAATTAATAAATTTATCGAGCTCGGTGACGACAAAAAACTCCATATATGTTTCATTCGGTATGTAACCGAACAGATTAGGACAAAATGTGTCTAAGACATTCTAGATTCAGCTGAAAATTTTTTACGGGTTCTATATAAATAAAACGATTTACTTCTTTGATCAGTTTTTTTTTAGGAAATTGGATCTAGATTTCGAAAATTTTGAGATTTTTGGCTTGAAGATTTATTTTCAGAGATTCATAACTTCGTTTCTGCGGTAAAGATAGACACTTTTTGTTTGTTTTATTTTAAAGAATAAAGGTGGAATTTAAAGAAAAACTATTATTTATAAAAATTATTAACAAATTCCTAATGTTATAAGTAAATAAAATGTTGAAATTACTTTTTAGTCATTATCTAACAAAAATAAAGAGTGTTCAGTACGGCCATCGTATTCTACGTTTTCAATTTTCAATAAGAAACGTAAATTTGATAAATGGAGAAATGACTTTTACTGTTAGAAATAAACTAATTTATCGAACGCGAGGAAGAATTAACTTATTTGTAACAGTAAAATTTATTTCTCCATTAATTAAATATACGGTTTTTATTGAAAATTGAACGTAGAATACGATGGTCACACTAAACACTCTTTATTTTTGTTAGATAGTGACTAAAAATTAATTTTAACATTTAATTTCTTTATGACAATAGGAATTTGTTAATAATTTTAATAAATAACAGATTTTTTTGAAATTCCATCTTTATTCTTTAAAATAAAACAGACAATTTTTCATAAGTTTCATCATAAGTACTTCATGATTGTAGGCTGTAGTGTTCATTATTTAGGAGTTTTTCATTTGAAATTATATATTAATCTACTGAGAAAATTTGCACATCTTTTTATATGTGTTATTATGGTTTTCCATATTATTCACTGGTTGTGTACTTTTGACACTTTTGAATTAAAATGCTATATTTAAAAATATACTTTTTTGAATGTTTATTTTTAATTTTTTATTTTATTAATAATAGTATAAACTTCCTTATAACAGGTCGTTCAATAAGTCCGTAGGATAAGTAAGAAAAAAACAACATTTTGACAAAACTCGATTTTTTTATTCAACATAGTTGCCTTCGAGGGCGATACAACGAGTATAGCGATTTTCCAACTTTTTTATACCACTTTTATAGTACGATTTCTCTTTCTCGTCAAAATAGGCCTCAGTTTCAGCGATTACTTCATCATTGGACTTAAATTTCTTTCCAGCAAGCATTCTCTTGAGATCTGAAAACAGGAAAAAGTCGCTGGGGGCTAAATCTGGAGAATATGGTGGGTGGGTAAGCAATTCAAAGCCCAATTCATTCAATTTCGCCATCGTTTTCATCGATCTGTGACACGGTGCATTATCTTGGTGAAACAACACTTTTTTCTTTTGCAAATGTGGCCGTTTCTTTGCGATTTCAGCCTTCAATCGATCCAAAAGTTCACAGTAATACTCGCTGTTGATGGTGGTTCCTTTTTGGAGATAGTCGATGAATATTATTCCGTTCGTATCCCAAAATACAGACGCCATCACCTTACCGGCCGACTGTTGCGTCTTTGCTCGCTTTGGATTCGGTTCGTCGACTGCTGTCCACTCAGCTGACTGTCTTTTGGATTCTGGTGTGTAATTGTGAAGCCATGTCTCATCCATTGTCACATATCTACGATAGAATTCCCTTTTATTGCGGTTTAACAGTGCCAAAGACTCCTCCGAAGCATCGATTCGTTGTTGTTTTTGGTCGACTGTGAGCTCACGCTGCACCAAATTTGCACAGAGCTTTCGCATACCCAAATGTTCATGTAAAATGGTAAAAACACTACCATCTGCTACCTTTACAATGTCAGCTATTTCGTGCACCTTCAATTTGCGATCGTTCATAACCAATTTGTGGATTTTTTTTATGTTTTCTGGAATAACCGCCTCATTTGGGCGTCCACTGCGCTCTGCATCTTTTGTGCTGGTACGACCACATTTAAATTCAGCAATCCACTTCTCTACCATTTGTCTCGATGGAGCAGAGTTTGGATAATGTTTATCAAGCCATTGTTTGGTTTCCACTGTATTTTTTTTCATCAAAAATGCTTTATTAAAATTCGAAATTCACTTTTTTCCATTTTTTTTCAAAAACAAAAGTTGCTTCACACAAAATGCTATAACTCACGAATAAATAGTCAGATTACTGTCAAATTTATACACGTATCGTTTGAAGGTTAGTACTAAATAAAAATCATATGGAAAAAATTCTAGTAACGCCATCTATGTGTCATCCTACGGACTTATTGAATGACCTAGTAGTTACAATTTTGAATTTTATTTTTATTTGATTGAATATCGATTTCGACTTCCCCAGTCGTCATCCCCAGTTCTTAGATTATTCAATAACAATCTAAGAACAGGAATAATCTAAGAACTGAGGATGACGTAAGTCGAAATCAATATGCAATAAAATAAAAAATAAAATTCAAAATTGTTACTATAAGGAAGTTTATATTATTATTAATAAAATAAAAAATTAAAAATAAACATTCAAAAAAGTATATTTTTAAATATAGCATTTTAATAATACATCTTTTTAGTTTTTTTAAGCATTATTTACATTCTTTACATTCTTTACAATGATTTTTGGACATGTAAAGAATGAATTCTTTACATGTAAAGAATTACGTAAATTACTTTTTGTAAAGATTTTGAACAACGCTGGCTCAAAGACACTGAAAAAACTTCAAAAAAGTACAAAAAAAATTCTGCAATCACCACAGACGGACAACAAATAATGGTGAGCAATATTTCTATATTTGTTGCCCTGTGTAAGAAAGATGAATCCTTTACCAACTTCATGGCATACCATTGGATTATCCATCAAGAGGTTGTGTGCAGTAAAATGCTTTAATTTTCCCATGTTATGAAAAAAATAATTGTTAATTCTAATCGAGCAGCTCCTTTATTACAGCACTGACTGTTCATAGTTTTATTAGAAGCGATACGATAGCTCAGTAAAGGTAAAGTGTTTATAAGATTTAAAAAATCCACCGAATCTAAAAATCAACTCTTTGATGAATTGAACGATCCTTACTGGTTAATGGATTTAGGGTTTCTAACGGATAAACTAGTTTTTTTTTTTTTTTTTTTTATTTAAAGTTAGGCATGTTTAGTGTTAATTATAATAAATTATAAATTAACGTCTCTGAATATCCGAAGATACCATGCCAACTAGGGATAAGAATGGAATGCAAATTAAGATTCTCTGAGAAATTTATGAACGTTAACTTTAAAGCCTTGAGGATTAAATTCATCAGGGAAAACCCAGGAAGGTAAGGCATTCCAAAGATGAGAGACTCTGTTGAAAAAGTCACGTTGGAAGGCTACAGTTCTACACCTAATTATTTGAACTGTAAAGGGATGCGCTGCTACGTTTGCTCTGGTGTGACGCGAAAGGTTTGCTGATTTAGGTAAAATCGATTTGATCTCTTCAGAAGCTCGTTCATCCATAATATATTTATAAAATATAGTCAAATCAGCAACATTTCTTCTGTGCTGCAAGGAATCAAGACTGTTAGTAAGACTTGGGTTACCAATGAGTTTAATAGCTCTACGCTGTACAGAATCAAGGTAATTTAGACTAGTCAAGTATGCTCCACCCCATATGTGAGAACAGTATTCCATGCAGGGACGTATAAAAGATTTATAAACTAAAAGAAGTTGTTCGCTATCGAAAAACTTACGACATCGCCCCAAAAATCCTAACTTTTGAACAGCATTCTTAGCCAGATTAAAAATATGAGAATTCCACTTCATATTATTTTCAATCTCAACTCCTAGAAGTCTGACAGACTCATTCTCTAAAAGATTTTTGGGGCCAAATGTTAATGGAAAAGAATTGGGTGTCGTTATCCTAGAAAAATGACAAACCTGTGTTTTGCTTGTATTGAATTCAACACTGTTAGCAATACCCCAATCCATAATTGTTTTAAGATCAGTGTTAAGGGAATCTATCAATTTTGACCTACACTCACTAAGCGCTAAGGGTGTATATAATTTAGGTGCTTCATGAGACGCATGAAGCGTGCTATCATCAGCAAAACTATGTATAGGATGAACCGTTGAGTCCAACAAATCATTAATATAGATAAGAAAAAGAGTTTACAAATTTTGAACTTTTTTTGTCTCCCTGTCTAAAACCCAATTTTTCTTATAGATTTTGATCTGCTGAACACGAATATCATTTTAATTTTTTCTATGGTAGCAGTCGAAAAGTCTAGTTTCAAGCAGGCTTAATCGAATGTGAATATGGGTTTTTTCCTCTGGTGGAAAAATTATTAACGAATTGTAGTTGCTATGGTATATAATTTTACAATTTTTTAAAACAAAGCAACCTCGAAAAAATCGAATATGAATTTTGAATGTTATGTTGCCGTCTGTCGATTTCTTATTTGATAATTTCTAATGAATATTGTTATATATTTAATATAAAAAAAAATTGTGTTTCCTACGCGAGATAACAACATTTTACGTTCGTGAATTTGCATCACTCGATGCTAACGCGTCTCGTAAACAAATTTTCACTCACGAAAAAGCAGCGTTTTCATCTCTTGTAGTAAAATGTACTATTTTCGGTGAAAAATAGATTATTTCGGTTTTGGGATCACACATTTTACAAAACAAACAAATTCAATATATTTATGAAACAATTGCATAGTAAAGATGCTAACAAACGCTTTTTTTTTTTTAAATCCATCAAGGATTCTGGAAGTTATCCTCGAAAGAAGTTGAAAGTTGGAGGTTGAAAATTTTTCTTAAGAATAATTTAAACAAGGAGGGCCCGGCGTTCTTCGCTACGCTTATAAATAAAGTTTTTACGTAGACATTTTGTAGACATAGAAGCAATGATTTCAAAAGTGGTAGTATGAAATGATAGCATAATTTTCAATTTTTATTTTTAAAAATATAGGAAATCCCGTGACCGAAATTCGGTCATACATGAAAATTTTATATTTTATTTTATATATTAATAGACAATTGAAACAGCAATTATTATCAAAAACAAATGCAAACGCACAGACACTCATACTCATAAAAGAAGAAAAGGTGTTTAAGAAAAATGAGAAAAAATCAGGTTACAATGACTTCTGGGAAGACGATATTTTTTGTGAAAACTCTATCATCGTTGAACAAACGACCTTGGTCAGATGTATCATAAAAAATAAAATTTCAAACATTTAAACGAACGCACTCTACTTGCAGCAACATACAATTGACCATGTGTGAATAAAGGTTCTTAAAGTAAAATGGCAACTCTGTTGAATGTCTGACCTTGAGATTTATTAATAGTCATAGCAAAAGCAGGAAGAGTTCCAAAATAAGTCAAATGAATGAGTGGTATTAGAATGCATACAACTCGCATGACACCAGTCAAAACTTCACAATCTATTGAATTTCGGTGCATAACTTTTACACGCGTTCGTGTTGCATTTACTAATGCTTGACCTGTATTTAAATTGCGTATGAGGAGAACAATGCAATTCATTTTCAAAACTAATTTATGATGTGGCAAACCTCCTACACTCAATTTATTTAAAAATTCTATTGGAAAATTGTTCTGCTCACGAATGTCATCACAAACAACTTTATCAAAACTAAAATATGCTTTCTAATCTCCTAGCATAATACTCAAGATTTTAGAATTGATTTCATTCCAATCATTATTTTTGGGGGCTAAAATGACGGAACTCAAAATGTCAGCAGATAAAATTGTATCAGGAATATTTCCAAAAATGTCTTCAATAATATTGTCTGGATCAAAAATCAATCAAATTATGGGGAATTTCAATAATATCTGAACCAAACTGTGGAAAACTTTGCATATCACCATTACCGAGTCTTCTAAGAAATTCTAAAAATTCAATTTCATGAGTGAGAGCTCTCAGATTTTGATTTAATTTCAAAATTTTAAAGTTAATAAATTCTTGCCAAGATGTAATACAATTTTTAATTAAAATAGAACGTGAGCCATGCGGTATAACTGGAAGAATTTGGCGAAAGTTACCGCTCAGTAAAAGAGTTTTACCTGCAAACAGTTTATTTTTATTTTCTCTTAACAAACGATCAATTAATTTTAAAGCATGAATAGAACACATTGAAATTTCATCTATAATAATCATTGATGCATTATTAATATATGTATTGATGCATTGATGCATTGATGCATTATTAATATAACTCTTTGGAGTTATATTTGGCATTGAATTCTCTAATAATGGAATTGGTAATTTGAAAACATTATGAACAGTTCGCCCCCCAATCAAAAGAGTTGATGCAATACCACTGAAGGCAGTTACAATACACGAATGATTTAATGAATTAAATTTATGAATGATTGCCGTTTGAACAAAAGTTTTGCCACAGCCTGCATGAGCTGTCAAGAAAAAAACAATACTTCCAGTATCATGTAATTGAGCTTCACGCAAAACAATATCAATCGCACTACGTTGCTCATTATTTGCATTTTCATACATTCTATCGAAAACTATAGCTTCTTCTTCAATATGACCTACATCGCCAATCTGTAAGTTATATTGTAGAATCGGTAGACCAATATCACCACATGAAGTATCATGTATAAGAAGAATTTCATTAATTTCAATAAAGGCTTGATTAATTGACACATCTTCATCGTAATTTCGTAAAAAGTCTTCAATCATACTATTTCTAAATTCAATCCATAAAGCTTAAGCATTCGGAGGAACGTTCAAACCACAGATAAATGCAAATAATTGAAGTAACTATTTTGGTGATTGAATTTCTGTAGCTTCAAGTAAACATTCACGTCATTCATTATCATTTGTTGCAATACCTCGAGTTTCACATGCTGCAACAAAAGTAGGGTACTCAACACTTTTATACATGCGTAGATCAGTAAAAGATTTTGGACCACGAATATGCAACAGAAGTAAACGCATATGAAACAATTCTATATCTTTTGGAGTAACCATATATAATCGAGCAACAACTTTATCAGCCCCACGTTGTCTTCTTTTCCACGATTTACTTTGATCATGCCAAACATAATATAATAGTAATTCTGTATACAAAAACTCATTAGCTAAATTATCAATGGAATTCAAATGGAAAAATGCTAACAATTTTGATCTTGATACATTTGCGACTGCACCAGCCACATTACCATTCCTGATATAAACATTTTGTCTATTAAGCAAATGACAATCAAGTCGAATAACTGTATGAGATTGAAAATGCATTGGAAGTTCAAATATGCGCCAAGCAGCTTCAGTCGAACCAACATACCGTCCATTCAAAAAATCTTGAATTTCATTTCCCACAATTGCATCATCAATATTCACTGCATTCTCTCCATTCACTCGCAATTCAACATTGGCAGAATCATACCCTTTATATACATACTTGTAAACATATTTCACACTTTTAACAGTCGTACATATTTCCACGTTAATATGACAAATGAATTTTGAATATCTATTATCAAGAGATGCACCACGTACATCAACACTCATACCATTATCAGGTCGACGATACAAAGGATAACCATTCACAGATTCTTTAGTATTTTCAGAAAAAGTTTATCGAAAATTCTTACTACATTTACCATCTCTCATACAAACAGAATTGGGATTTAGAGCACCACATGGTCCATGCATCATATGACGTTTCACATATTCATGTAATTTAGGAAAAAGAATGGGATCAGGGATTTCAGTACATACAAATTTAATAATCATTTCATTTCCATCAATTCTATCTTCATTTGACAAATTTTACAAAATATGAGCATGCGGAAGACCACATTTTTGAAATTCAATGGTATATATAAGTGCTTTGACAGAACCCAAAATCTTTTTTTTCATTAAACAATCTATGAGCTCTTTAAGTTTCACTTTAAACACACGCACAACAATATCAGGACGAAAATTCGAAGACTCATAATTACTCAAATTATCAACAATTTCTGGCCATTGAGGATTACATGTCATTGTTATAAATAAAGAAGGTTTACCGAAATGTTGTACAATAGACATTGCATCCAAGTAATTTTGATACATGTTACGTGGTGAACCGGTGAAAGAAGATGGCAAAATTACTTTAAGATCAACCACTTGCATATAATCATCGCCATTGCTATTTTGATGCAAGAAATCTGTTAAATTGTTGTACAAATCAACACAAAGAGCAGATTGATTTGAACGAATGTAATGAAGCCGTGTACCTTCGATACGCACATACATATCAACAATCCATTGAAGAAATAATTTTTGAGAACGATGAAAAAGACTAAAACCATTAGTATAACAAGGCGATAAGATGTATATTACAACATTGTAACTTTTGTACGTAGCACATTAGCACGTGAAGTTAAAACTATATTATGTGGAATGTTAACGTGCCACCCAGTATCACCATTTGAAAACAACAAAGGATAAGCTAAAGGATCCAAAGAAGAATCAAGGACAGAAACAGAACGAATTTCATTTGCATTTTTTGAAAAAACAATCATATTTCTTTCAAAAAGTGTTTCACCATCATCATTTTAAAAAATAGCAGCCTCATCAGTTTGAACAGCATCATTAAAATGACGAATATCACATTCTCTGTTAACTTTTATAACCATTGACACATCAGCAGTAACATTCTCAGGTCTTTCACAAAATTTATGCATTGATTTAAAAGAACAAACAAAAGGATTCACACGATCTAACTCAAAACCTTCAAAAATAAATTTAATTCGTCTATAACTTTTTTATTTATGATCCGATTTGTGTGAAAAATCTTTAAAATCTAAATTACATTAATATCAGTTAGCAGTGAAAATTTGAAATGAATCCATTTGCGAATAAAAATGCCTCGGGCTCCACAAAATTTTTAGTTAGCGTATTAATATATAAGATTCTGCAATATAATTGATTTATATATGAGTTGCAAAATAGATTTTCGAAAAAAAAATGTTTCCAAGTTTCGACTTATTTTTGGGAAAACCTGAATAACTTGGTGCAACCTGCACCACTATTCGTGTTTTTTAACTTAAACGAAAGTAAATTAAATTAACTGTAGGTTTCAAGAAAATAAAAAATTTACCATCATCGTTTGTTCAAAATTTATGGCATTGAATATGGAAAATTTAAATAAATAAGTTTTTGATTTTTTTTTTTAACTTTTTTCGGGTATAACATCGAGAATTCTTCATGGATTTTTATAAAAATTGCTCGAAATGTTTGTTAGTATTTTTACTATGCACTAGTTATATTAATATATTGAATTTATTTGCTTTGTAAAATATGCCATCCAAAAACCTGATGAGATATCACCATACAAAGTTTCGCTAAAATCTGGAAAAATCAAAATAGGAGTCAAATTCAAAAATTCACAGCTCTTTCATTTTTTATCCGATTCGCCTCAACAGTATATCGTTGAAAAGGTAATTTAGTTTACTTTAAGATAAATTATTTAAAATGTATTGTTGCTTAACGAACGATGGTCAAAATGTGAGTTTTAATATATTTTCACCCTTCGGCTCAAAACCTTACCTTTAATTTTTTTTTTTTAAGGTCAACAAATTACCTTTTCAACGATATACTGTTCTTGATGGTATCTTGATTTGTTAGGTTTTTATTGAGTTTTTTATTGGATATGCCATGAATCGACCATATTCTCTGTTCGGTCACAGATAACTAACTTCGCTCTTCGGCAATATTGATTGTTTCGACCAAATCTATATTTAATCCATGCAGGTGAATGACCTCTCACGTAACCTTTGACCTCTAAGTTAAACAAATTATCGATTTCCTTGAATTTTCGATTTTATTATCTGTATGAATACACTATTTATTTATTTTTTTAATCAACGAAGGCAAACAGGCTGAGACCCAATTCTTGCCCAGTAGTAACACCAATCTTAAGACTATTAAGAACATTAGAAAAATACAAATGCATATATAGTAAAAGAAAATTAAAAAATTGAACAAATTAAAAATTAAAAGATCACAGAACAGGAAATGATATGATTTAGTTTATTTTTTTTCGATCTGTAAATAGTGTGATGCAAAATGGTTTCTTTAAATTCTGTTTAATTAATTAATTTAAAGATTGTGAAATCATTCGAAGCTGAGAATCTTGAGACTTTAATTTCTTTGTCGTTGATTGGAGTAAAGCAGTGACATTTTTGTGTTCCTGCGATAGCTGACACTTTGTTGAATTTTTTTTAAAATCTCTTTTCAATTCTCTTGGATTCTTCTTCCGGACAAAAGCGAAAGGCAATGGCCGAGTCTTTGTTCGAAATGGCCCATTGGTAGAGTTCTTTTACAGTTGTTATATGGCCTTCAAATTTTTTCTGGAGACTAGCTCTTGTTACGTTGCGCTTAAACGCACCTCCAATACCATCGCAAGGGCCCTTTCCATGCACCGTGGCAAAGAAATGCCATTCACATCGAAATTATAGGCCTTTCAATGTTGACACAATTGAAAGAATTTTTTTGTGTTTTTGTACTGTGAAGCTGCTCCATCCGAAAAGAAGTATATTTTTGTGACGAATTGAAAAGTCTCATCCAAGAATTTAAAAAGTTCCTGCTGAAATTGGTATACTGCTTCATAGTTGTGCTTCAGACTCTCGGCAATTATCGGAAGACTTTTGATCTTCAATTCATCTCTCTCATCTTTGATATAAATCGCAAACGGATGAAGTGTAACCTGCTACTGGTTCCAATGTGCTGATTGTACTTCGTCCTTAAAAAGTTTCGCATTTAATATAAAATGGTAGATCCAACCAATTTTTCGAATCGATTGGAGATGAATATATACCTGAATAACGCAGTGACAATTTTCCGCAAAGTCGGAGATTACAATAAACTCGCCTTGCCGCAGTTGATCCTTTTTCATTTTCAAAAAATCAGATTGTTTCTTCGCGATGAAATCGTGTGGAATCAAAGCTGCCAGCTGCATGGTATACGACCTAATGACGCGTAATATTTTCCAAGCTCGTTCCAAAAAAACAAATTATTAAAATTATTAAAATAAATTACTGAACCATGGCGTAATTTAAAAATAAGCTAGTTCAAAGTTTACCACTTTGATTGACCCATTGTTTGTATGATATACTCTCCCTCTCCCACTCAGGGACATTTATCGCATTCATTCAAATGGCATTTCATGTTTGGCTCAGCACACAACATTTTGATAAAATATTTATTTAATATAATTTTATTAAAATGATAATTTTATTAAAATTATATTTTATATTTATAGCACTAGCACTTATTTTTAATTTAATTTTATTCGTAAAAAATATTTTTTGTCACTTATTTTGTTTTTATTTAACTCTAAAAAGATATTTTAACTAATTATTCTTAAAGACCAATTTTTACTGAATCTAAATTTGAACAAACTAACTTATTAAAATTTATTTTTTCTTATCCTAAGCTCTTAAAACATTGTTTTTATTTTTGAGAGGGAGAGAGATAAAGAGAATTAAAAATAAATAGACATTTCAAAAGGAACAAATAATATTGGCGCATCGTCGCTCTAACCTTTTACATTTTTAATCGTTTCAGCATGTTGTTACTTTTTGGGATTTTTTGTTTTTAGAGGTTATAGAAAAAAAGGATATTTAGTTAGTTATCTGTGACCGAATAGAGAATATGGTCGATTTTTTACTCATGCGGTAAAACTTTGTACTGAAAATTCATGGCATATCCCATAATAAACTCGATAAAAACCTAACAAATCAAGAAACCATCAAGAACAGTATATCGTTGAAAAGGTAATTTGTTGACCTTAAAAAAAAAAAATTAAAGGTAAGGTTTTGAGCCGAAGGGTGAAAATATATTAAAACTCACATTTTGACTCACCTTTCGTTAAGCAACAATACATTTTGAATAATTTATCTTAAAGTAGACTAAATTACCTTTTCAACGATATACTGTTGACGCGAATCGGAGAAAAAATGAAACAGCTGTAAATTTTTGAATTTGACTCCTTTTTCGATTTTTCCCGATTTTAGCGAAACTTTGTATGGTGATATCTCATGAAAAACCACTTATTAAATTTGTTCGGTCAAAATAGTTTTTTTTTTCACGAGACGAATCTATTAACTCATTTTCAGACAAATCGGAAATGGTCACCTAAGACCCCCTCTCGATTTGATCTGAAATGGTCGGGATTTATCTTGTAAACTAGCGAAATTCAGGGCAAAGATAAACATATTGCTACAATGATAGGCTCTGTAAATCAAAACTTTAACTATGGATATCTCATATGAAAATTAAATCCCTGGAGTATTTCCCAAATACGAATAATATGGTGAGTGGTAGAGATTTTGACCCATCATCACTTATCCTCCTTGAAATACTCACAGAACAGTTTTAAAATTTTTTTGAACAGTTTGCTATTATAGAACCAATGCTCAATTTTTTTCTTAATAAATTTACTACCCAATATA
The DNA here is from genome assembly GCA_963693315.1 of Diogma glabrata. Classification (NCBI taxonomy): domain Eukaryota; kingdom Metazoa; phylum Arthropoda; class Insecta; order Diptera; family Cylindrotomidae; genus Diogma; species Diogma glabrata. The sequence goes on along the minus strand of OY856189.1, from coordinate 13,128,071 downwards.
CTGGCTATTTTCTGTAAACCATAAATCGTCCGATGAATGGTTCTAGTATTGGCCCAATAACAATAGCCAGGTACTGTTGACCATTAATGGGCCAGTGCTTGGCCGTTTGTCAATGTCTGGAAAAACCTACTTGGGTAGTTATCGTTTCCTAGCTGGAAGACTATAATGTTATTGATAAGGTATAATATTGATATACGTTTATATTGGCGCATACAAGTTTTACATTTTTTTTATCAGACATTTCTTTTTTATTTTAATTATTTTGTATTTAACTTATTTAAATTTACATAACATGATAATATTTACTTAACGGTCCAGTCGTGAACTCACTCCACCATTGCTGGAATACTGGTCATTATTATTGGTCTGTTACTAGGCCAGCTGTATAACCTTGTATGTTTGATTGCTGTTTTTTTCTCTGGCCTATGGATGGCAGGCCTTTATTGTTCGAAGATATCATCCAGCAAAATTATGTTAATGCCCCTTTCATGGTTGCCAGTATTTGGCCATTGTTGCATTACTGGTCGCTAGTAATAGATGGACCATTACTGGACCAGTTGTACAATCTTGGATGGGTAGCCAAGAAAATGTAGCCGTAGTAGCGACATCAATTGGAAAACTTATTGAAAAGGAAACTTCAGATTTAGGATCTTAACAATAGCATTGGACTATTATATACATGTATTTATTTTTTCATGTAACAGATGAAAAAATAAATACATGTATCCATAAATATATGTATGTTATACATGTTTATAAAATAAATTAATTAATAATTATAATTATGTTATTTTGTACATATTTTGGATTATTAATTTAAAAGTCACTATAAATCTACCTTGAAAATAAATGGTGCCCTTTACATCATCGGTAATTTGGAATATGCTCTTTGGTAAGTATCTGTTGAAACGCGTTGAATAAATATTATATACCTATTAAAGATTGTTTTGTGGAATTATTTTAACAATAATTTATTAACATAAATTATTGAATAGTAAATTATTGATTTAATTTAAACTACTTTTCGTTGGATCAAAAAACAATTTAATAGTAAAATGAAATTATGCGTAATATAATTAAATTGTTTATTTTAACCAAGGATATTGTTTATTGAGCCAACGAAAGAACGAAAAATTTAAAGGAATTTTTGTTCAGTGTAAATATCGTCACCAGCAGTGCTAGGATGAAATCAGATCTATTATTGCTCAAGCTTATACTTTTTTCCGTTTTACTCGTTAATCGGTTCATGCAAACAGCCAAACTGTCGGAATCTCTATAGCAGTGATAGTGAAAGTATGCGAAGGGGATTTTTGGTCCGCATAGATATAAACGGAATGATTTGCTCGAATCAAAGGTCTCAAGTGGTTTCAATCCACAAAGGATTAAACCTAGGGACCTAGGTTTTAAAATATATCAATGTGTTGTTGTGAAACATATTGTAATTAATCAAGACGCCGATGATGTGAAACCGACCATTTTGGCTGTTTTCAAGCTTCGGCAATCGTTAGTATTTAAAAAAAAAATTAAAACGTGTTTTTGATTTTTTACTTTTTCACTAGTTTTAACACAGGGTGGCTCAAAATGTCTCAATAAATTTAGTGACAATCAAAGGTTAAAGTTAAATTGTGCTCGAATGGGTTGTTAGATTTGAGTAATTTTTCTTTTAAAAGGCGCTCAAATGGGGTTTCCTCGTCAACGTTATTTGAGTATGTTCTGAATCAAAGACTAAATATTTGAAAAACGAGGGAAAAAAGAAAAGGCACTCTTAGGCACTCTTGAATTCCGTAAATTCTATTTTTAAAAATTGAAACTAAAAAATTTCATGTTAAATAAGCCAAATTTTTTTTATATAGTCTTATTTAACACCTTCTAATCAAAAATAAAATCTATAGAATCGGTGAACATTTGCTTTGAGCAGATCCTGAGAATTGGTGAATACCAAAAAAAAATTTGTTTATAATATGCACATGTAATACACCAAATTAAAGCTCGAGATCTCTAGTTCCATAATTTAGCAAAATAAATTAATTATTTTAAGAAATGGTAAACTACATACCCATATCTGTGATGCTTGTTCTCAATTGTCATATTAGAATGCAAATCTTGCAACATGTTTCTCTCAGAGTGTGGCAAACCGACATAGCCGAATTGTTGTTCTAAGTTGGTAGGGACATCAGTGGTATGTTTTTTTATCAAAGGAATTGCAAAGCCTCAATTGTTTTAAGGTAAATAATATTCTTTTAGAAAAACTAACTAACATGTCACAACCGTAACAAAAAGTAACCTTTCAGTTAGAATAAAACAAATTCTATATTCAGTATTGTTTTGTAATATGTGTTATGTAACCAAAAATAGTACTTACTGGTCATGTGTGCAACCATAAAAAACAAAAATGCTATTTTCCCCAGTTATTACTTTTTATAATTAGCGTTATGGCTGTGACACATATGGTGTTTTGGTTGTGACACAAAATGTTTCGGCTGTAACATGCTATTTTTGTTGCTAGTGTTTTCACTATAAATATAAGTTAAAAGGTAGTTTCCATTATAAAGAACATATACATATAATGTATTATGTGAACAACATACACTCCATATGAAAAAAGTTTAAATTTTTTTTTCAAAAACAATAATCTATTTTTTGCATATGGCAATGTGCTTGTACTATTATTGTTTGAAAGATGGCAAAATATGCGTTCGGTACTTAAAAAAAATATAAGATGGGAAGTGGCAGTATTTTTTTTTACTAACGATGACTTTGACACTGATGTTGGAATAGAACAGATTAAATACTATTTGCCGATCCCTAAAGAATTTCGGGAAAAATTATATTTCAAAGATAGCAAGTTTTTAAATCTAGTGCTTCCATAACAATGTAATATATAAGTATTGTAATTGAAATTTGTTAGAACTTATGTAAGAAAACATAATTCATAATGGGAAAAGCATTTATTTCATTGAAATGCATATTCGTTGTAACGACAATTCACTTTATACTTCTGTTCATAATAAAAATAAAGCCAATTCATTTGTTTTTTTCTTGCTTGGAAGACTCTCGCTTTTGGGACTCTATGATGAATGCTGAGTTTCTATTTATTTCTGTACAATGTAACAACCGTGACGCACCTGTCACAACCGTAACAAATTTTCAATATTTTTTTTCTAAGTGAACAAGAGAGAAAATTTATGAATTCAACTCTAAAATATGGAGGGGCTGAAATCTCACAGCTCTGAGATATCAAGACTTCGGTCTGGGTTAAGGATTTTGATATAGTTTTCGGCAAAAAACTTTTATGAGGACATGGTTTTTAGTTTTGGGCAGCGATGTATAACATAACTCTTTTTTAAAGTACAAGCATTTTTTATCTCTGTTTAAAATTTATTACAAAACTAACACGAAACATCAATACGTTGCCGGAAAATTATAATCAAAATTCCAAAAATATTGTTAAACTAAATAAAATCAAACTTTTTTCAAAATTTCAAAAGTTAGAGTAAAATCAAATATTTAAACTTTTTCTAAATTCCGATAATATTCCAAAAATTCTTAAAAATTTAAACTTTTCCAAATTTCTAAAACTATTGCAAAAATTATTACAAAATCAAAAATTAAAACTTTTTTCATAATTCTAAAAATATTCCAAAAACTAGGATAAAATCAAATATTTAAACTATTTCTAAATTCCAATAATAATCCAAAAATTCTTAAAAATTCAAACTTTTACCATAATTCTAAAAATATTGCAAAAAATATTAAAAAATCAAAAACTGAAAGTTTTTCAAAATTCCAAAAATTATAATAAAATTAAATATGAAAAATTTTTCGAAATTCTAAAAATATTCAAAAACTTCTTACAAAATCAAAAATTAAAACTTTTTCCCAAATTCTAAATATATTGCAAAAATTATTACAAAATCGAAAATATAAACTTTTTCAAAATTCCAAAAATATTTCAAAAACTATAACAAATTCAAATATGTATTTCTATGTCCAATTTAATTTTCAATTACATTTATGTCATATGTTTTTATGCTACATGCTACATTTTTTTTCCCAAAAATTGGCTAAAAAAATAAATGAAATCATTTTTTGACACACTTATAATGCCATAATTCCCTATAATAATAATAAAATTTCATTTCAAACAAAGAATTTTATTTTTTGTTCAAAAATTGGGTAAAAAATAAATAAAAATCTTTCTTTTGAAACACTTGACATTTTTTTGTTAAACTTACGCTAGTTTTTGGTCTCACATATCAATCCCTACCATCAAGATTTCTCCAAATTTAATGTTCCTCCTCGTAATAACTTAAAATGAACGTTTTTCAAGCCAAAATTATGAAAATTTACTATTTTTGACACACATAATGATTTTTTTGACACACTTCCGGTACAGTTATCGAACACAGCGTCCTTTCGGACCTGTTCCTTGAGTATACCTATTTTTAGAAAAAAAAATTTGAAATCCCTCCAGCGGTTTTCCCGTGGGTAATGTCGGACGGACGGCTGGCCGACAGACAGACATACATTTTTTTTTTGCTTTTTTGAATCAGTAGGTCCTAAAACATCGAGAAATGTCAAAAAAAGTGGGGGTAAGACCGAAGTAATAGTTAAATTTATATCTGTTGTTGAAAAATGTTTATTCCAATTAATTTATATTTTCTAACACCTAATAAAATCACATTAAATTGTTTGCAACAATAAAAAAAGTTTTTTCTAACAAATAATGTATTTATTATAAAACAATATATAAATTTTAAAAATAATGTTTATAGTTTTATTCAACAATAATTTATTAATTAATTCATAGTATTTTATTAATTGTTCACAGAAAAAAATATTAATTAAATTATAAAAAAAATAACTATTCACCTGAACCTGATTGTTAAGATTTCGCTTGCTTGTAAATTTGTTTACGGCTTCTGGTAATCGCAGAAAATAGATGTTGTTTTCACTAAGGAGATCGTCGGGATAAGAGATATAGATAAGAGATAAGAGATATAAAAATAAATAAAATCTGACAGCATAAACATTTCGTGGTAAATTAGTAAGGCTCGACGAAGTCTCGTCCAATCACATTAGAGACATCTACATATAGGCTAGCTTAATTATTTTTAGCACGTACACATTTAGGTCAACCTGCTATAATTCTCTTAACTAAAAGGTTCAGATCGATAATAAACTTCAGACTGTCATCACAAAACAGCAATAATAAGTTTAGTATGAATTTAAATTACATATCAAAAATTAAATAAATTACTTAATTCTAACTAAAACTATTTTTAATCTTTTAGGAAAGCTGGTTGAACCGCTGGCTAGAGATGACATCTATATATTTGGGCTGTAAACCACTAGATTATTAGACATCAGCTAAGTTTGTTTGTTTTGAATTAATTTTATTATTTTGATTGTATTTGTATTTTTAGGCATCATTGACCGTCGTGGATCCGGAACATATTCCACCCCGTTAACAAAGTTTTTGTTAACTATCATCTTCCAGAGGAAGTTTGCACAGTTTAACTAGTGGTCGCTTATAAGTTGACGTTGATTTCTTCAGAGTTACAACCCTCACAAGTCCTTGATTATCTGGATGTAGCTCAATGATTCTGCCAAGTGCCCATTTGTACGATGGCAAATTATTTTCTTTTATTATTACTATGTCCTCAATCTTTAGGTTTTGATTTAGGCTGCTCCAATTGGTACGCTGCTGTAGGTTATGAATATACTCGTTATTAAATTGTCGCTAAAATGACTGGACACGTTGTTGTATTAGTGGCCATCTATTAAGCCTTCCAGGTGGTACATCATCGTCTATTTCAACTTCAGGTAGGTAAAAATTAGCAGAGTCAATTAAGAAGTGCGCTAGTGTTAAAACTTCTGCTGTTTCACCATCTGCAGTTGCGTAGAGGGGTCGTGAATTCAAAATTGCTTCGATTTGACTTAAAATAGTTGACATCTCTTCAAATGTCAAATAAGTACTGGCTGCTCATTTGTCAAGATGACTCTTCACTGACTTTATGGCCGCTTCCCAAAGGCCCCCAAAATGAGGGAAACTAGGAGGAATAAAATGCCATTCTATCTGAGATTTCGCTAAATACTCTGGAACGATATAATTATGATTATTACTAGAAATAAGTTTGTATACCTCATTGCAAGCTCGTTTTGCTCCAATAAAATTGGAGCCATTGTCGCTGTAGATATGAGCTCGTGCCCCTTTTCGTGATACCAGCCTTCTCAATGCTGCAATAAAAGCATCAGTTGATAGATCGCTTACGGTTTCTAGATGAACTGCTTTGGTCACCATACAGAAAAATATTGCGATATCACCCTTGACATGTCGGGCACCTCTCTCTCTCTCTTAGAAGCAAGCTGTATTGGCCCAGCATAAGCAACACCACACTTCGTGAATGGTCTTGATGCTTACAACCTTGATGCAGGCAGATCTCCCATTAATTGCTTTGATGTCATAGCATTAGCCCTAAAACATATGATGCATTTGCCGATGATGTTTTGAACACTACTTTTCGCTCCCACAATCCAGAATTGCTGCCGGATTAAATGAAACGTAAACGTTGGACCGGAAAATAAGTTCTGCTGATGCGTGTATGAAATTATACATTTGCTAAATGCATGACCCTTTGGGAAAATAACAGGATGTTTCGAATCATATTGCTGATCTGAATGCCTTAGTCTGCCTCCAACTCTCAGTACACCGTTTGCATCCAAAAATGGTGCCAATGATAAAACGTCGCTGCCTTTTTTAATATCTCTGTTTTTCTGCAAACTTGCTATTTCACTTGTGAATGATTCGCGTTGTACATACTTGATGATAATATTTTTGGCGGTTTGAAGTTCTTTTACGGATAAGAAGCTTGATGATCTGCTTGCTTTTCATCTACGCATGTTTTGAACGAATCTCAAAATGTAGGCAAATATTCATATAAGCTTACAATACGAAGAAAATATTTGCAGGAGTTGGGTGATCACAGTATCCTCAGAAATAACGTTCATTACGAAAAACTGACTTGCCTTTCGTTCCTCTTCATGATGCTCTATTGTTTCACATTCTGCATCTTGCCGGTTGATGACAACTTCAGGTTCTTTCAACTATTCTTGACCATTCCACCAATGTTTAAGGTTTATCAGCTTTGATGGTAGTACCCCGTTGCACAATCTGCTGGGTTATGTTCTGACCGCACGTGATTCCAATATTTCCGAGGTAGTTCATTTAGAATCTCATAGGTACGATTTGCTACATACGTTTACCTTTTTCCGAGGTGATTGTATAACCACATTAACACGATGGTAGAATCTGTCCACGCATGACACTCTATCTGATGCTCTAGTTTTTTTACCATTGCCAGAAGTTTTGTAAGCAGGAGCGCTCCGCACAGCTCAAGTCTAGGAAGGGAGGCTTGCATAATTGGTGCCACTTTGGTTTTAGCGGCCATCCAGTTTACTTCAATAGTACCGTTCTCATTAACCGCTCTACAGTACATTACCGCGCTATAATCCATGCAATTCAATTTTGCCAGCTTGTGCGATATATCTATTTATATGAATGTTTTCAAGCAGTTTCAACTCATTTCTTATCGTTTTATAAATACTTGAAATATCAGCTGGTACTTCATCATCCCAGTCGAGCTTCTTTAACCATAAGTTTTGGAATATGATTTTTATTAATATTATTGAAGGAGATAGCTATCCTAGTGGATCAAAAACAAAAACCCTCGAATATTCCGATATAATTCTTCTTTTAGCCATCCGGGCATCATCGTCTAACCTCAGTCTAAAAGAGAAGACATCGTTCATTGGATTCCATTGACCACCCAGTATTGTTGTTTCTGCCGAGTTCTGAAATGTTGAAATCTTATTCGAGTCGCCGCACTCCATTTCCTTAAATTTCCTTAAATTAAAACCACCGGATCGCAAAACGTGACATATTTTCTCATTCAGTTCTAGAGCTTCTTCAACAGTATCTGCACCAAAGATGAAATCATCGACGTAAAAATCGCTAATAATATGCGAAACAATATCAGGATACTCTCGTTCATTGTCATAACCTATCTGCTGTAAGGTTCACTCAAAAAAAAAACCAAGTGAAACTAATAAAATTCTACATACATTTTACAATTTTTTTATAAATATACAACACACAAAAATTTTTGTAAAATTTACATTTTTACAATATATATTGTCATTGTGAAAAAAAATATTTATAAACACTACAAATTCTTTTATTCACATACAACAAAGGATTGTAAGGTTTATAAATTAAATTATGAAAATGGCAGAAACATTTTTTGGTTTAATAAATATTTTGTGAAATCATCAAACTAAATATTTTAGTTTATCAGAGCTATTGTGAAATTTATGCAATTTATTAAATTGTTTTCACAAAAGTTTTAGAAAAAGAACAAACCCTTTTATAGTATCAACAAAAAGCATTTATGGATTTAATAACATTTTTTTGTAATATATATACATATAAATATACATATATATATATATATATATATATATATATATATATATATATATATATATATATATATATATATATATATATATATATATATATATATATATATATATATATATATATATATATATATATATATATATATATATATATATATATATATATATATATATATATATATATATATATATATATATATATATATATATATATATATATATATATATATATATATATATATATATATATATATATATATATATATATATATATATATATATATATATATATATATATATATATAAACATAAACATATATCATATGGGAACCACGTTAATAAATAAAACCCTCTTTTTGCCTACATTTGTTATATTTTGTAAACAATTTACATATAGTTAAAAATTTTTTACAATATTTTAGAATTCGGCATGTTGAATGGATTTTTGTTTCCTAAATTATATTCGCAGTTTCTTCTCTAATTTATCAGGAGTTACTCAAAGAACACGGAAACTTTTCTGGGTATCCGGCACACTAAATCATAAAGATACATGTCTGTTTCCATTTTTTTCGTCACTTCATGTGATATTAACGTAACTTGTATTAAATGAAATAAAATTGCAGATTATCTTTTTGCTGTAATATTGAGAAAATTGCTACGTCACTCAATTGTTTTACATTTTCTTGGAGCATTGGTTTCGAGGAAGTTTCTTAGTTTTCATCTTACTTTGCCATTTAAAATCTTTTTCGGTCTGTAAAAAACTTTAAAAAATAAATATTTATCAACTTTTTCACCAAACTTACATGCTGCTTGTTTATATTTACCAATTTGTAACCTTATCGTTTGCTCTACTGTTGTAAATTAAGAAATATAGCTCCCGTTGAGGCGTTGAATTTAAATAATTTGAGTCTTGAAACACAAGCATTTCTCCTTTGGCTTAGTTCTGCCCATGAACAATTATTTTTTTGTCATGAACCTTCCTTTTATAACTACTTTAAAAACCTTGAGTTTTATAAATGTTTAATTTAATAATGCTACTGGACAGATTTTAAAATTTTTTGTTGTGTTTAAAGGTTAAAGAAAGATTTTGAGAATAATATTTTAAGTTAAAATTTTTTAACCATTAACTACGCAAAACCTCATTGATCGTTTTTATATTTTCTTCTATGATTTTAAAACTTTATTAATTCATAAAAATTTAGGTTTTGGCGATATTTTTTGGAAATTATAGAAATTTTTGAATAAATCTATAGAGATGAAGTTTTTTTTATAAATTTCCATAGTTTTCAAAAAAAATCGCCAAAATCTAAATCTTTGGTATTTGTAGAAAAGTAATGAAATTATAAGGCAAAAAATAAAATTCAGCGGAGTATAAAATTCTTTTTATTATAACAACTGCTCCAAAATTGTAATTGTATTTATTTTAACTAAAAAAAGACTTTTATTAGCAAAACAAAAAAAAATTAAAAGGCGTTAAGTAGTTCGTGAAATACATCAAATTGAACATAATATGAAACTCGTGGTTTTTAAAATTAGCCCTAGCAAAAATTGTCTTCTATATAAAATGTTGTTTTGTATTTTCTCTCCCACTGTAAAAAAGTTAAAACAAATAAAAAATTTGTGCTAAAAAAACCGAATTTCTGGTTGAAAATTCGTGATTGTGACCTATATGTATGGAATGATACACGACAAAGGGATCAAGACTGTGCTCAAAATCTATTAGTCGTTGAAAGTTTGTTTATGGCTAAAATTGAAGCTAAGATTAGAGAGTTTCATAAACTGTGTTCCATTGTCCTTAATAGCGGATCAATATGGCGGCTGCAAATCAAACGCCTCAACGCAAAGAATAGCGTTGTTGATGTTATTTTTAAAAGTGTTGTGTTTAGGAATTACAATATGTGTCATAACAACACATAGATACCTTTTAAGATAAATATGTTCCACAACAACATGCGTTCCGAGGTGTTGATGGTTGTTTTTAAACCATTGTGGTCACGTCCCTCTGACTTGTTAAATCAATAGATCATTTAATTAAAATCTTTTTCTGATGTATCTTTGCTTGCTGAGCACGAACATAACCTTACTTTTTGATATAATCAGTTAAAAAAAATGCAAATTTCGCGAAAACTTTGGTGATCTTGGAACTCAAAATAAAGTTTTTAATAGTTTTCTGGGGTCCAAGATCGAAAATATAATATTGGTTAGGTTCGTACTAAGCAAACCAAACTACATCGAAATAAGTTTTTTTTTAAACACTCCAACGATAAATGGGGTGTCAGTTATAAAAAGCATTTACTTTTTGGTAGTTTTTGTATAGGATAGGGTCTAGGGACGACATGTGAAAATTTTAGTTTAGGGATAGGTTATATGTAATCTGTTATACGTTTTTAGAAAATAGAATTAACCGCTGTGTGTTCGTTATTACAAAACACAGTTTTTTGGAAAGTTATTGGATATTACGGACAAAAAAGTAGCTTCTAACTAAGAAAAAGATTATATTCGTATTTAGCAAGCAAATATACATAAAAAAATGGTTTCTATCAAAAGATGCGATGAATTTTACAAGTATAACAGTTAAACAGTTTAAGAAACTCTATAATCTTAGCTTATATTTGCGCCATAAACAAATTTTTTACGACTGATTGAATTTTGAACACAGCCTTGATGCGTGTGAGGTTAAACGTCCCATATATATAAAGATAGATATGTAGACTCTAAGTTAAAATATCTTACCATACATTCAGTAAGGAACTGATTTATTATACAGTTCGCCAGCTGTACTACTATGTCCTGCTATGCCAGTCGCCATATATTTTAATTTTTATTATTTTATTATTCTCCACCAAAATTGAACGAAGTTCATAATTCACACTATTATTTGCATCATAATATTAATTATTATAATATTAGTTATTAATAATAATAAATAATATTAATCTGCATCATAATATTAATTATTAATACTGATGTTAATGCTGTTTAAACTAGGGACTGTATCACTACCACTATTTATTTTAATATGTATATAGATAGACCACTAAATTATCACAACCTTAAAAAATTTACTTTTCTACTTAAACAACCAGATTGAAACTGAAAATGTTTAATACCAATTTTCGTTATGATTCCAATTTATAAATTTTTACAAAAGTGTTTATAAAAAGAAATTTTTTTTTGTAAAAAAGTTTTTGGTTTTTTAAATTGCATAAGTCCCTTTGTAAAGTTTAAAAAAAAATCTTCAATATTCGTATTAAGTTTTACAACAAAAATTGTAGAATGTTATTTTTTTGTTCACAAAATTTTACAAAATTTTGTACAATTGATTTTTATTTTGTTATGGATACACGATTTATGATTTAAAATTTAAAAAAATCAACATGATCTTAACAATCTTTTTATTAAAACTATAAAAAAAAGTTGTATTAAGAAATATATATGATTTTGTACTTTTTTAATCCAAATCACAAAAACAATTGGTAAGTTTACAAATGTTTTTCAAATTTAAAAAAGTATACAAAATTTTCTATAAAGTTTAGGATTTTTTGGTAAATTCACAAAAATTTTTTGTTAGCACTTTTACAAAACGATTTTGTAAATCTTACCGGCAATATTTTTTTGAGTGTTCTGATCGCCAAAAACGATGAACTCGCTAGCCCGAAAGTAACCCTATTCAGCTTGTAATGTTCAATTTCATCCTACTCTTCATCTATCCATTAGATTCGCTGAAAATGTGTGTCCTTCTCTGTTACTAAAACTTGACTGTACATTTTCTCTATATCTCTGACTAACGCTACCTTATAACTTCTGAACCTCATTAAAATCGACCACAAGATTGGTTGAATGGTTGGGCTCACTAACATGCTTTCATTGAGAGAGACGCCTGAAGAAAATTTCGCTGAGCCGTCAAACACCACTCTCAACTTCATTGTATCGCTCGATTCTTTTATCATGCAGTGATGAGGTAAATAAAAACAATCAAGGTCGTCAAACTGCTTCTCTTTCGCACAAATGGGTTTCAAATAACCCAAGCTTAGGTATTCTCTAATAGATATCGAATACTCTACCTTGATCATGGAATTCGCTCCTAATTTTCTTTCTAATGCCAAAAATCACCTTTTCGCTGCATTAATCGAATTTCCTAATACCTTTGCATCCTTCCGAAATGAAATCTCAACAACATAACGACCATCTGTAGTACGTTGATAAGTGGACTTATAGTGACTTTCACATTCAATTTCCTCTGAACTTGGCATGGGAGTGGCTGGCATTTCCTCTTGTTCAAAAAATCTTTTAAGCGTTCGGTTTAGCTCAATATCCAAATGCAGATTGAGAATGAATTGATTAGATTGATTCATTCGTCTTGATTTATCTCCAAATTTTCTTCATAGGGAACTCCCGATACAACCCAGCCAAATATGGTTTGTTGAGCCACAAGCAAATTATGAGGATTTGTAGCTAGTCCATCGGCTATCACGTGGAAAAATCGGTCCGCTCCAATTAATATATCAATTGGCCCGACTTGATTATACTGCGGATCAGCAAGATTTGGTTGATTTAAGAAGCTGGAATCTGGTAGTTCAAAACTAAAACTCGGTATTCTTGTAGGAAGTGGACCAATTATGAGCACCTCGATATCAATATTATTATCTGAGGAGTAAATAGATTTTAAATTAATAAACGCTGCTCCTCTGCAGTATACCTTGCCGTTTGTTAAACCAGTAATTGTCAAGTTTGCTTTGGTTCTGGGAAGTTTTAAGCGTTGCATACAGGCTTCGGTTATGAATGAGGCCTGTGATCCTGAGTAAAGTAGAACCCTACATATTTGCATGTTTCAAAATCGATCAGCAACCTTAACCATCGCTGTTGGGAGTAATGATAGGAAACGTGATGCTGCTGCATGACAAGTTTGAATACATTCTGACCCAGCATCTAAAATGTTCACTGTGTTGCTGCTCGCTGTTTTGGTTTCTTCAACTTTCGGCAGGACTTCAGAATGCAAAGATGAGTGATGTTTTCGGTGGCATTCATTACATCGGTATTTAGATCTGCAAGCTATTGCCTGGTGAGTAGGTAATAAACAATTAAAACAGAGCTCCTTTTCTGCTACCAATCCTCGTCTCTTGTGCACATCTAAGGTAAGAAATTGCTCGCATTTGTTGAGAGGATGATCTTTGAAGCAATTAACACAAGATACTTCAGTGTAAGTGGAGTGGAGATCCTTAACGCGCATATTGCTCACTGTTGCTGGTATTCTGGTATCAGCCGCTGCATCCAGGGAATCACTTCTTCTGTTCAAAAATTAAAAAAACCGCTCCATAGAAGGAAAGTTTTCTTCAGCGGTTTCGTTAGCCCATGCTTGCTTTGTAGTGCTATCCAGTTTACTTAGTAAAATGTGAATCAACCACGGGTCTCTTTTGTCTGCCTCTGCACCCCGCACCTTTAACCCCCTGGAACCTCATCGGATGTGTCAACCATTTGATGAAGGGTTTTAGCTGACGTTTTTGTAATTGCTGGCTGATCAACAAATTGTTTTATCAAGGAATATATTACCAGCTTTTTTTTGTTGTACCTTGATTTTATTTTTTCCCATGCTTCGATGTAGTTTGCATCCGTTACCTCGATATGTCAAGCTAGAGCTGCCGCTTCATCTTTAAGAAGTCCTTTCAGATATTGAAATTTATGCACCCATGATATTTTAGGGTTGCTATCTATGGAGGCTTCAAATAAATCTTTGAAACATGGATATTCCGAGTATTTTCCAGAAAAGCTTGGTATGTTGATTCTCGGAAGCCTGACTTCGCTTTCTCTTTGGTTAAGCATTGAAACTTCCTGTAAAAATGCTTGTTGATTCGTCATTAAGTCAACAAATGATGCATTTTGTACATTGTAACATGACAAACAAACATTGAGTTCGCGTTCTTTTTTAACTTGCACCAGCATTCTTTTAATTTGGAAATAAGCGCCTTCTAATGATTGCTGGAGAGACTTTATCTGATTCACCTATTACCTTTTCCACTTCACGATGCTCCCTCCATTTATCCTCAAGAAGCTGAAGATTGGTTCTAACCGTTCCTAGCTCAATGTTTTCATCAAATTCCGTCGCTATTCCTTTGATGTCTTCGAAACGAGTGAGAACCCGTTTTAGTGCTCTTGTAGTAGACATTCATGTAAGAGTTTATAATGTAACGAACAAATAAATCAAATCGATATGCGCAAATGTAGTTTTCGAAAATGTCAATATTTTACAAACACACACAATTATTTTTTTTTAAGTACAATACAAGATTTTACCCTCGAAATTCACTTTATTTATATAACAAATCTTCACTTAGGGTTTCGGAAAGAAAAAATGTAATTATGAACATGTGCTGTCAGGTTAATTTCTGTAAAAACAATGTTCGCAGTAATTTTAGTTGTAAAAACAGAAAAATCCAGCTCGAAGGACCATGAAAAATGTTTATTCCAATTAATTTATATTTTCTAACACCTAATAAAATCACATTAAATTGTTTGCAGTAATAAAAAAAAGTTATTCTAACAAATATTGTATTTATTATAAAACAATATATAAATTTTAAAAACCATGTTTATAGTTTTATTCAACAATATAATTTATTAATTAATTCACAGTATTTTATTAATTGTTCGCAGAAAAAAATATTAATTAAATTATTATAAAAATAACTATTCACCTGAACGTGATTGTAAAGATTTCGCTCGCTTGTAAATTTGTTTACGGCTTAAAATAAATCAAATCTGACAGCATAAGCATTTCGCGGTAAATTAGTAAGGCTCGAGAAATCTGGCGAAGTAAGATCTGGTGATCTGGCAGGTCAATTTATATCTATCATGAATCGAACAAAATTTTTTAGTCAAATCGTACGTACTTTTAGCCGTAGAATCCGTATCTGCAATAAAAAATTGGGGTTCCTATTTTAGATTCAAAGTTAACACCGCCCACCTACAAAGAGGGGGGGTGGGGGACTATTTTTTTGCACTAATGTGTTTCCCCGCAGAATGATTAAATTTTGATTATTGACATTTTTTCTGTGGAGTGCTTATTTTTCGAGATATTTGAAAGTTTCAGGTTAAAAAAATCACCCGGTATATGGGCTGTAAATCACTAAATTATTAGACATCAGCTAAGTTTGTTTGTTTTGAATTAATTTTATTATTTTGATTGTATTTGTATTTTTAGGCATCATTAACCGTCGTTGATCCGGAACAGTTGTGACAATAACATATTTTTCATTTTGATATTTTTCTTAAAGGGGCACAAAACCTGAAATGATCATCGAGAGAAAAAAAATATGTCATCAACTGTGTCACAAACGTAACAACAGCCAACTAATTTTTTGATATATGTACAATATGAATATGATGAAGTGAAGTTTCTATAATTGTACCTTAAACTACCTTTAGGTGAATGCTAAACCCCAAAAATTTTAAATTATGTTTTCATATGTCAAAGTAGCTGTAATTACCTGGTAAAGCTGTACTTTGTGTCACAACCGTAACCAGGATTCGCTCTTTTAGTGTATAGCTTTTAGTGAAGTCTAAAAAAAACTCGTAATGTGTTTTATTGTGTTTTTCTCAAAAACAAAAAAATTACGCTTTTCTGTAATTTCATTATGTTTTTAGTAAATTTTAAAATGTCACTTTTTAAAATCGCCATGTTTGAAGAATTAAAATTAAAAAAATCATCTAAACATTTAAATGTTTTTTTTCAGTGTATTATTCTTATAAAGGTTTAAATTTACTCAAATCAAATAACCTATTCGAACATAATTTAACTTTAACTTTCGATTGTCTCTAAGTTTGTTAAGAAATTTCGAGACACCCTGTGGTGAAAAATTAAAAAAAAAACATATATTAGTTTTTTTATTACACTAATGATTACAGAAGTTTAAAAAAAATCGGAAATTTTCGATATTTTCGATGTTAATTGCTTTCGACGTTCTTAGGCTTTTTTATGAATTTGGATCACATTATACAATTTTTGCAGTACATCGAAAAAATTCAGGTGCATTGATCTTTCGGTGCAAAACTTTTCGACAGTGTTAACTTTCCTTTTTATGATCATCGTTTATATTTTCCGTTCGTTTATATTTCTATACAATGATTTATTATCCTTCGTTTCATTGATTTTTTAGGATTTAACTATTTTGATGGATTGATTTTGCGAGGATACTGCACGATTCGACTTCAAATACAAGAACTACTCATATAAACAAAAAGAAAAAATTTTAATTACAAACACATATTCTAACAACTTTTATAGGATTTTTAATTCAAAAAACGCAAACCCAAAAAAAACACGCAAATCTGAAAAAAAATTCTGATTAACACTAAAACTATTTTAAAGTTAAACAAAATTACAAAAAATTTTTAACTTATTAAAATAGAAATAAACACAATTACTTTTTTTCATTCAATTCTCAAAATCATAAAAAAATTAAATTATATTTTTCAATACGAACGTTTTGCTCAATGGTTTTTTATGTTTTATTGTAAAAGAATTCTTTTAAACAAAAAGAATAAGGATATACATATTTTGTTAATGATCTAATTTCAAGCTTCCAACTCATTTTCTTATTTACAAATTGAACAATTATTATTTTTTGTTTTTTCGAAAAAAAATTATTCCAACCCACTCGGAAAATTCCTAAATACGGAAAAATTGAATCATATATATAAATTAATTCACAAAAAATATTAAACAAACAAATTTGTTTTTCTGAAAAAGAAATTTGAAATGACTGATAAAAAAATCGTTATTTGCCAGTTCTATGTATTGAACGGTTTAAATGTAGAACAAATCAAAACTATTGTGAACTAAAGATTTATAAATCACAACGATGTCTAACGACGATAGACTAACTTTACCACAACTCTGGAAACAAAATTTTCTGGATAAATAGTGAGCTAATAACCATCATATACTTCAATTAAGAGCTAACTGCGATTTCTGGTTTCTGATTAACAGTAACAGTAAAACAGCTATTTTGTGGAAGAAAATAAATCAAAAGCAGTCAACAGCTGTTTTTACTGCTTTTTGTGTTTTTAAATTTAAATTTACATCATCGCAAAAAAATTTTAAAACGAAATGCTTTTCCATGAGTTTATCGTAACGATTAATTTGTATTTGAACATTGTAATGCGTTTCAATCAAGCACTTGCATATTGAACAAAACGCTACAGTTTAATATGTGTATGTTTTCTATCCTATTCCATACAAGGTTGTACAACTGGTCCAGTAATGGTTTATTACTGGCAGCCAGTAATGCAGCAAATGGCGACTACTGGCAACCACGACGGGGCCATTAACATAATTTTACTGGATGTTGTCATTCATGGGCCAGACAAAAAACAACAGCAATATGTTGCAATCAATTATTTTATCCTTTTCATTTTAGTTTTTGTGTTTGCCGCTTAATAGTTACTACACAGTTAAAAAACTTACTTGAATTTTTAATGTAAGCGTTGCATTACGAGTTATGTAATGCAAAGGTTAAACGAAATGTAAAGCAACACTTGCATTAATTATTTTTTTAATGCTTTTGCTAGGTAGTTTAATGCAGAACTGCATTACAAGTGTATTTTTGATTTAAATTGATTAATTGATTATGATAGAAGGAAAATAGAAGAAAATATATCGAAAAACTAATGACTAAAAGAAAAAAACTATTTTATCTATAATATAAGAAAATTTCTTAATAATAATTAATGTCTTAATATAATAAATGCTAATTCTAATCCGTAATAATCCGTAAGTTAAACAAATTTCAAAACCAAAAATCTATAGTATTCTGCTATCAAGATTGCAAGTATGAAATATTAACAGGAATATTTCAAACCCAGCAACGTTAGGTTATAGTTTATGTCATTCAATTAACTTTCACCCTAATTGGCCATATTTCAAGAACGCTTAATAAATATATACACAATTTATTTGGGAACTATAAATTGAACTATAAATTGAATAAAGTTACATTAAAAAGTTGCAAAGTTTCATTCTAAATATTCAAATACTTTTTACTATTTAACTTAAAAATTAAAACCCCTTTATAACCTCATACAGACCGGCTTTATGTATAAAATATCATTAGTCACATATTAACAATTAAAAGGGAAGTCCCCTACTTTCCTAAACTTCCTTTTACTGTTAAAAATTTTTCTTATTTAATGCAACCAGATATGTTAATTAAAGCAACGTTGTATAAAAAATTCGCAATTTGTGGAGGATTTCGGTGTGATAGAGTGAGACAACAGCATTTTGGTGTTAGAATAAATTATAAAAAATCGAAAGAAAACAATACATCTCATTGCGAAACCAAATTTCACACAGAACAGTATCGTGTCTTAATTTTTTTAATTTAAATTTAAATTTAAAAATAAATAGAACCATCGCCCAAAACAAATAAACAATTGTCCAAAATATTGTACAAAATAGTATAGTGATGTGTGTTTTATTTTTTTTGATTTAGTTTTGATAGTTTTGATAAAATAAATAGTGCTTTATTGATATAAAAAATATTATCTAAAAAGAAAAAAATGTTCCTTCAATGCAATGTTGCTTGACATAACAACGTTACTTGCATTAAATAGGAAAATTTTTTATAAATATTAAATAACCAACTGAAACTAACATGAATTTCTTAAGTCCTAAAATTAAAATTAAAATTAGTTTTAAATCAAATTAAGTAGAATAAAAAAACAATTTATTTTAGTTTCATTCTAACAGGTTTAACGAATATTATTTATACATTTCCTGTACAAAATTTTTCCTATTTAATGCAAGTAACGTTATTATTTAAAGCAACATTGCATTAAAAACATTTTAAAACAATTTAGCATTATTTATTGTTCGAAATTCTTTTATATTTAAAACAAAAATTAAATCGATTTTTTTATTTATTTTACTCTGTGTAGTTTTTTAATCTTAATACTTAAAAAAAACATTTGTGTGTTAAAAGTGAAAATCCTTGTGTGCAAAAACTACATATGTTAATGGAGGATACATATTATTGTAAAACGCAATGGGCAACTGATAAAATTGCGTATACAAAATTTACAAAACTTGGAAACGAATGGGAGAATGCTGATTTTTTGGTAGCACGTAAGTATAAAGGTTTTAAAATAATATTGCTTTACGTACATAGGTGCGTTCGATTTGACTGAAACAACTGAAATAACAACAACAATTGCATTCAATTTTTCAGTTGTATCAGTTGCTTCAGTCAAATCGAACACGGCTCATGTGTAATTGTTTCGTATCAGAAGGTACTACATAAAATTCTTATTGGAGAAACTAGAGAAAATAACAATAAATGTTTCGTTATTTTTGTACAGTTAAACAGCCGTTTACACATCAAATACGAAATGCTAATTGTGCTTTCTTAGAAAACGTATGTTTTTTTTGTATTTGAAATATTTTTTAGGTATATGTACTTGAATTCAATTTGATTGAAAATGCCTATTTCATAGCATAATATTATATCCATTTTTATTCGTATTTCGCTATTTACGTTTGGTGTGAATTATGCCTTACCTAAAGTTACTTAACCTTAAAGAGAAAGAGTAGATCAATGTTGAAATGCAATCATAATTAAATTACACTTTATTATTTTCTAGTTGGAAATCAATATAATATATCAGCTTGTGATATACAGAGTATTTCTGACTCGCGTGGTACTGAGATACCACTGGAAATTTTAATTCCAGTTTTCCGCCAAAACTTTAGCCATCCCGATTTTATACTAACGTTTACAACTAAAACCGACAGCTCCTCAGATGATCAGACAAACTTAATTCGGCAAAATTGTAGAATGGGTTATGAAATGTATTTCTCGTCGGAGGTAATTATAAGTTATAAAATTAAGATTTTTTGTATAAATTTGGGAATAACACCAAATTGGGTATGTTTTGGTATAGGAACTGGAAAATTTTATCATGGCATCAACAAATTCCTACGTGCTACTAAAAAAATATAGCCTTGAGAAAGGAGAATATATGCCCTCATTATCTGATGTCGAAAGGCGAGCAGTTATAAGGGAGGCAGTAAACTTATTAACAAAAACCTGTGATTATCACCCACGCCATGAGCATAAACTTGCCATAGCGCTTGCGGTTATAAAGCTTTTTCCACAATTAAAGACGGAAGATTCAAATAACGAGGGAGTGGTAAATTAACCTGTTTTTCATTTATAGTATTTGAATTAGATAAAACATAAAGGGTGCGTTTTTTTACGTATTTGCTTGCTTTATACAATTTGTGATTTGTCTTATGGTTAGTTTGTCTTTAGTATTTCATCAACTTTGATAATAACATTATAGTTATTTTTTTACGTGAATCCACGATAGACGCAAAATACGTATAAAGAATAAAAAACGAGCCCACACAGTAAATGCATGTACATGTAATTTTTTAAATTATTTATTTATTTATTTTATTTATTTATTTATTTTTTTATTTATTAATTTATTTATTTATTTATCTTTTTATTTATTTATTTATTTATTTATTTATTCATCCATTTATTTATTTATTTAATTATTTGTTTATTCATGTATTTATTTATTTAGTTGTTGTTTATTTATAAATGAAGATTTATTTATTTAAAATGTCCTTAAGGCATATATATATATATATATATATATATATATATATATATATATATATATATATATATATATATATATATATATATATATATATATATATATATATATATATATATATATATATATATATATATATATATATATATATATATATATATATATTTCCGGTCACTTTAATTTACATGTGTATAAATATGTTTTACGTATATCAACAGGATTTATTGTATGATCGAGAAAATAATCGCGGTTACTTAATAAATAGGCTCAATCATGTTCGCAATAAACTTTTCAAAATTGAAACGGACTCATTAGAAATAGACTCGAATATTAAAACTTTAAAAAAACGATTAAGCCAGTCGGAAAAGGAA
Organism: Diogma glabrata; assembly: GCA_963693315.1. NCBI lineage: Eukaryota > Metazoa > Arthropoda > Insecta > Diptera > Cylindrotomidae > Diogma > Diogma glabrata. Next base: position 13,106,598 of record OY856189.1, on the reverse strand, counting down.
AAATATTCTAAAAAACAAAACATCGAAGAGCCATACCCTGCAAATATTGAAGAAGAAATGCTTATACTCCAACATCTGAACATTAAGACACAAGAAGATAAAATAAAAGAAAAACTGAAATCCACTCTAATATACAAAAGAAATGCTTTACAAAATACAACTTTGTTGAAGATTTCGCAGGCATTTCCATTTTTTTTGCAAGCCCAGAACTTGTAGATTTGATTTATTATATTGATAATTGAAACCTTAACTTATTTAATCTATTTCAGATACTATACGATTTTGAACTACAATTTCCAGGGAAATCGTCAAACTTTATTAACAAGTGACCAACAGTGACCAATAAAATAGAAGTTGTGTGGAAAACTTTAAGAGGGTCATCTAGCTCAGATATCCCCGAAATTGAGGGTAAAATAGATTTGAATTGTTTATAATTCATATCAGAATGAACATTTTTAGGGAGTTGTCTTACTTTTAAGGTTATTTTTTTAGATTGGCTCACTTCTTTCAAACAATTTTTCATTTTGTTAAAACTTTTGCCGGCGGGCTCGTTAGGGAGATCATCGGCAAAAACTAAAAGGTTGCCTTTTGCAGGAACACTAAATAATATAATCATTTTCAAACAGGTAAAGGATAATAAAACTAAGTATTTTGTTTATGAAATGACTTTTATTATTTATTCCTATACAGCTAAACTTAACAAATAAGGAGTACACACAAGAAAATGTTACAAAAAGGCTATAAGCCACTATTGTGTGTGGAGAGTGAAATAATTCTACTACCAACAAATATTGGATCACTTGATATACAATCATTGAGTCACTTGATATACCTTTTAAGGCACATTACGTATTTAACCAGAAATACAGTGAAAGCCTCAGAAATATGTGGACTTTTGTGTCAAATTTTTTTTTCTTAATTCCTGAAAAATCATTACCGTCCAAAACCAGGGACGTTATTAACAAACTTAACTTTGAAATATCCAAAGAGTCATCCAACCTGATTTCTACATAAAAACATTTTGTACAAAGCGTATTATTTTGCTCTTTTTATTATTTACTTATATTTTTAACGGTTATTTTATTGAATTAACGTTAAACTTTGACAAAAGCGATTTTTCAATATGTTTTGGAGTCACGAATTTTATTATATTATATTATGTTGATACATATATTAATACATTATTAATACATATTAAAACATATTAATACACTATATTAATACAAATATGTATTTTTGAATATTTAAATTTTTTTTGTCAAATATGAGAATAATAATAAAATATTAGAATAAAATTTAAAAAAAAAATTTGTTGTTTTCTTTGGTTTGATGGAATGAAATGTTTATTTAAAGAAGCCAATTTAACCCAACTTACTACATTAGGAACTTATACTCTTATACTTTTTTAAGTTTACCTAGCGTATTTTAAATGTAAAATGTTGGTGCACATATGTAATTGTAAAATTTTATTATAAAATTATGTGCATTGCCGTTTTACATTTAAAATTTTCAATTTTTTTTAATGTATTTAATGCAATGTACAATATAATTTTAGTACAACCTACTTCAAAAATACATACTTCCAAATATAAAGTTTAATGCCCTTTGGTGTATTTTTTCCTTTAATATGCTTTATATTTCAATCACATCTTACTTTAAAATTTAATGTTTCCAAATATAAGTTTTGATTTAATGTACGTTAGTTTTTAATGCAGTGTGCTACACAGTAATAATGCAACTTGTTAAACTTTTTAAAATACATTACCTTAAAATTTAATACAAAGCCTGCATTAGAAATTAATGCATCATGCATTAAAGTTCATTTTAATGCAAAGCTTGTATTATTTTTTAATGCAATCTAAAAGTGAACCTACATGTAATGCATCTTGCATTACATGCTCTATATTTTTTTCAACTGTGTAGGAGGGCCCAGCTTGCTTCGCTACGCTTATAAATAAAGTTTTTGCATAGACATTTTGTTGACGTAGAAGCAATGATTTCAAAAAGTGGTAATGAGAATTGCTAGCATATAATTTTTAACTTTTCTTTTTAAATACATGAATGAAAAATACTTAGAACTCTAGCTGATCAGTTCGGATATATGAAAAATGAGCGATCAAATAAGTTTTCAAGTAACCTTATTTGATCGCTAATTTTTCATATATCCGAACTGATCAGCTAGAGTTCTAATTATTTTTCATTCATATATTTAAAAAGAAAAGTTAAAAATTATTTGCTAGCATTTCTCATTACAACTTTTTGAAATCATTGCTGCTACGTCAACAAAATGTCTACGCAAAAACTTTATTTATAAGCAGAGCGAAGCACGCCGGGCCTTCCTAGTAAAAAATAAAAGCAATATTATTTCCAAAAAGAATATAACAAATCAAAATAAGAGAAAATAAAGTTATTCAAGTACTCAGAAAATAAGCTAATGTAGCTCCAGATCGTCCAAAAGTTCCCAGTTCTTTTTTTATCGCCTCCATTTCTTGTTGACGCACAACCGATTCCGCATAACGACCGATATCTATGTTTATATTTCTAAAACACTAAAAAAAAGCAAACGCACAGACACTCATACTCATAAAAGAGGAAAAGGTTTTTGAGAAAAGTGAGAAGAAATCAGGTAACAACTTCTGGGAAAACGATATGTTTTGTGAAAACACTATCATCGTTGAACAAATGACCTTGGTCAGATGTATCATAAATATTAAATTTTAAACATTCAAACGCACGCACTCTACTTGCAGCAACATACAATTGACCATGTGTGAACACAGGTTCTTAAGTAAAATGGCAACTCTGTTGAATGTCTGACCTTGAGATTTATTAATAGTCTTGGCAAAAGCAGGAATAATAGGGAATTGAGTGCTTTGAAATTTAAATGGAAGAAGAGTTCTAGAAAAAGTTAAATGAGTGCGTGGAATTAGAATGCATACAACTCGCATGACACCAGTCAAAACTTCACAATTTATTGAATTTCGGTGCATAACTTTTACACGCATTCGTGTTCCATTTACTAATGCTTGACCTGTATTTAAATTACGTATGAGGAGAACAATCCAATTCACTTTCAAAACTAATTTATGAGGTGTCAAACCTCCTCCACTCAATTTATTTAAAAATTCTATTGGAAAATTGTTCTGCTCACGAATGGCATCACAAACAACTTTATCAAAACTAAAATATGCTTTCTCCTCTCCTGGCATAATACTCAAGATTTTAGAATTGATTTCATTGCAATCATTATTTTTGGGGGCTAAAATGACGGAACTCAAAATGTCATCAGATAAAATTGTATCAGAAATATTTCCAAAAATATCTTCAATAATATTGTCTGGATTGCCAATCAAATTATGAGGAATTTCAATGATATCTGAATCAAACTGTGGGAAACTTTGCATATCACCATTACCGAGTCTTCTAAGAAATTCTACAAATTCAATTTCATGAGGGAGAGCTCTCATGTTTGATTTAATTTCAAAATTTTAAAGTTAATAAATTCTTGCCAAGATGTAATACAATTTTCAATTAAAATAGAACATGAGCCATGCGGTATAACTGGAAGAATTTGGCGAAAATCACCGCTCAGTAAAGGAGTTTTACCTGCAAACAGTTTATTTTTTTTGCTTCGTTTGGAGTCAAATTTCTTAACAAACGATCAATTAATTTTAAAGCATGAATAGAACACATTGAAATTTCATCTATAATAAAGATTGATGCATTATTAATATATGTGCCGTGTACACTGTTTGGAGTTATATTTGGCATTGAATTCTCTAATAATGGAATTGGTAATTTGAAAACATTATGCAAAGTTCGCCCCCCAATCAGAACAGTTGATGCAATACCACTGAAGGCAGTTACAATACACGAAAGATTTAATGAATTAAATTTATGGATGATTGCCGTTTGAACAAAAGTTTTGCCACAACCTGAATGAGCTATCAAGAAAAAAACATTACTTCCAGTATCATGGAATTGAGCTTCACGCAAAACAATATCAATCACACTACGCTGCTCATTATTTGCATTTTCATACATTCTATAGAAAACTATAGGTTCTTCTTCAATATCAAAATGACCTACATCGCCAATCTTTAAGTTATATTGTGGAATCAGAACACCAAGATCACCACATGAAGCATTATGTGTAAGAAGAATTTCATTAGTTTCAATCAAGGCTCGATTAATTGACACCTCTTCATCGTAATTTCGTAAAATGTCTTCAATCATACTATTTCTAAATTCAACCCATAAAGCTAAAGCATTCGGAGGATTATTCAAACCACAGATAAATGCAAATAATTGACGCATCTGTTTTGGTGATTGAATTTATGAAGCTTCAAGTAAACATTCACGCCATTCATTATCATTTGTTGCAATACCTCGAGTTTAACATCCTGCAACAAAAGTAGGGTACTCAACACCTTCATACATGCGTAGATCAGTAAAAGATTTTGGACCACGAACATGCAACAGAAGTAAACGCATATGAAACAATTCTATATCTTTTGGAGTAACCATATATAATCGAGCAACAACTTTATCAGCCCCGCGTGGCCTTCTTTTCCACGATTTACTAAGATCATGCCAAACATAATGTGGATAGAATGGAATTCAAATGGAAAAATGCTAACTATTCTGTTCTTGGTACATTTGCGACTGCACCAGCCACATTACCGTTCCTGATATAAACATTTTGTCTATTAGGCAAATGACAATCAAGTCGAATAATTGTATGAGATTGAAAATGCATTGGAAGTTCAAATATGCGCCAAGCAGCTTCAGTCGAGCCAACATACCGTCCATTCAAAAAATCTTGAATTTCATTTCCCACAATCGCATCATCAATATTCACTGCACTCTCTCCATTCACTCTCAATTCAACATTGGCAGAATCATACCCTTTATATACATTAGACATGACCTAACTTATGAAGTTGTTATTTTCATCCCGCCCACCGACTAATTATGTTCCTTTTGACTCGAAAATGAAGTGTATGCAGTTTTACTGAAATCGGAAAATAATTACCCACCGCGCAGTGGCGTCGAAGATAAGAAAATTAGCAGAATAATAGGATTTTTATGTTTATCAGATATAATCATCTTAAAATATAATATATCTCATAATTTCGATTTTTTATTAAAAGCTAATTACTTTACGATTCCAACCATTTCTAAGTATGTAGAAATTGATCTTAGGAAAGCGTTTTTATCGAAAAAAAAATTTCTGCGAAAATTCAGAAAAAATAAATTTTTATGTTAGATTTAGACTTTGTTTCAGTAACACAAATTTTTATTTTTTGATACATTGCAAGCAGAATTAACTGGACATGGTAAAGTAGATCGTTTGCCAACCATAGTAATATTTGGTAATATACCATAGTAATATTTGGTAATTATGGCTTTGCCATAATGCAAAGAACAGACCGGCTTATCGATTGCGAATGCGATATATGAATGCCTTGAAGATTGGGATCTTACTGATAAAGTCGAAGCCATGTGTTACGACACGACATCAAGTAACGCTGGACCAGAAAAAGGTGGAAAAAAGATTGGCCACAACTTGATTCCCATGATTTCCCATGTCGTCATCACATACAGGAGATTAAACTACGGGCTGTTTATGATCTCAAATTTCGAAAGACCACAGCACCCGATGTTTATCTGTTCAACAAATTTCAGAAGGCATGCACTGAGAAAAAAAGCTACGTAATATTAACCAAATTGGTTTTGTTAAAATATTTTTGTTAAAATAACATAGTTTATGTTACGTTTCAATAAAATTGACTTTGCTAGTTTTTTTCAATTATGTTATTAATACAAAAATCGCTTCGTTATTTTACCTAAGCAAAAACATTGGTTTTGTTAAAATTACATGGCTCTAGTTATTTTAACATAGCGGTAGTTTATTTTTATTAACAATGGTAAAAATATTTAACATATACTCTGTTAAGCATATATTATAATAACAGAGCGCTATGTTAAGAGAAATTGAGTTTACGAGGCTAAGTTGAAGTAACGGAGCACTATGTTAATTAAATTGAAAGAATTGTTATAAGTATGTAGTGCTATTTTAAAATAAGAGAACATTTTGTAAAATGTCAAAATTCATTTATGGATTTCATTTAAAATTAATTCCATTTGAAACGTGTTTTCTTTGTGCTTGGATATGAAAAAAACATCTCTTGCAACTAAAAAACACTTTATAGATTGCTAAAGAAAAGGATAATATACAACATTAAATTATTTAAAAATTTAACAGGTAAGCAATTCAATCTTTTTATAAAGCATTTACTTGTCTTTAATTATATTTATATTATATATTAAATTTAAATTAATAATATATTATATATTATAATATATTATTTTTGAAATCCTGATAGCTCAATTTCTATTCGCGGAAAACTTATTATTATTATAACACAAGATGATATAAGTAAAGTTTATAAGGGTAACAAATACTGGGCAAAGATGCAATTCGAGCATTACATATATAAATTTCAGGAGAGAAGAAGAATAAAGAAGCGGTGAGTTAAATTTAAATGTTTTCCGCTTGCTAAAAAATTTTACGATTTTGTTAACTGAACTAAATTAATCTGAGTTTATACACTTATATAATCTGAGTTTATAATCTGAGTTTTAACTTTGAAAAATATAGCTTTATATAAAAACTTAAAATAAATTAAAGTTAAAATTCGAACTATTTTCTGAATTAAATATACTAAATTTTGTTTACAGAATTAATTTGCTCAGATTGATTTTAATTTGGCAACGACAACGCAACATATTCGAATACCATAAATAATAATTTTATGTACCCATTTCAAGAAATATTTTAAAAGAACAACAATCTGTAGTAACACCATCTACATTATCCATAACCGACAGTTTCATTAAATAGTTTAAGGAATCTTAGTTATCTTGAATCTGTTTTATCCATCGTATATGATATGTTTTCTTTTATTAAATTTTAGATTTAAAATAATCAACTTCTATAATCTATTCGAATTTTAAACATTATTATTTTATTTTTTTGATTTGTATTAGCTGAAGTTATTATAGTCGAAATGCAAATTTTAATAAAACAAATGCATTTATTAAAACTATCTACCTCCATTTTAAATGTTAATTACAATTCTTCTCGGGATAATATTTTTATATTAAACTACCATTTTATAAGCATTTATAATAAACAAAATAAATTATAACGAATAATTAATAAATAAATACATAAATAAATTATAATGATAAATAAATTTTAATAAATAAATAAATTATAATACATTATAAATAACACTTATATACATAATAAAAATGTACATTTAACATAAATATATACATTAAGGTGTCTTAACTAATAATACAATAATTTAATTTATATAATTAAGTTGTGTAATTAAAATACAATTTTCTATAATAAATATATAAGTATTAATAAAATCATTGTTAATAAATAAATTTATTTTGAGTACATTGAAAAAGTGTTTTTATTTCCAATTTTAGAAGGAGTCCAAAGGTCCAAAACTGTTAATTTTAACCAAGGTTCTATAACATATATAGTTATTTTAACTATGGCAGTCAATTCATTAGTATGTATAAATAACAAATAATTCTATTGTTTTCACTTAGCAAAGTTACATAGTGAAATAAAAGTTTTACAAAAATTATGTTAAAAGTACATATACCTTTGTTAGGCTAATTAAATCTTTATAATTGGCTATGTTGGTATAACAAAATATATTTTTTTTTTTACTAAAAACTATGTCGTTTTATAAAAACGCTATGTTAAAAGTACATATATGTTTGTTAAACTAACTTATCTTTAAAAATCGGCTATGTTGTTATAACAAAATATTATATTTTGTTTACAAAAAACTATGTCATTTTGTACAGAAATGAGTTTGTAAATTTATGTATATTTAACATAGCAAAAAATGTTCTAATAACAAAGTGCTAAGGTGGCTGAAAACTCACATAAATTTCTGTTAAATTAATACGTGTTTTCTGTTGAAAATACTTACTTTTTTCTTTCAGTGTGGGACGATGGTAAAATTATTCCAACAATGTTCAAAAATGGAATATCGGATGAAAAACCGGGAAACAAAATTTCAAAACACTCGTGAGAAGCTCTAGTAATTTTTTGTCATGAAGAGTTGGAAAAATCACACCCACGCAGCGAATATAAAGAATTTTTGGAAGTTACATTGATTTTTTCGCCAAACCATTGAGAATTACAAGTTCAAACGCCCAGGTTCGTCAAGTCACGCCGTTTGCATTTTTTCGAGACGTTTGCATTTTTCTGATTATGTTGTATGTAAAAATTTGATTCAAATGCATAGATGGAACAGCAGCCGCATATCAGGATTTGGATTTCATCAAAATTGACCAAAGAGTTTCAGAAGAAATGTTGAGCAAAATTTGTTATCATCTTCACTATTTAACGGAAGCAAATATTGGCTTGGCTTTTTTCGACCCAGAGATTTCGTTTGATGAAAAACGAAAAATGGTTCAAAACCTTGAGGTCCCAGCACGAGACATCCCCATCGCACCCCAAACTCGCAAAAAAGATTTTGACGCAGTCAAACATATGCAACTTTTTGCTAATAAGAACATTAGTGATTTTGTCACAGATAAAAAAAACTCAGAGTTTTTTTAATCGATTTAGAATTTGTATTGATTTTTTGCTACATGACCCATCGGACTGAGGATTTCGTCAAAGCCACGTTGTTTTGCCAAAGTTTGTATGTTGTTAATGATACCGCCAAACTCGGTGTTAAGTTGATGACACGGAATACAACAGCATTCTAACTAAAGACGAGGAAAGTACACAATACACCATTCAGGTGGTCGAAAACTACAGATGCAAATACCCATCATACAATAAATCTAATTTAATTTATTGATTTCTTTTGGAAAAATGTTGCTTTTGAATGAAAAATTATTATAAATTTAAATATAAAAATTAATTTTTTTCTTTGAAAAAAGATTATTATGAATTAGTAAATATTCGTATATGCAAGAAGAAAAATTAAGATAAATCGCTTTTCTAAGATTGATTTCTACATACATAGGCTCGTTAGAATTGTTAATTAATTAGCTTTTAATAAAACAAATCAAAATTATGAGATATATTATGTTTTAAGATAATTATATCTGATAAAAATAAAAAATCCTATTATTCTGCTAATTTTCTTATCTTCGACGCCACTGCGCGGTGGGTAATTATTTTCCGATCTCACTAAAACTGGATATAGTTCATATTCGAGTCAAATGGAACATAATTAGCCGGTAGGAGCGAAGAAAAAGATGGTTTGAAAATTGTTCATACATATCTGGTCATGCCTAATATACATACTGGTAAACATATTTCACACTTTTAACAGTCGTACGTATTTCCACGTTAATATGACAATTAAATTTTGCAAGAAGATAAGGATTATATGGAACAACATATCTATTATCAAGAGATGCACCATGTACATCAACACTCATACCATTATCACGTCGACGGTACAAAGGATAACCATTCACAGATTCTTTAGTATTTTCAGAAAAAGGTTTTGGAAAATTCTTACTACATTTACCATCTCTCATACAAACAGAATTGGGATTTAGAGCACTACATGGTAAATGCATCATATGACGTTTCACATATTCATGTAATTTAGGAAAAAGTATGGGATCAGGGATTTCAGTACATACAAATTTATTAAGCATGTCATTTCAATCAATTCTATCTTCATATGACAAATTTAATAAAATATGAGCATGCGGAAGACCACGTTTTTGAAATTCAATGCTATATATAAGTGCTTTGATAGAACCCAAAATCTTTTTTTTCATATTTTATTATTTTGTTTTTCCTTAAATTACTCCGTTTTAATTGAATATAATTTTTATTATTAAATCTATATATTTCGGGCTAGGCCCATCTTCAGGATTATTAATAAAAATAATAAAAAATTATATCACAATAAGAAAATAAAATTTTTGACATAAATTTAAAAAGTGATAAGAAGGATTTTTCGAATAATTATTTTAATTTAATCCGATTGTTCTAAAATTTAACGTAACTTTAAGCTTTTCACTTGATTACCATTTTTTAAGTTCATTATAACATAGTAACTCATGTTAAATTGTATATCGTTTTTTGTTTATATAATTTATGTCAAAAATTTTATTTTTCTTATTGTGATATAATTTTTTATTATTTTTATTAATAATCCTGAAGATGGGCCTAGCCCGAAATATATAGATTTAATAATAAAAATTATATTCAATTTAAACTGGGTAATTTGAGGAAAAACAAAATAATAAAATATAAAATTTTAAACCCGGCTAAACAAGTTTATAATATGAATTGTGATCCACTCTCAAACCAAGTGGATATTTCACGACAAAATATGTCTAATGAGCTAAACATCTCTAATCAAAATGAATTGATTAGTATTAAAAAATTAGCTTATCAAATGGCACGTCTTGTGTTTTTGCTTAAATGTAGAAGATGGAATATTACTCCAATTTTTATTTTACATAAAACACAACGAATTTCGATTAATTCAAAATGTAAAGAAGCACATTCTAAAGTGAATAATGCTGTGCAACAAATAAATAAAGTGATTTTAAATGCTGAAATTGCTGACTGTAATTTTAATATAAAATATCTTAAGGATTTTTGCGCACCTGATGTACAAGAAACAATACAATTTAATGAATTTCTTACACAAAATAATAAACATTTATACACTAAATTTGTACGTTTACAACTTGAACAAGAAACATTGGAAAATATTAATTTAGATGAAAAATTTATTCAAAATATATCAGATAAAGATGTACCAAAGGAGATGATGATTCTTTTGAGTTTGGGTCCTAAATTTACACTTCCCATTACACAAATACCAACATTAGAATTAATTGCTGACAGAGTTTATTATTTCAAAATATACTGATGATCATTTACGTAAGCAAATGCGTTCTCATTTGACTTATATTATCACAAATCATATAAAAATAAAACAAAATTTAATCGTATTGATAAGTTCCTCTTAATGGCAATGAAAAAAACAACTAAGTTCTTAAAGGAAAATCCAGATATCCATATTTCAACAAGTGATAAAGGTAATATTACAATTATTGCTAACTTATCTGAATATGAAGATAAAATGAATCAATTACTAAATGATGATGAGAGTTTTGAGATATTACGTATTGATCCAACGGCAACACTTGAAAGAAAAAATAATAGATTGATTAGTACATTGAATAATAAAACGCACCAATATATTACATAAGAAATGGCTAAGAATCTCAAAACTTATATTTCGATTCCTCCTCGTATTTTTGGTCAAATTAAAATACATAAACCTAATAGAAATAAACGTCCAGTTATCTCTACTATAAATTCTCCATGTTATAAATTGGCTAGATTTTTGTCAAGAGTTTTGAGAGTTTCGTTTACTTCTAAATATACTTTAAAAAATTCTACACAATTTTTTAAGAAAATTATCAAACAAAATATTCCTGAAGAATTTAAATTGATTTCATTTGATTTAACTAACTGTTTTACAAATATCTCACCTCAATTGGCATTAAAAATAATTGAAAGAGATTTTGATGAATGCATTAGTACAAATACAAAAATTCCTAAGAAAGAATTTCTGATTGATTGTAACTATTTTAAATATGAAGAAAAATTTATGAAAATGAAGAATGGTTTATTTATGGGGTCTAGTTTAGCACCAATTTTGGTACAATGTGTTCTTGATGATGTCATAAATCAAGCATTACTTAAAATTGATTTTACTCCACTTTTTTGGTATTCATATGTTGATGACCATATTACATCTATTCCTGAAAATAAAATACAAATGGTCCTTGATGCATTGCATTCGTATGATCCTAAAATCAGATTCACATATGAAGTTGAACAAAACAGCATATTAAATTATTTGGATTTAGGTACACCTATCCCCCGTTTTACACGGTAGATACGTTCCTAATAAAAACGTGTTAATCGAAAATATAAATTTTGTATGGAAAACCGTGTTAAACGAAAAACGTGGGATTTTGGTCATTTCTTGGGCGACAATCAGATTCGGTAAAACATAAAAGTACCAGTTTAATCACATAAGGTATCGACATAACAGTTAAATTGATTTTCAAAAAGAAACATGCAACACAACCAATAAGAAATTCACAGAAAAATAAAAAGTAATTATACATGCACATACTAGCATGTTGACCTAAATCAAACCTAACTTAGCTTGATGCAGTTCGGTGCGACTTGGAAGTTAAATCTGTAATAACTGTGCTTTGTTTTCGGCTAAATCTTGCAAACATCTTCATATTGACTTAAAAATTCGTTGAAAGTTCGCAGAAATCACAGAGCTAGTTCACTATTCGGATTATGTTGTTGAAAGTAGTTGCATTATTTATTATGGTTGCAATAAAGAAGTTTTAATTTTGGGTAGAAATACAAATTATCCATTTGTAAGCTGCAAATCTTGAGGATGACATGGAGCATTGTCCAGTAAAAGAAGAACCTTAAATATTATTTTGATTAAATACTATTTTCCTTCTGGTACCTATGTAAGAGTTATGAGACAAATCAATGAACAATGTGGCTTTAACCCAAGCTTTTGTATTGGCATTCCAATAAATGGAAAGATTTGTTTATTCCTTTTTACCTGGACGCTTTGCCACCTAAGCCTTATCACTCTTTAGTATTGAAAACCTGATTAGCAGTCAAATTGTCTAATTGTGAAGTGATAAGTTTTTAAATGAACAGAAACGATGGGATTTTTAACGCTTCACCGCTTCACCGTTACAGAATTTGGCTGCAGGACAGTAAGATGTACCGGAATTAATTTTAGTCAATTTTAGTGGGTACATACTGTTGTGCTGTATCTAAATCAGTAGATGCGCTTTTTAGTTTTAAATTTTTGCAAAAAATGCCCGTGTTTAAATATTTCGAACCAACCATGACTTGCAATAAAACTTAAAAGGCATTTTATTTGAGTAGATGGAGTAGATCTATTTATGGCAACTGTTTCACATTCCAAAAATTTTAAAGTTTTACTAGTTATGATATTGGTACCAATTGGAATACGTCTTTGATATTGGTCTTCAAGCCATATCATTAATTTATTTTCCATTGTTTTTCTTTTTTTTAAATAACATGTGTTGTGTAGTAGGAATTACAATATGTGTCAAAACAACAAATAAAAACTTTTAACATCACGGTCACCGCAACAACATGCGTTCAACGATGTTGATGGGCGCTAATTTTAATTGTTTGTGTTCTTTAAATTTTTTTGAATTGATAACTAAACAATAAATCCAATCATTTAATAAAATATGACAGACTCCAATATTTCATTATATGATAGAATAAGATCTCACTGCTATTGCCAGTGTTGTATAATATCTCACGTTAACTCGTATGTCAACAGATATAATTATTTACTTACAAATTAACTATGACCATCAAATCCATAGCTGACTGTATAGTGCTTCAAAATAATCTTAATAAAATATATGAGTGGTGCAAAAGTAACGATCTATATCTCAACATTAATAAATGTTTTACCTTTAAGCTTAAGCCTAGATCTTTTCAATTACAATTCATTTATAATATTAACAATTTAGCTCTATGTGAAAAACAAAGTATTCGTGATTTAGGTATTATTATGGATAACAAATTAAAATTTAATATACATATTCAAGACATTGTTAACAAAGCTTTCAAAATGCTTGGTTTTGTTATGCGAGTGTGTTCAAATTTTCGTTCGTCTAAAACACTTATTACAATCTTTAATTCAATAGTTCGTTCTTCATTAGAATATATCTCGCCGGTCTGGAATCCAAAATATCAAACTCATATTGATCATATTGAGAGGGTTCAAAGGAAGTTTACTAGATTTCTGAACTTTAAATTAAGCTTCCCATATCAACCATACAAAGATAGATTAAAACGATATAATATATCGTTTTAAATCATTGGAACAGAGACGTACTATTGCTGATCAAACAACCCTTTATAAAATTCTTAACCATAGTATTGAATCGGATTTGGCTAGTCTAATTCATTTGAATACCACACCTTCTTATAATACTAGGCATTCGTACACTCTGTATTATAATACTTTTCTAACTAATCTAAGAGTTTATTCACCGTTGATTAGATTACAGTACAGCCACAATATTAAATTTAATCAAGTCAATTTGTTTTGCTCTAACTTAGTCCAGTTTAAAAAAAGCATTTTACAAATTGTTAAATTAAATTAAATTAATTTTACTGTCATATATATATATATATATATATATATATATATATATATATATATATATATATATATATATATATATACACCCATCCCTCGATTTACGCGAAACTCGTTTTACGCAGTTTCGCTTTCACGCGGTTAAGAAAAATCCCAAAAAAAAAATTTCTAAAATCGAAAATTATGTAGTAATAAACATTAAAAGTACTAATATTTCGATTTCGAATTTTGCTTTAAACGTTCTCATTTGAATATTTCATTTTACGCAATAAAACGCAATTATTGTAAATGTGTACCAAAAACAAAAGCGGTTGAAATTGATCATTTAAATGTGTACTTCACCAATGTGTGGTTGAAATTATAAATAACACATGCAATGAAAAGCGTTAATATGGACAATTAACCTGTGTACTGGAGATCCAACAAAAAAGGTTGGATGACATGTGCTGTATTTGAAGAGTGGTTTCACAAGTGGTTCGTTCCCGAGGTGAAAAGTTATTTAGAAAATCAAAATCTGCAGTTTAAAGTGCTTTTGCTTCTAGATAATTCACCAAGTCATCCAATAAATTTACAACATCCGAATGTTCAAATTTAATTTTTACCGCCAAACACAACATCAATAATTCAACCTCAAGATCAGGGCATAATTGCCACGTTTAAAGCGTATTATATAAGATGAACATTTGCAGATATTCTCGGAAAACTAGATAACAATCCGCTCCTTACTGTACCACAGGTATGGAAAAATTTTACAATTCTAAATTGTGCGATCCATATTGGTGATGCCGTGGCCGAACTAAAAAAATCAACCCTTAATGCATGCTGGACGATCATCTGGCCAGATTTAGTAAATCAAACAAACACTATTCCTTCAACAGAAAATCTGTGTTCAAATATTATAAATCTGGCTCATTCTCTAGGAGGAGAAGGATTCGAAGATTTTGGTATACCCGATGTAGTAGAGTTATTTGAAGATAAGGAAATTTCAAACGCCGAGATACTTGAGTTATTAGAGACATCTAATGACAATGATATTATGGAAGAAATGGATTCCATTAGCGATAAACCCGAAGACAAATTTGCTGCTAAACTAATTGGAGAAGGTTTGCAATTAGGCAGAAAATTGCAAACCTTCTGTATGAACATCGATCCTGATACAGAACGAGCACTAAAATTTCAAAGAGGAATTCAAAATGATCTAATGTTGTATGAAGAAGTTTAAAAAGAAATGCGTCAAGAAAACAAATGTTAATTACAGATTTTGCTACAATTTCTAATACAAATTCTGTACTTATGCCTGAAACCACAAGTTCCACTACAGTCGATAAGTGTCAAATAACACTGCCTACCATATTTGATGAAATATTTATTAGTGATTCGGATAGTGATGAAGTAAAACGACCGAAGAAAAGGCGAAGAATCGATTTTGAAAGTTCTGAAGATGATTTAATTTAAATTGATTTTAATTTCCTGATTTATTTAAGCAATTTTTTTTTAATGTTTTTAATACAGTTAATTTAACACGTTGCAGCTGAATTGAATTAAATATGTAAATATAATTTGGATTACATTTCTTTAAACCAAAATTGGTCTCATCTATAATTTGATTGTTCCAACAAAGATCTTTTAATTGGTTTAAAAGGTTTTTCTCTTTGTCTCTCTCTCTCTGACGTTTACAACCAATGGAACGATTTTGTCATCTGTGCAATCAGCTTCCATTCATCTCGTTCAATCACAAGTTAAACCATTTTCAATATTTCGTATTAAGAAGGTCTTTGTCATCATGCTAGCGTTGTCTGGGTCTTCCTCTTCGACGAACACCAGCTAATTGTTGTTGAGACACATTTTTTATCATTCTTCCTAATGGAGCTCTTTCTACATGCCAAACCATTTAAAGCAGTTGAATCTAATGAATCAGATTACATCACAGAATCCAAGAAGATTTCATAATTCATTTGGATTCTATACTGTTTTTCAGCAACTCTACATGGACCATAAATTGTTCGTATGACCTTCCTTTCGAATATTGATAGAATTCTACAATCCGTAGTTATAGTCAGTGCCCAGCTTTTACTCCCGATAGTTAGCACTGGTTGCTTTGAAAATTGTGAGTTTACACGGCTGAGAAAGAACGGGTGTAGCCAGTACCACATTACCTAGTATTTTATATGCAGTGTTAAACAGCACGATTCCACGATTCTCGCAAGCTTTAGACGAACACCTTTCTTATGTAACGGAACACTGAGAGCTATTTTCCATTCACCAGATGGATCTCCTTGATCTCAGATTGCTGTAATCAGATCGTATGAGATAAAAACTGCTCCTCTATTTTTAAATAGTTCTGCGGAGATTCCATCAATATCTGGTAATTTACCGGCCTTTATTTTTTTTTATCACAACTTGCACGTTTTCTATTGAAGGGTAAGGTACAAAAACCTCACTTGACCAAACTGGTAGTGCATCACGTTCGTTTGCTGTAACATTCGTTGCTTACATTTCTGATGGCAGTGGATCTTGGCTAGAAAACTTTTCTCAGCGAAATTTTCATTTTCATTAGCCTCGTGCCAGTTGATGTTTTCAATATTCTATATTTTATTCAATATTCTATTTCCATAAAAGATTTGTTGAGGCTTTCCTGGCGCAAAGATAATCAGTTTTTGGGTGTTCCTTGTCAACCATTTTTCTCTTATTTTTTATTTACCTTTAATGCTTCGGTAATGGTCGTCAAACCATTCGTTGTGTGCAATCGGTAATCGTTTCCCCATTGTAATTTGTGCTGCATATATAATGGTCAATTGAAGCGTTTGGCATTTTTCTTGTATGTTTAATCTTATCTCAGACGAGATGTTATGCTCTTCAATGTTTTTCGTCACTCTTGCCAGGGTTTCTGAATGTTTGAATAGGTCGACATTACAGTGCACGGGTTTTGCTTGTTTATTAAATGAAGGTGACATCTTGCACTTGTTAATAAAGATAACAAGCACATAATTGGTGTCCACAGGGGCTGATCTCTGTATAATCGAAAGTCAATTACAGTAAAGTGTCTTTTGGAGATCATGACATGATCGAATTGATTTTCCTTTCTTCCATAATTTGATTTCCCTGTTCCTTTGTATAATCGAACGTCATTTATTCTCTTGAGAAAGAGGTAAGTGTTACAAATAACTAAAGCATACACTATATCCAGCTCACTTGCGCCAAATCCGTTAGATGCTAGCTACCAGCGCCGGTAAGTGCTTACGAGCTATATACTTCTACCAATTTGAACATTGAAGTCACCCACCTATCATGATTTTTATATCGGGCTGCGGGATGTTTTTATTATCATATGCTTTGTCTTCCGTTCGTGCATCGTGTTGGTAAATTCGATCCCTTTTAAAATCATATCACATAAAATCACAAAATATGACATAGGCCAAATATTATGTCATGATAGGACAGAGAAAATAAAAATAAAATAAGAGGTTAAAATCTAAAGTGTTTTTAAAAATGTGTAGAAAAGGAACTAAAATGGGGTGGCCAATAATTTAGTAAGTGCCATATTTCTTGATTATATAATGCACTGTCTTCCTAAATGATTAATACTCAGATAAAGAGTTATATGAAGACTTGATTTTTTCAGCGAGCTCTCATCAAGGAATATTACACAACTAAGATTGAGAGTGATACCGTTTATTCTGTTTCATGAATTCTACTTCCTGGCCGTCTTAGTTCTTGTAGTGGCAGTATATCCAAAACATAGCTACCAACTTGATTTTTTATAATAAATTATAAATAAACATCTTCGAATATCCGAAGCTACCATGCCAACTAGAGTGAAATGTAAATTAGGTTTCTCTGATAAATTTATGAATGCTGATTTTAAAGCCTTGATGATTGATATTTTCAGGGAAAACGTTCCATGTTTACGTTTCTAAATCGTTTTCCAGGTACCATTTTCGAGGTTGTTCTTGTAATGATTCTGAGGTGCACCGAGGCCAGTGTACAGCAAATAGCATATTGAGTTTTATGGTCCTTAGTCCTTTTTGTGAATGATTCCGTTTTGATCTTAGGGTTTACAGAAAAACCGTTTTCCACTCTTATAAAGAGAGCCACTTGTTCCAAGGCAGACGCAAACTCCAAAACGCCTCTACCATAGTAAATAGAAGCTTGAATTGCATTGATTTTAAGGCGTCAATGATTCGTCATGATGCAGTACATATCATAGAGTATAAGCAGTCTTTACTCTGATCCTTTAAACTATACCAGTAATTCTGTCAGTTTTAACCAGGTATAGCACGGCGTGGGCGTAGAATTACAGATCTTGCTACCCTTGTACTTTCTTTGACTTCTTTAAATTTGAAAAAAAGTGGAGTGGAACCTATCTATCTTTTTAATATGAATCCTTGGTCTCGTTTTAAGCGGTTTCGATTTACCCGTTAACCCATGGAACGTATCCTCCGCGTAAATCGAGGGATGGGTGTATATATATATATATATAAATAATAAGTTTTTTGGTTAAAGCCAATTAATAAAACAATATTTTTAAAATTGTTTATCCAACAATTGTTTCGGTTTTAATAAACCATCTTCGGGGATAATTTTCTTTCAAAAAAAATCTTATACAAAAAATAAACAATAACTAACATAAATATGAAAAACTTATTATGAAAAACTTATTATGAAAAACTAACAGTCAAAAAAGAAAAAGCTAGCTATATATAAAAATAAAGAAAATAGAAAACAATAATACAATGAAAAAATTAGAAAACGATAAGTAGTAAAAACTTCTTAAGTTTAATTTTGGTTAAAACTTTTTTAACTTTGTAAAACAAAATCGTAAGTGTTTTGCAGAAAATCTGTATCAGTTTGTATATTGATACAATTTTTATGTTGTTTTATACGAATCATTTCCAAAATTCTCCTTTTGCTTAAATTTTTTTCTTTGTCCAAAATGCAATTTTCATCTACCACAATGTTAATGTCATAAATATTTTGAGGTGACCTTATTTCTTTTTGTCAGAAATGATTTCTAAAATAAGAGTCTGTTAGAATTAAAACTAATAGTTGAGTATTGAAATAATAATAATAAAATATTAAATTAAATATTATATTAATATTGAAAATAAATATTATATTTATAAATATTATATTAATATTAAATTTAATAGGTTATGGTAGCCCAGGCATTAGCTTATGCATTTACATAGGACCAGTCGGAAAATAAGTCAAAAACTAAGTCAGAAAATAAGTCAAAAAATTAGTATTCATATATAGTCTGAAAATAAATACAGTTAAATCACATTTATAATGTTTGACAGAAGACTCCTAAGGGAAAGTAAATTATGACTCTTGGAGGTTCAAGTTAAATTTGACTCTTAAGTCAAAGAAATTGTTTAATATTGCTACTGGAATTCAAGTAAAACCAGAAGGAGCTGAAGAAAGTGATGCAGTATCAACTTGGTTAGAAAAAGATCTTGACGCACAAACCCTTGTAGGTCTGAATTGTAGTAGCGGCATTGCTAAGAAGATAGCAAGATGTACTACGGCTAGTGCAATATTGGAAAAATTAGACACCTGATATGGACAAAAGTCAGATGTGTCTATTGAAGGTTTGCAAAGGCAGTTTTTCTGTTATAAATATAATGAAAGTAAATCAGCTGTGGAAAATTGTATGCAAATACAAGAGTTTGCTGATAACTTGACAGCTAAGGGTGAAGAAGTCTAGGAATCATGGATTATGCAAAGGGTTATGGCTGTTTTTCCTTCAAAACTTCAACATTTTAGAACTGCGTGAGATAATGAAAGTACCGTGGGGTGTCAAAACAAGTAAACAAGTCAGCAAGGTTCTCAAATAAAAAAGAGAATGATATGGAATGTTTTAAGTGTGGCAAGAAGGGACACAACAAATCTGAATGTCGTGGTAAGCCTTGTGCAAGATATTATGAATACTGCAAAAATACATATGGATGTAAAATATGTAAAAAAAAAGGTCACTTTGCCAAAGAATGTCCCAACAAGAATCCTAGTCAGTCTTCCGGTAAGGCAGACAGTAATGATGCAAGAAACTCTGAAGAGAGACGAGCTCTCACAGTAAGTTTATCGGCAGCAGATTTAAGCAAAGCAGTTTTGAAGGATTATAAGGAAATCTGGATTAAGGATTCTGGAGCTACTCAGCACATGAGTTACCGTCAGGAGTGGTTCACTAAATATGCTGAATTACAATATCCGACTATGATATTAATTGGGGGCGGCACAGAATTGGAAGGTATTGGGGTAGGTAACATTAAGTTAGAAGTCTTCAATGGTCAAGATTGGATGAAAATAGTTTTGGAAAATGTCATATATGTCCCAGATATGCCTTTTAATCTATTTTCTGAGATAACTGTTTTAGAAAAAGGATATAAACAGTCCACTAACATTGAGAATTCGGTATTCAAGGATTGTGATGGAAACATTGGAGCAATGGCAGTAAACGAAGACAAATTATTTAAGACGTAGTTTCGTCAAGAAATATCGCAGACAAATTTAGTAAGTATGTCAATTAAAAGATGGCATGAAAAGTTTGCACATCAAAATGTAAAGTATACAAGGGAGATACTTAAGAGATATAATATTAAGTTTATCGATGAATGGGAGGATTATTTTTGTACAGGTTGTGTCTATGGCAAACAGCACAGAGTATCTCATTCTATAAATCCAAAAGTATCGTCAAGGCCATTAGACCTCATTCATGTAGATCTGTGTGAAATGGATGTGTATTCGTTGGGAGGAGCAAAATACTTTTTGCTATTTAAGGATGATTTTACACATTACAGGACTGTCTATTTTTTGAAAAATAAAAGCGAAGCTTCTGAAAAATTGGAAATATTTATGAAACTCGTTGAAAATCAATTTGATAGAAAAGTTAAGAAGATCATGAGACAGAAATAAAAAATAAGGACACAAAAGAATTCATGGAAAGTCTTGGAGTATTTCATAGTAATTTCAGCGCTTATACACAACAGCGTCACAAAATGGTCGTATAGAGAGAGAGATGACAACTATTGATGAAGCAGCTAGATCGGTAATTCATGCAAAAGATTAAGATGTCAGTTTATCGGCTGAAGCAATAAATTATGTTGTCTTCACATTGAATCAAACTGGTATAAGTACAATAGTAGAAAAATGTCCAGCTGAGCTATGGTTTGGTAAAAGAATAAATGTCAGCAAGCTCAAAACCTTTGGATGTGACTGCTATGTATTGATTGAAGATGACAGGCAGAGAAAATCAGATAAGAAGTCGATGAAAGGAATTTTTGTTCGCTATGATATAGACTCTCCAGAACTCAGAGCATTTACTGAAGATAAACATCACGTTTAAGTATAAGTTCTAGTAATACAGTATTCAATGAACAAGTAGGACCTGAAAGTTTTACTGAATTAGAAGTACAACAAATTAAAGACATGGAATTTAGTGTTAAAGCAAAAGAAACTGAGGAAAAATATTCTGAAGAAACGTCTGAAGATAAGAATTCTGAAGCTGACATGTCTGCAAATGAAATTGGTTATTTAGCTTTAGCTGTGAGGATGAATGTAGTAGTTCAGAAAATCAACTGGAAAGTGAGAACAATGTAAACCCGCCTCTACAAAGTAGGAGAGGAAGGAAATTGAAAAAGCCAATAAGGTTTAATGAATAAGTCTTGGACTTGGATTCATCTTTTGTAATGCAGAAGGTTGAATCTGATATGATTGGAGATATTAAAATTTTTGTGTCAGAAGCTCTGAAGGATGAAAAATGAAAGAGTGCTATGTTTGATGAGTATAAGTCATTAACTGAAATGGAAACATGGGAACTCGCTGTTAAACCCAAAGATGTAAACCATTAACTTGTCGTTGGGGGTTTTGTAAGAAAGAAGAGGGTAGACGAAAAGCAAGATTAGTTGTTCGTGGGTTTGAACAGAAAGAAGGTCAGGATTATTTCATCATATGTCTATTCGTCTCATTTTGAGCATCAGAAAGTATGAAGGCATGAAGGTTATGACCTTTGATGTGAAAACAGCTTTTAAAGTTCTTAAGCTTTCAACCAACAGATGATGATCCTTGTGTTTTCTACAATAAAGATATAAGTATAATATTAGTATTGCATGTTGATGATGGTTAAATTGTAGACAAATGTGAAAAGGACATGCTTAAAGTACTAAAATTATTAAATGAAAAGTTTAAAATAACTTTTGACACTGCTAGGAAAAAGATTCTATTTTATCTTGGAATGAAGATAGAATTAAAGTCAGATGAAATATTTGTCGGTCAATCAACCCATGCAGAACGAATCCTTCAGCGGTTTGACTTTGGTGACATTAATCCTGCAAATACACCTATCGAACGTGGAATGGTCACTGATTCTAAAAAATTTGTACATGACAAGCCACCAAAGAATTTGATATATCATTTAGTAGTGACAAGGAATTAGTTGCCTTTACTTATTCTGACTATGCTGGCAATGAAGAGACAAAGAGATCAACAAGTGGAGTATTAATAATGCGTGGAGGGTCAGTAGTTTGGTGTTCCCAAAAGCAAAGTCTTGTGGCAAATTCGACCGCTGAAGCTGAGTATCTGTCACAGATGATCTCTGCTGGATACGTAGACTAGCAAATGAATTGAATAGAATGGATATTAGTAAGCCTACAACACTTTTTGTAGACAATCGGTCAGCTATTCACATGTTAAAGAATACTTACCAAGGAAAGATTTCAAAAGGGAGGAAGCACATAGAGATATCACGAAAATTTATTCAACAGCTTATTGACAAATCAATTAAAGTGAAACATGTGAAAAGTGAAGGTCAACTAGCCGATATTTTGACAAAGCCATTTGTCAAAATATCACCGATATTTTGACAAAATATTTCAGAGACTGAGGTTAAAAATAATTAAGGAGGAGTGTTGTAATTAATTATTTTATCCTATTTTATCCTCTGTTCATTTTAGTTTTTGTGTTATAAATTATTATTAGTTCTGTGTTCTGTCACTTATCTTTGTGACAGTGCAATTTTCATCTACCATAATGTTAATGTCATCGATATTTTGAGATAACCTTATTTCTTTTTGTCAGAAATGTTTTCTAAAATAAAAGTCTGTTAGAATTAAAACTAATAGTTAAAAAGTAATAAATATTAAATTTAACATAATGGCCCATACAAGGTTGAACAGTTGGACTAGTAACGGGCCAATAATGATGACCAGCATTGTAGTAATGACCAAATACTGGCAACCATGACTAGGCCGTTAAAAAAAATACACATTATTATCATATGTAAATTTAAATAAATTAAATACAGACTAATTTAAAATAAAATAAAAATGTGGGCAAAAATTCATAACTCCCCATACAACTGGTTCAGTTGGAAGCAAGCTGAGTATTGGCAAGCATGACTGCCAGTACTCCGCCATTAAAAAAATATAAAATTTTATTTTCATAGATAAATTTAAATAACTTATTTACAAAATAATTAAAATAAACTAGAAATGAAAATTAATTGAAACATATACCAACCTTTTATACATTATCATAGTCTTTCAACCGACAAGGCGATAACTAAACTATATGAGAAATTTTTCAAATTATGTATTTCTAAAAGGGATAATACTATAGTGAAATTTTAAAAAAATGACATAGATTGGCCAATTCATGGCTACAGTACTGGCCCAATAACAAAAACCAAATAATGTTAACCATTAACGAGCCATTCAAAGTAAACTGCACTGGCAGTTTTCTATAAACGGTAGATTGGCCGATTCATGGTTCCAGTAATGGCACGATAACAATAGTCAAGTTCTATTTTCCATTCATGGGCCAGTGCTTGGCCATTTAAAGGTAACAATATACTGGCTATTTTCTGTAAACCATAGATCGGCAGATGAATGTTCTAGTATTGGCCCAATAACAATAGCCAAGTCCTGTTAACTATTAATGGGCCAGTGCTTGGCCGTATGTCACTTACCAGGAAATGCTTGTACCCGAGAAAATAAATTGTCTATTTCGTAACCAAATAATCAGGTGCTTAGAAAAGCATATGACTACATTGAACAATCGCTTGAAAAGTCGCGACAAATATTTGGATAAGTGACAATATCAAAAGATGAAAGTGGAAGTGAGAAGAGATTTTTTTAGGAGATTATGTGTAGTTTGAACACTGGCATTTCGATTCAAACCACTACAAGAAATAAATACATTAGCCAAACAATAGCTAGATATAGATTTAAACTCTAAGTTCTTATATTAAGCTTTTGCACGAAGATTTTGATGGAAAAGAGAAAAGAATGATGGATACAATTATAGTTAAATCTAACATTACTGTCGATGAGATTCCTATTTAAAGATCACGAAGATATTTCGAAGTTAACCCCTATGATAATACTAATAATAATCCGTATTAAACTAGATTCATTCGAATTTTCGGTTTATGTAGTACTCTTGATATGATTGAAATAATAAAACAACGGCAAAGCAAAGCAACAAAGTTTTTGGAATATCGATAAAAAATAATTTCGGTTTCGTCTACATAGGACGAAGCTTCAGTTTTCAAAAAGCATATTCGATACATCGAAGTAATTTGTCAATTTTACCTAAGTCATGGTCCACATCTTGGAATGTGTTACATACTCTGGAAAAGAGAACCTGATACTGAATATTTGAGATTCACCTAAGAATCAATAGATTTTGAAGTGATAAAGTCAGAATGAAGTTTATTATCGACCACCATGATTTGTTTAAAAACTGGCTTAAGACAAGAGTTTATTGCAATTTACGACAGACTTAGATTTGGTTGACAATGTAGTTGCGTTAACAGATTTACTAGAAGCGATGAGACCTTAGCAGGGAAGATTAAAAAATGATGAGCTAGTACTAAAACAATGTTCGAATTCATGTTTGAGAAACTCTCATTAATAAATACTGAAATTAGTCAGAAGTTGTTGGATGATTTGAAGATTCGAATTGATGAACGTTGGTAATACAGCGGTTAATAATTTAATACAAAGTCTTAAGAACGATCATGCTATTCAGAGCTACAATAATTTGTGCAGGGAAGTTTGCATCTCTTTTTATCGTAAATGATGTTGAAATTATTAAAACAACAACCTATAATTCATACAAGTGAATTTTAACTTGTACAAGAACACACTTAATGTGTTGCTTACCAAGTAGGTTTTGCCAGATATTGACATACGGCCAAGCACTGGTCCATTAATGGTTAACAGTACTTAGCTATTGTTACTGGGCCAATACTAGAACCAATCATCGGCCGATCTATGGTTTACAGAAAATAGCCAGTATATTGTTACCTTTGAATGGCCAAGCACTGGCCCATGAATGGTAAATATTACCTGGCTATTGTTATTGGGTCAGTACTGTAGCCATGAATTTGCCGATCTATGTCATTTTTTTAAAATTTCACTATAGTATTATCCCTTTTAGAAATACATAGTTTGAAAAATTTCACATATAGCTTAGTTATCGCCTTGTCGGTTGAAAGACTATGGTAATAAAGAAAAGGTTGGTATATGTTTTAATTTATTTTCATTTCTATTTTATTTTAATTATTTTGTAAACAATTTATTTAAATTTATGTATAAAAAATATTATTTTATATTTATTTTAATGGCGGAGTACTGGCGAAGTCAGGGCGGTGTTTGCCATCACTCAGCCATTCTTGCAACTGAACCAGTTGTATGGGGAGTTTTGAATTTTTTCCGTCATTTTTATTTTATTTTAAATTTGTTTGTATTTAATTTATTTAAATTTACATATGATAATAATGCATATTTTTTTAACGGCCCAGTCATGGTTGCCAGTATTTGGCCCAAGAATGGCAACCATTTATTGTCCGAAGTTATCATCCAGTAAAATTATGTTAATGGCCAGGTCGTGGTTGCCAGTACTCGCCCATTGCTGCATTACTGGCTGCCAGTAATGGACCATTACTGGACCAGTTGTACAACCTTGTATGGGTTCAGAAGAGAATTTCAAGTGATTAAAGGTTTACTTTTCTCAATTTTCTCTGTTCTCAGTATTTCACAGCTCTGAGATATCAAGACTTCGGTCTGAGGTAATTATTTTTATTTTGTTTTCGGTAAAAGACTTCAATGCGGACATTGTTTTTAGTTTTGGGCAGCGATGTATATCAAACATGAAACTCTTTGTAAAAGCACAAGTATTTTATCTGTTTAAAAGTTTATTACAAAGCTAACACAAAAGAGACATCAATACGGTGCCGGAAGATTATAACAGATCATAAATTGGCATAGTTTATTGAAAAGATGATACAATCAGCAAACTACCCAAAAACCTTTTCATTTAACGTTTCGAAAGAATATTAAATAGGTCGAAAGAATATCAAGATATTGTTAAGGTGGTGGAGTTCTGCAGTAACAAGAACTTGCCCTATAGATCCTGGGGTGTGGTGCAAAGTTCAGATAACAACAGACGAGGAACAGACCTCGTAGGGTTTCTTAATGGTACAGATCTAAAAATTTTAAATAAGGAGAATGCTCCCACTTTTTTTAAATGCAATTAGAGAGGAAATAATTGACATTAACCTCACTAGCCTAGTTTTGGCTAAAAGAATTAGAAATTGGAGAGTATCGCATAAGATATTCTGACGTCCGACCACAATTGCATAAATTTTGACTTTAAAGTAGAAGTGGTAATAAAAGACAGTTTTAGAAATCCCTAATCTACTGATTTTGGCATTAACGAACTACTTCTTAACCAATTGTTACTTGACTTTGAGCCGTCGATCAGGGGTACACAAAACATTGAAAATGTTGCGAATCGGACAAGAGTGATGGTCAAGGCTTTTGAAGAATCTTGTCCACATAGGGGGTTTCTTCATGAAGAAAATTCACCTTGGTGGAATAGAAAACTGAAAAAGCTAAAATCTATGGTCACGAAACTTTAAAGAAAAATTAAGTAAACAAATAATACCGATGACTGGATCACTTATCTGTTATTTCATGTTATGATGCTTCAAATAAAACACAGTTTTAATTAGACAGACTGACATTTTTATTTAGACGACCATTGATTGTGACAAATAAGTTTATTCTCTTTTGACATGAAGTTGGTTATAATTATATTATTATATTAAACTAAAAGTAAAACGCCATCTATTATTGAGATTATATAATATTAATATAAGACTATGTTTCCATAATATTTTATTATACAACATTATCGTGGAAGTCGGAGGGAATATAAATACAGTATTCGGAGTGCTAGAGAGAGTGCTTGGAAGAAATTTTGTGAATCAATTGAGAGTTATCCTGTAGGCTTCACAAAGCACTCCCAAAAGAGCCCATATACCAAACGGGCTTACAGCTAATGCCAAATGGTAGATATACGGAATCTGTTCGAAGAAACAGCACAACATCTGCTTTGTACACATTTTCTGGGTAGCAGCACCACTGCTGAGATGAAAGAACAACGAACTGTAACTCTAAATAAAGACAGTTGGATCTTGGCTGAGAATGTGGTGAACATAAGATCTCTGAGATGGGCCAAAGATTCCTTCAACCCATTTAAGTCCCCTGGTCCTGATGGAATCTATCCATGCATGCTACAGAATAATGTGCATTGCCTCATTGCATCACTGTTAGATTTATATATGGCAAGTCTAGCATATGGCTATGTCCCAGAAGCGTTGCGAAAAGCTAGAGCTGTTTTCATACCAAAATCAGGTAAAAACAACTATTGTCAATCCAAGTCATTGCGACCAATAAGCCTGAACTCCTTTGTCCTCAAAACTCTAGAACGACTGGTTGACCATTATCTAAGGGACACCGCCTTACTACAATTTCCACAACGTACCAATCAGCATGCATACCAGAAATCGGTAGAAACAGCTGCGCATTATTTGGTGACTAAAATTGAAAGATCACTGGATGCCAAAGAATTCGTTATGGGTGTTTTTTTAGATATTGAAAGTGCTTTTGATAATACCACCTTCGAATCAATCAGGACTGTGGCATTGCTACATGGAATTAGTAGAATAATCTCAAATTGGATTGTGTCTTTGTTGAGCTGCCGCATTGCCTTTGTTGAAATGGGTAATGCTACTGTTTCAGTTTTAGTCAAACGAGGTTGTCCACAAGGTGGAATTCTCTCACCTTTTCTGGGGACTTTGGTAGTTGATAGTCTTCTTAAGAGACTGAATCAATCGGGACACTATTCTCAGGGTTACGCTGACGATATTGCCATACTGGCAATTGGGAAAGACCTTCACACTCTGGTAGATCTGAGGCAAAGTTCACTGCAGGTGGTTGAAAAGTGGTGTGGGGAGCAAGGACTTTCAGTCCATCCTTTCAAATCACAGGTAGTCTTATTTACCAACAAGAGAAAAGTGCCTGCAACGCCAAGTCTGAATCTTTTCAGTATGCAGTTAAGTTACTCAGATGAGGCTAAGTTTCTAGGCATTATTCTCGACAAAAGGTTATATTAGAATACTCATTTAAAAAAAAAGATTGATAAGGCTGTCATTTCTTTTTGGCAATGCTGTCGGTCCTTCGGTCGTTATTGGGGCCTTTGTCCCAAAATTATCTTATGGATATACACAGCAATAATCAGACCAACACTAGTTTTTGCATGAGTTGTCTGGTGGTCAAAGACGGAGAAACAATACGTCCGTGATAGATTAAATAAAATACAGAGAATGGCATGTGTAGGTATTAGTGGCTCAATGCGTACCATACCAACACTGTCGTTGGAAGCCATGTTGGGTCTGACTCCTTTACATCTACATGCAGAGTACATGACTAAAAGAGCTGTCTACAGACTGCATGTACCAAGGACGTGGGTAAGCAGAGGGAAAACATGCGGTCATGGTCACATACTTGATAGACCCCGGACAGATTGTCCCGAAATAGATATGCATAATGACATCATGACCAAAGTATACAACTTTGAGAAACCCGTTGAGCTGGTCATCTCTTCTAGACAGGAATGTGAAGTATCTTAGTCCGAATGATCCTCCAGTGAGATTTATATTTTCTAAATAGATGGCTCAATGTTGAATGGAAATGCACGAGCTAGCGTGTACCTGGAAGCAGGTAATGTCATAAGCAGCAAGAAATGTTTTGTACAGTTATGTAAGCGGAGGTGTATGCTGTCAATGAATTCAAGTAATAACTTCTCTGCGTCAGCAAGAGAAAAAAATCTGTTCTTATGGCCAAACAGCCATCAAAGCACTGGTAAACCTGGAGACTACTTCCAAACTCTTCAATGAGTGTAGGGAAAATCTTTGCAGGATAGCGCAACACAACAATATCACTTTGTGGTGGGTTCCAGGTAATAGTGGCATTCCGGGCAACATAAACAACATAAAAGCGGGATGAACTTACTAGGGCTGAAGCAGGCATGAAATACTCAGGTCCAAAATCTGCTTTAGAGTTATCAAAAAGTTTGTCTTGTCACTATTAAAGGTGGATGCCGACATTAAGATGAAGTCCTTGTGGAATGCGTCATCAACAGGCAGACAAAGTAAGATGTTTTTTAGCATTTCAGATAAAAATCTTAATTTTCTTTTAAGTCTGAAGAGAAAATCTCTCAGCACTGTGCTCGGTGTGGCATGGACATGGACATCTAAATAAACACATTTTTACCATGGGACTCAGTGAAGGTCCTGCGTGTGTTGTCTTGAAGAGGAGGAGCACTCGGATCACTTTTTTTGTGTATGTCTAGCCTTTTTTAGGGTCAGAGCAAGGATTTTTGGCTCTAAAACAGTAGAGGCTGGCGCAATCAAACTTTCGCCAACAAAGTTGGTTTTAGATTTTTTTAAACTTACAGAGAGGTTTGTGGAATAGTTGTTGTGAGACCAAACTCGGACACGGCGCTATCGACCATAGAGTCTGCGTGCAGGACAAGTTCTGCCTCGTGCAATCTGTCCAGCCCTTTCTAATCTAATCTACTCTAATCTAAATATTTATCGCTCACAAAATCTCGAAAAAATTTAATCCTCCCCTAAGGTTGTATATGTATATATATATTTACATATATATATATATATATATATATATATATATATATATATATATATATATATATATATATATATATATATATATATATATATATATATATATATATATATATATATATATATATATATATATATATATATATATATATATATATATATATATATATATATATATATATATATATATATATATATATATATATATATATATATATATATATATATATATATATATATATATATATATATATATATATATATATATATATATATATATATATATATATATATATATATATATATATATATATATATATATATATATATATATATATATATATATATATATATATATATATATATATATATATATATATATATATATATATATATATATATATATATGTATATATATATAATATATATGTATATATATATATATATATATATATATATATATATATATATACATATATATATATATACATATATATATATATATATATATATATATATATATATATATATATATATATATATATATATATCAGTGTTGCAAAACGTTACGTGAAACGTAACGCAAAAACGAAATAACGAAATGAAATAGCGTTATTAGTAATTATTACTTTCATAACGTTTTAAAAATTAAATTGCGTTACAATAACGTAAAACGTAACGATAACGTTAATATTTTATTTCGTTTTTGTGGTATACATACTTTTGTATAGTTATATGGAAATAAAAGCGAAAAAATCGATTTTATAAAATCCAACTTATCTGCTTTTTTTCAATTTCTGTGGACGCTTGAACTAAAGGTTTTGATAATTATAAAATTTGATATTTGTAACAAAATAATGAACATTTTGTAGAATTTTAAGTATATTTGAAGTAATTTCAAGTCTGCACTAGCCGTTTCTGCATCACAGGTGTTTTGAATAATTTTAAGAATGAATATTTTTATGCTGGATGCAAATTTTTTTTCTTGTATTTAATTATTTAATTTTATTTTACTACGATTTACTACTTTTTGCATGCAAAATTTGAAAAACATTAATTTTATACTAATACTTTTCTAATTTTGCATGCAAAAAGTAACTGTTCATTAGACATTTTCGATTTTTCTACATTTAAATCGGTTAGTTTTAAACATAACATTTAATTTTAAAATAGAGTAACTATAACGTTATAACATAACAAAATATAATATTTTTCATAACGAAATAACGTACCGAAAAAATAAATATAATGTTATTAAAAACGAAACGCATAACGTTAAGTTTTTAACGAATTTTTTTTTCGTTTTGCAACACTGATATATATATATATATATATATATATATATATATATATATATATATATATATATATATATATATATATATATATATATATATATATATATATATATATATATATATATATATATATATGTAGAAGAATATGTAGAGCCACTGTATTTTTTTTACATCAACCGGATTGTTTATTACTC
Source organism: Diogma glabrata (assembly GCA_963693315.1). Taxonomy (NCBI): domain Eukaryota; kingdom Metazoa; phylum Arthropoda; class Insecta; order Diptera; family Cylindrotomidae; genus Diogma; species Diogma glabrata. Next base: position 13,074,824 of record OY856189.1, on the reverse strand, counting down.
TCAAACAACAAAAACAGTAATTTAGAATATACAATTTATGTAATTTTGATATTGTTCATTCCAATATAAGCATTTGTAAATTAAACATCTGAATTTTGATTTAATAAATATTTAAAACTTTACTACTGCATAAAAGAAATCTTACTTATATATATATATATATATATATATATATATATATATATATATATATATATATATATATATATATATATATATATATATATATATATATATATATATATATATATATATATATATATATATATATATATATATATATATATATATATATATATATGATGTCTATATATACCATATATAAAAATAAACTGACCGTATGTTAGATATTAGTTTCGCATTGATTGGCAAAAATTAATAATGACCCAACCGTGACTTGGGATGTTAACTAAATAGAAATATTCTCATCCTGTGAATTCACACATCTAAACACACGTCTAGAAATTTAATACAAAAAAAAATCTCCCAAAATTAAAATTTAACGTTAATAAATTCTCAAAGAAAATTGATAATAATAACAAATCCTAGTTCCCTTTGTTAACATAGTATCTTCGGATATTCAGAGAGGTACGTTAATCTAAAATTTATTATGGTTAACTTAACACTAAGTAAGGCTTACTTTGAATAAAGCATTACTGAAAAATGATCGGTTAGAGTCAGAACACGAGGATTTTCTCCTATTGTGCTCGCGTCAATACCGTTCGGATTATTATCGCTAACGATAATAAATGACTTTTAAATATAAAACTGTAAATAATTACAAAATAACATTTTATGACGCCATGTAATGATTTTAAACATCTACCGTTAGTTCAATACCTACCGTAAAATTTTTGACATAATCAAAGCTCATATCTCAAAAATCGTCATTTTTTTTTGTTTTTCACAAATTTTAAAGTAAACACATGCAGCTATGAAACTAAATAATAAAAAGTGAGAGATTCCATATTGTTGGAATTCTTTATTTTAATGACATTTATACACTATACATTTCTAATACAATCTCTGTTTTTCTACACTGCTATATGTTTTGTGTACTAATGCGACATTATTCATAATTGTGCCCGACATACAAACTAAAATTATAAAATTATTACAACATAATAATGTAGACGTCCTCGTCATACCATAATATATAATTTAATTAATATAATTCATTTGTTAAATACTAAATAAAAATTAGATGTACTAAAATATTATGGTTTGAGTTTCATTAAATTCACATTACACATTACACATTCCATTTACATTTTGTTACTTATTCTTATTAAATTTGTTTAGTTATTCAAATTATTTATTTATATAGGTTAGACCCATTTGAATCAACGGAAAAACAATTAGGATGATTTAATTTTTTAATCTACCTATGAATTTCAGTCTGTCTATTGCAACAATTCCTTTATAAAATTTTTTCCCGATTGTCTCTCTCCTTCGACATCTTCTATGAGATATCTGTCGTTCCCTATATATTTTACCACTTCGTACGGTTCTCTATATTTTGTTACTAGTTTTCGACTATCACCCGTAGCTAGAGCTTCGTTTCTAGTCATTACTATATCTCCCGGCTTTTTTTTTTTTTTTTTTTATTGGAGGGCCTTGAGACTGACAGTTCAAGTAGCACTGCGACCTGAAGGTCTATTGTGCTTACCCTGATTTTGTTATTAGTCAGTCGTCGTCTGTGCCGTTACTGGTTGTATTCTGTCATCCAAGTTGAGACTTTTAATAAAATTAATTAGCTCAATTGGAGTGACGTTTTGTGGTAATGGAAGTGTTAGTCTTCTATGACCAAGTTGGTTGTTTCTGTGCCCAGAGAGTTCAGGACAGCTGCAGATGACGTGTTCCATCGTTTCCGCATCCGAGTAGCAGAATCTGCACCTGTCGGAAACAACAAGGCCTATTTTGTTAAGATGGTGGTTTAAAGGACCATGTCCAGTAACGCACCACGTTAAAATTCTTAGAGACTCTCTGTTTAAGTCGATTGTTTTTAAGGGTGAAGCAGGGAGGTTACCTAGAAACTTCTTGGAGTGTACTAGTCCCTCTCTGCTTTTCCATAATTTAGCATTTTGTTCTTGTTCCATTGTTTGGATTGTGCTTTTGAGCGAACTCTTGGCAATTCCAAAGCATGGTTCCGGTCCAACAAATTTTTTATTGGCACCTAGCTTTGCTAAAGCGTCAGCGATAGCATTTCCTTGTATTCCTGTGTGGCTAGGTGCCCACACAAGTGTTACTGTGTTATTGCACGATATTTTTAATAAATTTTGGTAGCATTCCCATACCAGTTTTGAATCAAAGCGCGTAGATTTTAGTGCCAAGAGTGCTGCTTGGCTGTCAGAGATAATATATATTTCAATATTTTGGTATTTTCTTTCAGCGCATAGCAAAGCGCAACTGCTAATGGCAAAAATTTCGGCTTGAAATATGGTTGTTGTGGTGCCTAAAGCAACCGTTTGTTTTGTTCTAGGACCAAACACTCCTGCTCCCGTGCCCATGTTGGTTCGAGAACCATCTGTGTACCAGATGCTGGCGTTATGTGGTAGTGACCGTATGTAGTTTTTAATAAGATCTCTGGCCAATATCTTGACATCAAAGTGCCTATCTAAATCTATTGTTTTTGGCATACAATCCAAAATATGGTATGTATGCAGTTCAGCTTGTAATTCAGAAAGGATTTTAAGGTGTCCAGTTAGATTACCCGGCTTAAACCCTTCTGTGAGCTGCAGTCTATGAACGCTCAACACCGCTACAGATTTAACATGTAGGTGCAATGGAGAAAGCTTTAGAAGAATCTCCATTGCTGACGTTGGCGTGGTTTTGAAAGCACCTGTGGCACTAAGACACACAAGCCTTTGTATTTTTGTAAACATATTTTGAGCAGTTATTTGGCGCGTTTTAGGCCACCAAACTAACGCTGCATATGTTAGAATTGGTTTTATAATACTTTGGTGCAACCAAAGTATCATTTTTGGGCTAAGACCCCATGTTTTCCCAAACAGGTTTCTGCATGTGAAGAAAACTTTGTTTGCCTTATCAGAGATATATTTCAGGTGTGGGTTCCAAGTTAGTTTGCTATCCAGGATCACACCTAAATATCTAACCTCTTTTGATGTTTGTATTGGATCGCCGTTTAGAACAGGAGAAACGAAATTGAAGTTTCTCCTGTTTGTGAAAACGACAATGCTTGTTTTTTGTGGGTTGATCGACAGTCCTAATCTGTTGCACCACTTTGATACAATATTAAGAGCTGTCTGGGTTCGACCAGCGACAATGGAGTCATGTTTCCCTCTAATCATGACTGCCAAGTCGTCGGCATAGCCTACAGTGTTGAAGCCAGAATCATTTAGCTTAGTGAGGAGATCATCAGCCACCATTAGCCAAAGCAGCGGAGAGAGCACGCCCCCTTGCGGGCAGCCTCTAGATGCAGTAACAGTCACTGAATAATCACCTAGTGTAGCCGTTATCTTCCGACTCTGTAGCATCTTGATAATCCACGCAATGATAAGCGGATTTATATTTTTCTTTGTGGCCATTTCAATGATAGCATTGAAGTGGACATTGTCAAAGGCTCCTTGTATGTCCATAAATGTACAAACAAGTGCCTCCTTATAGTTTAGGGTGCTCTCAATTTCTTTCACCATTTTGTGCAACGCCGTTTCAGTAGATTTCCCAGTCTGATAGGCGTGCTGGCTAGAGTTGAGAGGGTTTTGTTTCAGACATACATGACGGATGTGATAATCCAACATCTTTTCCATTGTTTTTAATAGAAAAGATGTAAGACTTATGGGTCTGTATGATTTGGCTTCATTTGGTTTCTCATCTTTCTCCTCATCTCCCGGCTTAATTTCAGGAGCTTTTCTCCTGTTTTTGTCGTATTGTTGCTTTTGGGCAGCTCTATTTTCTTCTAACAGTTGCGCTACATCCAAATCTTCTTCTACATTACCATTCCTAAAATATTCATTTAGATCCACTATTTCTCTAGTTAAAGGATTATCCTTAAATAAATTAAAATCATATCTAAAGATTAATTCTGACGCTTTCTTTTTCGTTACTCTATGTACTGAATTATTTATGCCTAATTGTACGTCCATCAACTTGTCGTCCCAATTGTTACATTCAATACCGTCACTCAACATACCTAAACTTCTGGTAATGATCTTGTTAACAATTTCAACTTGTCCATTTGCTCTTGGACAACCACTAGCAATCTTTACGTGAATTATGTTGTGTTCTTCACAAAAACTTTCAAAAATGCGAAAAGTGAAAGCCGTTCTTCTATCGGTAATAACCTTTTCTGGTTTACCATAATTTCCTAAAAAGATTTTGAAGAATTCCAAAGAACTTTCGGCACTCACGTCTTTTAACGCACCTAATATTACATATTTACTATACCCATCGACTAATGTGGCTACATATTTATTATTATTTTTGGTTATTACATATGGACCTACGTAATCGTAATGAACAACTTTAAATGGTTCAGTACCCTTTTCTAGTGGATAAAAATAACCTGGTTTACCTTCAGTTTTCTTATAGTAAATGCAGTTAATTCATCGATTTACATATTTGGTTACGAAATCTTTCATTTTTGGGAAGTAATAAGTAGTTTTCGTTTTTCTATGGTCTTATCTATACCAAAATGTATAACGCTTTCGTGTGCATCTCTAATTACATCATATTTTAAATCATATGGTACGTATAATCGCCATTTATTTTTAGTATACTTGTTTACTCTTGAATTGTACATCGTAAATTTTTGGAAAGTATTATAATCTCCCTGTTCTAATAGATTTCTGATCTTCTTGATTTCGCTATCCGTTCTTTGCAATGCTGCAATCCAATCTGTTTTCACCTTGATTCCTAGAATGAGGTTTCTATTTAGATTAATTTCCTCTGAATCCGTAACAGGGTATCGACTCAAAGCATCGGCCACTAAGTTCGATGAGCTTTTTACATGTTCTACTGTAAAATCAAATTCAGATAATCTAACGAACCATCTTCTGATTCTAGAATTAATATCTCGCTTTTTAGCCAGCATTTTGATGCTGTTGCAGTCGGTTTTGACAATAAACGAAGTACCTAGTAGATATGTTCTAAATTTTTTCAGCGCGACAACGATCGCTACTACTTCCAATTTAACTGCTGGATACAACGACTCTTCCTTAGTTGTCTTTCTACTATAATAGGAAATTGGTTTATACTTTCCGTTTTTCTGTTTTTGAAATAAAACAGCTGCTAAGCCTAAGGCACTTGCGTTCGTCTGTACTTCTGCCATCGCTTATGGATCGTATATTCCTAGAACTGGTTGATCTAGTAATAATTCTTTGATATCTGTAAACGCTTTATTATGTTCTTCGGTTTATATAAATATCTTATTTTTTTGTAATAAGTCTGTTAATGGTCTAACAATAATCGCGTAGTCTTTTATAAATCTCCTAAACTAGCTAGATAGCCCTATGAAACTTCTTAAATCTCTCAAATTTTCCGGTCGTGGAAATTGTTCTACAGCGTCCCGCAACAAGTCCCGCAAACCATGGATTAGCGATGATACTTGGAAGAAAATTGAAGAACGTCGACAGCTCAAGGTGCAACTATGTCACCAAAACACAACTGAAGCCCAGAGCAAATATAAAAGTACAGCTAAACAAGTGAAAAAGATGGCAAGAAATGATCGCAGAATATACACAGAAGACATTCTCAAGACTGCTGAAACAGCAGTCGCAAATAGAAATATGCGCACGCTACATCAATGCGTAATAAAGGTCACAAACAAGTACACCTGTACCCCACCAATAAAGAATGAATCTGGTGAAACCCTAACAACAACCGAACAGCAGCTTAATAGATGGAAAGAATACTTCGAAGACAGCAACCAAAATAACGAGGAAAGTTTTCAGCCTGCAGATGGCGCTAATAACGAAACTATCAACACCCATCCACCAACAGAGCGGGAAGTTAAAAGTGCCATACAGAAACTGAAGAACAACAGAGCAGCTGAAGAACAACAGACAACATACCAGCGGAAGTATTCAAAGCAGATGCAGCTACCACAGCTGAAATCCTAACACCACTATTAGCTGACATATGGAGTTCTGGAAAAATACCGGACAAATGGAAAGAGGGTTTAACCATAACAATTCCCAAGAAAGGTGATCTAAGAGAATGTAAAAATTGGCGAGGTAAATCCCTGCTCAACACCACAATGAAAGTATTAGCGATGATCATTCTGGAAAGAATATCTCCATCAATTAACAAGAACTTAAGAAACGAACAAGCTGGCTTTAGACCAGGCAGAAGCTGTACAGATCATATCAACACAATCTGTATCATCGTCGAACAATCTAACGAATGGAACTCGCCACTGTATCTACTCTTCGTGGACTTCGAGCGGGCGTTTGACACAATCAACAGAACTGCTATTTGGAAATCACTTTGTGAAATGGGCATCCCAAATCAGATAATTGATCTTATCAAGGAAATGTATCAGAATGCTGGGAACAAAATTCAATACAAAGGACAGCAAAGTGATAAGTACTTTAACAACCGGGGAGGAAGGCAAGGCTGTGTGTTATCACCGCTACTATTCCTCATAGTACTAGATAGTGTCATGCGAAAACTCGAGAACGAAAGTCCAAATGGCATCCAATGGGGACCATTAAGACGGCTCAATGATCTAAACTACGCAGTCGGTATCTGCCTGCTTACACACAGACATGTCAACATGCAGCAGAAAATACAGAAGCTATCAATCCTTGCACATGAAGTCGGTCTCAAAATCAACATCACCAAAACCAAGCTAATGAGACTGAACACCAACGTGAGTACACCAATCAACATAAATAATACACAAGTCAACGATGTCGACAAATTCGTATATCTTGGTTGTACTGTAGCGAAAACAGGCGGAACAGAAGAAGACATCAGTCAACGCGTCAACAAAGCAAGAAACACATTTAACTTGCTTCACAAGATTTGGAATGCGTCCGTCCTGTCAAGAAAAACAAAGCTACGGATGTTCAACGCATGTGTTAAGTCAGTACTGCTGTATGGATGTGAAACATGGAAGCAAACACAGAAGATCACAAATAAACTTCAGGTGTTTGTCAACAAATGCCTTAGAAAATTAATGAAATACTTCAGGCCGAACACCATCAGTAACGAAGAACTTCTGCGGCAAACTGAGCAGATAGACATTGAGACCGATATAAGAAAACGAAAGTGGAAATGGATAGGACATACACTGAGAAAGCCAGCAGAAGACATAACAAAGATGTCTCTGTCGTGGAACCCGCAAGGGAAATGAAGAGTAGGAAGACCAGCAATGACCTGGAAGAAAACGGTGCTAGCCGAAGCAGAACATATCGGAAAGACATGGAGAGAACTGAAAGCAATTGCCCCCAATAGAGTTAGATGGTCCAGCCTAGTAGACGCCCTGTGCTCCTAAAATGGAGATCAAGGAAAAAAAAACTATTCAATACTTCAACTCTTTTTCCAGCTTTCGACGATTAATTTTGTTTTTTGATTAAATATATAAATTTGGATTTTTATATCCCACTTCTGATATTGTTGGGATTCTTTATTTTAATGACACTTTATACACTGTACATTTCTATTACAATCTCTGTTTTTCTACACTGCTATATATTTTGTGTACTAATGCGACATTATTCATAATAGTGGCCGACATACAAACTAAAATTATAAAATTATTACAACAACATGGATTTTTTTCTACGATTTTTTAAAGTTTAGTATATGAAAAATTCACATGTGTTTTTACATCAATTTAATTATGCTTTACTAAAATGTGAATCTAATATATTTAAAATTTTATATTTTAACATCTGTACTAAATATTGAAACAATTCTGTGCATTACTCATTGAAAAACTGTTTTTTATTGAAAATAAGAATTGGAGATTACAACGACCGAAGGTTGTGATTTACTTACAACATCTTAACACTAACATAAGAATCAGGCTTTGCAAAAGCAACAACATCTAAAAAAATTAGCTCCGGCTAACTTTTATTGAAATAAATTATTTGTTGCCTTCTACAAGACGAATTAGGCCATCGTGTAGAAGTACGGCCTTTACTTCCCAAAAAGGTACAGGAAATCCAACAGAAAAACGAGCCAACCTTCAAAATTTTTCATCTCCACATTCAATGCACAAAGCATTTCGAATGACAGTTACATCGCCGAATTTGAAAATGCATTAAAGGATGTCAAATATGACATAATTGGTCTATAGAAGTCAAACGGATTGGTGAAGAAATTAATGAAATGAACGGTTATGTCTGCTATTACAATGGAATTGAAAGAAGAAGAGGAACCGTCGGTTTCATCATACACAACAAATGGAAGAAAAACATCTCAGGATTTACGAGTTATTCAGATCGTGTAATCTCAGTCAAAATGAAATTCAATAAGAATACGCTTGGTATTGTTCAATGCTATGCTCCAACAACAACATACACCGATGCCGATATATTAAAATTCTACAACTATGTATCAACGGCGATCGAAGATCTAAAGAAATATACTTGGTTAATCGTCATGGGAGACATGAACGCTAAAATTGGTTTTCCATCAGCAAATGAAACCAATGTCATAGGAGAATACGGTATAGGAATCAGAAATGATAGAGGCTCAATGTTAATCAACTTTGCCAGAAATCATCAACTATTTGTTGCCAATACATTTTTCAAAAAACGCAAAGAAAGAAAATGGACATGGTCATTGGGAAGAACAAAGAACGAATTGACTACATTATGATTAGAAATAATCAAAAACATCTGGTAAAAGATGTTGACGTTGTAAATGGTTTTAAATTCAATTCAGATCATAGAATGGTAAGTATGACAATCGATTTAAAAGTAAGACGTTTCCGATCTTTCAAAAAATATATTCCAAAGATCAATGTTCAATTTGATGACAATTTAATAGAAAAATTCAATGAAAATCTGCAAAAGAGTTTGAAGAATCTAAGCGAATACCAACTGTATTCTACACAGGAACAATATGACCAATTTTGCTCTGATATACTCACCTGTGCAGAACCATTCAGAAGCAACAGACAGACAAATTCCGTACTGTCAACAGTAACGAAACAAGAGATTGAGACGCGAGAAATACTGAAGAAGAAACGTCATGAAACCGAAAGAAGAGAAAATGAATTCAAAATTCAACGGAAAAAAGTCAATCGGTTAATCAAGCGTGATGTCTACAGACATGAAATTAGCCAACTACAAGACGCAATTGAAAACGGTAAATCTTTGAGAAATGCACGGAATGGCATAACCAACAGTAAAACATGGATACCTCAATTGATAGACAAAAATGGTACGGTAAGAACTAATAGAGAAGAAGTCTTGGAGGTGGCAGCTAAGTTCTATGAAAATCTTTATAAAAGCACATTATCAGAGGAAGAACGAAATGAACTCAATCCAGACCTGAATGATAACACCGAAATCGATGAAATTTCTATCCGTGAAATAATCCAATCGATAAAAATGATGAAAAAATCAAAAGCAACAGGATCAGATGAAATCTTCTCGGATTTAATCAAAATTTGTGATATTCTCGGATTAGAACACTTACAATTCCTTTTCAATGAAATTTTATCAACAGAAAACATTCCAGAACAATGACTCGAATCAATGATCGTTCTAATTTATTAGGCGATAGAAGAAATATAAAGAATTATCGACCGATAATGTTAACATCGCATCTGTACAATCTGTACTGTTCATGAGAATTCTACTAAATTGATTGCAAACTAGTCTGGATAAACATCAATCACCCAATCAAGCTGGATTTTGTCCTGGATATTCGACTACAGATCATATATTCGTTATAAACCAGCTCATTGAAAAGTCGAACGAATACAACAAACAGCTGTTCATGGGATTTATTGACTTTGAAAAGGCCATCGACAGCATAGAGCATCCGTTCCTATGGTCAGCGCTAAAAGAACATGAAATTGAATCGAAGTATATTCGCATATTCAAGAAAATTTATGAAAATTCAAGGACACGAATCAAAATGGATAAGTACAGCAGATGGTTCAAAATAGGCCGAGGAATTAAACAAGGAGATCCGTTTTCTCCATAATTATTCAATTCAGCATTGCAAAGCATATTCAATGTAATCGACTGGTCAGATAAAGGAATAAAAATTGGAAAAACAGAATTGGCCGAATTAAGATTTGCGGATGATGTAGACGCCATTTCGGACAGGGAGCACAAATTGTCAATAATGATGAACGATATATTCACAGAATCAAAAAAAGGTGGACTTCACCCAAACATTGAAAAAACAAAAATAGTAACAAACACAAATGTCGAATTCGTCATGGTGAACGGTATTAAGATTGATGTGGTAGACAACATCAATTATCTCGGCCAAGCAATTTCATGCACAAACAATGAAGACAAGGCGATAGACGCAAGAATATCTACCGCATGGAGATCATTTTGGGCGTTGAAAAGGTTCTTCAAAAGTTCAGTGCCAATGTTTCACAAAAAGAGGCTATTTGACGCTTGTATATTACCGGTATTCACATACGGTACTCAATGTTTACCTTTATCACGGAAATCAATATCAAGATTAGAAATCGCTCAAAGAAGTATGGAGCGATCAATGTTGAACGTTCGACTTACTGATCGCATAACCAACGAAAACATTCGGAAAATGACGAAAGTTAAAGACGTTAAAGAAACTGCAAAAGGTTTGAAATGAAACTGGGCTGGTCATTTGAGTCGGTATGATAACAATTGTCTGCCCAAAATTGTTGAAGAATGGACACCATGCGACGGTAAAAGAAATCCTGGACGACCACATATACGATGGAAAGACGACATTAATAATTTTGGCAGTTGTTTTTGGAGACGAAAAGCAAAAAATAAAGAACTATGGAAAAAGATGGGAAACTCCTTTATTCAATTATGAATTGTTACGGAGCTATAAATAAATAAATAAATAAATAAGCATTAGACTATTATTAATAAATATTTTTTCTATAAAAATTATAATTTAATGAAACAATAATAATATTACAAACAAATACATAAACAAATTAATTTATGTACTTTTTTTGCCTCTAAATTGAAATATTTCTGATTACCGGAAAAGGAAAACATTTTGTCAATCATTTTATCGATTGTAGTGTTATCCGGTAAAAACCAAAGCAGAGTTTGCCGGTCTTTGAAATACGGCCAAGCACTGGTCCATTAATGGTTAACAGTACATGGCTTTTGTAATTGGGACGGTACTAGAACCATTCATCGGCCGATCTATGGTGAGATGAGATGAGATAATTATGTATTTGTTTGTAATATTATTATTGTTTCATTAAATTATGATTTTTATAGAAGAAATATTTATTAATAATAGTCTAATGCCTATGCTAGTGCTAAGATGTAGAAAGTAAATTTCAATATTCGGAATCTCCAATTCTTATTTTCAATAAAAACCTATTTTTGGATGATTAATGCACAGAATATGTTTCAATATTTAGTACAAATGTTAAAATATAAAATTTTCAATATATTAGATTCACATTTAATAAAGCCTAATTAATTTGATGTAAAAACACATGTGAATTTTTCATATACTAAACTTTAAAAAATCGTATAAAAACCCATATGGAATCTCTCCCTTTTTATTTTGCAGTTATAGCTGCATGTTATAGCTGCAGTTATAGCTGCATGTGTTTACTTTAAAATTTGAATTTCGAAAATCTCTTTTCGAACTGTCAAACTGTACACACGTACTTTTTTTAATTGTCTCGTATTTGTATTGTTTTTAATCAATTTATATAATTAAATGGTTATATTGAATATAAAAAACTATTGAAATTAGTAAATTAAGCCACAATTTTATCGTATTTGTTTTGGTTTTATATGTGAATATGTTTTTTATGTGACTTTTTATTGAAATAAAAATCGAACATCGTAACAACAACAATACAATTTTATGCAGCTGTCATCGCTGTCACTAGTGTTTTTTGATAATATTGAACTCATCGAAAAGTGAATTAAAACGAAAAAAAAACTGGCATGTTGGGAATGTCAATGTCACACAGGCATTGTGGTGGGCATTGCCATCCCGAAAATGTAAATCGAGCCACAACGAAAGACTGTCGTATGTGTAAGCGGTCATTTCATTTACCGTGCTATGGCGTCATTCAAAAGCCACTACAATTGTTTTTCAAAGCCAACATTGTATTTTTGTGTGATGCGTGCTTAGTTGCAATTGATGGTGAAGGTTCACCAGAAAGAAAGAGAAAAAATGGAAATGCAAATTCAATTTTGAAACAATCGACATTTACATCAAATCGCAAAGGGAATGTTACGCTGTCTCAACAGCCACCGCCAAACACAGCCACAGCAACAACAGTAATGTCAAAGAAAATGTCAAACGAACAAATTTATGCATTGTTGACAACGATTTCGGGTAAAATGGATGCACAAACGAACAAAATCGATGATATTGGCAACGATTTGATAGAAGTTGAAAAAGTGGTTGTCGAAAAATCTGATGGTTTTATTAAATTGCTTCAAACCCGAGCAAACTTCATGGCCAATAATATGTTGCGTAATTTAGCAAAAGCACAATTCCATCCACTACAACAATCAACGTCAAATCAACCAATGTCACAACAAACGCCTAATAGTACACCGAAACCAAGTGTTCTTCGACCAAAATATTCAACTATTGTTAAGTCAAATCTTACAGTGACACCACGACCAGAAAATCCAACTGAACGCAAACGAGAGAAGACAATTTCGCTTATCGATAATGCTACTGGAAATACAATAACATCTGTGAAAGTTCCAACACCGAAACATGGTACAAAAGATATCGATATTGGGCGTCCAGTTGTGGCACGTACATTAGTGGGAAGAAACTCAGCATCATCGCAAAAACCAAGTGAATTGCCAATGACACTTTGTGCATCAAACTTTCATCCAGAAACAACAACTGATGAGCTGGAAAATTACATCATCGAACACACCGAAGTAAAAGACAAAACGAAATTTAAATGCTCGAAATTGGTGAAAAAAGATGCTGATCTCACACAATTGACATATCCCAGGTAACAATTTAGCCTAGGTAATCATTGAGTAAAGCTTTAAAAGAGGAATTTAAAATGGAAGGGGAAATTTAAAATTCTTGAACTATGCATGATAAAAGTTTTATACAAGCTCTACTCAAGGAGAAAAGGCGTATGAAAAAATATTCTTTATTCAAGAAGGCATATATAATGCTTTATACATGTTTTATATAAGTGTTTGAATAAAGTGGTACATAAGTTGTTATTCAAGGCTTATTCAAATACTGTCAAAATGTTACTTGAATAAAGTGCTTGAGTAAATATTTTCTCAAGAGAATTACTCAGTGGCTATTCAAGAAGCGATGCCACTGAAAAAAAAAATTGGTGATTGTTTCCTTTAGTTATTTTGGTTAATTGGCGCATTAAACTCCTTTTTTTGTATATTGCTGCTATTGAGTTAATCTTTTATCGGAAATTACAATTTATTTTACACATTTCGCATCTTTACAAACGCCTGTAGCTGGGATCGAACTCGTAACCTTTGATTCTCCAGGACGGCACGCTATCCACTTCTCTATTTAGCAGCTGTCATAAAGAAAATTGAAACTTAATCACTATTGTTTAACAAATTATTTGTACACATTTCAAGTTTCGGACCACTACCACGACTATGAATTAATTTTTATTCAAACATTTTGATTAGGAATGAATATAAAGTGTACTAATGGTTTCCTAAAATGAGAATATATGGGTTTTTGTTAAAAATAATATTGGTTATGATTGAGGACAATCTCGAAATGAAAATAATTTTGCGTATTCATATACGATATCTACGCATGTGTTTCCATTCAATTGTACGATTAAAAATGATTAAAGAATAAAAATAAAATAAAAAAAGGAAAATAAAATTCATAAATGAAAACGTGCCTGGCAGGAATCGAACACAGACCCTCTTCCTCATCGTTTACCCTTACGCACGTTCATTAAATCAATTTCCACGACAGGAATAAAACGTTACTCAATACAGAACAAAAGTGTTACTCAAGCTTCGTAAGGGGTATAGTATGCTGTGATTGGCATTACTTTCAGTTGCACAATTTGGCTGATTAATAAATAAATGTTATATGACCATATTAAATAAACGTTCTACGTTATATTTTCCATAAGTCAGTTGCAATCTGTTGCAAGTTTTGATATAATTTTTTCCCAAGCAAATTGCGCACAATATGGCGGTTACATACATATAATACAAAAATGAATGGTATGACAAATTATCATAAGTTTATTTATTTGTTGACCAACTCAAATCATTATATAAACCATCATCAGAAATGGTAAATCTCAATCAATTTATAAACCATCATCAGAAACGTTTGATTAAATGGTTGCGGAATAATGGCAATTGCAAATTTCCATTGACGAAAATATGTCTACCATTTTGTAATAATCTTTTGTATTAATCAATAATAGTTTGTTAAAGTTCTTAAAGGTTTGTTAACTTTTTAAACACATCGATAAGTGATTTAATAAAAAAAACACACAATCGCGAATTAAACACGAACTGTCAAAAATATTGACAGATCGATTTGTTATAAATCTTTTAATATTCATTGAAAACAGCCGTATATAAGAAATATTACTTGAGTAACAATTTTGTTGAATACTACTAAAATTATTATACATAAATAAAGTCGTATACAAGGAACTATCCTTGGTAAGAATCTTCTTGGATTCTTCCTAAAAGTTGTACTTTAATAAAGGTTTATATAAGGGATTGAATTCTTGAGTAAAAACATCTTGAATACTACCTTAAAAGTTATATGTGAATAAAACCTTATAAAAGGTATTATACTTGAGTAACACTTATAGTAGAATTTTTTTGCCAGCGAACACAAAATTTGTTTGTTATGCGCATATTGTTTGCACATGCGCTTGCACATGCGCATATTGTTTGCACATTCAGTGTCTCGATTAAAATATTAAAAAAAACTATTGGGGTCCCATTGAAATGGACAAAAAAAACGCATAAAATTTATAAATTACTATTGAAATTCAACCAATTATAATAGAAACCCAAAAACTAGTAGAAATATTAATGATTTTGTAGGAAATATAACAAAATTTTGATAATTAAAAATAATTATAATAAAAATAACGACGCCTATGGAAACAAATATCACAACAAACAAATGGTACGAACTAGAAGTAGAAATTTAACTAATATAATTGTTTTGAAAACAAATTTATACCAAAATAAATAATACATCTCTGTTTTACTTTTTGTCTCATCTTTTATCTCTTGCTGCGTCGTAGCTGTCAGAAATTCGCTGGCAAAAAAATTCTACTATACTTGAATATGCCCTAAATATTTATTTTTGAATTAAGCTTTACTTAAGGAATTATATAAGAAACTTAGTGAATCTAGTCTTTTACAAGCTTTTTTTAGGTTGAATAAATGGTCTTACACAATGCTTTTTCAAGTTAAGTTGGAATAATTAAAAAAATTTAGGCGAAATTGTTACCTGGGATGTTTCATTCAAAATCGATGTTTCGCCTGAAGTTTATGAAATTTTGAAGCAGAAAGAGAATTGGCCGAAAACTAAAACTATTCGTGAGTTTCGTAAAGTCTCAACACCAAGGCCATCACTAAGCGATTTTATGCCACCAAGCAAATCAAAAGAGAACACAACAGCTGATATTGAAGTACACAATGAAAACCAAAAGCAGATAATGAGTGAAATTTTGAACCAAAATGCAAACAATGTTGGCGATGGCAGCGGTAGCAGTGCAGGTGCAAGCGGTAGCAGTGCAGGTGGATGCGGCAGCAAAAACCGCTCAGCAACATTGTCAAAAAACTAATTACTAATTTGAAACGAAATTCAACGAATAGCAAAATATCTAATGCCAACAGCAATAATTTACGCAAACAATCCACTATTACGAAATTTTTTAAGCCAAATGGAGACAATATAAATAATATTGTTAACATAATTGATCCAAGCAAAACAACGACGACAGCAATTAGTAATTCTAATTTTATTGATAAACAGCTTTTGCCGATTTATTATAACAATGTGAGATTGATTGTCAACAAACGCTATGTCAACGTAAAAATTGAACTAGCGCCATACAAAATTTCCCTAATTCATTCAATGTTTACCGATGTGATCGTGCTACGACTGAAATAAATTCAAGAACGAGACGTGCTAGTGGTGTTGCTGTTTTGATACACAAATCATTGAAGTGCAAATCTATTGTGATGAATGCTGATCGATATTATGAATTTTTGGCCATTGAAATTACATTGAAGCCTAAGTCAATGATAATTTATCTATGTTACATGAGCATCTTCGAACTACAAATTGCAAATAAACATTATGAACACGTAAAGTTATTGACAGAAAAATATCAAAGTCATCAAATCATGGTATTGGGTGATTTCAATTTGAAAAAAATCACATGGGAAGAAGATGAATTAAACAATTTCTATTTAATATTATCAACAACGAGTCAATCGGGATATTTTGCTGATGCAACTGATTTTCTTATGCGTATGTTATCATTGCCAATGTTCCAGCTGTCAAATATTAAAAAATCAGTTGGCAATGTGCTTGATTTGATTTTTGTCAACGATAATACTGATAATAGCTTGTGCGTCGACCCAAACACGATAATTGAAGCTGATCAGCAGGATGAATATCACAAACCATATGATATTGCAGTCAATTACTGTGAAAAAAAGATCATTATTGAATTCTGATATAAATATTCCAGTTTTTTGTTTTCGCAAAGGAAACTATGAGCGCATGTGTCAGCAACTTTGCAATATTGATTTTGCACACGAATTTAACATCCGAACGACTGATGCAGCGTACACATATTTTCAAAGCAAAATGGATGAACTGATAGTACAATATGTTCCGCAAACTGTACTAAAAACGTGTACAAACAACCCTAAATGGTGGAACAAAATACTGCAACAAAAGAAAAATCGTTGCGATAAGCTTTTCAAACGCAAACAAATAGGAACCATTTGTACTGAATACATTGCAGCTGTGATTGAGTTCAATGCACTCAATGAACGATATTACAAAGAATATATTCAACGCATAGAAAACAACATCAAAAATGATCCAGCCACATTTTGGAATTTTTCAAAGATGAACAGCAACACGTCAGCATATCCAAACAAAATGTAATATGGAAATATCACAGCCGATACACCGAATGATATTGTTGAACTATTTGCAAGCCAATTTGAGTCCAGTTACATTGCTGATGAACAAATGTGGAATCCAAATGAAAGTTTACAACCACTGCATGAAACAATTGAAATAAATGTGACGCTTGAAGACATTGAATTGGCAATAAATTCGTTGAAATGGAAAACTGGGGCTGGACCAGATCAATTGTCGCCGTTTGTTATTAAAATGTGTGCGTATGCAACTGTTTGGCCAATTTGGTTGCTATACTAAAAGACATTCAACGACGAACATATTCCATCAGCACTTAAATTGTCGAGAGTGGTTCCAGTGTACAAAAAGGGCGATAAAAGTGATGTTTCAAACTACAGGGTGATTGCTATCAGTCCTGTGATTTTGAAAATATTTGAAATAGCTGTGGAAAACAGGCTAATGATTATCATTGAACCACAACTTTTGAATAAGCAACATGGTTTTCGACCAGCAAGATCAGTTACAACGAATTTATTGAACTTATCAATTGATGTCAATAGAGCGTTTCAAAGAGGCAATCAGGTTGACATTTTATACGGCGACTTCCGGAACGCATTCAATGCCGTCTGTCATCGTATATTGGCTTGAAAAATGTGCCGTTTTGGTCTTGGGCCAAAAACCATCAAATGGTTGTGTGAATTTGTTTTGAATCGTATGTGCTACGTTCCCCATCTAATGGACTTGGCACTTTGACGCAGTGATGGGGCTCAGTAGACTCAGTGATCTTAGGAGCTATTACGGTAGGGTCACCCATGCCGTTAGGTCCTCGGTGAGAATCGAAGCCAAGATCAAGTCCAAAACCCAAAGCTAAGGTTGACACGTACGCTGAAAGCTGAGCATGGTCTAGGGGGTGCTTGATTACTAGTATGGAACTCTGGATACCAGGCGCCCTCCAGTTTCAATAGCCTTACCACACCACAGGGCTCTGTTGTGGTTGACCAATGTACCTCCCTATTTTCTCCATAAATATTGTATGGAAAACAATAAAGTTTTATATGAGAGCGATGCTTCTCCAAACGCATCACATAAACTAACAACAAAACTGTGCACCATGTCCTACTCTAGGATCATGTCTGATTTATCAGCTTATCCTAAACCAGACAGCACACATGCCATGTCTGACTCTAGGACCATGCCAGATTTATCAGCTTATCCTAATTCAGATAGTACACACACCATGTCTGACTCTAGGGTAATGCCTGATTCACCAGCTTACTCTAAGTCAGACAGAACACCTGTACGATATAGACAAAAATCTCTAGTACCTAAATTAAGTTGCGTTCAGATTAATCTGCACAGATCAGAAATGGCCTCAGTTAATTTGAACCGGTTAATTGAATAGGATGCTCACGATCTTGCGTTCATACAGGAGCCGCGGGCAGACAGTAAAAGAATAAAAGGTCTTTCGTCAAACAAAAATACAAAACTGATCTATTTCTCAGATGTGGAAAGACCGCGAGCCGCAATTCTTTTCAACAAACATCTGAAAATATTTCCATTGAATGAATTTATCTGTAGAGATCTTACAACGGTCCAGATAGGTGGATTTCGTAAATTCATTTTAGCTTCTGCATACTTCCCGGGGGATGAGGACGAGACAACACCAGAAGTGGTAGGGAAACTCATCAAGTATTGCTAAAATAACCACTACAACCTCATAATAGCGTGTGATGCTAACGCTCATCACACCGTGTGGGGAAGTAGTAACATTAACACAAAAGGCGAGCGTCTGCTTCAATTTTTGTATACAAACAATTTGTTTATTGCAAACAAAGGTAGTGAGCGTACCTTTAGAAACGCAATCAGAGGTGAGTTCCTTGACCTTAATTTAACTAACATAAACGCTACTAACCATATTAAGAATTGGCATGTTTCGAAGGAAGCTTCTATGTCTGATCATGCTTATATATGTTTCAACATAGAACACTACTCAAAGAGATTCCAGTACTTTAGAAACCCGAGGAAAACCAACTGGGAACTTTACACAACGTATCTTCATGATAATGTAAATAGTTGTGGCAGGATCAACTCTACATTTGAGCTTGACTCTGCAGCAAATAATTTGCAAGAAATTATCACTGAGGCATACAACCTTAATACTCCAATAACTCAATCCAAAAGATGCAGAGATGTACCTTGGTGGAATGGTAACTTGGAGAGGAAAAGGAATAAAGTTCGTAAGCTCTTTAACAGAGCAAAAACAACAAATAATTGGATAGAGTACCGAGTAGCTCTAACCAATTATAATAAAGAACTCAGACAATCAAAAAGAAATAGCTGGAAAGAGCTCTGCAATACGATAGATAATCTGCCTGCTGCAGCTCGACTCCAAAAATTGATGTTTTCTGATCACACTAACCCTCTAGACTTAATCTGCAAACCAAATGGTACGTATACCACCAGCTGCATGAGACACTAGATACTTTACTTCAAAACCACTTTCCGGGCTCAATAGAATGGCGCACGGAAGATAATGCCAGCTGCAGATCATTTAGCCAACACAACTTTCACCCCCAACAAAGCGAGATGGGCTATAGAATCCTTCGGTCCGTATAAATCTCCCGGAGGTGATGGAATTTTTCCGGTATTTCTGCAAAAGGGTCTAACAATCATTCTGCCATATCTCATGCGTTTGTTCAAAGCAAGCTTTCGCCTTGCTTACATTCCTCAGATATGGCGAGAAACCAGAGTTGTTTTCATACCTAAGCCAGGAAAAAAAACCAAATGAAGCCAAATCATACAGACCCATAAGCCTTACATCTTTTCTATTAAAAACAATGCAAAAGATGTTGGACTATCACATCCATCATGTATGTCTCAAACAAAACCCTCTCAACTCTAGCCAGCACGCCTATCAGACTGGGAAGTCTACTGAAACGGCGTTGCACAAAATGTTGAAAAAAATTGAGAGCACCTTAAACTATAAGGAGGCACTTGTTTGTACATTTAAGGACATACAAGGAGCCTTTGACAATGTCCACTTCAATGCGATCATTTAAATGGCCACAAAGAAAAATATAAACTCGCTTATCATTGCGTGGATTATCAAGATGCTTTAGAGTCGGAAGATAACGGCTACACAAGTTGATTATTCAGTGACTGTTACTGCATCTAGAGGCTGCCCGCAAGGGGACGTGCTCTCTCCACTGCTTTGGCTAATGGTGGCTGATGATCTCCTCACTAAGCTAAATGATTCTGGCTTCCACACTGTAGGCTATGCCGACGATTTGGCAGTAATGGTTAGAGGAAAACATGACTCCATTGTCGCTGGTCGAACCCAGACAGCTCTTAATATTGTATCAAAGTGGTGCAACAGATTGGGACTGTCGATCAATCCCCAAAAAACAAGCATTGTCGTTTTCACAAACAGGAGAAACTTCAATTTCGTTTCTCCTGTTCTAAACGGCGATCCAATACAAACATCAAAAGAGGTTAGATATTTAGGTGTGATCCTGGATAGCAAACTAACTTGGTATCCACATTTGAAATATATCTCTGATAAGGGAAACAAAGTTTTCTTCACATGCAGAAACCTGTTTGGGAAAACATGGGGTCTTAGCCCAAAAATGATACTTTGGTTGTACCAAAGTATTATAAAACCAATTCTAACATATGCAGCTTTAATTTGGTGGCCTAAAACGCGCCAAATAACTGCTCAAAATATGTTTACAAAAATACAAAGGCTTGTGTGTCTTAGTGCCACAGGTGCTTTCAAAACCATGCCAACGTCAGCAATGGAGATTATTCTAAAGTTTTCTCCATTGCACCTACATTTTAAATCTGTAGCGGTGTTGAGCGTTCATAGACTGCAGTTCACAAAAGGGTTTAAGCCGGGTAATCTAACTGGACACCTTAAAATCCTTTCTGAATTACAAGCTGAACTACATACATACCATATTTCGGATTGAATGCCAAAAACAATAGATTTAGACAGGCACTTTGGTGTCAAGATATTGGCCAGAGATCTTATTATAAAACTACATGCGGTCAATGCCACATAACGCCAGCATCTGGTACACAGATGGTTCTCGAACCAGTATGGACACGGGAGCAGGAGTATTTGGTCCTAGAACAAAACAAACGGTTGCCTTAGGCACCACAACAACCACATTTCAAGCCGAAATTTTTGCCATTAGCAGTTGCGCTTTGCTATGCGCTGAAAGAAAATACCAAAATATTGAAATATATATTATCTCTGACAGCCAAGCAGCACTCTTGGCACTAGAATCTACGTGCTTTGATTCAAAACTGGTATGGGAATGCTACCAAAATCTATTAAAAATCTCGTGCAATAACACAGTAACACTTGTATGGGCACCTAGCTACACAGGAATACAAGGAAATGCTATCGCTGACGCTTTAGCAAAGCAAGGTGCCAATAAAAAATTTGTTGGACCGGAACCATGCTTTGGAATGGCCAAGAGTTCGCTCAAAAGCACAATCCAAACAATGTAACAAGAACAAAATGCTAAATTATGAAGAAGCAGAGAGGGACTAGTACACTCCAAGAAGTTTCTAGGTAACCTCCCTGTTTCACCCTTAAAAACAATCGACTTAAACAGAGAGTCTCTAAGAATTTTAACGTGGTGCGTTACTGGACATGGTCCTTTAAACCACCATCTTAACAAAATAGGTCTTGTTGTTTCCGACAGGTGCAGATTCTGCTACTCGGACGCGGAAACGATGGAACACGTCATCTGCAGCTGTCCTGAACTCCTTGGGCACAGAAACAACCAACTTGGTCATAGAAGACTAACACTTCCATTAGCACAAAACGTCACTCCAATTGAGCTAATTAATTTTATTAAAAGTCTCAACTTGGATGACAGAATACAACCAGTAACGGCACAGACGACGACTGACTAATAACAAAATCAGGGTAAGCACAATAGACCTTCAGGTCGCAGTGCTACTTGAACTGTAAGTCTCAAGGGCCTCCAATAAAAAAAATAAAAAAAAAAAAAAATGTGCTACGTTAAAATTGGTAATGCAACTTCCAGACGATACCAAATGTCATCTGGTGTTCCAGCTGGTAGTACATTGGGGCCGATTTTGTTTTTGATGTTTATTAATGACTTGCCAGATATGATACAACAAGCCAAAATATTGTTGTTCGCCGATGATTCAAAGATATATTTGGAAATATCAAATGCAAGAGACACCGAAATAATGCAAACCGACATCAATAACATGATTCGATGGTGTAATGAAAATAGGCTACCACTAAATTTCAACAAATGTCACATTTTCACTGCATCGAGAGTTGCAACACCGATACATATAAATTATTCGATGGCTGGCCATATTATCGAACGCAAAGAAACGATTCGTGATTTGGGCGTAATTTTAGACCGGCGATTTTCACACGGTGACCACATCGAACAAACCACTTTGAAGTGCCGTCAACTGATTGGGTGTATTAAGCGACATTCCATCAACAAATTTTCAATAGAAACGCAGTGAATTTTGTATTTAGCGTATGTAAGATCGAGACTTGAATTTGCATCTGTTATATGGAATCCATACCAAGAAATTTATAGTGATGATATTGAATCGATACCAAAACAATTTGTGATATATTTATTAGATAGTAGAAGAGGTACAACTTCATTCCGATTAGTTCCGTATGTTGGTAGATGTAAATTGTTAAAATTGCAACCATTAAATTTGAGAAGAAGAATTGCTGATTCAGTTTTTGCATTCGATATTTTTAAAGGATATTTAAGCGACAGTAATATTAATTCTAGATTTGTATTAAGAGACCATTATTATGAAACGAGGAGAGCGAGATTGATTGATGAACCATTTTATAATACTGATTATTTAAGAAATCAGCCAATAAGTAGACTAATTAAACATGTTAATCAAAATAATGAAATTTTTATGAACACAACTGATAGAAATTTATTTAAAAGGAAAATTGAAGCTAATCTTATCGAAATCGAAAATAATTAATATAACAATACAAATGCAATAAATATTATGTAAATATTCAGCCAATTTTTGGCGGTGGAACAAATAAAATTCAAATTCAAATTCAAATTCAAATTCAATATTTAGTACAAATGTTAAAATATAAAATTTTCAATATATTAGATTCACATTTAGTAAAGCATAATTAATTTGATGTAAAAACACATGTGAATTTTTCAAATACTAAACTTTAAAAAATCGTATAAAAACCCATATGTAATCTCTCACTTTTTATTTTGCAGTTTTATAGCTGCGTGTGTTTACTTTAAAATTTGTAAAAAACAAGAAAAAAATTACCATTTTTGAGATATAAGCTTTGAGTTAACTAAAGTTTAACGCGCCGCCTAGCGGAAAAGAGAAAAATTATTAATTTCTAACTTACACGTTTCGATTATTCAACTATTTTTCTCTTTATTTGCAAAAATATACGTAAATCGCATGAAATTTTTGGGATCTGTTAACAAAACATTGACACCATTACCAAAACTACGTGTAAAAGCCTCAAAAATTCAACCGCGCATAACTCCGATTCAGAGTACTCAAAAAATAAAACCAAATTACCTTTTTGCTTTGGTCAATACCAACAACATATCAAAATTTCAGATTTTTTAAAAATCAAAAATTTAAAAATCGACAAAAAAATGTACGTTTTCAAAATAATTAATCATTATTATTTGTCTATGCTTTAGTACAGCAGGATCATTTGTGTCAAAAACTTATCGTTATTGGTTTTCATAATACCACCAACCACTTACCATCACCACCATTTGTATGACATTTAGCGCTTTTTGCTATGCGGCGGTGGAAAGTTTAATTTGAAATTAAAATTATTTACATACATATTTAATCAGGAACAGAAATATGTCTCAACTAAATATGTGTGTAAGGATGCATCCACATTGAAAAAACTTTTACTCATGAGATTCAATTTTGTATGAAAATTATTTGAGGAAAAACATTTTTATTTTTGAAATACATACTTTTTACTTAAAGAGAAAACTAAACCAATCTTTACTTTTGCCTTATAAATGATAGAGAATAAAGCTAACTACAATGCAATAAACTGTGCTAATATTAAAAACTAATAACAAACAGATGCTGAATTCTCAAGAGTAAAAGTTTTTACATTGTACATGAACCCTAAATATTTCTAGTTTGAAAATCCAACAATAGTTCCGTTATAGTCGTTTACATTAACAGAAATGTGTCCCAACTAAGTATGGGTAATTATTTTTAGTTTGAAAATTAAACAATAGTTTAGTAAGAACCGTTTCGTACGAGAGTTCGAAAAAGAAATTTAGTACATAGTAGTATATGCAATGTTTTAGATTACAAAATAATGATAAAATGGCGTTAAACTTTGCTACAACAAATTTTCATGAATTTGGACAAATTATATTCGAAAGTTTTCTTAAACATATAATCAAAACTTACTTAATGTTAGTCTCTAAACTGCTATTTATGTTACTATATTTACTAAAACCCCAGATATAACTTTATGTTCATGTTACATAACATAAAATGTAAACGTAAACATACATTTACACACATTGTTTACATACTTTTATAACGTGTCACATGTTTTTGTATACTTCCTAAATGTAGGCTGTATTCTAAACGACGACTTATTTGAAACTTATTTACGTAGACTTACTTATTCACCGCCATTTTAAATAAGTATTTAAAAGCTATTCTAAATGATTTATCATACTTATAACTTAATCTGATAGCACATTAGGCAAATTCGAAAATAAATTTAAATAAAGAGTTTTCAAAACTATTTTTTGCATTTTAAATTATTATATTAATTTTATTACCGATCGAAAAAGAAGTTTTATTCCTTAAAATCATTTAGTAAACAAACATGACATGAAAAAAAATTCCAAATAAGTCACCTCTTTAGGTTACTTATGCAAATAAGTAAGTCTCCACAAATAAGTTTCAAACAAGTTTTGGTTTAGAATACAGCCATGTATATTTTATTAATTATAAACTGTTTGTTCTTTGATTTTTGACTTTGATTTACGCAAAACTCCACAAGTTTAATGTAAAATAGACGTGAAAACTTTTCATTATTGTGATAATGAGCAACAATTCGCGCTTTTTGATACGTGACGGTGATATCTTGAATTTCAAAATAAAATATATTTAGGAACAGAAATGTGTCCCAACTTAACATGCACATGAACCCTACACATTTCTAGTTTGAAAACCAAACAATAGTCCCTTTAAAGCCGTTTACATACATTAACAGAAATGTGTCACTACTAAGTATGTGGAAATATTTTTAGTTTGAAAATCGAACAATATTTCCGTTACGGCAGTTTAAGCAACTTAATCAAAAAATAAGTGGCCGTGCATGTTTTATTGATTTTAGTAGTAAATACTTATACTTTAGATTAAAATATAAAGTAAATAATCATTGGCGTAACTAGGAAATTGTTCTAGGGTGGGGCTGGCCCCAATAATATTGCTGAGTAAAATAATTAATAAAGTTTCCGTTCTACATCTACCGATTCGAATGCAGTTATTTATGCTTTGTTGTTTGCAGTTATTTATGTTTATATTTAGATATACATTTGTGTAAATAATAAATCTTTAAATTATAAAACTAAAAGAAAAAAATTTTCTTTTTAAAATCGACATGTTTGACAAATTAAAATTGAAAAAAATCATATAAAATTACAAATTGTTATATCAATATGATATTTTTATAAATCCTCACTTAGTAACTTTCAAACAAACAAAAATTATACAAAATCAACATTCCTAGTTTCTAAATTAAACTTTACATTCCTATAGTCTCTAAAACTATTGAAAAAATAAAAATAAAAATAGTTCAAAAATAACAATTCATTGTTTACAGTAATCATGCACTCCCCCAACCATTGAATGCAGTACTGTGCACACCGATCTTCATTTTCAGCCATACAAAATTCAGATAATTCCAAAAATAAATCCATCAGACTTCGAATTCCGTCGTCAATTCGCTAATGGTCATACAAACAAACGGGGCTATTACTTCTAATTAGGCGCCAAGATTTTTTTATTTGATATAGAATCACTCACTGAAACGAATAAAACCAAAACGAGTTGTATATCAGCCCCGGTGTCCAAAATACAGGCCTTTGAAAAAAGCAAAATCCATTCAAAATAATTACAGTTTTGAAAAGAATTTTTTCTGTTTTTTTAATTTTTGATTTATGTCCTATGTGCTTATAAGATAAACAAATCAAAACTGTCCCTTTTACTAAATTTTCTTATTTTAGATAAAAAAACAAAAAAAATCCACTTGCGCCAAAAGGTCCAATCTTGCCTCAAATGCTCATAACGTGGGACCCTAAGGTTATAATTATTTTTTTTAAGTTATTCATGTTGATTCTTTGAAATTGTATATCAAAAATAATATTTAAATTGCAACATTTGGTAAAAAAAGTGTATTTTTATACGATATTTTTTGTTTCAAAGGCCTATATCTTGGTCCCCGGGACTGATTTTCAAAAAAAAAATTTTGTAATTTGCTTATAAAAGTACACTAAAAAAAATTGGCTGCCACCTAAGTAAAAGTAATCTTGCCAAACAAACTTCAAACTACAAGTAGTGTTGGTGTATCGGTGTGGTTTTAGGCCTTAAGGAGCAATGAGACCGTATTTTTTTAAAACGAAGTCTATATTGTTCTTATTGTGATGTTTTTCGTTGAACAAATTGGAAGGTGTGGTTTTCCAGAAATTATGAATTCATTTGACATTCTGACATCTGGCACATCACATGTTGGAAAGAAAATGTTTGCTTTTTAAGCTTCGCTACTATGGTGAACCGATAAGACAAACGACCATTTTATATATACTTTTGTGGCAACATTATTGGTAGTGCTTATTAAACTTCTTTATTAAATTTAAATGAAGATCAGTGATATGAATAATATCATGAATAATATAATTGTACGTTTTGAAATAATTTTGAACAGCTAATTCCTTAGTAAAGAAATACATTTTCATTTTCCCTAACTGTTATATATATACTTCATGAACTTTGTGTTCTAGGGGGGGCCAAAATTCGTCTAGGGGGGGCCGGGCCCCCTGGGCCCCTACCTAGTTACGCCTATGTAAATAATTGAAGATGATGTAGGCACTTGTCGAAACATTTTAATATTATTTTAAATTTTTTTTATTTACTTGTTTTAAGTTTCGCAAATTAAAGTCAAATCAAATCAAACTCTAATTTGCGGAACTTAAAACAAGTAAATAAAAAAATTTAAAATAAAATATAAAGTTAAAATGGAGTTAGAATGCGTTAGATCAAGTTTTGCATGAATTTGGACAAATTATTCGAAATCTTAACGGGAACATTAATTGACTATTTTTATTGGGTCAGTACTGCAAATAGTACCATGAAACTGGCCGATCTTTGTCATTGGGTTAAAATTCACTATAGTGTAATATCCATTGTTTAAATAAATAGTCTGATAAATTTCACCTCAAGTTAAGTTATAGCTTCTTGACTGAAAGACTTTTATAATACTGATAAGGATGGTATAAGTTTAAAATTTTTTAGCATTAGACATTTTTATGTTATTTTAATTAAACAAACTAAATACAAAAGTTTAATTTATTTTAATTTACTTATAATAATATTTTGTATTTTTATTGGCCCAGTCATAGTTGTCAATTCTCGGCCATCGATGCAATATTGATCATCATCATTGGTTCGTTACTTGCCCAGCTTTACAATCTTGTGTGCGGCATTACTGATTATTGTTTGGTAGCCATATATTGAATATAGGTGTTATAAATTATTTTTTTTTTATTTACTCAATAAAAAATACGATTCAAATTTAAATTAAAATAAAAATACTTTAGCTTAAATACATTTTTAAAGTTTTTTTTATTGTCTAATAATTTTCACTTAAACCCATTTTTGTGCAGCAGAATTTTGTCTTTGGCCCTTAACAGCTTTGGTGAGAACATCTGCCGTATTTTCGTCTGTTGAAACATATGCTAATTTAATTGTTCCATCCACAATTATTTCTCGTAAATGATGATACTGAACATCTATTTGTTTAGTTCGCTGACTTCACTGGAAAAAAAATTCTAGGGAATTGTAACAAAAAACGTACTCAACGTAACCAAGCATATCTGTTGTTTTTCAACCAGCTAAGCGCAAGTTGCTTAAGAGCACTCAGGAACATCAGCAGCACCAATGCTTTCTTTGATCATGAGTGCTTCTGATGCTTTAATAAGTCTAGAATCAGATGCTGAGAGATATATGATGGATATCATTTCTCTGCAAGAAATTAAACAGTCAATAATCGGCAAACAAGATTTATATAGACACTCTTTGTCCTGTAGAGGTCGTCCTTCTTGAAGAGCATTTGGTGCTGGTTTTCTTGTTGGCGCACGCATACAAGAAGCCGTGATGAAATTCACCGCGGTTAATGAGAAGATCTGATATATACGTGTACGTGTTATATACACACTGAAAAAACATGTCCTATTTCTAATTGAAATGCAGTTGTCTCAACCTCACCGTGCGGTCAGATTTGGCGAATTGAACTACGAAATTACTTCAACAACTGTACAATTCGTAACCGACGTAGTTGAGACAATCACACGAAATATTTATGTGGAAATAAAATATAATACAACTAATCTCAAATACTAAAATTTTAAATTGTAAAATTCGTGATATAAGGCCAAAGAAAATTGTTTTCGGGAAATAGTTATTAACTTTATTCAACTACTGTTATATTGGATATAACATTTTATATTTTAAATAAACCTCATTTTGTTGTTAGGAAAATGTTATCGTGTAGTTGTCAAAATCACAGTGAAATTGTTTGCAAATAATTTTTCTTTGCATCAATAATCAACTGCCAACTTCGAGATGAGGTTCTCATTACTTCATTTTTTTTGTCAGTGCAACAATATTTCTCTTATTGCTGTTCATGCACCTACTGAAGCTAAGACCGTTGACGAGAAGGATACTTTCTACATAGCACTGGAAGATATTATGAAACAAACCCCAACACGCGACTTCATTATGGTTCTTGAGGACTTAAATGGGGAGGTTAGAAGAGATATCTCTTATGGAAATGTTGTGGGCCACAACAGTCCGCATTTGAATTCAAATGATAATGGTGAGAGAATGACTGAGGATGCATTATCAAATAATTTGAGAATTACCAGTACTTTCTTTCCGCAACGACCAATTTATAAGCAGACTTGGTTCTCACAGAATTGAAACACTGGAAATCAAATTGATCACGTGCTAGTAACAGCATATTTCGTTTCGAGTGTTCTGGATGTGCAATCCTGTAGAGGTGCACACATTTGAATTGACCACTTCCTTTTATGTGTTACGATAAGGATCCATTTTACAAATCCAGGCATGCCAAAATTAAACCAGCGTAAACGTTTTAATATCTCATCACTAAAGAATTCTCATGCTAAGGGAGATATCAAAACCAAATTGCTGAAGCATTGGAGAACTCAGAAACCATCACTGAAAACGTCGATAAGTCATGGTATTTGCTCAAAAATGCTGTTTTAATCGCTGCTGAGGGAGTAATTGGATGACCAGAAAATCAATTCCAGAAAAATCAAGCCTGTGTTGACGCTATTCAGAGCACAAGAGATTGCTGCCTCGAATTTCTAAAAGAACGCAACGCCAGGTAGCCGCAGAGGGACTATACACTGGCAAGACAAGTTGTTACACATAGCTATGCAGACAAAGGAAGATGGGAAGCTACAATAAAGATAGGGAGCTACAAGTAGACCTTAAAAATAGTTAAGAAAGTCGGGCTGCTTATTTCGAGAATTGTCTCAGCTTGAGTGACCAGCAGCAACTTGAGTGGCAAACAAGGCTTTGTGTGTCAATGAAACATGTAGACGAACCCACAAAAGATGATTTCGAAGCAGTGGTGTTAAAATTAAAACCCAATAACGATGCATTTTTCTCGATAAGGAAGATTTTATAAAAGTTTCGAGGGTTCAACATTGTTGTACACCAACTTTTTATTGGCTTCAGGCAGGCTCCGACTCTGTCGAACAAGAGACTCTATGGTCTGCTCTAGGAGCAATGGGAATCTCGGGTAAACTGGTTTCACTTTGCAAAATGACAGTTCAGAACTCTCGATGCTGTATACGAGTAGAGAAAAACATCAAAGTTTTTAAAGTCGACTCCGGCTTAAGACAATGTGATGGTATCTTTGGGGAACTCGGTCTTTGATCTATAAACATTCAGCAGCTGTGTTTTGGTAGAGTTGAAATTGACCAGGTTGTGGTCACCCCAATCGGCGACTTTTTTTAGATCTTATTCACGTTTATAGCAGCGTCTCTCCGGGCGGGATGCATTCGTTCGTGAATTTTACCCTTTGAAGGAAGGGGCTCGAATGACTTGTGCAGAGTACTATCATCTACAAAACTATTTATTGGGTTGCTGTTGATTTTCAACAATTCGTTGATATAAATCAAAAATAGGGTTGGAAAAAATACTGAGCCTTGAGGTACACCAGCGTTAATTAGTTTAGACTCAAAAAAAAATCCATCTAAGGAGACCAAAATGTATTGGTTGTGTAGAAAATTTGGATCATCTTCCCAACATTGGGATGAAAAGCATACGCAACGAGCTTGTTGATAAAGTTGGCATGCCAGACTCGATCGAACGCCTTGCAGATGTCTAAAGCGATAACATATGTTTCACCACCTTTATCAAGAACGCTGTTCCAACAATGCGCTACATAGTTTAATAGACCGGTAGTTGATCTTTTGTTTCGAAAGCCATATTGGCTGTCGGCTATTGCTTGATTTAATTCCAGAATTGTTAAAATGTGTGTATCAATATAATGCTCGTAGACTTTGGATAGGACCGATAGTAAAGCTATTGCACTATAATTTGAGATATCAGATTTTAATCCCTTTTTGGGGACGGGCCGGACATTTGCCAACTTCCAGCACAAGGGAAATATACCAGATTTGTAGGATTGGTAGAATCTTTTAGTAAAAATTGGTGCAAGTTCTTTGGAAAAGGTTTTTAAAATAATGGGTGGAATATTGTCCATTCCTGAGGCTATGTTAATGTTTAACCCCATTAAAAGTTTAGCGACTATTTTGGGTTTGAAGTGAAGTTCATTCATATTAACTCCTGAAGACTAGATTTGGGGTATTCCTTTAGGAGTTTCCAAAACAGTGGAGTTCAGAGCAAAGCATTCAGCGAACAAGTTATATTTTCTTGTGGTATCATTGATGATTAAATCACCATCACTAATCAGGGGAATAGAAAATTTTGTACCAAAATTTAAAGAATTAATGGCACTGTAGAAACATTTGTCAGAAACAGACATAGACGTAAGTTTTGAGGCTTTCGCTCTGTCAAGACTTTTCGTTTGAGATAATCTGGTTAGATATTTTGTTGGCTTTTAGATATTTTGATCGATTAGCGGGAGTTTTGTTATGAATTCAAATATTAAATGATCTACGTTTGTTTCTAAGTGCCGCTTTGGCAGCTTTCGAATACAAGTATTTTTGTTTGGGTTTCACTATAGAGAAAGGGAAAAATTTATTGATAGTAAATTGGATGGTTTCTGTAAAGTTTTGAGCAGAAACATTTACATTGTCAGTGTAAAAATAATGACAGTCGAAAGGGAAGCCATGGAAAAATTTTGAAGACCACTCTCATCCATTTTTGAGTAGTGAAATATTTTACGGGGTTTGGGAGCTGTGGTTTTATGTAAATCAGTTTTGATAACTGATGAAATTAAATAAAGATCAGAATTTCCTATAGTACCTTTCGCAACATCGACACTCAATATCTGACAGGTAAGATAAAGATCTAAAAGAAAACTATTATCACCGCCATTACGGGGAGTGAAAGTCGGGGTTTTAACAATTTGGAATAGGCCCTGAGACGCGGCAAAAATTTCTGCCAGTTTCCACTATTGTCAACATCGTCAGTCGATTTGGCGAATTCCAACCATGATATGTTGTGGACGTTGAAGTCACCGGTAACGATAACTTAACAATAAGGGGACTTTGCTCTAGTCTTGTCCACAGTTTTTGTCAGTAAATTAAAAAAGTTTGGGATACGTTTGTTGGGGGACCGGTATAAAGCTATTGTAAAAAAAGTAATTTCTGGAAGACAAATCTTTAAAACCATTGTATTGAAGCCGTCACCGTGTAGCTCAAAATTTGGAAAGCGTGTATACGCAACACTCTCATGAATGAATGCGCATACTTCATGCCCTGATGGAGTTTGAAAGCTGATTCCAGCCTATATATGGAATTAATCGATTCTATAAAGAGAAAATTTTCAGAAACTTGTGTGACTTGTGGAATAGAATGTTCGGTTTGTCGTGCTCAAGATGATATTGCACGTTCATGGTTATTTCAATCCGAAGATGTTTTGAACATGTATTTTAAAATTTTTTATTGATTCATATATGTGTTGTCCCTGCAAATACCGTGGACGTGCCGCTTTATGGGCGTAGGGATTGCACAAATTTGCTTTACCACTTGCAGACTTATATCTTTTCTGTTGTACTGCTATATATAGATCAAAAGTGTATTTTTGTTTATGTAATATAAAAATGGATAGCTAAGCAAAAAGTCCTATCATACAATAAAATATGACATATGCCAATATTTCATGATAAAATGAACAAATAATAACAAAATAATAAGTGAAAAACAAAATGTGAGAAATTTGCAGATAACAAAATAAAACTAATTGCCAATAATCCAAATGATGCATCGCACCCCAGATGCACCGCTCACCACCTCAATCGAGGCACAAAGCCCACACATAATAACGTGTTGGTCTGATTTCTCGGTAGAGCTAATGAGCGGTACCACTACGGAACGCTCCCCAGGTAAGACTGGAAGTGCTGCCGTTGACTAATTAAAGTTCATCCGCCCGCACCCTAAGATATCATCTTGGCTAATGACATCTGCCATTGCCAGTGGTATGTGATATCTCACGCTAACTCATATGTCAATGGCATAATGACAATTGACAGTAAAAATAACGACAAAAATTGTTATTTAAAAAAAAAGAAAAAAAAAGTCCGAGCGGCAGGTATATCCGCTAGAAATAAGTAGATTTCGGGATCAGACAGTTATGTGTGCAATTAGAATCGGATTTATCAGATTACTTTAAAAAAAACCAACATTAGATACAAATAAAACTAACAATTCTTTTTAAAAAACATATTGTGAATAAATGGAAATGAATGTAAAATTAATTAAAATAGATATAAAATTGACTAAAATTATGCGAAATCTACCTAAAAAAATTTAATTACCGCCACTGAGGTAAAGTACAAGATTTTTTTTCTGTTGTTTTTCGTAGGAAGTTGGAAATTTTCACCGAAAACATTTGAAACACGACTTTCCAAACGACACCGAGTTTTTTACCGGGTAAAACCATCTCCCTCAGCTCGTGTTCCTGCTACATCCCTACGAATTACAATACTCCCAAATATAGTATTTCTTTCGCAGGGTATGTGGAGAGCTTAGTACTGCCTCATCGTGTAGTTACGCTATATTATTTAAAATGGTTCTATCAAAATAGTTTAAATTAAAACCAAAATTAAATATAAATAGAACTAACAATTCTTTTTAAAAAATATATTTGTGAACAAATGACAATGAATGCAAAATTAATTTAAATAGAAATAAAATCATATGAAATCTACGTAAAAAAATCAATTACCGCCACTGAGGTAAAGTACAATATTTTTTTTTGTTTTTCGTAGGAAATTGGAAATTTTAACCGAAAACATTTGAAACACGACTTTTCAAATGACACCGGCTTTTTCTGGGTAAAGCCATCTCCCTGTGCTCGAGCTATATCCCTACGATACTCTCAAGCATAGTATTTCTTTCGTAGGGCAGGTGTTCAGCTTTGTAGTTTTGCATAAAATAAAATAAATAAAATAAAATAAAATAAAATAAATAAAATAAAATGTAGTGTCCGTTAGTTACGTTATAGTTGGTATAGTGAGTTAGAATAGTTGAATCATGTTTGGCATAATAGAAAACCGACTTGTATTTCTATTATGAATGAGGCTAGTTTACGTATTCCTAAGAACCTAAAGTATTAAAATAGTCAATATTTAAGTCTGGCATTGCAAGTGAAGGGAGGGGTATATCAAAATTTCCAGTAAGCAGTTTAGGTATCATTGTGGTATAATGTTGGTTGTCTAAATCTAAATAAAGGTTTAGCTCATCGTTATTAGGTATTGGAGCAAAACGCATCGAAGTGGTGAATGAATTGGTGTATATATTTATTGGACGGCGTAAGATAAGCGACAAAAGTAAAACCTCTCCAACCTCGGAAAATTTTCCGTTTGTTAAAATTCGTTTACATACCAATGTGAGATTTACACCCGCTGGAAGATTATCAATAAATGCCG
Organism: Diogma glabrata; assembly: GCA_963693315.1. NCBI lineage: Eukaryota > Metazoa > Arthropoda > Insecta > Diptera > Cylindrotomidae > Diogma > Diogma glabrata. Next base: position 13,040,134 of record OY856189.1, on the reverse strand, counting down.
CATTTTGCAGGACATGAGCTGCAGCGATAGCTCTCAAACATGCCATTAACTTTTCTTTACCGCACAATAAAAGGGACAAGGCATTAAAAAAACAATTCCCATTTCCAGTTGTTTTGATGGCGGTAAAATATTTTGAAAGATCACCTGGAAGATCAGGATTAGCACAGTAAAATGTTGAATTGTATATGCCTTGTCGTAAAAATGTACACAACTGACCAGCTTTTTGAAAATCATTGGGATCAAGAATTTCGGTACAAAGAATTTGACGCTGAAGCCATTTACCCTCTTTAATGGCTTCTTGCAGAGTTATTGCAGTTGGTACTTGCATCAGGTTTGGCAGTTCTATATCGGTTCGATTGTTTGGAAAACCATTGTTATTTTCACTAGACTTTGGTATTCCAGGAATACAAACCAGCTGTTCGTGATGACCAAACAATGTTTCACAAACACCACCGTAGTGATCAAAATTGGAAAACATTATATCAATGCTTGTCCTTACGTTTGTAGTGCTGGTTCCACAAACCAATACTGAAAAAAGCCCATTTGAGTTAAGAAATTGAAAAAAGGATGAAACTCATTTTTATTTAAATCTATATTATAATCACCTAAGATGATAATTTTCGAACTTTTGGCTTTCGCAATTTTGAAAACAATTCTTGGGAGTAATTGTAAATAACATTGAAATTTTCATTAGCTTTTGAATAAATGGTGATGCCATATGCATGCCTTCTACTATTATTGGAAACATCTATTCGGTGGGCAATTTTATAGTTAGGAATGGATAAATCATCTTTAGATTTAGTCCAAGTTTCAGCCGATATGAAAATGTGTGGTTTATGAATTTTTATAAAATTGTTTAGATCTCGCGAGTGCGATATTTCTCGTAAGCTTTGAATATTATGGTAGATTAAAAAATTTGTATCATTATTAGGGATATTACTGACCGTTTTTAATGGAGAATCAAGAATTCTTTTGATTTCCACTTGAAGTTTATCATGAGCATTGGGGGGTGTAGGAGGTGTAAATACACCAAATAAATAAAGACCACTTAGTTTTGTACATCTACTTAGAGCTACGTATAACTCATTTCTACGAAGGCTTTTGGAAATATGCACAGCAACCACATCATATGTACCACCTTGGCTTTTGTGAATGGTTATTGCTTCAGCTGGAACTAAAGGAAATTGAGTTCGGAGTATATTAGAAAATTTTGAATTAAAGCTCATGTTTTTCTTTATTTTATCAATCGCCGTCCAATCATCTTCACCTAATTTTTTCACCTCTCTACGTCTAATTTGACCAACGTATTCATTAGGAAAACGTAGCCAAACTCTGTTTATTTTGCCTTCTATGGTAGTATCAAAACCCTTTAATATACCAACGGCACCATTAACGAGACCATCTTCAACTGAGATGTTAACAGTAATCATATACTTAACGCCTATACTTAATTGCAATTCAGATGGTAGTCCTTGTGTGTTGTGGGTAAGAGCAGATTTTGCTTTCTCAAGTAAGTTTGCTCTATGTTTTTCAGTTATTTTACAAGACAGTTTATCGTTGGCTTCAACAACTTTCCGATTAGGATCTCTTTTGATAATTTTTTCATTGAATGAATTAACCTCATTGTTACTACGAAAAAGATGAACTGCAGCGCGAGGAATTTCATCCACATTAGTAATTACGCGTGATTTAAACAACCGTACCTGTTCCAATGTTAGCATTCCTTTTGCTAAGTTATTAAGCGCAATTGCAAATTGAGTATCATCCTTTTGTCGCATTATTTCGGTTAATTGATAACTGCTAAACAAACTCCAAAGTGGGTTGCCGACAATAAGACCGTAAGGATCTGTAGTGTGTGATTCAAAAATAAATCTATCCCCTACTGGAGCCAATTGGTTAAAATCACCAAAAACTATTAAGCGTATGCCTGCAAACGGCTTGGAAGATTGAAAAATTTGTTTGAGTCGACAATCAATCTGTTGAATTGTTCTTGATCCAACCATAGATATTTCATCTATTATGATCAGACTAAGATCCTTCATTTTAACGACAAGGGAGTTTCTTGTGCTATTACCTAATCGAGTTAGGTCATCAGAACACTGGTTTATGGGTAAAACAAAAGCAGCGTGCAAAGTCGTACCGTCTATGCCGAACGCGGCTTTTCCTGTAGGAGCGCACAGTAAAATTTTAAGTGAACTAAGATCGGTTGTTGAGATATTGAGAAAACGCAAAACATCTTGATTGATAGCCTCAATAAGACGAGATTTACCTATGCCCGCTCAACCTATAACTCACGTATAAAATGGCAAATTATTGTTCTTAAAACAATCTAGCACGTGAAGCAGCAATATTCATTGCCACTTATTTAGCGTACAAACAATGTCGAAATAGGCTTCATTCGGAAGTAAACGAGAGATGGGAAAGAAAACATCATGGCTACCTGTTGTTTCTTTGTCTGGTATTTTACTTCCGATATCAATAGCTATGTCTCCTTCAATCGATGAATCACAAAAAGCTCGTAAATGCTGTGGGGTATTCTGATCATCAGCATTAAAGTTGTTGTCACTTTCGTTAAGATGAGTTGAAAACAAATAGAAATCTGTTGGTCCGAATGGTTTCCCTGTGAGTTACAAAAAGATTAGAAACTGTGTTTGACATCACTGTCTCGTCACGCCATGGAACGAACAGCATAACATTTTTTCGAACGAATTCTCCATGTAATCTGTAAACTCGTTAAAGTTTACAAAACGAATAATTTTTGCTTGTCTACGTTTTTGCACAAAGCCCGAGAAATCTTTTAATTTTAAAGAAATAAGAGTGGTTTCATCGTTATTGGTTTGTTCGCTTTCGTTTGACTGTTGACTAGCGTCAATATGACGAATGGAACACTTTGGCTTCACCGAAAAATTGTACCAAGCTACGAAATATGCAAGACAGCAGTCTTCGAGCTCATCCGGACGATGCATGTAGTGATCGATCATATTTTTTACGTAAATATCTGTTGATTCTGGAGATAATGTTTTAAGCTCTCTAATCGACTTTACTACAGCAACTCTTTTTTCGGGAGGACTAGTATTGATGAAAGTGCACTTTCGGGAGCTCTTGGATAAAGGGACTGCTAGTATATAATAGACAGCTTCTTGTGCACTAAATTCACTAGCTTTCATTGTATAATTCCCTTTTTTCAGCTCCCCTAGAGCATCTTACAATAACTTTGAAAGGCCACGGGAAGACTTATTTAAATAATTTAAAATATAATTTTCACATGAATACATATCAACAATAAATTGTATGTCCATGTTGGCACAATGTAGTTGCAAAATTTCAAGATTATAGAAATTGACCATGCAATCTGCCGGCTTTCGACGAAGCATGACCGTTGCTCTACAAATTCCACTACCATTAATTCATCAATTAATGGAAAAAGTATAATTGTGTGAAAAAGTAAGAAAAACGGTATATCGAATCGACACTCTTTGGTTTTGGAACCCTTTTTACAAGTAACCGTATGCTTGTGAGTTTGCAGTTCCAAAAGACTTTGAGACATTTCATTAGAACATGAGATGAAACGATCGATAAATGAAGTGACAGGAGTAAAATCCATATCTTCGTCACTGTATTTCAGGGCGTCTTTCAGCCAAAGTAAACAGTGGCAATGGGGTGAACCTCTTTGTTGAAATTCAGTTCGTATATAAAAGTCTAAGAGAGAATGCTCTCTAAAAATGGAATTTTCAGTTTTAAGCAGAGCAAAAAATTGTCTCATTCTGTAATCAAAGTATCTTGCTAAAGTAACAGGATCACTGCGAATCAGACGAACTTTATCTTTATACGGCATTGCTTGTGCCTGGTCTTGGGTAATTGTTTCATTATCAACCACTTGTTTCAAAATAACAATTAACTCCAACCATTTGCTTTCAGCGGGTGATAATGTTAGGAAAAAAGTAGGTGGCCCAAGCTGCCATATCATTGCAAAAAGCTCTTTTTTTTTCTTCCCAATACGCTGGTGCTCCACGATCAGTCGCTAGGACCTTAAAAGCACTATCATGTAGTTCCATTTTGCTTATAAAATTAGAATCAAGAGTATCTCTGGCCATTATTTTGGATCGAGTCTTAGCTTTTCGAAGACAGAAACTAATACTCGAAGAAATTTTTGAAGTTCGGAGCTTAAGAGCGGAGAAGAAAAGTTTGGTAACCGTTGCACAACGACGGTCGCTACGCATTATTTCAGATTTTACCCAATTTTGGGACGATAAACCTGTTGGCTGAGTTACTAATTCACCTCCATATATTTTAATGAAGCTGAAGGCCTCAACATACTCATCAAATAATGACATAGGCTGTTTGCCTTCTCCTGGTGCAAAAATAATGGCTTCAGTGAGAAGAAGCGTTGCTTCATCAGCCATATTTATGGGTTCTTCATCATTTTCTTCTTCAGAACTACTCTCGTCACTTAAATCATGTTCGACATGATCTACTGATGTTGGTTTTGAGAGAATATTACAGGAAAATAAGCGATTTAAATCTAGGGTTATGCCACAACGTTGATACACTGGCGAATTTTCAAGAAATTTTGCAGCGTCATGAATTGCCTTCGGTCTGACATTTTCAAACATAACATTATGTTTAAAGGACTTCTTCCTTCGAAAACAAATCGGAACAATCATCGTTTCAGAAAAAACGCGAGGCAGTACACTGACTGAAGTTTCAACGTCTGTTGGAACATTTACAGCTCTACCTTTCACTATAAACTGTTGGTCACCAACAACAGCTCGAATCATCATGAATGGGATTCTAGGACAGAGAAAACGTTCTTCTAAATCACTAAGAGTTTGAAGTTCTTTGGGGATTGCAGGAAATGCGAGACCACTATTAATCACTGATAATGGTGGTGCTTTTCCACTCTTAAGATATCTAGCGCAGTTCGCACATAAGTATCCAATTATGTTAGAGTTCAACATTTTGCATGTTCTTTCCAAAAATTCAAGCGAACATGAGAAATCTTCAACTCGAAAAAATTTGAGAGACGTTTTAAACCATAATCGAAAACAACATACGCATTCAAACGTAGGGCCTTCTTTTTTCAAAGAAATAAAATTTTCAAAAAGTGCTTTTCTTTTTGTTTTTCGAGCTTCTTCTAACTGTGAATTTCTGGAATTTTGAACACGCAAATTATGAAATCTGCGAAGAATAGGGTTATGCAGTTTTTGTTTTTTTTGGGACTTGCGAAGCCTTTTATAGTGAGTGTTTCGTTTGTTTGTGTCAGCTAATCTTTGTTTTTGACAGTTTCTAAGTCTCTGGTTGATGTACTTTTCGTTCGTTGCTGTTTTGTAGTCGTGCTTTCTGCGATTTGGTAAGTCTAGCCTTGTGAACTTTGTGTTTGTCTGGGTTCGCTAATCGTGTAGTTTGAGCATCTCTAAGTCTAAGGTTATGTATTTCGCGTTTTTCTAGGTCCGCTAGTTGTTTAGTTTGAGAACGCCTAAGTCTTTCTCGATGAATTTTAAGATTACTAGAACGGAGAAGTCGTTTGTTTTGGGCTTGTGTTAGTCTTACTTTTTCTTGTAGTCTGTGTTCAGGTGTACTCATTTTTTTTTGTCGTGAAATTTTTAAGGCCTTCAAATGTTTGCTGTGCTCTTGAACATTGGCCAATTTTAATTTAGCACTAGTTCTATGTGATGTCAAATACTCTTCAGAACTTTTGTACAATAGTTTTCTTTCCGTATGTTTTAGCAAATTAACAGCTACAGAAAAAGACTCTTGCTGCCTCTGTTTGACTGAGTTTGTGACTTTATGCAGCTTCTTATTTACTTGACCCTTCCGGGATTTTTTTCTTAGCCGTTGCTTTTTAGTCTGTCTTCTAGTCTTTGGCATTGTTAAAAAATTAACAAATATAAAAGTAAATGTGAACAAAAATTAATACAATTTACCGCTCCGGTTACCAAAACCTTTAGTTTCCAAATCTTTACACAAAACTAGCAGTAAAACCACTTAATATATAACACCACTAAATATATTTAGCTTATTATTTGAAGCCAATATTTATATTTTGATATTTAGCACTTCTTTTCTTTAATAATACACTTTAATATATTTAATAATACACTTTAAATATACGCGAAAGCATTAAATACAGGGTGTCCCACGAAAGTTGTCCCAACGGTTAACTGGGGATACCTTGGAATAGCGCAAACTACTTTTGTTCAAACATTTTGCGAATAGTTCTTTTGTTTCGCGGAAAACGATTTGTTTTGTTTTTTTATTCCTTAACAAATTAAAATACCTCTAAATTCAATAGCGAAGAAGTTAGGAGGTCGCGGTTTTTTTAATTTGATTCAGAAGTTTATGTATTAAAACGGGTGAACATTTGACAAAGATTACTTTGATACTTCTGACGCTATTCCTTTACAAAGTCAAATTTTTAGTTCAAATTTAAAAAAAAATAATACTTTGCTTTCCATTATTTCAAAAACGGTGATATACGTCATAATTTTTTTTCAATGGAAATGTTCCTTGAAATGTCAACTTGAAAGATACTTTGGTTGATAAGATATACAATTAATTAAAATAATTATTCTTATTTTATTGACTTATAATTTTTGTTGCAACTAACACTTCTAACAGTCTAGTTTAAACTAATTTAGAAACGATTATAAGGTGATAATTACCATTGCATAGTTTCAACGGCTTTTTAAACCATTTTTGCTTCTAATATGATTACAACTATCCATACGCATACATCACATATATAGGTGCATACAACTACAACAACGCAAAACATTTTTTCCAACCAATATTTTCAACTAGTTAAGAACAATTTCCATACACACATTGTTTTAATTATCATTTCCATTTGCAGATCTATTATCTATCTATTTCACGTATTTTACTAACATTTTCTTACATAAAAGTAAATACCTCATTAAATATATGCAATCTTCTAAAAACCGCTTGGAAATTTAGTTTAACCCAAAATGCAATTCATTTTGGTAAATAGAAAATGTAATTTTTGTATGAAATCTACCTATAAAAATATCTAGCTAAAAAAATATTAGAAAAACATTATCAATCTCATAATATTCAAATGCTGTTTTTTTTTAACAATTCGAAAACAAAACAAATACCTATAAACAAAAACCAATACTTAACTCCTTCTTTTCATTTTCCCACAATTTTTGTTTTTTTTTAAATAGACAAAGAAAAAAAACTGTAATTTGATTTTAGGGGTGATATAAGAACTGAATCTCAAAAATTATGGTGCAAATTATGAAACTTTTTGCAATCCATACAATTTTAGAGCGATCTAGTTTCGAACCAATGAGAAAATTTTAAACTTTAAAAAAGTTTATCATTCTCATCAGGGCTAGCCGACTAGATAAACTCTACCAAAAAATGTCAACGCTAATGAATATAAACCAAAAATTAGGTTACAACACTAGCGAAGTGTAAAAACAAAAAATTTACATAAACATACATTTAATAAATTCAGGTTTAGTGAATTAATTTCTCTGGTGATCACTGTTTTGTTATACTCTAGACATTCTAATATTGAATAACAAACTTGTATCTGTGAGAAGAAGATGACTAGTCTTCACTTGTGTCTATTGACACATGATCAACAATTAATTCAGAAAATTATTTGTGATATAACATCACCCCGATGGAAAATCTCCCATCAAGAATAACATAAGAACTGAATCTAAAAAATTATGGTGCAAATTATGAAACTTTTAGAGCGATCTAGTTTCGAACCAATGAGAAAATTTTAAACTTTAAAAAAGTTTATCATTCTCATCAGGGCTAGCCGACTAGATAAACTCTACCAAAAAATGTCAACGCTAATGAATATAAACCAAAAATTAGGTTACAACACTAGCGAAGTGTAAAAACAAAAAATTTACATAAACATACATTTAATAAATTCAGGTTTAGTGAATTAATTTCTCTGGTGATCACTGTTTTGTTATACTCTCGACATTCTAGTATTGAATAACAAACTTGTATCTGTGAGAAGAAGATGACTAGTCTTCACTTGTGTCTATTGACACATGATCAACAATTAATTCAGTAAATTATTTGTGATATAACATCACCCCGATGGAAAATCTCCCATCAAGAATAATATAAGAACTGAATCTAAAAAATTATGGTGCAAATTATGAAAATTTTTGCAATCCATACAATTTTAGAGCGATCTAGTTTCGAACCAATGAGAAAATTTTAAACTTTAAAAAAGTTTATCATTCTCATCAGGGCTAGCCGACTAGATAAACTCTACCAAAAAATGTCAACGCTAATGAATATAAACCAAAACCGATAAACCAAAACCGATAAACTAATTAAAGTTTAAAATTTTCTCATTGGTTCGAAACTAGATCGCTCTAAAATTGTATGGATTGCAAAAAGTTTCATAATTTGCACCATAATTTTTTAGATTCAGTTCTTATATTATTCTTGATGGGAGATTTTCCATCGGGGTGATGTTATATCACAAATAATTTACTGAATTAATTTAGGGGTGATGTTTGTAGTTTTATCTATCTACAATAAATTTATTTTAAGGTTGTTTGGGATTACGGTTATTTTGTTTAATGTTTATAAGTTTAACACTGTAATTATTTAGTCTAATTGATTGGTAAAAATACGTTACATATACTTAATTTTTTAAGCGCCCATTGTATGCATGAATTTAGATATGATTTGTTTTGTGTTTTTATTTATTTATTTTTCAATTTTTTTCGGTTTTTATAATTTGCTTATTGTTATTCACTGGCTTTAGATTTTTCACGCAATAGGTGTAGTATAATGCTTATAAAATTGGAACCTATTTTGTTAGAATGTTGAAAATCTCTGACGTTATAAATGAAAAATGTATCTAAGAGAAAATAGGAGTTTAAACAACATAAAGTTAAAAATGATGAAAGCATAGCCGTTTGCGTTTGTATTGGTTTCGACAAACTTAGCGGCTCAACCTCTGGACTTGGATCATTTTTTTTTAAATTCTGGAAAGATTTATATAAAGATAAATATAAATATGAGCTTGATAAATGATGATAAATATAAATATGAGCTTGGCCATTTTCAGCTAGATCAAGTACAGTAAAGTTTAGTAAATTTTTAAAACAGCTGATTTCTTAGGAACCTGAAATGCAAGGTTGTCATCTGGATAAAAATGATAAAAAAAGGTTTAAATATTCAATATTTTTAAATTTTATTAAAATATTATGATTCAAACGGAAGTTATAGCGCCCTAGATTATTCGACTTTTTAGGCTCTAGCCGCTTAACCGGTACCCGGATATGGCCAGTTCACGAGCTTGTCCAAGAACTTGTTTGCCAAAACATACCTAAAAAATTATTTTGGTGTAGGTCGAAAAATGCGACCGTGAGAGTGCCGCTAAATTCCGTTATACCTTATATCGTTATATATATTTTTTTTTTTTTGTTTTTCCGTCTCCGGTTATCATATATAGTCGTTTGGCACCAAAATTTTTCCGAAATTCCGAGATGGAGCCCATTGCAATAGGTAGATTTTTATATGAAATCTACCTAAAATGAGTTACTTTAAAAAATTAGAGCAAGTTATCATAAACGTTATGAAGATAATGCGAATCATTCTGTATATTAATAGATTTTGTTGTTTTTTTTACTTTTTCTAATCATAATCATCTCCATGATTTTGTTTTTGATAATTAGATTCTTTAGCAAGAATTTTAACATTGTCTTTCAGGTAAATTTTAAGTTTGGTATTCCTGAGATGCTCGGATAAGGCACTTTTCGAACATTGATCCTTTAGTTATGGGTACCATAGTACCTGCGGTAACATCAGTAACATAGTTTCAAATAAAAAACTATAAAATTAAGCTAAATAATGTATTAGTGAATTTACAAGCCGCGGTTTGGACAAAACATTGGTTTAAAGTTAACATCTCGAAAACAAAAATTTCACACTAGAAAATGTCAAGTATGCTATAATACAATTACAAGTGTAATTGTATTTAACTTGAGGTAAAGGATATTATAGCCAGTTTTAAATCGCTTAACAATGGTATGATGGTTAGATAATTGTGTAGGAAAAACATTATGAATAAAATTAATTAATAAAATAAATTTATTTTTTTTAAAATTATTAAAATAAATAAATTAATTAAAATAAATTTATCACTCATTAAAGACAGACATATTAGAAACGACATTATTTGCCAACCTTATATTTGGTTCAAAGGACACAAACTTTGTTCCTTACGCCTGCATAGGTTTAAATTATTTTATTTTATATAGTCCAAGGAGCATAGCCAGAAATAACCGAAGTGAACATATGTACACTCAACAAAAAAAAATTTTATGGTTAAGTTGTTCATATTTTTAGATAACCATAAAATGTGGTCAATTATAATCATAGTTTGGTGCTGTTTCTATTATAACAACCATAAAATATCTACCACTATAGTATGGTTCCTTATATATAATAGCACGATAGCTTCTTTGAGAAGCGTAGATCAAAGTCTTTTTACTTCACCACGTGGCTTCTACGATTGGTGCAAAACCAAGAGCAACATAAAATCCATAAAATTCGATTTTGGTACCAAGTTGGAAAAATAAATTTACTAAAAGATTTGCTAGTGCTAGAACCGTTAAAAATACGCGGTAGATTCATCATGTTACACCAAATACTAATAAAAGTTATATTCAAAATAAAATGTATTCTAATTCTGATCTAATAAAATTAAGCAACATTTAAGAATAAAATAATAATTGATAACGTTTCTTATTTTTATTTCCCTATTAATTTTTGTTATTTTTTTAATTTGTTTATTTTTTCTACTATTTCCTTGAGTGTGCATAATATATTCACTTCGGTTATTTCTGGCTATGCTCTTTGAGCCATATAAAATAAATTAATTGAAACCTATGCAGGCGTAAAGAACAAAGTTTGTGTCCTTTGAACCAAATCCAAGGATAGTAAGCAATGTCGTTTCTAGTATATATCTGTCTCTAATGAGTGATAAATTTATGCATACTTTTATTCATAATGTTTTTTCCTATACAATCATCTATTAATCATACCTTTTGTTAAGGGCTATAAAATTGCCTATAATATCCTTTACCTAAAATTAAATACAATTACAAGTGTATAGCATATTTGACGTTTTCTAGTGTGAAATTTTTGTTTTCGAGATGTTAACTTTAAACCAATGTTAAAAATAAAATAAATAAATGAATAAAACCGAAATTTGAACATAAACTGAAAATTCAGTTGACAACTCAAAACAAAACGATTACAACCTCAGATACGCGAAAAACATCAGAAAGTCATATTTTTCAGTTGGCGGCACTGTCACAATACCATTAAAAATTACCCTTGCAGCCAAATAAAAATAAAATTGATATCTGGCAATAATCATCGCCGACGATAAATAGTCAATGATCAATGCAAATCAATGTAAATAAAATAAAATATGTATATTTACATTGATAACTAATAATTTGTCAAATTTAAAATGTATTTTGTTATTTATTATTTATTTTGTTATTTATTGCAGAAAAGTTCCAAGCAATGTTCAATGAAATAGAGTAATCTACTCCGGAGTTATAAAGCGGCAAAGGATTACTTGACAAAAACTGGAAGGGGCCCTCTAAAATTCGAATTTTTCACACAAATGGATGAAGTTGTTGGCAAGAGAGACAGCAATAAAGGGGTTGGATTTTCTGTCGGATTAAACACTGTAGAAAATCCAAGTGGATCTTCTATGATTAATTTAACTGAATCCCCTACCCTAAATCAATTGAAGGTAAAATAAAGTTATTAAATATACAGTTATTTTATTTTATTTTATTTTAGATGAAGATGAAAACGATGTTTTCCGGATCAAAAAAAGAAAAAAAGTAACCCAATAAGATTTAATGATTGCGAAAATTGAGTATTTTTTTTAATTAACTAGTTAGACATGTTTAGCACACTAAATATGAAATATTCATTATTTAGACTCTTTGAATATCCGAAGATACCATGTCAACTATAAAGGAAGGAGATGGGGAAAATGGAAGGAATGGGGATATAGGGATAACTATACTAATTGTTTTAAATGATTATGGACATTTTCTTTAAATGTCTGAGGGAAAAATTCATCGGGAAATACAGAGGGAGGCATTGAGTTCCACAATTTGGCCACTCTATTAAAATAGTCGTTCTGAAAGGATACAGTTCTACAACGAGGTATTTGTCAACAAATGGATGGGATAACTCGGCAGCTCTTGTTTGACGATTATACTGCGCACACGATGGAAGGATATTTTGAATTTCCTTATATGAAAATTCGCTAAAGTTATATTTATAGTAGATTGATAATTCAGCCACATTTCTTCTGTGATGGAGTAAATCAAGCTGGTCCGTTAGTTCGGTATTACCAATCAACCGCATTGCTTTTCTCTGTACAGAGTCTAGACATGTTATTGTTGACTGACAAGCACCTCCCCAAATATGACAGCAGTACTCCATACATGGACGAATAAAGGACTTGAAGATTAGCAAAATTTGCTCGGGATTGAAATACTTTTTACATCGACTCAAGAATCCTAATTTTTGCATTGCAGATTTAGCGAGGTTGAACCCATGTTTATTCCATTTCAGGTTATTTTGAATATCCACTCCAAGAAGTCTAACTGATTCAACCTCGCGCAACTCCTCGTGGTTTATTTTAATAGGGAAATTTTTATGTCGCTCTATTCGTGAAAGACGGCATAGTTTGGTTTTGGTTGGATTAAATGAAACAAGATAACGATCTCCCCAGTCCATTATACGCTCCAGATCTTTGTTGATAGAATCAATTAGCAGCTCTCTATCAGTGGTAACTGCAGTATGAGATCGAAATTTAGGAGATGCATGTGATGCATGCAATGTGCTGTCATCAGCAAAACTATGGATTGGGTGCACTTTGGAAATAAGTAAGTCATTAATGTATAGAAGAAACAAGGTTGGTGAGAGTGCAGAACCTTGGGGAACCCCAACATTGGTTGTGAAAATATTGGATGTGATACCATCTAAATTAACATAAAATTGGCGACCTGCAAGAAAACTTTAAATCCATGAGACAGTAAGATGGTCTATGCCATAAGGTTTTAATTTAGCTATGAGATTTTTATGCCACACTTTATCAAATGCTTTAGAAATGTCAAGTGAAATACTGAATGTTTCACCACGGTTTTCCAGTGATTTGTTCCAGAGATGGGATACGTAGGCTAATAGATCTCCTGTTGCATGACTTCTACGAAAACTATACTGTTTATCATCAATAATTCGCGACACTTCCAAATAATCTATTAAATTGTAGTTAACATATTTTTCAAATATTTTAGCTAAAACTGACAGAATTGCAATTGGTCTATAATTGTTAGGATCTGTCTTACTGCCTTTCTTTGGTATGGGTTGAACGCTGGCCAGCTTCCAAGAATCGGGAAATATTCCGGTTTTATAAGATAAATAGAAAATTTTTGTTAAAATTGGAGCTAGTTGCCTAGCAAAATTTTTAAGAATGAGCGGTGGAATACCGTCGGGGCCAGCAGATTTGTTGATATTGATAGAAAGAAGTATTTTCCGTACATATTGCAACGAAAAATAATTGGTTTCATTTTCGTTACAACTGGGGGAATGAGTGTAGGAGAATGGAATATACGACCCAAAAGATCCGCCTTCTCTTTCGAGTCGCTCACAGGAATGTCATTCAGAACTAAGGTTGGAATAGAGGATCGAGTAAAATTGCTCTGGACTGATTTAACTGCCTGAAAGAAACTACGTGAGCCAGATGGGTGCTCGGCGAATTTCTTTGCTTTCTTCTGGATAGACGCTTCTTTGTCAAGTCCATTTTGAATTTACTAATATTTCTGGCTTTCTTATAGGCGTTATGGGTTTCAGGTGTTTTATTAGCGTTATATGTCTTAAATGCTTTGCGTTTATTCCTCACTGCCTCATCAACATCCCGCGTCAACCAAGGCTCAGTCTTAGGAGTGATTAATCGATTTAGAAAAAACTGCCGCATTCCGTCTTTTATGATTTCGGACATTCTTATTGCCGATGTGCTAGGGTCTTGATCAACACAACAATAAAAAGAGATGTAACAAAAGATATAACAAAATATAACAAAAAAAAGATGCAATAACCGCTAAAACAGAAATGCAATGGCAGTTAGTTAAAAATGATAACGTAAAACGTAAACTTTTACATGAATTTGTTAAAAATATGAACAAATAAAATCATACATGTTTATTCTATATTATTTATGACTTGTTCGAAAACAGTTTGTCTTCTGTTTACAGATGAATTGTTTTCTGATAGGACATAATAATTGTTAACAGGGTCTTCTTCGTATCGTTCTTCTTCATTATAATGAATATCGTCATTATCCGCACAAAGATAATGAAAAACGACTGCAGCGATTGTTGCTTTGGCAACAAATTTTCTACTGAGATTTTGGAAACCCTGTAACCTTTTGAATCGTCCTTTTAACAATCCAAAGGCATTTTCTATGCCGGATCTGATGGATGAATGGATAGAATTAAATTTTCGTTGGTCTTCAGTTAACCTTCTATTGTCCTTGAATGGAGGCACCAACCAGTCCAAACACATGCATGCAGAATCTCCTAAAAGAAATTTTCCATACATTCTTGAGTTGTTATTTTGTAATATTTGAAACAATTTTGATTTTCTTAAAAAGCGAGCATCATATATTGATCCTGGTTCTCCACAATGGACAGCAATAAATCGTAGATTGTGATCTTGTGACATCTTGCTTGGAAAACCTTTTCTATTAATGTAATCATTTTGGTTTTCCTTGATGTTTTTAATTGGAATGTGTGATCCATCAATCAGGCCTAATACGTTTCTCATTCCTTTTTTTCCATAAATAAAATTGGAACTAACATCAGCTTCTTCTGCAGTTGGCCATTTTATAAATTTAGGGGAATTAAGCACAATAACATCGAGAGTAATATTAATTATTCTATGAGCTCTACTATTGTGATACCAAATAAATTTGATAACTCTCTAAAACAATTGGTATTTGCCAAATACCAAATAGCGATTAAAAGCAGAGTTTTATTTTTAAATTTCGGCATATTTCCAGATTTTGATTTGAAATAAAAATGGGGTCTAAAATATCTAAAAAATATTTTTAGAAAGATATTTACATTAATGATTGATGTCACTTTTACCAAATATTTTGTTAAATGTTGTTTTATTAAGCCGAAATTCGATATCTGAATAATTTTCAACAACATCCTCTACAAAATTCTCCTCTCTTCTTTTCTTATTTCTTTGATCAGAGTAATCCGAAGTTGAAGAATCAGTACTAGATGAAGATGAAAAGGACGATGAAAATATCTGTCCGTCTTTTAAAATTCATGTAAAACCTACAAAAACCAAATATCAAATAAAATACACGAATATTATCAGAATTATCTAGTAAACCTACTAATAACTCAAAATTCATTATAGTTTAAATCGTAAAGTAAAATTGTAATAAATTTACTTTTATTATTTATTTTAGTTATATGATTATAATAGTAATTTAGATTAATTTCTAATTTGCTAAATAATGGTTTGTGTCAACATTTGTTAATTTGCGGTTTATATTTATTAAATGTCAAAAAATTGTTTTTTCTCTTGTTCTGGTTCTTGTTCTCAATTAAAAGAAATAGCCCATTTTGATGAATTACTGAATATTAGACCAATTGGCTACAAGTGAATGCTTCAGCAATTCACTCGAATGGAAAGCGCCTATATATAGTAGAGTTGGTCAATTATTTTTACTACATTGGCAACTAGCCCATTCTGGTACTATGTGCCATAACAAGTATTTTTGCCTAAGGAACCATACCTCTAAAGTCCTTTTCGAGTTAGCCAAAATTTGCATTTAAATATTTTCCGAAATACTCAAAAATCGAAAGTGCATTTCAAATTTAAAAAAAAATTATTAAAAATGTGTATACGGAATTTTTGGGACTTTAAGATTTATTTTTATTTTTGATATAGCCCAAACTACTTATAGCTTGTTATTCTCGCTATTGTGTAGAGCAACATACTCAGCGCGGAAAATTAAGTGGGTACCCGTACAAGACCTATATCGATTTCGTTCAATTTAAGTCGTAAAAGTAGATTTTTCTTTTAATTCAATGTTAGGCATGGTTAGTGTTAACCAATTAAGATCAACGTCTCTGAATATCCGAAGATTAGTATTATTCAAATTTCTTTGAGGAATTTATTCACGTTGATCTTAAAGTTTTGAGGATTAAAATTATCAGGAAAGTCCCACGCCGGTAAGGCATTCCAGAGATGAGAAATTCTGTAAAAAATATCGCGTTGAAAAGTGACAGTTCTACACCTTGTCACTTGCACCGTAAAATGATGGGCTACTATTGGTGCTCTGGTGCAACGTGTGAAGTTTGCTGGTTCCAGCAAAATTGATTTGATCTCCACAGACGCCCGTTCGTCCATAATCTGCAACATACTTGTAAAATACCGTCAAATCAGCGACGCCTTTTCTTTGTTGTAAGGAATCAAGATCGCTAGTAAGAGTCGAGTTGCCGATCAATTTAACAGCTCTTTGCTGTATAGAATCAGGACATTGCAAGCTTTTTATGTAAGCTCTACCCCATATGTGAGAACAATACTCCATACAGGGACGAATAAATTATTTATATATTAAGAGAAGCTTTTCGCTTTTAAAAACCTTACGACAACGACCCAAAAAGCCTAATTTTTTAACAGCGTTCTTAGCTAGGTTAAAAATATGAGAATTCCATTTCATATTATTTTCAATCTCAACCCCTAGAAGTCTAACCGATTCTTTCTCTTCAAGATCATTTGAATCAAACTTTGATAAAAACGGATTAGGGGTTGATAATCTAGAAAAACAACAAACTTGAGTTTTGTTTGTGTTGAATTCAACATTGTTAGCAACTTCTCAGTCTAAGATGGTTTTTAAATCAATATTTAATGACTGTATCAAGTTTGATCTAGCGACATTAAGATTTGATGCTGCATACAAATCTGGCATTTCATGTGACGCTTGAAGTGTGCTATCATCAGCAAAACTATGGACGGAATTAGCTGTTAAATCTAGCAAGTCATTAATATGGTTCTATGATAAAATATCACACGAAAAAATCCCACACGAAAGAATATCACGTCGAAAATATCACAACGAGAAAATCACACTATACAAAAATATCACATCACGAAAATATCATATCTCGTAAATATCACATCCTAAAATCACACGCGAAAAAATATCATATCTTAAAATCACACGCGAAAAATTATTATGGAAAAAATTTTATTGCAAAAAAAACACAAAAATATTACAATTTTTAAGTATTGCAGAATAGCGTAGTTTCGATCTCTAGTTTTGGAGAAATCACTACGGCAGAAGAATAGCAAATATGTTTAGAAATTACAGTTGTGATCAAAGAATCGAAATGTTAAGAAGAATTGCCCATGTATGGTATATAAGAAATCAAAATAATAAAAATACATAATTGTTAAAATTGCAATTAATTTGTTTTAGGATTCCTTTAATACTGCATGTCTATCTGTAACCGTTCGCTATCTTGTAAACTATAAATCATTTCGATCTAAAATTTGAGATGAGTATTGCTTAAATCATTTGGGATCCAAAATAAATTAAGTGGGAATCATTTGCTTGATAGGGCTATGACATGAAATTATTCAAAACGTTTTTACTAATTCAAATACGGTTTCATATGAAAGATTATGTCTCAAATCTCAATGGTCGTTACAATAGCATAGAATTCGTTTAAATTTATATATTATATACCGACTTCTGTTTTTAGGAATGAAATGTTTTCCATGATATGTTTTCGCGTGTGATTTTAGGATGTGATATTTTTACGCCAGTGATTTTAGGATCCGATTTTTTTCGCGTGCGATTTTAATTTCGTCTCCACTGAGATCTAGTAGATCTACTCTCCACTACACGAATACAAACAACAAACGTTTGCTAATGTTTACTAACTTTTGCTAACAATATGTCTTCATCAACCAAACTACCTTTCTAAAAACAAATGCTTGCTAACATTTGCTGAAGTGCCGAAAATTTTAAAATAAAAACTTCGACAGCTTTTATTTGCCAAAGAAATTGATAAAATCATTATTAAAACCAAATACACAATTTTTTAATATTTTAACAAAATGTATTTTTTGTTTTGTACTAAATTTTCACTTAAAGTTTTGGTTTTTCAAATTTAATTATCAATGACAGATCAATATATGCATGACAGATCTAGTTCCTAAATAATATAAAGTGGAGACAGATTTTTGTCTTCACTTCATATTATGAAGCAAAAACATCATGTTTTCCATATTATTCGGTAAGCTAACAAATGTTAGCAAATGTTTGTTCGTGCTCATATTTTGAATCAAATCTATGTTTACAAACGTTAAAGCTGAAATTCACATAAAACAGAAACAGAATTTCATACAAATTTTACAGCAACAGAATTTTTTACTGTCAAATTTGTATGAAATTCTGTTGCATGTGAATGCCCGGTTTTAGCAAACGTTCAGCGAGGTTAGTGGAGACGAGCCTCAAGAAAGCGATATTTTTACGCATGTGATTTTAGGATATGATATTTTTTCCCGTGTGATTTTAGGATGTGATATGTTTTCGCGTGTGATTTTAGGATGTGGTATTTTCTCGCGTGAGATTTTAGGATGTGGTATTTTATCACGTGTGATTTTAGGATGTGATATTTTCGTGATGTGATATTTTTGTGATGTGATATTTTCGTATAGTGTGATTTTTTCGCTGTGATATTTGCGACATGATATTATTTCGTGTGAGATTTTTTCATGTGATATTTTATCACGACACCTTAATATAGAGAAGTAAAAGAGTATGTAATAAAGCGGAACCTTGAGGAACGCCAGCATTAGTTGTAAAGATATTCGATTCATACCATCAACATTGACCCGAAATTGGCGAACGGAAATAAAGCTCTGTAACCAAGAAACAAGTTGCTCATCTAAACCGTAGCATCTCAATTTGCACATAAGATTGTTGTGCCATACTTTATCAAATGCTTTTTGAATAAAGAAATATTATTTTCTTTATTTTACTTTATTGTTAAAATACAAAAATTTGACTTAACTAATAAAAACATATGAATTACAAGTTAAAAAAAATTCAATTGAATTTAGGGGCCCTATGAACAATCGAGAAGAAGTTATGTCTGTGACATTAGAACGCCGTGAAAAATATCTTAGACTTGACAGCAAGAAAGACTTTCAAAAATAATTCATTTCAATTCTTAAAAAAAAAACGATTCAATTCTTTTAAAAAAAACTCTTCTAATTAAGTCGTAAAATTCGATTTTTTTTATTACTCTTTGAATGGACAATCGAGAACCAGGTATGTCTGTGACATTAGAAATCCGTGAAAAATACCCTAGACTTGGCAGCAAGAAAGATTTTCAAAAATAATTCATTTTAATTCTTTTCTAAAAAACGTCTATCCATTCCTTGTATTACTACTGGGGCTCTATTCCCGAACACATAAATGTGAATTTCGACAATATTGTGAAGTTTGGATTGCATTTAACATTAAACGGTAACGGCAACGATTTTCCGGAAAACAAATAGCACGATATAAACTTAATTCAATTTAGACAGTATTATGAAATTCGTTTTTTGTAAAATCGTTACCGTTACCGTTTAATGTTATGCAATACAAACTTCTCAATATTGTCAAAATTCACATTTATGTGTTCGGGAATAGCGCCCCAGTATTAATACAAGGAATGGATAGACATTTTTTAGAAAACAATTGAAATGAATTATTTTTGAAAATCTTTCTTGCTGCCAAGTCTAGGGTATTTTTCACGGATTTCTAATATCACATACATAGCTGGTTCTCGATTGTCCATTCAAAGAGTAATAAAAAAATCGAATTTTACGACTTAATTTAAATGAAATCGATATAGGTCTTGTATGGGTACCCCACCTAATTTTCCGCGCTGATTTTGGGCTATATAAAAAAATAAAAATAAATGTGAAAAATATATTTTCCGACCCAAAAAACCCCCGTTTACACATTTTTAATAATTTAGAGTTTTTCGATTGAATTTTCAAGACACTAATATTTTATTAAGTGTGGTAAAAGTTCATTATTCTACATACACATCCTTAATGCAGAGGAATCATTACAATTGGATATTTTCAACTAATCTGAAAACCAATCTATTATGATCTATGCGATCGGGTGATTTTTTATATGAAAACTTGTGAGTAGTTAAAATCAAATAACTGGATCAATTATAAGAATTTTTCAATTCTGAAACCAGTTTTGGATTCTTCTAATTAAACGTTAAGATTTGTAATCAGAAAAAATTTTACGTGATTTGTGGCGGTATTGACCAGTCATCTGTAACACAAATTCGATACCTTGTGTTATACACGCTTTTATCAACTGAGCCATTCAATTGACAATTTTATAGAAATTTTTAGACGGTGAATTGAAACGTCATCAACAATTACAATGAAATCCACAATTTCACAACGAAATGGCCTCTTAAACGGCATGATACATTAAATTAATTTTTTCTAATTAATTTTCCTATCTAATTCTTAGAATTTTTCGATTGAGTATGTTTCAGAATTGAAAAATTCTTATTATTCATCCAGTTATTTGAGTTTAACTACTCACAAGTTTTCATATTTATAACAATATTTTTTTCAAGATTTGAAATGCACTAAATAGGTCGATTTTTGAGTGTTTCAGAAAATATCTATATGAAAATTTTGGCTGGTTCAAAAACGATTTTAGAGGATTGGTTCCTTGCAAGTTGTCTTTAAGATTTTTTCGCCCTCCTACAATATATAGGTGGTGAAATCCGAAATTCGACGTCCACACCGTGCTCTCTATGTAATGCTGACAAAATTGGGTTGGTGCATCGGAGACAAGCAGGGTAAAAACTGGTCATACTACTTCTGTTCCTAAAAAACAATCGCTTGCTTAAATCAGAACAAACCCAATTTTCTAAAAAGTTTTTAATTTCCTTCAATTTAGTTTTTTATTGTAATTAAATAAATTAGTTGGATTTAATTGTTTTAATAAAATTACATAAAATACATTCATTCATAAGTCTCATTATTGCGTTCTTAATTAATACTAAAATTAAATTTTATTAAAACAAAATTTAATTAAACCTAAAATTATATAATTATTACTTCGACTAAATCTAATTTGGTTTTGTTTTGGTATATGATATCTCATTATAATTCATATGTATAAATACAATTGTGTGTATGTTTATACTATATACATATGTCAGGGCCAACAACCGTGTAAAACAAAGCACTCATTTTTAAAAAAATTTTAAATATCCCAGTGAGCACTTGGCATAAATATGACATCACACGAAGATCAAACATATGTGTATAACCTTTGTGTGATGTCATATTTATGTCGTGTGTTCACTGGGATGTATGTGATTTAAATGTGAAAAATTAGGTTCATTCGAACCCCAAAAAACATCAGCTTTAAAAGTCATGTAGGGTTTTAAGGAAAATAATAAAAAAATTAAGAAAAGCGCTGGCAGAACATTTAGTTTTTGAATGGAATAAAAGGTTATAATTCTAAAAAAAGAAAACTGATAAGATGCTGTTTAGACATCTGACTGATGAATCACTTACTTAAAATACTGCGATATACTTACTACTAAACTAAATACTAAATTTTTTGAGATACAAATCATGGTCAAACGTAGTAAGATTTAAAATTACTATTATTCATATGTACCCTCAAATTACTAATACAGCAAAAATGCGCTGGGTCTCTGAATTAGCTAAGAGGCTCAAAAACAAAAGGATTGGAATGCTTTCTCAAGGAAAGTGCTTTCTAGCGTCTAAGTGTACAGATACCAAACAAACGTAAGGACTACAAAGGAAAATTAGGGTCATTTGAGTGAATTTAGTTGAGTGATAAACTATGCACATTTTACAGGGCATTCGTTGAAAAGGTTTAAAACTTCATTCTTGGGCTGGTGGAGTAGTTTCATCACCAGGAGTAGTTTCATCACCAACGTTTTATTTAAGTCGTTAATATTTTGTTTGTTTGACTTGACTTGACTTTATCTTAGTATAAAGGAGGAGCTGTTAAAACCGGCAACCCTTAAAAGTAATCGACATCACATTACTTGGTATAACTTGTAGTAGAAATAGATCTATCAGTAATTCTATTGTAAGATTAACTGTATGTGAAGCTGCACTAGCTTCTCGAGCTGAAATTAGTTAGCGAAAGCCTGAATATAGTCAAAGTGTGATCAGAGTCAAAAAGGCAAGCCCTGTTCCAGGCATGAACTAGAATACCCTTTTAGGGTTAACGTTATTTCATTGTATATATCCCACCCTGATATGGATTTTCGTATTTTGGGCCCTACACTGAAAAAAAAATTTCGATGAATCAGTTGGCACAGTTATTATGCGGTAACGAGGTGATTGAGACAGGAAATATGCGGTTTGCACAAAAGCAATTGTAGTGAATTTTTTCTTGCAGTGTAGTTTGTCTGATCGGATGTCGCAATCTGATCAGATACAAAATACCTAACTAGGATTTGTACTATTTAATCTTATATGCATGATTGCAGGGCTTGATTGGACAAAGGCGTAATATTAAAGATCAGGGCCCAATCGAACTTGGGCATAAATGTTCAGGACCTTATTTGAGCCCTAACAAAAGTTCTGTTCTGGTTGTTTGAACTACTAACTTACCAAAACCAAATCCTATTCTAATGTCAAAAAGGTATAATTCATATTAGCAACGGTTTTCATTAACAACTACCATAACTCCACGTTCATCTTTAAAAAGTAAGGGCCAAAGGTTCCTCCATGTCACAAATTACTTTTAACGGATTATTAATGAATAATTTGAGAATCCCTGAGCCAACCATTTTCTTTATTTATGTATTCTTTAAAATGGAGATAAATTTTTGGAAAAAACGTACTTACAACTAAACACGGTAGTTTATAAATTATTGAGCAAAATAATGTTGACACTTTTATACTTCACGACTGTAACATATATGAACATAAAAGTTATAAACATTCCTGTCGAACACCCTGTAGTATAAATGCGAAAATCACCTGATATGCAGATTTTGTTTTGTATAAAAAGATCATTATCATCAGATGAATAATATATAGTGGGTCATAGTCAGGAGCTGGATATCTGTCAACATGAACGAAACCGTAAACCAAAACCTTAAATATTTCTATTTGGCCCGAAATATTGCTAACAGTTAAAGATGAACGAAATACAATAGTACCTCGCTTAAGGAGCATAATTCGTTCCAGAATCTTGGTCTTAAAGTGAAATGCTCGCTAAACAAAACAACGGGTCACATATTCACATATTTTTATGTTTACGTTAATTTTTTTTAAATTGCGTCTGTGTGAATCGTCGCTCGTTAAGCAAGTTAATTTTTTATAATTTATTTCGCTCGTTAGGCGAATTGCTCGTTATGAAAGGTGCTCGTTAAGCGAAGTTTTCCTGTATTTTTCATCTTAATTTGTTCTTTAAATGAGAAAGATGGTTGGAGCATTGTTTTTGTTGTGATAAACTAATTTTATATTTTTTGTTTTAACCCACGTATGGCTCACGTTATTTATTTGTACTGTTAATTTGTTTTTATAATTATTTTTTTTGGTTTTATTCTTTTTTAAATATAAGTACATATCAATAAAATATAAATCTATATAAAACAATTTACAATAATAGTATTATCAGTATAATTAGATTTTTATGATACGAATTGGCTGAATATATACATAAATTATAAACCAACTTTAAATAATTCAACTACAATTTTCGATGTATTGCGGTTTAAATAATTTAATTAAATCACTCTGTAGGTAACCTTTAAACTAATTTGTTAGAGACATACAAATATTTGTTTTGTAGTTTTAAAAGGTTTAGTCAAGTTTTCCTAGATATATTTACATATTTAAAATCTGATGTACTCCGTTTTGAAGATATAGAGGTTGGTGTTGTAAAACGTCAAAAGTGGCTGAGTGAGTTTAGTTTAGTGTCGATACTCAAAAACCTATCGGTATTGTTTAGGGCCAGCTAAACGAGTTTGATATTTGTGCGCTTTGAAGTGAAGTCATTATTTCAATATAATTATTACTATAAAGCATGGGGATCGCTATTTCATCTTTGTTTGATTGCCATTACTTTTTCCATTTTAATATTTCTGTTAATCAAGTTAAGTTTTCATCTATTTCAGTGTATTCAAATTTAAATTTAATCAATTAAAAATCATTCTATTTAAAAATTGAACAACATTGTATTTGGGAATAAATAAAATAGTGTGACCTGAAATAATTTAATTTGAATAGCTTTTATAAAGACAACCCGTCTAGACCAGCGTTTCTCAACTGGTGGTACGCGTACCATTAGTGGTTCGCAGAAAAAGCTTAGTGGTCCGCGAATTACTTTATAGTTATTACCATTGACAATTTTATTTTATTCGCGCGTGTTTTTCTTTCTTCAAATGTTACAAGTTCACTAATGAAAATTTTTTCAGGCCTAATTTCTTGCGAAAATATTTTTTCCACTAGCATAAAATTATTTTTGCTACATAACAAATTATTATTTCTGATAAAAAACGTGTTCTAGACAGAGTTGTGAAAACTTGACCATTTTTGATTTTCCTGAAACTTGAAATATAAGTAGTATGGACAAAATAAAAAATACAGCTTATTCAAAAAAATTTTTAAAGTGCATAGTTTGAGCATAGGGGGCACCCCAACATGCATGAAAAATTAAAATTCTGCCAATCTGATGTACTTACTTTGAAATTAAATTGCTCAAGAACGGCTATACCGATTTCATCAAACTTTTTTTTGTTTGATAGATTATTAGTTAGTCCTTTGAAAAGAAAATTAATTATTTGTTTTTACAAATTAATTTTTAAATAAAAATATTTAAAAAACTTTTTTAAAGATGGCGCTAGGGTCAAAGATCAATTGGAATTTAAATAATATTTTTTCTGAAAATAGTTCTATCCTTACTCTAAAATAAATCAAATTAACTCAGAGGCGTTAATTTTTGTTCTTGATTTAATTTTAATGATGATTTAATTTAATTTTAAAGATTTTTAGTACGACTGAAATTCGAATTTTTCTTCATTTTTTCAAACAACTTCCATTAACAACAAATTTTAAAATCAATTAAATTCTAATTTTTTTTTTAAATATAGCTCTAACTTTCTTTTAAAATATATCAAATTTACAAAGAGGCGTTAATTCATGTTCTTGAGATATTTAATTTTAAAGATTTTTAGTCCTTTCTAATTGTTCATTATTTTTTCGAACAATTTATATCATCAAAAAATTTTAACCACTGAAGTTCGAGAAAATAATGAACAATTAGAATATTAATCGGACCAAAATCTTTAAAATTAAATATCTCAAGAACACGAATTAACGCCTCTTTGTAAATTTGATATATTTTAAAGTAAGGTTAGAGCTATATTTAAAAAAAAAAAATTAAAATTTAATGGATTTTAAAATTTTTTGTTAATGGAAGTTGTTTGAAAAACGAAGAAAAATTCGAATTTCAGTCGTACTAAAAATCTTTAAAATTAAATATCTCAAGAACAAGAATTATATCCGCCTTGTAAATTTGATATATTTAGAGTAAGGATAGAACTATTTTCAGAAAAAAAAAATAATTAAATTCCAATTGATCTTCGATCCAGCGCCATCTTTAAAACAGTTTTTGTTAATATTTTTATTTAAAAATTAATTATAAAAACAAAAAAAATGTTTTTTCAAACAACTAACCAATCATCTATCAAACAAAAAAAAGTTTTATGAAATCGGTATAGCCGTTCTTGAGTAATTTAATTTCAAAGTTACATCGGATTGGCAGAATTTTCTTTTTTCATGTATGTTGATTGTTGGAGTGCCCCCTTTGCTCAAACTAAGCACTTTAAAAAAAATTTTAAAAGAAGTCGTTTTTTTTATTTTGTCCATACTACTTATATGTCAAGTTTCAGGAAAATCAAAAATGGACAAGTTCAAATTTCGACTTTTTCACCTGCGTAAATCACGTTTTTCATCTTCTATGGTATTTCCTAAAATTTTTTATCTAATAGTCTGTAATGTCTTAAATTTTTAATGTGTACATTTTCCTATTACAAAAACGGCTTGTTTAAAGACGGTTTTTTATTTAATTTTAATTTTATTTTTCATTAAATATCACTATGCCTATATTTAAACCTAACCGGTCATCTTCACAATCATTAAAAAAATTAACTTAATTAACTTCAGAATAAACAATAAAAACCTTGTTTGAACAAAAATTTCTTTTTAAATCTGCGTTCGCGATCGGGTTCAAAACTTTTAACGATCCTTTTCGACGGGTCCAAAACCATTTCTAGAAATCTTCTTATTTATATGTGAAAACGGTTTTTTTAACTTGAACTGTGAGCAATATAAATTAAATTAAAAAAAAATAAAATAAAATAAATTAAATTATATTTAATTATTTTTTTTAATTTTTAATTCAATTATTATTTTTTAAATTTTTAAATAACCAAGGCAATAAAAGTTTTAGGTAAGATGTAATTTTTGTTAAAGTTGTTGTATAATTTATGGGGAACTTAGTTTATCTTGTTTTTTACAGTTTAATTTAATTTGTTTAATGATTATTTTTTATAGCCCATGAAGATGATCCGCAAGGTCGAAATATAGGTATTTTGATATACAATGAAAATAAAATTAAAATAATATAAATATAATTTATACTGTCTTTTGGTAATTTTTATATTAAAAATTACCTATAAGCATTAGTTCGTATTTGAACTGTGTTCAGTTTGTTTTATTCATCAATCATATATTTTGAGGATTTTTTGTCCTCTTCATCAGTGATCTACGAAAAAATATATTATTTGTTATCAGAATAAACTAACTCAAGTACTTAACTAATAGTTTAGGAAATTAAATAATTAAATAAAACTAGTTTACCTTACACTAAAAAATATAAATTATGAAATGGTCCATATTACCATATTAGGTAACATCTAATCAACATATAAAATATACACTTCACAAATAATTCAATTAAAATCGTTAAAAACATAACAAGTTAAAAATTGTAAGAATATTAAAAAGATATTTTTTAGAAAATTTAAAAGATATCAAGAACAAACTACCTAAAAAGTAATTAATTTAAAATGAACTAATTATTAAATCTAAACTCCCGCCAATCTTATGATTATTATTATTGTTTTTTGGATAATTGTTTATGTCAATGTTATATGTGGATGTTGTTTTTTGTTATTTATTGTTATCTGTCGGTATGACTCGAAAATAATCGATGCTTAGCTGGTTTGGAATACGTTAAGAATATTTAAGTTGGTTCTTGTCCATGATGCTTTGGCGATGATTTGCTGTATTATTATTTGTTATTTATTTCTTTTTTATACCATTTGGTGTTCGATGTTTGTTGTTTGCGGGTTGAGTCTTAGCTTCTCTGTTCTGATATGTTTGATTATGTGTGTGTAAGTTGGATTGAGGGAATCAATGTCAGCTTTTAGGTTAATTGATCTATTTCTATTGATGTGCATGGCTAAAGATTCTAAAGTTAATCTCTTTTCCCAATTATTTTCTTTGGTTAATATTTTTGTGTTATTGTTATCAAAAGGATGTCCTGTATCTTTTGTCTGTAAATAAGCAGCTGTGTTGTTGCTTCTAATTATATTGGTTGTGACATCATTCTTAAGTTGTTTTATTCTGTTTTCTAGCTTCTGTCCTGTTTGTCCAAGATACATTCCTTCACAATTCTTGCAATTGAAAGCATAAACTACACCATGTTGATCGCCTGTTTTTATCGTATTATCATTGTTGTTGATGATTTTAGTAACAGTTGATTTTGGTTTGTAGGCTATGGTGATCATATTGTCGTTAAATTTGAATAATCTTGTTAAGTTTTCTGATAAGTCCTTGGAGTAGGTTAAGTATATTTGGTTTTGTATATTGTTTCATTATTTATTGTATTTATGTTTTTGACCATCGTATTTTCGTATTTATTTATCATTCTTTTAATTAATTTCTTAGGGTAGCCGTTCATTAGCAATATTTTGTTTATGTTCCCAATAATTTCCTTTTTATGTTCAGATGATGTGACAGATAGCATGCCATAGGTGGTTCCGTATGCCGTGTTGTTTTTTTGTTTTTTAGGATGCTCTGAATGGTCATGCAATTCTGTTCTTCGATGTTGGTTTTTGGTAGTGTATTGTGGATAGTCTTCCATCTCCCTTTTTAAATATTCTCATGTCCAAATATGCGATTTCAATTGTTTCTTCAACCTCATAAGTGAATTATATGTTCTTGTGTTCCTCATTTAAGATATTATTGCGATTCTGTCGTCTACATATTTTTTCATGAGTGTTGGTATGAATCCCGCTTTGAGTATTGCATTGTCAAGCAGATCAGTAATAACAAAGTCAGCTAGAATACCATGAAACAGGGCCACCAATTGTTAAACCATTCTTTTGTCTGTAATACTTTTGATCAAACATAACATAGCTTCCTTCAATTATACATAGTGATATCATTTGGTTGAAGATGTTCTGTGGTATTTTTGTTACTTTTTGGATATCAGTTCATCTCTTTTCAATTGTTTTTTGAACTAATTGGGTCGGTATCATCTCATACATCTTGACGACATCAAATGATACAATAACATCACTTGTCGGTACTATTATGGTGTCAAGAATCTTTTTTAATTGGAAAGAATTCTTGATGTTATATTTGTTCTCTGGTATTGCATTCGTTAGGATATTATTGCGATATTTAGCTATATTGTAAGTGGGACTGTCTCTAGAATTTATGATAATTCTAGCACCAGGTTTGTTTATTTTTGGTGTTGCACGTGGTCTTGGTGCTTTGGCTGTAACAGCTAATAACTGTTTCTACAAAAAAACAACACGGCATATGGAACTACCTATCGCATGCTATCTGTCACATCATCTGAACATAAAAAATTCCAGCGGCAGGTATATCCGCTAGAAATAGGTAGATTTCGGGGTCAGACGGTTTTGTGTTTAAATAAAATTTGATGTGTCAGATTAGTTTAAATAAAAACTTTAAGTAGAAACAGAATAATTCAAAAAAATTATCGAACCAAATTAAATACATTATCCGAACAAACTTCATCAATACAATTTCGGAACATTTTTATTTAAGTTGGCTTAAACTACTTTTAATAACATATTAAATCCACCAAAGATCAACTACGTCACAACTACAATTATACCATCACACATAATTTATAATCAAACATTACAAAACAATTTTGTTTCAAAATCATCTTTGTGTTGTATTTTTTTGTTCTTATTTAACCTTTTTCAAACGGTTACTTAGTAAAAAAAAATTAAAACAAACGAGATTTTGATAATTTTTCTATGGTATTAAATGGCTTGATATTTTTCTTGCAAGAGGTGCATTATAATGCTTATAAAAATGGAACATTTTGGGTTAGAAAGCTGAAATTTTTGAGACTTTAGTTTAAAAGTATGCTTAAAAGTTAAGATGAATTTAAATAACATAAACTGAAACATGATGAAAGCATTGCCTTTTGCGTTTGTTTTTATTTCAACAGCCCTAGGGTCTCATTCTTTAGACTTGAACTATTTTATTTAAAAATTTTGGAAAGATTTATATTGTATATACGATATACGTGAGCAAAAGTTTTCAAATATGAGCTTGGCCATTTTCAGCTAGATTAAGGACAGCAAAGTTTAGTAAACTTTTAAAACAGCTGATTTTTGAAGAACCTGAAACGCCAAGGTTTTCATCTAGATAAAAATGATAAAAAAATGGTTCAAATACTCAATATTTATAAACTTTATTAAAATATTATGATTCAAACGAAAGTTATAGCGCCCTAGGTTATTCGACTTTTTATGCTCTAGCCACTTAACCGGTACCCGGATATGGCTAGTTCACGAATTTATTTTTAAATTTATTACTTTTTAGGTAGTTTGTTCTTGATATCTTTTAAATTTTCTAAAAAATATCTTTTTAATATTCTTACAATTTTTAACTTGTTATGTTTTTAACGATTTTAATTAAATTATTTGTGAAGTGTATATTTTATATGTTGATTAGATGTTACCTAATATGGTAATATGGACCATTTCATAATTTATATTTTTTAGTGTTAGGTAAACTAGTTTTATTTAATTATTTAATTTCCTGAACTATTAGTTAAGTACTTGAGTTAGTTTATTCTGATAACAAATAATATATTTTTTCGTAGATCACTGATGAAGAGGACAAAAAATCCTCGAAATATATGATTGATGAATAAAACAAACTGAACACAGTTCAAATACGAACTAATGCTTATAGGTATTTTTTAATATAAAAATTACCATAAGAGAGTATAAATAATACTCAAATAGATCAGATTTATAAATTATATAGTTATGGTATTTTCATGTAATTTTATAAAGACAATATATCAAAACAATCATGAAAAATACAATATGAATTTTGGATGTGGCGTTATCGATTTCTTCTTTCATAATTTAAAGTAAAAATCGTTTATATATTTACTATTTGAATTTTGTTTTATTATTTTCTTTTATTCCGTATGCAGAAAAAGAAAATTTATACTTTTCGTCATTCCTTTATTTATGCATGTTTAGTGTTAATTATAATAAAATATTAATTGACGTCTCTGAATATCCGAAGATACCATGCCAACTATGGATTGGGATTTAGTTTAAATAAATTAAGTTTGAGGGTTAAAGCTATCAGGGAAAACCCATGAAGGTGAGGCAATCCAGAGATGAGAGACTCTGTTCAAAAAATCACGTTGAAAAGCAACAGTTATGCACCTTTTTATATGAATCGTAAAAGGATGGGCTACAACATTTGCTCTGAATAAAATAAGCAGCGGTTAATTTAATTCTGCTGCCTAATGCGTGTTTGCTGCGAAACACAATATTAGTATGTATTTTATTGGATCAGCGTTTAATAATAAATTTTAGTTTCTGATCAAAAGTTCACTAATTTGCAAGAGAATAAAATTCATTAAACACGAACCCAATATAACTTTTTATCCTTCTGACAGAGTAAAATGTATTAGTTTAAATTGAACTATTTTAAAATTCATTGATAAAACAAGTAAAACGAAACTAAAAAAATTGTTTTATTTTTTTTGTACCATTGATTCCAAACAATTAAATTAATTTTTATTCAATTTCGACACCTATTTAACTGTTTGGTATTTTGAAAATTAAATGACTAACAACGAAAAACATCAAATTTTATACTAAAACCAAAAAACAAAAATAACTAATTTTTTTCACCTTTGAAATTCTATTCAATTTACCCGTAGACCGAGTAGTCTTTGCCTTTTTCAATATTCGAGAAAGGAACTTTTGAGCTTTTTTCTTTTTTATATAATCAAAGCTAAAATGTTTTTGTTGATTTTTTTTAAAATACAATCAAATTATTTTTTAAAAATCAATCAAAAAAATTATTTCAGAGCTCAATACAATCTAATAAATTGTTTTATTGTGTTCAGCAAATGCTGCTACAGAATAAAATTAAAAAATTTTTGTTTTATTATATTAAGAATAACAACAAACAATTGTGGTTCTAAAAAATCAAAAATAATCCTATACTTACAGTTTCTGGAAAGATAAAACCATTTATTAGATTAAATCGACCTCTGAAATAATTTTTTTTGATTGTATTTTATCAATAATTTGATTGTATTTTATAATTATATTAATAAAAACATTTTCACTCTGATTTTATGAAAACAATTAATTTAAACTAATGCGAATGTCTCTCTCAAATATTAAAAAAGGCAAAGGCTGTACTTTGATTACATTGAATTAAATTTGCATTTTGGAAAAAGTTAGTAGTTTTTATAAACAATCATAAATCGGTCTCTCAATTCTCATTAGTATTAGTATTTAGTAGTTGGAACTTTCATGTCTTTCGTACCTAAA
Organism: Diogma glabrata; assembly: GCA_963693315.1. Classification (NCBI taxonomy): domain Eukaryota; kingdom Metazoa; phylum Arthropoda; class Insecta; order Diptera; family Cylindrotomidae; genus Diogma; species Diogma glabrata. The sequence continues at coordinate 13,008,092 of OY856189.1, read as the reverse complement.
TACCAAACCTTTAATTAGATATCGAAATTGAATAAAATTTACTTATTTTTTTGGAATTAATACTATAAAAAAAAGATAAAATTCATTGTTTTTGGGGTTCCGTACTTTAAAAAAGTAAAAACGGTACCCTATTGGTGAGACTTCGGTGTCCGACCAAATTTCTACATATTTACTCACAAACTATAAGTGCTACCAATTCGAATGTCTACAGTTATTAAATGTGTTTTCCCACGCCTACTGATAACAAATAATCTATGTCCATACAATTTAGATAAAAACAAAAATTTGATTTTATCTACATTGTATGGACATAGATAAGAAGATAGTATAACAAAAGTTTTTATAAGGAATCGTGTTTGGTTTAGAAAAATCAAAAAAGATCAAAAAATTTCAAAACAAAATTTCATTGATTTTCCAACTGCTTAGTTTTTAGATATTGTCAAAAACGAGTGTTTGTTTTCCTGTTCCCTCCCCCCATTAACTTCGAACAATATTCAAGAAAAAAATTGAAAAAATTCATGGTTATGGGCAATGTTGTAAAGATTGAACGAAAACTATAGCGGTCGGCTCATTATTTCAAATGTTATTTTAAGGGGGTTGAGAGTGGAAATTTTGAAAACAAATTATTTTTGACCTTGTCGAGTGGGATGTCATATGAAAGTTGATTTTTTTTCTAGTCCAAAAATTTTTTTTTGTACTTTTCAAAAGCGCAGTTTTTGAGTTATGGTAAAAAATGTGAGAAAAGTTTTCTGTAATTAACTTCGAAAATTACAAAAGAAAAAATTTGGAAATTTCAAATGTTATTTTGAGGGAGTTTAAGGTGGAAATTTTGAAAACAAATTATTTTTGACCTTATCGGCATCGGGGTATCATATGAAAGGTCTTTTTTTCTAGCCCAAAATCTTTTTTTTGTAGTTTTCAAAAATGCCGTTTTTGATTCATTTGATTAAAATTCTAAAATTGTATTTTTGTGAGACTACTCACGTAAAATATTTGTAGTAGTATTTAATATGGTTGCGTTGCAAATATTCTTTTTGTGGTTGATCACTTACAAAATTTTTGAAATTGTTAAACTTTTGAATTACTGTTGAACTATGAAATTGTTACAGTCAAGTAAATCGAGGTTGTGGATCTGTTCTCTTCGTTAGGTCTGATACACTACCACTAGTGCAGAAAAAAAGAGCCACTTCGATTTTAGCTCTGCAGGCAATCTATGTTCAACTAGCTGAAGTTCAAATCCTGTTAGTATACCGATCTCCCCAATATTCAGTAGACGAATCACTCAACCGTTAACACTCAAGTGTTAACCATCCACTCGTTGGCAATCATTTGACGACACTTTTGCTTCCAACTATTGTGATAGGTAACTTTAATATTGGTTTTAATAAAAATCCTCAAAACTGGCTCTCAAACTGGTTTCTACAAAAAAATTTACAAAGAAAAATTCATGAGCCAACAACAGTAGAAACTAGAAGCTACAACAGTTGATATTATATTTTCCAATATAAATAATTTATAAGCTGGCGTTATTGAAGCTTTCTTTAGCCACCATAAACAGCTTTGGGTAAGATGCAACCTAACGTGAAACTTTTCTAACACAAACTGTTATTTTCTTAAATATTATATACACGGAACCCACAGCGAGCGAATTATATTCGCAGTTGCCTGACTTTCTTTATTCGTTTTACTTGTTTTATCAATAATAAAATAATTCAATTTAAATTAATACAGATTGCTGCGCCAAAATTAATGACTCATACAGATACTGTCGGAAGGATGATAAATTATATTGGGTTCGTGTTTAATGAATTTTATTCGCTGGAAAATGTGTAAACTTTTGCTCGAAATATAATCCGCAGCCAACGTGTATTGCGCAACAGAAATAAATTAACAGCTGTTTATTTTATTCTAATAAGAATAATAACGCAAACTATGATGGTTGGAAAAAAATAATCATAAACTTATATTTGTAGTTGCGGGAAGGATAATTTTTTTTTCAAATCTCACAAATTAATGTTTTGGTTCAACTTTCATGATTTCCGTATTAAAAAAAAATAGATTATTTTTCTGAATGGTTTGTATAATTATGCAAGTATTGTTATTAAAATAAATAAAAAGGATGACGAAAAGGCATAAATATTCCTTTTCTGCATACGGAAGGAAAGAAAATAATAAAATCAATTCCAAAAGAGTGAAATGAACACAATAAAAATTTACTCTTGGCTTTGTATATTACGAATTTTATTCTCTAGCAAATTTTCAATGCTTGCTCGAGCTCTGCTTGCGCACACTTACACAATAAATTACTATTACATCGGCTTAGGAGTAAGAACGAAATTGTATTATTTTTACTTTGTATTTGGTAACGCTATATTTTTTTTATCTTATTCGCTCTGAAAAAAAGGAGTAAATTAGTGAAATGATTAGATTTATAAGCTCTGTTTATTACACATCAAAATTCGTTCTTTTCTTTTTTGGATTTATTTAAACTTTACTTCGTTCATTCCTATTGTTGTAAATTATATTATGTGTGGAGCAAGATATAACTTGCACTTTCACCCATCTAGCACGAAATATTTCGTAAGGTACGCAATAAAATATAAAAAAATACTTATTATTCCTTAGCATGAAACTAGTTGAGAAACACTGGTCTAGAGAGCTCGTCTATTTTAGACTAAAATAAAATACTGACACTGAATACCTTTTGTTGCAACACATCTAATCCAATAATTTTAAATTACTTTTAAATATAAAAGAAAAAATATAAATAAATACGTCATTTAAAAAATCATACAAAAATGAAATAGGATTCATATTTTATTCAGTTAAATATTTGTAAATCTCTAGAAAGTCAGTTCTTCAGGTTTACATATCGTCGTACAATAAGTTGTTTTTGATCAAACAAATTTGAACTTAAACCGCCTCGAGAAACTAGGCAATATGGTCCAATTTCAACAGCAATAATTTGTAGGTTGAAGTTTACAGTTTGGTTTTTCCAAACACGAAGCTAGTTTTCAAAATCATAGGCGGTTCATCTAAACAGCAAACCTGGTTCACCAGTAACGGATTGCAACCATTAAAGCCAAAAAACGCTAAGGTCAATCCAACAAAACTGTGGTATGGTTTGTCAAAAACTACGTAAGAAAGCTAAGGTATTCATTTCTCCATATTAGGCTCCTACTATTCATTTCCAACGTCATCTTCTCAATTTTCCTTTTTTGGAACTTTAAATCTAGATCACTCGAATTTTTATAGCTCTAATAGCTAGAAGATTGTCTGTGGTGTATAGTTTTTTTCTTCTTGAGATCAGTTTTTCTTCCCTTTAGTTAGTTATTCGTCAAATTTTTTGATATTACCACCCCTCACTATAATTATTACTATTCATCATTGCATTTATATATTCTGTGTTGTTTTTTTCTATTTAATTTTCAATTATGGATATCATTTCATAATGTTTAGGTTCACACGAAGATTCCTAGTTTGATAGATTTAAGAAAATAAAATTTAAACAAATTATTTCTATAAATTTTGAAAAGTAATGCTCTCCTTTGAGGGTTGAAAACATCAATTACATATATGATGTATGGAAATTTTTTTATTTTAAAATTTATTTTTAAGTTTATTCTTGAAATTGTGTTTTTTTGGAAATATTACATATTAGTCAATTTGTTACTACTGTGAACTCAATAAATTGTTATGCAATGAACAGAAAAAAATTATTATTTTCAAAATCTTAAACATAAAACTAACAACATTGGAATCATTTTTCTATTAAAATTCGATATAAATAAAATCGTAGTGCACGGTTTTTGCAATATTTTCAATTAAAAAGTTTAAAAGTATTTGTCTTGGGCTTCACTTATTATCTTTCTGAATTTTTTTTATTGATGCAGCCCAAATAATGTTGATCACTGCAATCTAGGCCAGTAGCTCGTTCCCAATTCGGTGGTCTGTGATGGAATTTGTACAGGTACTGAAACACCGGCTGATATTACACCTTGATAAAAATAAACAAACAATTTTATATATACTTATAAATAATTAAAAAGGTTGTGAAAAAATGTATGTTTTATTATATTTATATTAAACTAATAGGGACTTTATCTCTACTGACTGAAATAATTTAGAAGAAAACTTTAACTAAACTTTAACTGTTTTGACATTGAACGCTAATAATACTCAATTGTTTTTCTCCCATTAATTGTTTTCTCCCAATAACTGTTTTCTCCTATTAATTGTTTTCTCCCATTAATTGTTTTTCTCCCATTGATTGTTTTTTTCCATTTTTTTCATCCCCTTTTGGTCATGGCAAAACTGTCGATCAGTTTTACTAATATTAGAGGTTTAGCGGCTAATATTAACTCGGTGCATGAGTATTTGCAACGTATTTCACCTGATATTCTTTTCTTCACAGAAACGATTATCAGTGGAAAGGCGGTCAAATTAGACGTAAACAAATATCTATGTCCAAATTACGAGTTGGAACACTCATTTTTTGATAAGCATGGTGTTTGTACTTATATACGAAACTCCATACCATATGTGAGGATGAAAGCATTTGAATTGAGCTCAAAGCATCATATGGTTTCTTTGAAGATTTGCTGTCCTAATCAAGCTCTTTTTGTATTTGGATTATATCGCTCACCAAACTCCCCTGAGAGCTCACATTTTTTCAAGACTTATCTGATAAGATAGATAGGTTAAATGACTACACAACTGCTAAATTCATTGTACTTGGTGACTTTAATGTGCACAACAAGGAATGGCTTAAGCACAGCTCGAAAACGGATGAACTTGGTAAACAAGCAGAACTATTTTCGTTGTACCATAACTACACGCAAATAATTGACCAGCCAACAAGAGTTCCAGATATTGTAGGTCAAAAAAGAAATCTTCTTGATTTATTTTTAATAAACTGTCCGACTATAACTGTCCGACTGTGTTTGGAACTACAAAAATGGGGATTGGCAAGGTCTTAAAAGTCATTATAAATGGTATCCATGGAAACACACTTGCTTAGTTGAACAAGATCCAAATAAGGCTGCTGTGATTTTTTCTGATGTAATACTGGCCGGAATGCGTAAATTTATAGTCAAAATAGTCTAATTGTCCCGAGAGTAGATTCTTGGTTCACCAAAAAATGCAAAGAGGCAATTAAACAAAAATCAATTGCGTTTCGCAATTACATTAAAACAAGCAATACAAAAACCTTGCGAGAATATAAAGCTGCCAGGAACATATGTCTGGTATTGATAAACAAAAAAAAATCGTTTTAGTAAAAAAAAAACAGCGAAATTTGCCGAGCATCCTACGGGCTCTCGACAGTTTTTTAAAGCCGTTAAAGCAGTGCAAAATAATTTCACTCAATCGTCACTACCACCTTTAATTCATATTGATGTACCAATAATAACCCCAAAAGAAAAGGCTGATCTTCTCGGAAAACTCTTTTCTGAAAACTCAACTTTAACTGCACCTAATTTCCTGCCAAAACCAATCCCTCAGGTACCGTACAAAATGAAGCGTTTCATCTTTCGCAAGAATGTCATACGAAAGATGCTTTTGCAAATAAATTCCAATAAATCATCAGGTCCTGATAATATCCCTTCCATCATACTGAATACTTTTGCTAGAGAGCTAGCACCAATTCTCACAAAAATCTACTAACTATCGTACAAGAAAGGTGTATTCCCAGACATTTGGAAGTTTGCTAGCGTTTGTTAGCTAGCCTGTATTAAAAAAGGAAAAAAGAATGACCAAAGTAATTACAGACCGATATCCATCTTGTCGGTTGTTGCAAAAGTGTTCGAAAAGTATATTAACTATAATATTATGACTTATTTGGAATCTTCAAACATTTTCAAACATCTTCAAACAGGCACGATCGACAGGAGATTTGCTATCTTATGTAACACATGTCTGGAACAAGTCGCTCGAGCATCATGGTGAAATATTTGGCATTGCACTGGATATATCCCAGGCCTTTGACAAAGTATGGCATGACAATCTTATATGTAAGATGAGATGTTATGGTGTTGAAGAGCAATATATTTCTTGGATTCAAAACTTTTGAGCTGGGAGAGAATTTCGAGTAAATATCGATGGGATATCATCGGAAGCATTTTCTACCAACGCAGGAGTGCCTCAAGGATCATCTTTGTCTCCCACCCTTCTTCTTATATATACCAACGACTTGTTAAATTCCACCGTTCATTCCATTCATAGTTTCGCCGATGATTGTATGCTACATGCATCCCTTGAAACACAAAGGCAACGGGCATCTGATGTTATTAATAACCATAGATCTAATTAGGCGGATTCCTTAAACTCTGATCTTAAAATAATTTTAGAATGAGGTAATACAAACAGTGTAGAATTCAATGCAAGTAAAACACAGTTTTGCCACTATACAAGATCATCTACATCTAACCCTTTTCCATTAAAATTTGATTTTAACGATCTAGAAGAAAATCAATTTATCAAACTTTTGGGGGTTGAGGTTGAAAATGATATTAAATGGAATACTCACATTTTCAATCTTGCTAAGAGCGCGGTCCAAAAGTTAGGATATCTAGGGCGTTGTCGTAAGTTTTACAATAGCGAACAGCTTCTTTTAATATATAAATCATTTATTCGCCCCTGCATGGAGTACTGTTCTCATATCTGGGGTGGTGCATACCCAACCTCTTTAAAATGTCTAGACACTGTCCAAGGGAAAGCAATTAAATTGATCGGCAATTCAGATCTTACAAACGTGCTTGATTCGTTACAGTATAGAAGAAATGTTGCTGATTTGACGATATTTTACAAATACATTATGAATGAGTACTCTTTAGAGGAGATCAAATCAATACTAGCCAAACCCACTATTTTTTCTCGTTCAACCAGAGCATCAGCCATGGCCCACCCCTTCACCGTTCAAATAACAAAATGTCGCCTTCCAACGTGATTTTTTCAACCGTGTTTCTTATCTTTGGAATTCCTTGCACTTATGGGTTTTCCCTGATTATTTTAATCCCCAATTTTTTAAAGTCCATGTCCACCAATTTCTTAAAGAAACATAATCCGTTTCCACAATCCACAGTTGGCATGGTATCTTTGGATATTCAGAGACATTAATTTATAATTCATTTAAATTAACACTAAACATGTCTAACTTAGTATTAAAAAAAAAAACTAACTTGAACTTATCTTTACTTCACTTTACTTCAAAACTTCAACTACTTCAACTGACTCACCGAATACTCAATTTTAAACTGACTAAAAACTCATGTCTACTGCAACTGACTGAAAAACTCTATTTAGAATTAACTTACGGAAAACTTATTTAGACTTAACTGACAAACTTATGTAGACTTAACTGACGGAAAACTTATTTTGACTGAACTCTATTCCAACCAACCAAATTTTTTATTTATTTATATTAGTTTTAAATTGGTCTAATAGCATTATCGGAAAATTTCTTAACCAAACATATTTTTATTTTTGGGAACGTCCCCTAACTTAGCCCAGCTATTTTGGAAAAAATGAAAAACAGAGTGTGTGCTACAGTTGTGCTACTCAGAAAGAATGATATATCACCAATGAAAAAAAGGTGGGCATGCTAAAACGATTTTTCGAGCAGAAGGTTTTCAAGCAGAAGTTAATTCAACTATTTAAAAAAAAAAAAAGAAACACAATGGCTGTTCTTTATTCTGCTCGAGTCGTGCTGATTGTGCTATTCAGAAGAAAAATGTAAACATTTTATACTGCTTTATAATTTTTTAAATAAAAATAACCCCCGCGGTTATCGGAAAAACGAAGAACAAAAGTTTTGTGATATGAAATTTTTTTGAGCTAGCTGCCTAGAAAGATATTATATATATCAAATGGAAAATATTTTTATGCTAGCATCATTTTTAACGCTCCGTTTTTTATACGGAACACTATATTGAAGAGAGTACCACATGTTTTACTCATTATATCGATTATCTGGAGAGCTGCAAATCCTATGGATCGGAAATTTCAAATGCGTTTAAAACCAACCTACCCACTCAAGATGACGGACACAAACAAAATAAAGTTGTTTTTGTTTGACTTACGGGGTTGTCATGTAAGGCCTTTAAGAAAATACTTTTTTTACCAAGTCAAGTAGGGTACCATATGCAAGGGATGGACTTCGATGGACTTCAGTATCTTTGAAAATGTATTTTAGAATTTTTCACAACTCAAATTTTTGAGTAAAATTGAATCAGAGCATTTTTTCAGCGTCTCCATGGTCGGGATTTATTCGTTAGTGTATTTTTCCCTTTGAAGATAGGGGAATGAATAAATGAATGACTTGTGCAGTGTGCTATCATCTGCAAACTTATTATTGGGTTACTGGTAATTTTCAACAGTTTGTTGATATAAACTAAAAATGAAGTGGGTGATAAAGAGATGTCTAATGCGATAACGTACGTTTCACTACCTTTTTCAAGTATGCAGCTATTGATTGTTTCCAGATCAAAAACCGAGTTCTCCAACGATAATTCAATTAGTATGTGTGACGAACAATTACACGAATGTGAAAGCGTTGATTTTGGTAAGTCACATTTTCCAATGACCTACTCTGGGACGATCATATAATGGCGATGGCAAAAATGCGTGAAAAAAAACTCGGAATCCTCAAAAGATGTATCAAATATTTCACTCTGTATCAATTAAGCCACATTTATAAGTCGGATATTGGTCCCTACATGAAGCGTTTTTGTCAAGTTTGGGACGCTGCATCTGTTTCCATTCTAGCTCTTACCGACTTTGTACAAAAGCATGCTGTACGAATTGATGGTGATCGAAACTTAACATCAAATCTTGATTCCCTACAACTTCGTCGCACTGTTGCTGATATTGTTGTTTTTTTATAAATATCGTCACCAGCAGTACTCGAATGAAATCAAACCCAACATGCCTTAAACATATTCTTTTCCCCGTTTACACTCAATCGGTTTGTGCAAACAGTCAAACTGTTGAGATCACTCACTGTCATAGTGACAGAATGCAAAGAGAACGCATGTTGTTGTGGGACTTAGTTCTTAAAAGATTTCTATGTGTTGATGTGCACATATTTTTAATTCCTATCGCACAACACTTTGTATTAAAACTGGACGTCTGGATGTTTATTTTTAGCTCAATTGACTAACAAATTTTTAAAAAATTCACAGATTGATAAACTCTAAATTAAAACTATAGCGAAGTGTCACATAATTATTTTTAGTACTTTGAGAAGGTGAGATTGGCGAAGGGTGAAAAAAATCTCTTTTGACCCAAACGAGTGGGGTCAGGAGTCATTTGAAAGACCACTTAATTTAAGAAACATTGTAATTTGTTTAGCATTTTGAGGTGCACAGTTTTGGAATTATTATCAATTATTATTGACTTGTTATTTGAATTGATAATGTATATATCCCAATTTAAACCATTTACATGCTGGTGCTGGTAATTTAATCTTTATTTATCTACCATGAATAGCTGCTATTGATAATATTTAAGAAGCGGTTACATTTTGTGTATTATTTTGATCAATATTCAATCGATATAGCTATTAACATTTACGATAAAAAACGTTTTTAAGTGCTTATGGTCTGGGCTGGCAATATAAAAACTCTGTACAATACAACTTTATGTAAATTATTTTTGACAATTTGTTCGTCTACGTTCAAAAAACCCTGGGCGAGCGAATTTTATTCGCACTTGACCGACTTTTTTTCTTGTAGGAATCAGTGTAAACATTATTTTATTAGTATAAATAATATAAGTGATATTTGATGTCCGATATGAATCTTGCGTGTATTGTTTATGTAAAATAAGGGTATCACCAAAATAAATGACAATAAAAAAAATTTATTTTGTATATTAACATGCACTATTAAATAAAATTATATTCAAATAAGATATTTGAGTGCTTTACTTTATATGTACTGTTTTGCACAAACAAAATAAACGAGTGTGACAACTACGGCAACACCAGTTCCCGCCTTTGACATACTAGTAAACGGGGGGATATCATATACCTCTGACAATAGCGGTGAGATAACAATAGCCATTGTGATATATGGGGGTTGCTGGCACATAAACTCTATATTTGGTTTACGGTAGTACCCTCAGTTTTAGCTTTCAGCAATAAGCTTTCGGAGAGCTCGATGGATAGTAGCACATTATTGGATTATAAGCAACAACATTTTAGTTTTATTCTTACAAATATTTAAAACCAATTTGCTTTTCAACTCTTATTTTATTTTTATTTCTCCCCTCCCATCATGAAATTCTGAGCAGAAATTTTTTCTGGCCTCAAATAGGGTTCTGATCAGGTTTGCTTTTGTACCGACTAGGCATTGGTAGGGCAGTTTGATTTGGTCCTGATCGTGAGTTTAACGCTTTTTCCCTATCAAGTCCTGATTGGAATAACCGGATCAGGCCCTTATTGGGATTACCGGATCAGGCCCTGATTGGGAAAGCCGAACCTCCCTGATGTATTTATAAATGATATATATAAATTATATAAAATAAAATTAAAAAATTGCCAGACCATGAGTACATAAAAATAATTTTTTCCTCTTAAATGTCAATAGCAATGTCAATTGAAAATTGACCCAAAATATACACAAAATGTAACATCTCATTAAATATTAGCAAGAGCAGTTAAGGGTAACTTAAGAGAAATTCAGTTACATAAACTTATAAATGGTTTACATTGGAAAATATACATTATTAATTCAAATAATAATAAAATAATAATAAAACTGTGCACCGCAAAATTTAAAAAAAAATTGCAGCATTTCTTAAACAATGTGCTCTTTTATGTGACATTCCACTCATTTGGGTCAATAAAACCATTTTTCCACTCTTACCTCCTCAAAATAAAGAAAAATAATTATGTGACACTTCACCAAAGTTTAAGTTCAGAGTTTATCAAACTTCCTATCTGTGAGTTTTTTTCAAATTTTTCTGTTAATCAACTTCGAAACTTAAGGGAGGAGACTAACTTTCACTTGCACTTTTTTAATATGTAACTCAAAAACTGTGTACCGCAAAATTCTAAAAAAAACTACAATGTTTCTTAAATTAAGTGCTCGTTTGTTCGTCACTCGGTTTGGTCCAAACAATTTTTTCACCCTTCTCTAATGGCTAATATCACACAAAGATACAGAAAAATAGCACTTCGCTGAAGTTTTAGTTCAGGGTGTATCAAACTCTTTATCTCTGTGTGTATTTTCAAACTTTACTGTCAATCAGCGTCGAAACGTAGGATGGGGGGATCTACTTTTATAATTGCATTTTTTTGACAATAATTTAAAAATTGTGCACTGCAAAATTCTTAAAAAAAATAACTCTATCCTCACTCTGTGAATTTTTTCTAATTTTTCTGTCAATTAACGGCGAAACGTAGAAGGAGGGCGACCATCTTTTTCTTGCACTTTTATGACAATAATTGAGTTACTGTGCACTGCAAAATTCGTTCAGGGTTTATCAAACTTATCAAACTTCTATTTTCTGTAAATTTTTCAAATTTTTCTGTCAATTAAAATTTAATTCAAACCCCCTTAATAAATACGATTATAAGTATTTTACACTTCAGCCTTCGAAAAAAAGTTAAAGGTCTTACATTTTTTCTTCAAAAGTTACCACTTTTTTTATATTTCCAAAATCTTATGAACTTCTTTTATTAAATTATTTCGGAACTAAGTGGGGAAAGAAAACATGAAAAAAACGCTATTATTCAATTTTATGCAAAATTGTATCATAGCGTTTAAGCCTTTTAAAAGGTAAAGGCCTTACATCGTAGCCCCATAAAACAAACGGAAACAACTTAATTTTTTTTTTATATCCGTCACTTTCAGGGGATAGGTTTGTTTTATACGCACTTCAGATCCATGGATTTACGGTTTATTAGATAATCGATTTTAAAACAAAAACTCATCGTACCCTCACTAATAGTGTTCCGTATGAAAAACGGATTACTAAAAACATAAAAAGCTATGAAGGACAGTTATCAAAACATATATTATATCACCTTAATCCCTTTATCATAATCTTTCAACCTAGGACCGATAACTTTACTAAAGAGGATGAAACTATTATAACTATTTATTTCTAAAATTCTAATTCTAAGAGTATTATCATACTCTTGTGATTTCTAACCAAATGAAATTTTATCAAATGAAATAGGACTTGGATCAGCATAAATAAGACTAACCCTAATAAATCATATGATGTTGCTGATAGGGGCCTGATACTTAAACAGAGTAAACCCTACTACGGCATTTCGAATCAGGCCTTGGCCAACTAGGGGTCAAGCACGAAAGTCCACATCAGTGCCGTATATATTCAAATAACCCTTTAAGGGGATTTTAAGGCTCGGAACAGGTCCATATCAGATTACCCTAACACCTTTTCGGGACTGACCAGGTCCTGATCTTGTCCTGACTGTATTCAGGCTTTCCCTAACTAATTTATTTGGGGATATTAGCCAATGTCATATCTTAATTTTTGGTAGGTTTTTTTGTTTAGTTTTCCATTCTATAGAACTATTTATGCAAACCAAACTTATGTAAATGACTTTAATTAATGATCTGGCGATAGGGTCTTATAATTCTTAAAACTTTGCTTTATAGAACTACTGCACGTTTTCAACAAAAAATTAAATTCACAATAACAATATTTAAGGCGAAATATGCAACTTTGAACTATCCTATTTGATTCCAAGAAAAGAACAGAAATTGACTAAAGTACTGACCGACACATTTTTTGTAGATTTTGTTTTAAACCAACTAATGTAGGAAATATAATAAAACCTATTATCTATTATCAAAAGCCTTATTTAGTTGAACGCAAAACAGCCCTGACAAGCATTATTACTGGCCGATTTATTTTTACAGTCGCACGCACGTCTTAATTAAGTTATAAGAAAGACATGGGGAAGCCATATTACCGCATTTGATTCCAAAACTTTTAAAAAATCTAACCCACTTTTTTCTATAATATAAAATTACAAATGGAATTAATATTAACAGTTCATTCTAACGGTTTGGTCATCGTTTCGACGATAATATGAAAGAACTGTCTAGGTATGGGATAAAGATAAAAAAGAAATAGTTATTTACATATTGGTGGCTGAAAGTAGAAGATTGCGCCTGCAGTTCATATTTCATGAACCAAGAGCGTAATCTTTCTTTCAGCCTGAGTGTATGCCCAACTGAATTGTAGAATAAATCATTTTTTGAATCTTTAAACTTGCAAGGCATTTTGAAAATTCGAAAAAAAACTAAACATGCCATGATTTTCATTTTAAGCTTCCTACAATCGTTTATAGTCCCTGGGCCCACGCCCATTTCATGTGATGATTACCACAAATTTTATACTTCGTGAGGCGCCTGTCCTTGACGAGCCCGAAAAGGTTTGCTCTGCCATTTTTCTCGATTAGGCCGCTTTTTCATTGGGCAAACTTCCGGATCTTGTAAATTTGATACCACAATTATTTTTTTGACTCTGGGTGGTGGAAATGTGTCTGCTATTGTCGAGTCCGACAGTTGACATTTTGTATGTTTAGGTTGTCGGACTCGACAATAGCAGACAAATTTTTGTCAGATAATGTTACCCTCGTGTTCTAAAACAAATTTCCAACCCCCTAGTTAAAAAAATTTACAAGTTCCCGGGCAATCGGAATTTTTCAAAGAACAAAGGTTTTCGGACTCATCAAGAAAAGGCGCCGCGCCGCACAAAGTATAAAATATGTGGTAATCATCACATGAAATCGGCAAGGTTCCAGGGACTATTATTTATTTGTTCTAATTTTATCATTATATTAATTATTTTGCGGGCAATTATTTTACGGGCTGTAAAGTAGAAGAATATAGCAATTTTTTATTTAGCAACAGGCTTTTTTGTTTAAGGGCGTACAGTAAAACTTTCCGCTACGATAACTAGGATGTAAAATGTATTTTACGATTCATTTGTGCGTAAATATATCATGCTCATTCATTTGTGCGTAAATATCACAGCTAACGCTTTACAACAGTCACATCAAATTTGATTGATTGGTTGATAATGCTTATTATTTTGAACAATTGGCACAAATGGTAAACTCAATGTTGTCCAATCTTTAAACAATGCTTCAACACAATTAAAACAAAGGCTTGAAATTTCACAGAGTTTGTTGATAATTTCAAGCATCTCTTAATTTGAGTTGTTTGCCAAAGGGCAACTATAATTTTTCATTTGTGATTTAACTTGAACGATGTCATAAATACATATATTTTTAGCCAAACTTGTCTTACCAGTTGTATTTCCGTTTGCTCCGTTCCCTCCTGTACCAGCGGCTCCATAAGATGAATGTTGTATAGTTGGCGGTTGTTGGTGTGCTGCTGATGGATTACATGCAGTTCGATGAGAATGTGCATATGGTGAGCTTAATGATAATGGGTCATGAAACATATATGGATATGAATCTCGTTGTTGTAAACATGAAGATGTCATAGAACCAAGTGATGAAGTCATTGAACTATAGGAACAAACAAACAAAATATAAAAATATTGAACAAGTTCTTTATTCACATAATTCTTAAACAAAATTTTAATTTTCTGCTTAATTTTCTAAGCAAAACTTGTATGAACCAAAAAAAAACACATTATCGCAATTTAAAATATTTCATCATCGGGGCACTATGCCCGAACACAGAAATGTGAAGTAGAACAATATTGTGACATTCGTTTCCTGTTGTTTGGAATTTTACACTAAAATGGTGAACATTTTTGAACAATTTCACATTAGTTTGATGTAAATTTCACAATATTGTCCAAATTCACATTTCGAAAATACACATGTATTTGGAAATCGGACCCTCGAAGCATTTTTCCTTTAAAGACATCGTTAATTTTAAATTTTAACACTTCGACATCCGATTTGAATGATATTTAATATATAAGATAGATTTTACTTTTCTTAAAATATTTTAATAAAAAGTATTGTGGTAAAAGATTTATAATATGTATCACAACAACAGATAGATAGTTTTTAAGACCTAAGTCCCACAACAACGACACTTTTTTAAACTTTTGCTAAATGAACGCCCAGATACTCTTTACACTTTACAATAACAAAAACGCATTGGATCTTGATCAAACTTTAGTAAATAATCCAGGTTAACTCGAAAAAGGAAGCTTTGGATTCATTTAAAAATTGAACGATATGGTGGGGTCTCCTCAACACCTTTAACTTTGAATCTTCAATAGCCTCTAATCCTGTATTTCAATCGTATTGAAGCTTTCTAGATAAGGTTTCGGTGCTGTTTCCAATATTTCTGCGTACAAACTTTTGGTTTATCACTTCCGGTTAAAACGTTTGTTTTGTAATCGTTTATCCCTACTTTTGCCTACAGACATGGCTAAATATATTAAATCATCAAATTTAATAATTATTTAATTTTGCCTACAGTTTAAATCGATTTCCATGAAACGTTGGTAAAGTTGCATTTAAAATCTTTGTTATGTTGATATATTTTTATTCCAGCATTTGTGTAGTACGGTTGGTGTAGGTTATATGTTGTTTGATATATTACATGTCTTTGTTCTTATTTTGAAATTTTTTTTAAGGTTCGAGAACATCAGTTGGTTTAAGTTTGATGAGGTTTGTCCATCATTTTGATGACAAATATAAGAAAACACGAAAAATGTGAATTGGAGTTTTTTTTCTGAAAAACTTCAAACCATACCTTTGAATGGAAAAAAATACCAATTACTTCTTTACTTACTTGAGTTTAATTGATCTCAAAAATCTAAAATAAATTTAAAATCCCTTAATGTAGTCTAATGTTAATACATATAGAACTACAAATTGACCAAATGTCAGCCATTGATTTCACATTGATTGGAAACAATCAATAATGACTATACAAACGTGACTTAGGATGTTAATTAGAATAGAAACGTTCCCCATTCTATGAATTCACACAAAGTATTGTCTAGAAATTTAATGCAAAAAATCCCATATAGTGTAAAAACATTTCCATAATATGGAGTCTAATGACAGTGGAAAAATTCAACTTAAGTAAAATAAATAAGTGATGAAGAAGTTTCAAGTTTGAAATTGTCATCGCCTCAACGGCGTATTCGACAGCGTGTCTGCCCAAGGATTTGAGCCGGGCACTGACGAGGGTAGGTTTGAATCCCATCCGAAACACGAAAAATGTGAATTGGAGTTTTTTTTCTGAAAAACTTCAAACCATACCTTTGAATTGAAAAAAAATTCCAATTACTTCTTTACTTACTTGAGTTTAATTGATCTCAAAAATGTAAAATAAATTTAAATTCCCTTAATGTAGTTACTACAAACTACAAATTGACCAAATGTCAGCCATTGATTTCACATTGATTGGAAACAATCAATAATGACTATACAAACGTGACTTAGGATGTTAATTAGAATAGAAATGTTCCCCATTCTATGAATTCACACAAAGTATTGTCTAGAAATTTAATGCAAAAAATCCCATATAATGTAAAACATTTCCATAATATGGAGTCTAATGACAGTGGAAAAATTCAACTTAAGTAAAATAAATAAGTGATGAAGAAGTTTCAACTTTGAAATTGTCATCGCCTCAACGGCGTAATCGATAGCATGTCTGCCCACGGATTCGAGCCGGGCACTGACGAGGGTAGGTTCGAATCCCATCCGAAACACGAAAAATGAGAATTGGAGTTTTTTTTCTGAAAAACTTCAAACCATATCTTTGAATTGAAAAAAATTTCAATTACTTCTTTACTTACTTGAGTTTAATTGATCTCAAAAATCTAAAAGAAAGCTTAATGTTAATTTGTTCTAATAAGTTCGTCTCATATACGGAATCGAGAGAATATTTTTCTTTCTTGAAGTGTTGAAGTCAACTCAATTTTCAAAACTTTTTTTTTGGTTGTCTTGACTTCACTTGTTATGTGATCATGTACTTCTAAAAGCCAATTATATATGATTTTTTTAAAATAGTGTTGTGTGATAGGCATTATGATATAGTTCACAATGACAAATAAAAACCTGGGGCCCACACCATGAGTTCTTGAGTGTTGATGAAAACAATTTTTTTTAAAGAATTTAAAGAATTTTAAAATAAATAAACAGTTAATCTCAACACGTAATAAAATATGGCATTGAGCAATATATCATGAATGGATGAAATAAAAATCAAATAGGAGGTAAAAAGGTAATTTGTTTAAAAAATTTGCTCTAACAAATCTCGATTCGGCTACCAATAATCTAGTTGTATTTATCCTGTGGTACACACTTTCCTCTTCAATGAATCAAGCCCACATATAGTTTAATAGAGATTTATTTCTTTAAGCAATCAATAGCGTGGCATCTTTAGGGAATGCTCCAGAACATACACTGTGAGCGATACCAGAGAGTGATACCTTTGACTACATAGAGTTTATCCGAAAACACTTGTAGGATATTACGTGAAATCTCATTGCTAGTGGTGTGTGATACCTTACGTAAGCTCGTAAGCCGTATTTGCACAGGTAATAAATTTTGATGTTTGCGTTTTCAATAATTGTTTATGTATATGTCTTCGATCCAAATACAAAATATTTTTACAGCATAACGTGTGGTTGACTTGGTAGAGGGCTTTTAAAATTTGACTAAACGACAGGTATGTGCTACTTCAAATCTCGTTACCTACATCTAAAAAGTTTGAATAAAAACAATAAAGCAGTCAAATTTATACTTCATTTATAGAGCTTTTTCGATCAATTTTTGAATTAAGAAAGATTTTTTTTGAAAAATAACATATTTAAATTTTAAAATATAAATTTCACAAAGATAAACGATCTAAATGATTTTAAATTGTTTTTTCTAAATATTGCTAATAGAGTTTAAATAGTTCTTGCCAAGTTTCATAACGCACAAGTCGTTTAGAGCCAAGCACCAGCGTAGGCCATTGTGAAATCAGTTGTTTATTGGAAGTCACAATATCCAATGACTTAATCTGGAACGATCATATAATGGCCATGGCAAAGAGCTAAGACTAAGTGTTCCGGCAAGCTATTCCATTTGTACGCAGTTCAGACAAAGAAGTCTATCTGCGATCTGCCAGTATGACAGCGCGGATCTTTACCGTTTCACTGGTTGCGGCAGCCAATAATTAGGGGTAAGAATAATTTTGAGGCATGATGCCGCTGATTTCATCGGAGCACTGTTGATAACGATATTTGTAAAAAACAACGAGGTCAGCAACAGTGCGACGATGTTGTAGGGAATCAAGTTTTGATGTCAAAGTTCGATCACCCACAATTCGTATAGCCCGCTTTTGGACAGAGTACAAGAGGGCCAAGATGGAAACAGAGGCAGCACCCCAAACTTGACAACAGTACTCCATACAGGGACGAATATAGGACTTATAAACATGGAGCAATTGGTAAGAAGTGAAACATTTTTTGCATCTATTTAGGAGGCCGAGTTTTTTAGACGCGCTTTTTGCCATCGTCATTACATGATCGTTCCAGAGTAGGTCATTTAAATTGTGACACCCAATATGCCTCAGACATATGTTTTCCCCGTTTGACTCGTCAATCGGTTTGTGCAGTCGGACTGTCGAGATTACTCATTGTCATAGTAATAAAATGCAAAGAGATTTTTTTGTGTGTACATCGTACAAATCGAATGCTTTGCCCGAATCAATAGTCTCGAGTGTCTTCAATCCACAAAGATTTAAAAAAAGCGTCCACCTACACCTCAAGGCGCATGTTGTTGTTGGACCAAGGTCATTAAAGGTATCTATGTGTTGTTGTGACACATTTTGTAATTCCTACTACACAACACTTTTTATAAAAAAAAATGGGATTAAAAACTTCAACTGGTGTTGCGGCTAAACGACATCTACGCCCATTTGAAACTTAAAATTTGAAATTTAAAAAATTTAAATGGTCTAACTTTGTTAAATTCAAATATGTTTTTTTCAAAAAAAAAATTTTTTAATTTGAAAATTATTTAAAAAGCTCCTTAAATGACGTATACGTTTGACTGCTTTATTTATTTTATTGCTTCTTTTTAAATGTGGGTAGCGAGATTCGAAGCAGCGCATACCTTTCCTTTAGTCAAATTTTTAAAGCACTCTAGTTCGTTAACCGGACCTTATGCTGTAAAAACATTTTGCTTTTGGATTGAGGACATAATATATTGTTATAAAATAATCAAATATTACTGAAATCGGAAATATTAAAATTTTTAACTTACCTGCTTTACGTGTATTGTCCTAAATTCTAAATCGTATCGTTTTCGTTAGCTATATTTTTATTGATATTAATGTCATTAAGATCAATTGGTCGACCCTTATAATCATCGTTTTTTGTTTTAAGATTTTTTCGTATTCTTTATTGAATATAGGTGGACCCGTATATTTATGTTCAGCTGTATGAAATTCAGTTGGCCCGTTATACGGTTTTGAAATTCAGAAGTTTTTTCATTTCTGCAATTTCTTTTTTGTAGTGCTTAACAAAAATTGAAAGACCTTAGATCATTCGAAAGGAAATTTGTAATTAATTTTATAAAAGTACTGTTAGTGGCGCAGTTACACTATAACAAATGTTGGTTAGTTTTTCACTTGTAGAGGCATAGCCGCTACTTCATAAAAAGTTTGATATAGTGGTCAACGAATCTCGAAATCAAAAGCAGGGTAATTATATGTCGGGTCAAATAGGTATGGTTCATAATTTAATAATAATTTTTTTGGAGACCCACGGATTTACAAATTTCTAGATACAGAGTACTTTGGCTTCCAAAATTTAAATTTGTGTTGTCTGTACTGAGAGTTGAATTTTTATCTAGAGAAAATCCTAAAAAAAGGCTTTTGAAATTTTGTAAACATAACTATTTTTCAATTCACTTGAGGTAACAACGAATTACTGTAAGGAAACAATTTATATTTTTGTCATTAGAAGCATCTATTCGTACTGAGTAACAAAAATCGTTGGAAATTTTTTTTATAATATCTTCTATTTGTTTGACAGTATTTTCCATCTGCCTTAGCAAAACATTGTATATTCTGCAAAACATGTAGTACATACAAACAAAAGTCGTACAAGTGCGAATATAACTCGCTCGTCGCTCATCGGTTCCATGTGTATAATATTCTACAAGAGCTGTTCTTCTCAAAACACAATTTTAAAAATAAACCACAAACGGTGCCTTTTCAAATTACAAAAAATTGGTTTTGACTGGAAAAAAATCACCTTTCATATGACACCGT
This sequence comes from Diogma glabrata, assembly GCA_963693315.1. Taxonomy (NCBI): domain Eukaryota; kingdom Metazoa; phylum Arthropoda; class Insecta; order Diptera; family Cylindrotomidae; genus Diogma; species Diogma glabrata. The sequence continues at coordinate 12,987,840 of OY856189.1, read as the reverse complement.
TCAGGTCAAAATATTTTTTTTCCAAAATTTCCACTCCTAACCCTCTCAAAATAACATTTAAAATGATTTGCAGACCGCTATAGTTTCCGTTCAGTCCTTACAACATTTCATATAACCGTGAATTTTTATTTTTGTAATGTTCGAAGTTAAGGGGTTAGGACAAGAAAATATGTTTACTTTTTTAAATGAGAATGATAACAAATTCGTGGGACAAACTTTAATAGGATATATCTTATATGAAATATTGAGTAATGTTATGATTATTTACACATTATTAAAGCATCATTATTCAAAATTATTACTACAGTGTAAATTTTGTAATGGGCAAGATTTTAAATTTTGGGTGCACTTACATTTTCCATCCTATAATAATATACTATAGATCTTACTTTTTCATTCACTTTTCAACCGGTTTGTGTAACGACACAACTACCCGAGCAGAAATTTCTTAGGGCTCAAATACGGGCTAGACCTTATTTTGATAGGGCCATGATCATGAGTGTAACGCTTTTGCCAAATCAGGCCCTGATTGGGATAAACGGATCAGGAACTGACCAAGTTTTCCATATAAAATTAAATAGGGCAAACCCTAGTAAGGCATTTTGTATCAGGCCCTGATCAGATTGCCCAACTAGGGGTCAGATACGAAAAACCAAATCAAGGCCGGATGTATCCAAATAAGGTTTGCCCTAAAAGAGTATTCTAATTCAGGTCCGGAACACGCCCACATCAGATTGCCCTAATAGGGCTTGCCCTATCTGACCCTGATCAGGCCCTGACTGTATTCAGGCTTTCCCTAACTAATTTCTGCTCGGGTGGTTAAACATTCCAATGTACATCCGACACTTCCGTTATTAACTTAGTTTTTTTTTAATTTTCAATATTTTTTTACCGAATCATGGAAAACCAAATTGTATTAAATGAGAAAATTAAAAGAAAGAAGATACTCAAGGTCAGTTAAAAGGAAATTTATGCTTATCGGGTATTTTTTATTTTGTTTTTTTTTAGCTCGTGCCAAAAAGGTATGAGACATTCATTCAGTTTTTGTAACATGGAATGGCATGTTTGTTTTTAATCAGTTAATTAGTTTTGGGGAATGAAAGAATTTTTTTAGAAATATGGAGTGTTGGTGGTTAAGTTAGTTGACATGAGATCAAAATAAAACGGTTGGGTCAAGTTGATCAACCATATTAACATAAGTTTGGATAAGATAAAATAGTGTAGCTAATATTGGCATGCCTAAATACATTTGATGTGTTTACAAAATAATATAATAGTGGAAAAAATTTGTGTTAATCCACGTTTAAGTATGATATTGATAGTAACATACATATAGGGCTTGTAAATCGGATAAAACCCAAACCGGTTACCCGGGTTTTTGTTGATTTTTACATAACCGTCTAGAACCCGGGTTTTGCTGTGAAAACCGTGTTTTTCTGTAGCATCGAAAGCTCAATTTATTGTTTATTCTAGAAAGGAGATTTAGTTTTTCGTATCTGGATGCAATAGAGTATTGATTCTTTAATTAAAGTTGTATAGAAATGGATCGCATTTCTGTATAAAAATATTCGTAACCTGTACAGTATAGTTGTTAACATCGTAAACGTTGCCTAAATACAATGTGGAAAACTTTAATATCTTCGCTTGTGGATTTACCGTTTGTAACTTTATTTTAGTTGTTTATATTAAATTCTTAGGTATACACTTTTCAAGAAAATAGTCCAACATAATATTTTTATCAACAATCTGAACTTTTCTCTGCAGTCTTTTATCGGAAGAAATTTCAAAACATTTTACAATTTATGTTTTGCTTTTTGGGGTAGTATACTTTTTTTATTTTCCATTGCTGTTTTCATTATACATACTTTAAATTTTTAGTTCGTTTTTTATGACTTAATTAACTTATTTCAATAAAATGTTAGGCTGATTTTTGCGCTTTTTTTTTTTGTTATTTTCAATGAAGGAATAAATACTTGATTTTAAACTTTTAGTAACATTCAAGGTTAATCAAATATCGCTTTAAAAAACTGTTTTAATTAATTCCAATGAAGTATGCAAACAAATATGTACAACTCGTTAGAAAACAGATATTTCCGTACTCGGTGTACATCAAATCATCACACCTCATCCGGCAAAATCTTTCTTTTCTAAACGCAATAATAACTTTCTTCTGTTTTTCGTGCAGAATTAAATATTATCAATATTGTCTTAGTTTCAAATCAAGTATCAATTTTTATTAGAAAAATAGTTCTTACTCTTAAATCGAAATAACTATTTTAGAGAGCATTCACGAAGGTGAAGTCGAACCAATGACATCCGCATCTGTAGTTCTTTATTATAACAACTACAACATTCAATTTCTGCGGTATTGCATGGTTCTAACGAACGATTACGTTCGATTACGTTCATCTGTGAAATTTGACCTGTTGGACGCATTAATTTTTCTTAAACATTATTTTATTAAAAAACTAAACTATAAGTTAAGTTTCGTTTCTATTTTTTCCATACTCTATAATAAATTTTAACATGTTATTTTCCATTTTTTTTGTAATATATTTACAATTTTACTCAAGATAGCTTTTTAAATACCCGAAACCCGGTTTTTAAAATTAACCGGGTTTTTACATGCCCTACATACATAAGAACTGTATAGTGATAACCTTTGTGTTAATTCACGTTTAAGTAAGAACCTGTGTAATAAGTGTAATCTGTCTGAGAACCTGTGGTTAATTAATCACGATATGTGTTAAAATAAATTAGTTGAAAAAGTAATCCGAAAGCGTTTTATAGGAGGAACTAAATGTGAACAGATGCTATATGTACGAATTGATTGAAATTTGCGGATGGGAAAAAGGGCACTAAGAACATCAACCCGAAGACCAACAAAAGTCGGGGCGATGTTGCGGTGAGTGATCGACATGAAGTTATTATGGAAGGGTGAGTGCCTTAGTATTTTACATTAGACTGTAATTCGGGTTCGAGTGGCTGCAAAACTTTGTTTTTTTTTTGGTGGTGTTTATGTATACATAAAAAAAGAATGAGGTGCTAACGTAATATAACTTTAGGAAGGGTTGTGACCTGGCAGTTCTCCTTTCTGGGGAACCTAGATGTTCTTTTAAGGCACGCATTGTTTTTTTATGTATCAAAATTTCTTGATTGTGAGGTTGGTCAAGAACCTTCGCTCTATGAGCTAGCGGCAGGATTATTGGCGTGCATGACCAACTGGTAGACCTGCCTCCCAGAAATGCCTCCCACTACAAGATGGCGTCCAACGGGGCCTCTAGAGCGACAATGTTTGGGTCTTTGGATCCAAACAGGGTTGTTTTAAAGACAACAATTTTTATTATTTGTGAATTTAGCTTGTTTAAATAGTTTTTTTTGTTAGTGAGTACCGCAGGAGTGAGTATTAGCCCTTCAGGCTAATGCTTATCGAGACGTTACGACCTCGCGAACTCCGAGTTAAAGTAAAGTGACTGTTTCGTCGAGGAAGTCAGGGATGACGGAACAAGCAGGTGATGGACCCTGTTGGTTATTGGTGGTTTCCCACCCTGCGAATGTTTCGTTAGGCCTTGGGTCTCGACGGAACGAAAACTTTATAATGCTATGCTCATCTAAATTTATTTTACCATTGTCTTCGATACCAATTTTTAGAGCATAGCCTGTTAGGGTGTTTTGAGAAGACAATATCCGTGGACGATAACAGAGATATATTCGCCTGTCCTTCGTGCCACGGTTGTTGCATCCAAAAGAACACCAGTTCTAACAACTTTTTCTCCTTACAGGCTGTTTGGGTGTTGGTATTGGGACGACAGGAGAACATATGTTAGAAAATGCTAGCCCTTGGCTTTCTGAGCCATAGCTAGACCTCATGTGTTCGCTTTTCGAACGGACGTCAACACCTGGACAGTCTATTAAAAGCCCGTTAGTTTAGCTTAATTTTTATCACCACCTAGTTTTTTGGACTGGTTCATCTGTCAGCCACAACTCTTCCCTTATTTGTTTTTGGAAAAGTAATTTTTGTTGTATTTTTGTGAATCTTTAAGAATTTTTGTTGTATGTTTTTAAGAATTTTTAGAACTAATTGTATTTTTTGACTTTTATAGAATTTTGAATTTTTGGTATATGTCTTGAAAGTTTAGTAATTTTGATTACTAAACTTTCTCATTTTTTTCTCATCGAAATAATTTTGTCTACAACTGCCAAACGCCAACTCAAGCTTATATTTTGTTTTCAAAATTTTTTTTGTTTTTTCGGAAGGATTTTATTTTTATTTTAGATTGTTTAATTTTTTTTGACGTTATTTGTTTGGAAATTTTATTATTAATTTTAAATTGCGCTGAATTGTTTTGATTTGGATTTTTTAATTTTTTAAATGCATTCATTTTATTTTATAATTATCAAAGTTTTGAAATTTTATTTTGATTTTGTTCTGAGTTGGTTTCATTTTTTCTCAAATCTTCATATTGTTGGATGATTACCCTTGTGTTCTCTGTGAACGTGTGACATAAGATCCATCAATGTTTTCCGAGGTCAAACTAATTTTCCTACCCAAGTTTGTTATATTTTCTAAATTCACAAAGTCTAATCAGACTTTCAATCCGTTTTTGTCTGACACATTTTCAGTCATTATGGCTCCTAAGCCTAACTCTCGAGTCCTCCGCAGCGGATTGTGTAATCAGGCCACTCAGAAGAACAAGGGTCTGAACATGACCCAGCTTGTGTCCTGTGGTCATGTCTTGTAAATTTTTTTAAATTTCTGTTTTGTTTATTTGAAATTTAGATATTTGGTTGGAATTTGTGGTTTTGAAATTTTTTTTGTTTGTATTTTGTCTTCAAATTTTTTTTAGAATTATTTTGATTTAGGATTTTGTTTTGGTATGAATTTGTGTATTTGCGCGTTGTTCTGTGGGCCGAGGGCAAGAGTAAGTCTAGAAGTGCTGACGCGCAGACAACATTTGTGTTTGAGTTTTTGTTGTTGTTCAGTGTTGTTCTGTGGGCGAAAGGCAAGATTCTTGTAGGTCCTGACGTACAGACAATTCTGTTAGGTTTATTTTGTTTTATTCAGTTTTGTTCTGTGGGCGAAAAGCAAGATCCTTGTAAGTCTTGACGCGCAGACAATTCTGTTAGTTTTATTTAGATTTATTTGTGTTATTAAGTCTTGTTCTGTGGGTGAAAGGCAAGATTCTTGTAAGTCCTGACGCGCAAACAAATTTTAAGTTTGAGATTTGTTTTGTGTTTTTATGTTTATAACCGCAAGGGTAGGAAAGGTCTTTCAGACGTATTCCTAACGGGATTTACGATCCCGCGTACCCTAGTTGGGTGGGAATTGGCTACTGGGAGAGGGTCGTGAGTGGTGATTTGATATGGGTCAGATCTTGTTGACCCCTGATGGTTTACCATCTAGGTCATCCCACCATAATTATTTTATCACATTCACGGGTTCTCAAAGAGGTCATGACCACCACTTGTTACGCTCAATTAGTCTAACTGCCATGGTCTTCAAAAATTCTGCTTGTTAGAGCGTAAACTGTTAGCAGAGCGCAGACTAGGGGGCAATAACAGGGAAACGAATCGTCTGTCGTTCGGGCTGCTGTGACTGACGTCTCTCTTCTTAAAACCAGCTTCTTTATTCTCAACACAGGGTGCTCCGGTGGTGTCATTGGCTTGTCAGAGAACAGAGAGAAGGAAAATGCTAACCCTTGGCTTTCTGAGCCATAGTTAGACCACCTCTGTTCTCTGGTCGTCCACCGATATTTTCGAAACACTCTTCCAAACTCCTTTTTTTTTGTTAATTATGTGTTTAGGTTGAAT
>OY856189.1:12879529-12977029 GCA_963693315.1 Diogma glabrata | reverse complement strand
ATACTCGTGTATTATGTATCAAATGCCGGATAAATCATTAAATTTTTTAATTTCCGTTTTTTAAAATATTCTATTTATTCATCTCTGTTTTGCCCTTGATTTTTTACATTTTTATCATTTCGTACTTCCGGCGAAAAAAAATAATAATTTTTTTGTATTACATTTATACAAAAGAAAACAATTAAAATGTCAACGATCAACAAATAAAATAATAATTTCTAATCGCCCCCTATTCTAGATAAATTTCGAACATTTCTCAAATACCCTATATATGTGTACAGCTTCCTATCGATTATATGAATTACCCCTTATCGAACAGTTATCCCTTTAAACAATACTGCACTGTCAAACTATTTATGTTATTTATTTTATAGGTTTAACAACAAAGATTTAATTTATATTGATACAATTTTTCTTTACAATAAACTGTAACCCCATCTCCTACATAATTTTGATGTCATTTGTTTTGCTATTGAATAAAAAAATCAACATAATTCCAAAAACACCCTCAAAAATCAAGAAATACGTAAACTCTTCCAAACTTCTCTAAATATCATCATAATAATCATAATTCACTAAATTCGAAAATGAAATTTATTATTATGTTTATGTATATTTTAAGGGTTACAGGGCTATAACATTTTTATTTTAATTAAGAAAAGAAACGAAAGAAAGAGAAGAAAAATTACACAATTAAGTGTTGGGTTCCTGATGCTTATTCTTCAAAGTAGTTTTATCTTTTTCTGGTAAATTGAACTCCCGGAGGAAGTAGTACTTATTCAGACATTCAACATACATGATGGTCAGCCTCCGGTTTTCTTTCATATTTTAAAACTCGAATGTAATCGTTTTCTCGTTATCAAATAAAATCATTAATTAGTTAGCTGTTACGAGGCCATTTTCAATAAATTGAAGCTTGCTCAATACAAAAATGAGTGTGGAAAATGTGTTTTATAAATAACTGAATATCAGCCATGACAACCATCGACAGCAACATCGACAGTACTGGTGATGCGATTGTTAAAAAACGGTATTGAATGTCCTTGGTTTTGTAACACAACCAATAGAAAAAGCCATAACTTCGTTTTAAAATACTTTTTTGTTTCATGTAAAGAAGCAATTAAAAATTTCACCAGTGGCCAATCATCAATACCAATAATTTCAATATCTTAAGATTTGTAAATTAAAGAAATTCCATCATTATAGGTATTCTATTATTCTATTTTTCATAAAAATCTGAGCTACCGATAGCAGGTGTCTGGGAAAGAATTCTCATTAACGATAACTTCACACAACTTTGTCGGTCAGCATCTTGCCAATCATCATTTTTTTCTATTCCGTTCAATATCCTTTACAACAGATTATGTATTGCTTTCCAATATCAGACACACAGAAACAAGATTTTGGTTGAAAATAATAAAATTTAGCTTATTTCGCAAACGCTGTTCACTCTGCATGAATTGCATGTGTAACAGGACTTACAATGTGTGTTGTGTAACAGGACTTACAATATGAGCCACAACAACACATAGTGCCTTCTTAAATCCTAGGTTCCACTGAGTCTTAAAAGGTCCTAGGTTTTACTTCCCAATTAATATAAATCTAAGCTTACGGATCTTTTTATTGCTTGTTGAAAATTAATATTTAATAGTCGATCTAATTTCCCGAGTAGTTAATCGAAATACTCGATAATCGACATTGAATACCCTAGCTGTAATTCGATTAACATATGGTTAAGAAACTAGAGTTTTTTTACTAAAAAAAATGTATATTTTAAAACCGTTATAATAAGGACGTTTCAATACAAATATTTTTAAAAATGTTTATAAATTTAGAATCTTTGAAATTATTTTTAGAAGTTTCTTTTAAATATAGACATTTGCAGTAAGAGGTTCCTGAAAAATAGGCTCCAACAAAAAGAGTTCCAACAAACAAAATGTTTTAATTACAGAACGACCGGCAGCTCTCACGGTTGCATTTGTTGAGCTAGATCTATTATAAATATCTTTGACAAATTCACATACAAATTGACAAATCGAACTGATACTCGCAGATTATCACGGTCTGACGCAAATGATAGAGTGTCCCATTGGAATCTCAGACAATTCACATCATAACAATAATTTGCTGGATCTGTTTTTGACAAACAAGCCCGATACTACGAAGACAAAAGTTGAACAACCCCTCGGAACATCGGACCATTTACTAATATCAGCAATAGTGGAATTTACATTGTTGTATAAATCTCCTTTGGTTTATACTATAAAATTAGGTTAAGAAATTACAATAATACAACATATATGTCATAATATAACAATATAGGTTAAGAAATTACTTAAAAATTTAAATTATCCAAAATCAACAAAATTGTATAAATAATTAAATTCGTTAAATTGTTAATTATGCAAAAATTGCATACATCAATTTTTGTTGAGTTTTTGTTGATTTTGGGTAAATAAAATATTATAAATAATTGGTTTTTAAATTCAATTGTGTCGACTGTCGGCACTTGGCGAAACATTTTAATATAAATTAAAAACTAATAACACTTGTTTTTATATTTCGCACATATGTTTTTATTTTTATTTTCTAAAAATTTTTGCTCAATGCATTTCGGCTTACGCCATTATCAAGAGCGATTCAAAAAGTTTATGAATCGCTCTTGATAATGGCGTAAGCCGAAATGCATTGAGCAAAAATTTTTAGAAAATAAAAATAAAAACATATTTGCGAAATATAAAAACAAGTGTTATTAGTTTTTAATTGGTTTTTAGTTCTTAGAGGGGAGTTGATTTTTTGTTTTTCGAAGAAGTACAGTTAAGTTTAGTTTTAAAGTGTAAATTTAAGTTATCCGAAATCTAATCAGTGATTCAATTAATTCGAATAAATCCTTAAGTTGTAACTTTTTCTATAAAAATAATAATAAAACTAATATTAATAGTTAATGTTATTTATAGTTAACTAAGTGAATCTAAAGTGTTTTAATCAGTAATTATTGAGAACCATCCACAGGTAAGGAACCACAAACACTGTTGGTACAACAAGTTGAATACAACTGTACCTATATATATATATATATATATATATATATATATATATATATATATATATATATATATATATATATATATATATATATATATATATATATATATATATATATTTATATATATATATATATATATATATATATATATATATATATATATATATATATATATATATATATATATATATATAAATATATATATATATATATATATATATATATATATATATATATATATATATATATATATATATATATATATATATATATATATATATATATATATATATATATATATATATATATATATATATATATATATATATATATATATATATATGTACTTGTACAATTAACATTACAATTTGGCGCGGCCGGTATTAACCTGTGGTTTTAAAGTGGTTCGAACTAAAACCAAAATAATAAGTTTAATAATTCTATAATAAAATAAAATAATTGTTAAGTGGGTGATAGTAAAAATTTATAAACAATTTTTAAGAACAAGCTAAAAGTTCAAAATACAGTTTTTAAAGTTATATAACATACAGTTATCAAAATTCAAAAGTATCAAGTCATCAGTCAAAAGTACAAGTACAAAATATTATACAATTGAAATAAACGTTCCGGAGCTAGAAAAAGCTGTCAATTACCACAAAGAAATTTTACTGACAAGAAATCTTCAAGAGACTAGGAATCTATCTATCTCAGTGTAGCTATTGACGATATACAAAAAACTGAAAGCAACATAATACTTTTATTTAACAAATGTCAGAGTCTGAAGCAAGCAGTTCAGCTACTAGACAATTCAGCTATTGACGACCGTCGAAAAAATAAAGCAGCACACAAAATTTCAGAAGGTAAGCAATTTCAGAAGGTAATGAATTCGAAATTGTACGCGATTTATCACGCGAAGCCGTTATAAAAAAGAAAACAAATAGTTTAGAGAATCTTAATCTGGAGTCGGTAACTCTGGACGAAGATATAGATTTAAGAGAAAGGGTAGATTCGGAAATTGCTGCCCTCGGAAATTTGAACAATAAATTAAAAGACGCGAAAAATTTAAAAATGACGAATAGTGGAACCGATGTACCTAGTTTTAATAATAAATTAGACGAAGAGTACAATATGATAACAACCAGAGTTAAAAATATACCAAAATACAATGGTGAAATGCATGATGGACCGGAAGACGAATTTTTTAATTTTAAGCATGAATGCGATCGCGCGTACCACACCCTACCAAGCGAATACAGAACCCACTTTTTACAGTCAGTTAGGACACGGTTGTCGGGCAACGCCCTGAAACTTATAAGTGGTATTAATTTCACAAGTTTGAAAGAACTTTATAAATATCTTTCCCGAGGACTAAAGGAAGACTCTAGCTATTTTGAGTTATATGGGAAAATGGGGTTAAAGGTTCAAAGTACCCACGAATCTGTTACCGAATTCGGAGATAAAATCAACAGATTATTAAAAAAAGCAAAGGCTTTACTTTTAAAATGTGGTTATAGTGATAGTTGTTCTGCCGGGTTGCATGAACTCGAAAAGCAGGCCATAAAATGTTTTAAACTTGGTTGAGGAGAACGAGAAGTAGCTCTTCAAATTACATTAGCGGAAACGGAATTTGAAACAGTGTTAGAATACGCAATAGAACTGGAAAAATTCAATAATATGCAAAACAGTTTACAGCCAAACCGAAACATACATACTAACACAGAAATATATAATACAACCACAAATTCATATAATGCAAATCAACCTAATTTACAACAGTTTTCCAACACTTTGCCGAGAAATGATATTAGTTGTAGATATTGTAAAAACTACGGACATACATTAACAGACTGTCGAAAAAGATTACGATCGAAGTTAGCCCAACAAACTAGTTACCAAGAACAGTTACTCCAGCCTACAAATTCTCAAACTTTTCGTAATGTAGCCCCTCAACAAAATACGTATTTCAATGCTATGCACTATAATCAACCACAGATACCGCATAGTATCCAACATAGGCCAGCTAACAACTGGAATTTGCCAAGTAATTTACAATTTAATAACCCAGTAAATTACACATATAACCAAAATCCGCAAGGACAACGAAATTTTCAGTACCAACAGATTCCACATACAATTCGTAATCAAGTTCCAAATTTAAGTAATTCAGGTCCCCACATCTCATACGCACCAAAACATGTTCAGTATTACGAAACTCCAAACACCCAACAAATTAAAACATTCACCTCCTCAAATTATACAAATTCCAATGAACAACCACCTGAAAATATTAATAATGATTTAAACTAACTAGGGCTGAATTGCAACCCAGAATTCAAAGCCCAAACAAATACCTAAATAATCGGGAACATGAAAATTTTAACTTAGGCATATATGATGCTACTAAATCAACTGGCAACTGTCCAGAAATTAGTGTTAATTTAGATATAGGAAAAAATATAATTACTACACTTTTGATTGACACTGGAGCTGAAGTTTCTTTAATTAAAAGATCCGGTATAAACCAAAAACATATTTTAAATACTACAGAAAAAGCAATTATTAGAGGTATTCACAATCAAACAAATTATACATTAGGTACAGTAATAGGCGCAATTTCAAATAATTTACTACCAATTAAGTTTCATGTAATTGAGGATATGAATTTTCAAAGTGATGGTATTTTAGGACGAGATGTTTTAGCTCGAAATTCAATAGTAGATTTTGTTAGCAATAAACTAATAGTATTAAGCACAAGGAATCAAAATCAAGTAATTTTCCCCTTTTCATGCAAACCACGAAATGTAGGAGAAATTGAAAAAAATAATAAATCGGAACTAAATGATAGTACGGCTATCAAAGCTATTTGTAACAATGAATTCAAAACAGTACCAAATCGACAACTTGATAGACTCAGAGCAAGTCAAGTGGTAGATAATCAGATTGGGCACCTTAACGAAAAACAACCGTTAGTTGAATTGAACAAAGTAGTACCGAATGTATCAGGTCCTAGTAGCGAGAATTTAACCAATCCTAGAATCATTCGAAATGATGGGATAACAAATTCGAATCAGATACATCATAAAGGCAGTTTCAGAGAAATCCTCAGTACAACTTACAAAAATGTTCAAATAGTAAATAATAAAGCGTTAGTTAAGGATAATTCAAACTCATCTATTCTACCAAATATCGTTGCTACTCAAATAAAAACAATTCCACCACGATCAAAAAAAAATATTGTATTTTAAAATCAATGACGATAATGATAAAGAAGTCGTTTGTTTCTCTAAAGAAGTGTTACCAGGTGTATACACCTCTAATGTGGTTGCTAAAATACAAAACAATGTAGTACCCATAAGTGTAATAAATATAAATAATTTTGAAGTAGATTTAGAAAATTATGTGCCAGAATATGATAGTTCGGATAACTTTTTTGAAATACCAGAAATATCAGAAAATTTAGATTGCAATAGAAATAGTGATAGAATAAATAGAATTTTAAATAATCTTAATCTAGATAATTATCTTAATAAAGAAGAAAGAGACTCTATTGTACAATTAATAGTAAATCATCAAGACTTATTTCACTTAGAAGGAGATAAAATTTCTTATTCATCAGCAATAACACATACAATACCCACGTTACCAGATAAAGCCCCTATCAACCAAAAAATGTATAGAATTCCACAAACACAACAGGAAGAAATAAATAAACAAATTTCGGAAATGCTCGAAAATAATATAATAGTTCATAGTAAGAGTCCTTACAATGCTCCTTTGCTTATTGTTTCAAAACGTCCAGATAAGTCCGGCAATAAACGATTTCGAGTGGTTGTTGATTTTAGGAAGCTTAATCTGATAACAATAGGTGACGCATTTCCCCTTCCGCGCATAGAAGAAATTTTGGACCAACTTGGTCACTCTAGATATTTCACCACCCTTGATCTAGCTAGCGGATATCATCAGATACTAGTTGAACCTAAGGATAGAGAAAAAACGGCTTTCAGTAGTACTTTAGGACATTTTGAATTTAACAGAATGCCATTTGGATTGAAAGGAGCCCCTGCCACTTTTCAAAGAGCTATGAATCACGTCTTAACGGGTTTGCAAGGCATTGAGTGTTATGTGTATTTAGATGATATAGTTATATACGGTAAAAATCTAGAAGATCATAATCGTAAAGTTATCAGTGTGTTCGATCGACTTAGAAGGTTTAACTTAAAATTACAAATCGATAAATGCCACTTCCTTAAAAAAGAAATTATTTATTTAGGTCATAAGTGCAGCGAAGAAGGTGTGAGAAAAGATGATTCAAAAACGGATTCAATTTTAAACTTCCCGATTCCCAAAACAATTAAGCAAGTTCAATCATTTTTAGGATTAGCAAACTATTATAGGAAATTTATTAAAGACTTCTCTAGAATAGCTGCACCTATTAATAAGTTATTACAAAAAATATAAAATTTATATGGACTGAAGCATGTCAAACACCTTTTGATTTATTAAAAGAAAAATTAACCTCAGATACGGTACTAATATACCCCGATTTCAATAAACCTTTTATATTAACCACAGACGCTAGTAGTGAAGCGTTAGGAGCCGTGTTATCCCAAGGTAAACCAGGAGAAGATAGACCAATCGCCTATGCAAGTAGAACTTTAAATAAAGCTGAAAAAAATTATTCAGTTATTGAGAAAGAGCTATTGGCTACTGTCTGGGCTACAAAAAATTTTCGTTGCTACTTATACGGGCGACAATTTACCGTATATACGGATCATAAACCTCTTAAAGGTGTATTTAATGTCAAAGATCCAACATGTAGACTAGTCCGTTTTCACAATAAGCTTTCAGAATTCGACTATAAAATAGAGTATAAACCTGGGAAGTTAAATGCCAACGCGGATGCGCTCAGTAGACTTCCATATGAAGATAACGAAAACAATACTCCACAATGTCTAGTGATTACGAGAAATCAGGCCAAACAAATAAACAATACAATAGATAATACACATCCTTTACAAACACGAAATGAAGTTCAAAATTGTAATGAGAGTAATGCTACAGTAACACATAGTAATAATAACACTAACGAAAATCTAGAAGTTGAAAATAAAGTTCAAAACCATGCAGATATAACATCCAATGACGACGAACTAAGCAATGGTGAAGAAGAATGGCTAACTGAAAGAACAGAAATAGATCAAGTTATGAAAGACTTCCATGACTTACCACTTGGAGGACATCAAGGTGTTTTTAAAACCTACCACCGTATCAGAAGACAATACCAGTAGAAAAATATGTTAACTGACATTATCAAATATATCAAACAATGCAAAATATGCCAAAAAGTCAAAACCGTACGGTACAATAAAATGCCAATGATATTGACAGACACACCAACAAAACCATTCGACAAAATATATTTAGATATTGTAGGTCCATTACCTCGTACTATTAGCGGTAATATGTATATTCTAACGTTCCAAGATGATCTCACAAAATTTACTGATTGCTACGCTCTACCTAATCAAGAAGCAGCTACAGTGGCGCGTGTATTTTACGATGAAATTATTAGCAGGTATAGAATACCAAAACAACTACTGACCGACCAAGGGTCAAACTTTACAAGTGAAGTTTTTAAAAAGGTATGCAAATTATTAAAAATCAAAAAACTCCAAACCAGCCCTTATCACCCTCAAACCAATGGCTCTTTAGAACGCACTCATCGCCCACTAAAAGATTATTTAAGATGCTTTGTTGATGAACATCCTGAGCAATGGGACATGTGACTACGCCAAGCGGTACATGTCCACAACAATGCCATTCACAGCGGTACGAAATTAACGCCTATGGATTGTTTATTCGGGTTCACAGCTGACATGCCATCAAATTTAAAAAAAGCACCAGCTCTTCTGTATAATGCAGACGATTATTTTTTAGAACTTAAACATAAACTACAAAAACCACATTTAATAGCCAGGGAAAATTTAAAAAAGTCAAAAGAACTTGCAAAGACGTATTATGATAAAAAAACCAACCCAGTCGAGTTCAAGATAGGAGATCAAGTTTTAATCAAAAACGAAGCTAAACATAAAGGCTTAACATGTGCATGGCAAGGTCCATATACAGTATCCAAAATCAATAGCCAGACCAACACCACGGTAGAAATAGGTAACAAACAGAAAACGCTCCACAACAATCGCTTAAAATTATACAGTCACATTCTATTAAACAAAGAATAGTACTATTTAATGATTTTTACATCTTTGTTCCATTAAATTATCCATCTAAAATATTAACACTAAATTATATTTTTATCATGTTATATTTTTTACAATATAAAAAAAAAAAAAAAAAAAAAAAAAAAAAAAAAAATTATAATGTTATTTTTAATTTTTATAATCAGCTGGTACAATTACATTTATTTTCATTTGTTTACCACACACACAAAATATGCTTTACAGGAGTGTAAAACCTAAGGTCCTACAGGTTAAAACAGGAAATTAAAATAGTAGAAAAGAATAAACTCTTACTTTTATACTCTGGAAAAAACAAAAATGCATACAAGCGCAATAGTTTTATTATTCCTTTGGGGATCACTAGCCTGTAAAGGGTATGAGATTAAACCAGTTGCAGATACCGGGGCATTATTCGAACGAGTAGGAACAGCTTCATTTTACACAAGGAAATGGACGGTGTTTACAACAATTAGTATTAGGAACTTTAATGAATTGTCTCACTTAATCGAATTAGCTACCCAACAAATGAAAACGGTTTGCAAACTGTACCCATACAAAGATGAAATAAATGAATGTCTAGCTTTTATCAAAGAAATTAATGTAAACTCTCAAATCTATGTACCCACCAATCAAAATGTAGATAAGAAACGGTTCAGATTAAGTAAAAAAGATGTGTCAAAAACCATTTTTACTTTACCCATGCGGGTTAATGACACCTTTTTAATTTACAAAATCAAAGAAAATTTTATTGCAGTCAACAGACCAAAACAACAAACCGACACAAATTAAAGCAAATCCTTGTCGCGTTTGGAACTATAAACGCGCTGACAGGAAGAGACTGATAAACTTTTATGATGAAACACCTTGGAAAACTATTTGTTGTGTTGATCAAGATCCTAGAACATCGGCAATAAGAATTTCTGAAATCATAAAGAACGGAATATGGCGGTTTATTCCGAATCGATTAATCGCTCCTAAAACTGAGCAAAACTTGGTTCACGCGGGATGTTGATGGGCAGTGAGGAATAAACGCAAAGTATTTAAGACGTATAACAAAACACCTGAAACCCATAGCGCCTATAAGAAAGCCAGAAATATTAGTAAGTTCAAAATAGACTTGGACAGAGACCCGTTTATCCAGAAGAAAGCAAAGAAAATCGCCGAGCACCCATCTGGCTCACGTAGTTTCTTTCAGGCAGTTAAATCAGTCTAAAGTAATTTTTCTCGATCCTCTATTCCAACCTTAGTTCTAAATGACATTCCCGTGAGCGACTCGAAAGAGAAGGTGGATCTTTTGGGTCGCATTTTCGCAGAAAACTCAAACATAATTGAACCTCCCCATTCTCCTACACTCATTTCCCCAGTTGTAACGAAAATGGAACCAATTAGTTTTTGTTGCAATATTGTACGAAAAATGCTTCTTTCTATTAATATCAACAAATCTGCTAGCACCGACGGTATTCCACCCCTCATTCCTAAAAACTTTGCTAGACAACTAGCTCCAATTTTAACAAAAATTTTCTATTTATCTTATAAAACCGGAATATTTACCGATTTTTGGAAGCTGGCCAGCGTTCAACCAATATCAAAGAAAGGCAGTAAGATAGAGGCTAACAATTATAGACCAATTGCAATTCTGTCGGTTTTAGCTAAAATATTTGAAAAATATGTTAACTTCAATTTAATAGATTATTTGGAAATGTCGCGGTATGGTTTTCGTAGAAGTCATGCAACAGGTGATCTGTTAGCCTACGTATCCCATCTCTGGAACGTCTCATCTCTGAATCGCTTAAAAACCATGGTGAAACATTCAGTATTTCACTTGACATTTCTAAAGCATTTGATAAAGTGTGGCATAAAAATCTCATAGCTAAATTAAAATCTTATGGCATAGACCATCTTACTGTCTCAAGTCGCCAATTTCATTGTTAATTTAGATGGTATCACATCCAATATTTTCACAACCAATGCTAGGGTTCCCCAAGGTTCTGTACTATCACCAACCTTGTTTCTTTTATACATTAATGACTTACTTGTTTCCACAGTGCACCCAATCCATAGCTTTGCTAATGACAGCACACTGCAGGAATCCCATGCATCTCCTAAGTTTTGATCTCATGCTGCAGTTACCACTGATAGAGAGCTGATAATTGACTCTATCAACAAAGATCTGGATCGTATAATCAAATGGGGTGATCGTAATCTTGTTTTATTTAATCCAACCAAAACCAAACTATGCCGTCTTTCACGAATAGAGCGACATAAAAATTTCATTATTAAAATAAATCATGAGGAATAGCTTGAAGTTGAATCAGTTAGACTTCTTGAAGTGGATATTCAAAATAACATGAAATGGAATAAACAAGTGTTCAACCTCGCTAAATCCGCAATGCAAAAATTAGGATTCTTGAGTCGACGTAAAAAGTCTTTCAATCCCTAGCAAATTTTGCTAATCTTCAAGTCCTCTATTCGTCCATGTATGGAGTACTGCTGTCATGTTTGGGGAGGTGCTTGTCAGTCCACAATAAAATGTCTAGACTCTGTACAGAGAAAATCAATACAGTTGATTGGTAATACCAAACTAATGGACCAGTTTGAGTCACTCCAATACAGAAGAAATGTAGCTGAATTGTCAACCTACCATAAATATAACTTTAGCGAATACTCCTCTGAGGAAATTCAAAATATCCTTCCATCGTGTGCGCAGTATAATCAACAAATAAGAGCTGCCGAGTTATTCCATCCATTTGTTGTACAAATAGCTCGTTGTAGAATTGTGTCCTTCCAGAACGACTATTTCAATAGAGTGACCGAATTGTGAAACTCAATGCCCTCCTCTGTATTTTCCGATGAATTTTCCCCTCAAGTATTTAAAGAAAATGTCCATCGTCATTTAAAACAATTATTATAATTATCCCTATATCCCTATGTCTTCCATTTTCCTCATCTCCTTCCCAAGTAACAATTGACTCGGTAAATTGTCATTCACAGCAAAAGTTATGCTGTGGCAACGTCTCGAAATCTGAAAAACTATACGAAATAGTTATAAAAGTTAAATAGCTAAATCATTAGTTTTGGAAACGTTGTGACAGTAAACAAAACAGCTAGTTCCCTTATATAGGTCACATGTGTTCATAGCAGTAATATAATTATTTTCGTAAAATCAAAATTTTTATGTGGAAAGCAATTTTGTTGCTATAGACAAGTATATATGCGGTATAATAAAAACGTTTTATTATCGTTTTTGTATAATTTCAAAGTCAAATCTCAATTAAGCAGTTTAGCTCTTTTAATAGCAAGATAGCTGAAAAAGATGAATGCAATAAAACTTAGACTGTATTGTTGAGTTTGAGCTTTCTGTAAAGCGAATTCGCTGTGCACTCATATTGTCAATTAATTTCATGCTAGGAGCATACGCCATGTATATTTTTCAAACCATTAAACAATTATTTGGTTTTACTTGGTCGGCTGTGACAGTGCACTCGATATTATTAAATAATGGAAAATAAAAATTTAAACCATTATTTTAAATCATTAAAGAAATATACACGTAGTTCTACATTTCATAGAAAGTCCGAGATCAATACTGAACAGCTGAAAATGGAACCTTAATTAATAACGAAAATTTGTGTATTAACGTTAAACATGTTTGACATGTGCCAATTACACTGTTAGAAAAATAAAAGTGATTTCTTCCGAATCTGATCCGTTTTATTGCAACAAAGTATGTAAACATAAGTAAGTTTTTTTTTCAAAAATGTCTATTTAATTTGAAAACGAGCATTATTTTATTCTCTTTGTTTTATAGGTGAGAACAATTTAGTTTCCAATAAAGATTGTGATACTGAATTAAAAGAGAGCAATTATGTCTTTTTCCAACCATGCCTATCTCAAATGCCAAAACTTTTAACATCTGTAAACTCTATATATGATCAAAACGAAAAATTCGGACATTTCCTTTATGATATCGAAGACGAAAACGAAGATAATACAGAAGACTTTCTTGATAAGATACAAATATAGGCAGTATCGTTCAGTATTGTACAAACTGCTTTAAAGGAGCTCTTAACGATTTATAAACAATGACTTAAACAAAATAAATTGCAACCACTACAATGTTCAATGAAGATTGCAAAAATAATACCATTAAATCAATTGGAATCGAGGTGTTAAATGTTGCTTAGAATCTTATTTCAAATCCTTAGATAGTTCAATTTCTATCAGTTTAAGAATAAATATTGATGGAATTCCTATTTATAAAAGCTCAAAAACTCAATTTCGGCTCATGCACATCGTATAATACATGCGAGATCGACGGTTTTGTACCGATGATTGTGGGGATTTACTGTGGCGAAAGGCTTTGTAGATAATTTGTAACCGATATTGCAAAACAGTATTATAATAAATAATAGCAAAGATATAGATAGAAATAAAGATAAATAGATATTAAAATCCGTCCCATAGATATTAAAATCCGTTGCTTTATTTGTGATGCTGCAGCTTGTAGTATGATCAGAGGTAAATATACTAATCGAAAACAAAATGAAACCAACATTTCAAAAACTCAATTAGCTTTGGCTGAGTCTTGCTCTAGTTACAGTTAACTTCAACACTTATCATGGATGTCTTAACTGCCATGTCATTGGAGAGTATGATAATGGCCAACACAATATGAGTTTTCCACGAACTTATATGCCTAAGCGAACCTATTATTCCTTTTGCTAGCAACTAGACAAACATCATCACAAATTCAATCCACCCACACAAATTCAATCCACCCTGTGCTTTCCTATTAATATGGTAGATGATGTTATCGTGTGTGATATGCTTCATCAGCAGCATATTGGTATTATGAAAAAAATGTTACTTTGTTTTACTGGTCAAGAAAAGAAAATGGGGTTTCATTCACGATGAGATCATAGACGCATTAAGGAAGTATCACCATATTTAATAAAATGCAGTTTGCCATTGGGCATTAACCGTTCAGTTACACCACATGATGGCAATTATAGCAAATTGCAGCAAATGTATGTGTGCCCTACAAAACGAAATTTGTTTTCATTCCATTGCTTCACACTTTATAAATCATACTATTTAAATATCCTCTATTCAATAACGCATACCGTTGTAATTGGAAAAATTAAAAAACAATGTTTATAAATTTATTGATTTCCAACAAATGAAAATATATTTTCTTGACAAATTCATATTATGAGTTCATTGGTTAAGTATGTCTCATGACTAGCAAGCAGACCTGCATTCTGATTTTAAAGATCTCTGTCTAAATAAATGATGATTGATGATCATACGTATGAATTTCATTTAATAAATAACAACTACGTTTTATCCTCTTTTTTCACATTTCTTTCTTTCACACAAAGCAAAACTACTTACCACAAAACGAAAAATTTCTTACCATAAAGCAATCCGTAAAAATGCTTAACATATAACAATTTTGGTTATTAGGAGGACAACGATAGGCCTTTAGACAAAGCATTATAGTTATTAAGGGCAATGAATATTACTTATTTGCTGAAATGTTATTAATGGTAAGTAGTTCTCAGAAATGATATTAGCATCGAT
Source organism: Diogma glabrata (assembly GCA_963693315.1). Lineage (NCBI taxonomy): Eukaryota > Metazoa > Arthropoda > Insecta > Diptera > Cylindrotomidae > Diogma > Diogma glabrata. Next base: position 12,962,164 of record OY856189.1, on the reverse strand, counting down.
CCAGAATGAAAATAAACAATATAACTGAGAAAGAAACCAAAAAATCGTTTTAGAACAATATATCTAACACTCAAAACTATCTATATTGCACGGTTGCTTACCACAGAGTTAAAATATATCTAGAACGCTTAGTGTGTAGATATATTACTATACACATACTAAAGTTTCCGACACATAAAGCAATTTAGTTGGAAAAGGAAATTAGTATTATTCGAATCCAAACTGTTTTATGTAAATTGGTATCGGCAAAGAATTGAGAGCGAATTTTGCAATATAAGAAGCACATTTGTTATTGAAACGAAAAGTGCATTTTTTTTTCTTATTTTACTAATGAGCAGGATATTTTGGCTGTATTTACACCTAAATTCGCATTAACAATTAAAATGAATTGTGTGAAGATGTTTTGTTATATCAAATAAAGAAGCCATGTTTTATTTAATTTTTACAATATGCTCGCAATACAATAAATTATTAATGTTGCATACAATACTCTTTTTCAGTGATAACATCTGTAAAAATATCAAACATATATTTCTGGTTCATTATTTACGAAAATGTGGTACTTTCGGGCACATTTTTTGCAAAATGGTAAAAATGGGTTGAAAAATATTATTTCATTTTTCTTTAAATATTAAATATTTTTAGGGCCTATCACGATTTTGGAGGTATCTTAGGAAATAACTCGAAATATTTGATTTCCCATATAATTTTACTTTGAAATTGGCTATGAAATTTATATTCTCCATGCGATATTTTTTAAAACATAATACTGTCACTTATTTGTTGGTCAATACAAAATTTTTTTTTATAAAATCTAGGAAATGTAATGTACTACACACAATTATGCATTTCAAAGTTAATTTGGCAAATAATTTATAATAAATTGTTGCCACCACAATCATTTCTAAAATAAAAGTTGTTTAGTTATTTCCGCCCTAAGTGCTATTCAAAATCCGTTTTCATTAAAATAACCATTCTGATTTTAGAACAGTGAATTAGCCATTAAAACCGATTAGATGCTTTAAAAGCATGTTTCCTTTTTTAACTATTTCACTTGTTATACAGTCATATTGTGACTATTACAAGTTTGTTGTTTTAGACGCAATATTATTAAACACATCAAATTGATGTCTCAAAAGCAATTTTTCTTTCACAAGAAAATTGCTGTTGCATCTTGCTAAAACGTAATGGCAACCAGAATACAATCCCCATTTTACCTATAATTATGTTGATAAAACATAATCCAAACGTTTTTCCCTTTTTTTAAGGAAGTTATTGTAGCTAAATAGCTGCAAATTTTTACTGCAACAACGTATCGGCAGCTTCAAATTGTTACTTGGGTTTCTTTATAGTTGACATGGCATCTTCGGATATTCAAAGAGTCTGAATAATGAATATTTCATATTTAGAGTGCTAAACATGTCTAACTAATTAATAAAAAAAAAAGTTAATTTTTACAAATTTTTTATAAATATACAACTCACAAATTTTATCAAAGTTTACCAAAATTATTGTAGATTAAAAAAAATTATTTGAATAAACCAAAAATTTATTTGATTTAAAAATTATTTTTGGATTTGAAGGAAAAAAATTAGTTTTTACAAAAAACTGTGTGTGTTGTATATTTATAAAAACTAGGAGGGCCCGGCGTGCTTCGCTACGCTTATAAATAAAGTTTTTGCGTAGACATTTTGTTGACGTAGAAGCAATGATTTCAAAAAGTGGTAATGAGAAATGCTAGAATATAATTTTTAATTTTTCTTTTAGGTAGATTTCATATAAAAATCTACCTTTTGGTATGTGCTTCAACTCAGAATTTCAGAAAAATGTTGGTGCCAAATGACTATGTATGAAAAGCGGAAACGGAAAATCAAAATGAAAAAAAAATTATATATATATATATATATATATATATATATATATATATATATATATATATATATATATATATATATATATATATATATATATATATATATATATATATATATATATATATATATATATATATATATATATATATATATATATATATATATATATATATATATATATATATATTAGGGTGCTTTTTTTTTGGGCGACAATTCTTTTTTTCTGGTGCCCCACCAAAATTTTGTTGGAAATACCCAAGAAAACGTCCTCCTAAAATATGAGCCCTCAAAATTAATGTTTAGCACTCGGCCTTTGCGTTTGAATATTTTCCATACAAAATACATGTAAACTTTAGTGTTTTAAAAAAAAAAAAACTACAGCTCAGCGGCATTTTATACTTTTTCAAAATAGAAAAAAGCAACTAACTCAGGATTAAATTATCTACAAATATGCTTATGGAGGTGTAACTGTAACTTACACCGGTGACACAGTACAGATCACAAAAGTAAATTTTATATGAATTTCTTGTTCTTTTGTTTTTATTTCATAAATGGCTAAAGCTACAGGAAAAATGTCAATAACAAAGTTGTAGTTAATTAAGTTTCCTACAATAAACTTATAAGAATTGAATCTCTATGATTGATATTTCTCGAGATAATAAGCTTTTATTAAAATGGATGTTTTAAGAGATTTTCGTTATCAATTTATGAAGACCACAAGTTCTTAAACAATAAATGTTTATTATCTCGAGAAATATCAATCATAGAGATTCGGTTGTTATTAATTTTTTGTAGGAAACTTAATTAACTACAACTTTGTTGTTAACATTTTTCCTGTAGCTTTAGCCATTTATGAAATAAAAACAAAAGAACAAGAAATACATATAAAATTTACTTTTGTGATCTGTACTGTGTCACCGGTGTAAGTTACAGTTACACCTCCATAAGCATTTTTGAGCTGTAGTTTTTTTTTTAAAAAACACTAAAGTTTACATGTATATATATATATATATATATATATATATATATATATATATATATATATATATATATATATATATATATATATATATATATATATATATATATATATATATATATATATATATATATATATGTATATTATATATATATATATAAATATATATATATATATATATATATATATAGTTATGTTTCATGAATAAATAAATTCTAAAAAAATGATTTATTTAATACAATTTATTTAATACATGTTACATTACAGAGTTTAAAAATTAGACTAACTATAAAAACTAAATTTTATAAATCTAAAGGTACAAAACAACCACTCAGCATATTCTATTATAATATGTTTTATGATATTTGATTCTTCTATCATGTTGTTACATGTTATGTCTGGTTGATAACATTCCATCATATTTCTAGTTATGCTATTTTGCATTGATAGCACTTTTCGTGAGAAAGCAGTTTTGTTATATGACTTGATGATACTATGGGATTATAACTCCTCCCTGGGGTGATGAAAAGTCGTCCTCGACTTTTGTTACTATGCCGGCTTTCCTTAATAGGTGATTGTATGCTACTTTGGTATTTTCCAGGTTAATTTAATTTTGCACTGTTTTTGTTATCGAGCATTTACACAGGCACATATACGATAGTACACCGATTACACATATGGATGATAATGATAAACCTCCTGAAAGTGTCCATATCCAATTTTCGTGATGATATTGCTTCAAAAAAACTTGTCGTAGCAGTTTCCTGTTTTGAATGGTATCCTGTTCGATTGCTGTTATGTTCTGAACAATTTTCATTTTCCTTACTATTTGAATACTGTGAAGTGCTCCCTGGATTTCCTCATTCTCGGTTTGAATTTCATAAGCTTGAAATTCTTTGTTGTTTATCGTGGCTGTACAATTATTGATTGTTATTAAAAAATTTCCTGTTAAATTTCTGTCATCTGGTCCACAATTAGTAACTATTTCGACGTTCTTTCCATTATTTATTAGTATTTTACCCTCAGATATCCATTGTATTGCTGTGTTGATCTCCCATGTTACTTTGCAGCTGCCTTGATTTCCAAAGACTAGTGGTTTTATGCATTCATCCTTAAATTCTTTTAGATCTGTATGTTTTTGGACAAAATTGTTGTAGTTGATGGTGGTGTATAGTTTCTGTCTGTTTTTGATGAGGTATTGTGGGTAACTTTCGATAATGCTGTTGTTTACAACTAGTGGAGTAAGTCTTATTGTTGTTGATGTAAAATTTTCCAATTTTGGTACCTCTAATATGTATAATAGTGTTTCCTCACATATAGCAATTTTGGGTGTTACAAATTTTAAAGCTTCGTCTGGAATTGTTATATTTACTCCTTGTTCAGTCAAAAGATTTTTTAGAACAATGATTTCTTTTAACGAAAGAACTTTGTTGCTTGGCAGTGCTATTTTGGTTCTTACTATTGCATCTTGGATGTCCTCAATAATTGCATCGATGGTTTCAATTTGCATAATTGCTGTCATAATTTCTAACTCGCTCAGAACTATTTTATTGGTTATCGATGTGTTGGTTAAGACTGCATTTATTGTTTTTGTTAGTAGCTGAATTCTTTTGTTGATCTGCTCGTTGACTTGGTATTGCTGGTTGTTTTCATTTATTAGACCATTCATTGTAGCGTTGATTAACCTTAAGTCGTCTGCATCTGGGCTTCCAGCTAACCATTTCCATCCTGATCCCAATGCATCCCATCTTCGTTGTCGGAGACGTTTTGGTGGTTTTATTTGTAGTAAGTTGTTATGTAACCTTTTACATTTTTCCTTAACTATTGTATACAAATCAAGTTCATTCTTATCTATCTTATCAACTATATGTTTCATCATTAATTCTATGGTAGTTTCTAGGTTTGTTATATTAATTGGGTGTATGACCCTTATGATCCCTGTTTGAATTTTACATTCGTTTATTTTTTCTAACAGAATTGGATCTTCATGCAAATTTTTTATTTCCAATTTTTGTGTATTGATACAATTAAATATAGTCAAAATTAATAACTTTTTAAAAGTAACCATGTTTCAAAATAATAAGTAAAAATTTCAGTATACAATACTACAATACTACAATACAATATTTCAATTCAATATTCTTTTTAACTTTAGATTTAATTTTATTTATTATTGATGATAATATTATCGATTGATAAAACTGTTTTCTAAAATTTCTAATATTAATTAATTTTTATGCAATAAAAATTTCTAATGAGAATTTCTTTTATTTAGAATTTTGCTTTTATTTTTCTTGTTTTTATTAACATGGATAAGAATAGTAAAATTGGTTTGTAAGATTTGTAAAATCAGTTTTGGATAATTAATTAATTAAGATATTCAAATAAAAATTATATTGTCATAGTAAAAATTTCTGAAATGAAAAGTAAAAATCAAAATTAGTATTTCTTTAATCTTTTAATTTTATTTTTGTTTCTTTTTATATTCCTGATTGTTTTAAAAGTTTTGTAGTTTGCATTTTTAATTTTGGTTTCCAGCCCTCTTGGCTGAGATTTTGTTCTGATGTTTGGTTTAAGATAAACCAATTGATCATCATGTAATCTAGGTGGATCTTCTTTATTGTTATTTTGTCTCTCTATTCTGTTTATAACTTTTTCTAAATTAGTATTGACCGTTTTAAAAATTTGTTTGGCTTGTTCTTGTATTTCTGCCGGGTTTATTAAGTTATTTTGATTAAAAATGATCTCGTTCGGTGTGAAACCGGTTGACGAGTGTACCGAGTTATTATACAAAGCTACTGATAACTCTATCGCTGTTTGAATACTCGAGTTTGGCGATTTATTACGGTTTGTATTGAAAATTTCTATAATAGTTGAATGTGTTTTCTCAACTTGACCATTTGATTCCGATGATGATGCGTACTCCAATCGGATATTAAGATTGCTTAAGTATTCTTTGAATTGTAGTGACTGGAAAGTTGTCTCATGATCTGAGAAAATAACGTTAGGAATTCCGAATTGAGTGAAATACCTCGTTAGAGCTGTAGTTGTATCCAATAGATTTTTAGTTTCGATTGGAATCATTTGTAAATGTTTAGAAAATGAGTCAACAACGGACAAAAAATTTGTTTTGTTGATATTAAAAATATCTATGTGCACTCGTTCTAATGGTTTTTTAGTGCTCGGTCGCGGAGATATTTTTATATTATACGGTTTTCGGTCGTATTTATGAACATTGCATATGTTACATGCATTGATATGTCGTTTGATCACACTACTCATTTTAGGAAAAAAGTAGGATCGTTTGATCTGATTTACTACTTCATTCACCCCTCGATGGGCTCTTTCGTGCTCTTTAACTACGATTGCATTTTGACGCTCTTCATTTTTAACATCTTCGACCTTTTCTGTAGCGAAAACGAAATGGCCGTTTTGTGAGAAATTTTCTCGAAATACTTCCTGGATTGTCTGGTACAATTGTTCAGGTGCCAGAATTGCTGTTTGTTTACCGTTATGAAACTCTTTTATGAAATTTGTAATATCTTCTTTTTGAAATGATTTTTTCGAAATAATTACTCGTTTATAGTTTGGAAATATGTCTTCCAAAATTACTGTGTCTAGATTTGAAATTTTGAAAAATAATTGGTTCCTATAATAATTTATAGGACGACCTGCGAAGTGGATGAAATAATCATCGGATGTATCTGCAGAATGAATAGTGTCTATGTCACTATCCCTATTGGGAAGGTTTTCTGCTTCAGATTCACGTGGAGTGTTATCTGTTCCTATATTTATATTCACCTCGTTATCTACTGTAGGCATTCTGCTTAACGCATCTGCTACTACATTTGCTCTGCCTTCTTTGTAGACGACGTTATAATCGTAGTTCTCCAATTCAAGTCTCCATCTTAAGATTTTTGAATTTTTTTCGGATGATTTAATGAAAGTAAGTGGTTTATGGTCTGTTACTAACGTAAATTTGTTGCCGTACAGGTATGGTTGATATTTCTTGACAGACCATATTATAGCTAAAGCTTCTTTCTCGTTGGTTGCGTAGTTGATCTCTGTAGCGTTTAGTGTTCTTGAAGCGAACGCAATAGGTTTTTCTATATTGTTCTGGATTTGAGAGAGGACTGCACCTAGCGCAAAATCTGATGCATCCGTGGTTAGAATAAATTCTTTAGTAAAATCGGGATATGCTAAAATTTGATCTGTAGCTAAAATTCTTTTTAAGTTTTCGAAAGCTCTTATATATTCGACGTCTTTTGTGTTGACAACTTGATCTTTCTTTAAAAACTTTGACATGGGTTTGGCAATTTTTGAGTAATCTTTTATGAATCTTCTGTAATAACCTGAAAGTCCTAAAAACTGTTTAATTTGTTTAGCAGTTTTTGGTAATGGCCATTCCAGAATTTTCTGAATTTTATCGGTGTTAGGTTTAACTCCATCTTGTGTGATTATATGACCAAGAAACTCTGTTTCTCTCTTTAGGAATTCACACTTATCCAATTGAATTTTAAGATTGAAATGCGATAATCTTTCGAGAACAGTGTTAAGGTTTTGTATATGGTTATCTAAGCTATATCCAACAATAATAATATCATCAAGATATACATGGCATATATTTCCTATTAGGTTTTGCAATACATTATTCATCGCTCGCTGAAAAGTTGCCGGACCGTTCTTTAAGCCAAAAGGCATTCTGTTGAACTCAAAATGTCCCTTGTCTGTTGAAAAAGCTGTTTTTTCTTGAGATTTTGGGTCTAAAGGAATCTGATGAAAACCTGATTTTAGATCTAAGGTTGAAAAATATACAGATTTTCCGAGACTGTCTAGAATTTCTTCTATTTGTGGGATTGGAAATTTATCATCTACTGTCTTTTCATTTAGTTTACGGTAGTCGATGACAACTCTTACTTTCCGTTTGCCCGAAGCATCTTGTTTTTTCTGAACGACCCAAATTGGTGCCGAATAAGGACTTTTAGAATTTCGGATAATGCCACTGTCTAGCATTTCCTGAATTTGTTCCTCTACATCAGGTTTAAAATGATGTGGGTATCGATATGTTTTCGTATAAACCGGATTGTCGTCTTTTGTTATAATTTTATGTTTAATTATTGTTGTTGATGACAAATTCTCGTTCTGTTTTAACAGTACTGCTTGGTTTTTAAAAATTGTATCGAGTAAAATGTCTTTTTCATTTTTACTTAAATGTTCTGTTCGGATTAGGCTTTTGATAGTGTTTCTATCAATTATTTCATTTTTACATGGAATTGGTTCGAATGTTTCGAAATTGTTAACATTTAATTTCAGTTTTGGTAATGTTTCCGGTGGGTTTGGACAATTTGTCAACACCGTCATTGTTGTATAAAAATTTTCCGCTTTGTATAAACCGGGTTTGATTATTATATCGCTATTTAATTTTTGAAATTCTGGTACAAACCAGTCGCCATTGTTTGTGGTTTGTATCGTAATTATATGATTATAAAAATTTTCCTCAGGGTAATACCGATCAAATTTGTAATTATAATTGTTTAATAAAATTGAGTTTGTCTTATAATCAATTTTGGCATTCATTTTAGCCATTGTTTCTGAGCCTAATATTCCATCAAAAAATTTATGGAATTCAAGTTCAAAATAAATTTGTGCTGGTAAATTATTACCTAGGAGATTAATTTTAAAATTTTTATCGCAATTATGTGTACCTAAAATATTCTTTATTATAATATTACTTGAAGATGTTTTTGAATTTTCTAATGAACTATAAGGAATTAATCCTGGTTTGATTATATTTTTATTGGCACCAGTATCGATTAAAAGTGTTACAACGCGGCCCAATCGTTCATTGTAGCACTTCAAATATGGGAGAAAATTTAGTCTTCCGTATCTGAATTCGCGTTTACGCAAAAATTTCCATTATGTTCATCTTCTTTATCTTCAACTAAATATTCGATTTCTGAACTTTGGGATGAATCTTCTTGAGTATCCTCTGTAGTTTCGTGATTATTTATTATTTTTTTATTAAATGTATTTCTTGAACGCATAGAAAGATCCACTTCCATTGGTGTTGGTCTTTCTCTTACCGAATAAGTCGGTTTTTTCTCATAATTTGAAAAATTTTGATTGTGTTTTGGTTGAAACACGTTAGTTTTGTTTTGACTAATAAAACCGTGATTTTGTTTTTGTGGTGTATTCTGAAATACTTGTGTGTTGGTTTTTCTTGAATTACTTGAAATTTGTTCATTGCAATTAAATTTGCAAAGAAATGCATATGCCTCTTCAATACCTTTTGGTCTTGCAGCTTGCGCATATCCAAAATAGGGTTTGCGTAGTCCTGATAGAAATGCAGCTAATGCATCTTCATCGATAAATGCATTGATAGCATGCCACGCATTATTGTACAAAATATTTTGTTTGGATAATGATTTAATATTTTGAACTATTTCTTTTATTTTATTGTAGTATCCGTGGATACTCATTGTTTCGTTTTGTTTAGTCGCCCAAAGTTGTGACTTATAAAACGATAGTTCTTGCCGGTCTCCTAAAGATTCCTGCAAGATTTCTTTTGTTTCATTAAATGTTTTGGGATTACCAGCCAGACATAGTATATCTTTGGCTTTCCCCTCTATTTTGTTGTTAATAGTTTGTAAATAAAGACTATATTGTTGTTCTGACACTAATGGTTCGAATACACTCAGTGTGTCTTCAACTGTCTTTATCCAAGCCGAAAGTTGTTTTCTATTCCCATCGTACGTGGGTATTGATTTTATTGGATCAGGGATCCTAAATAAATCTAGAGCATTTGCCCTATTTGTAACCACAGGAATTTGTTCCTGAATTTGTGGTTGGGGTTGCTCTAATTTTTGGTTGAGATATGTCAACAATTGATCATGCTCACCTTGTTTGTTATTTAAATGTTGCAACTGTGCACCAATTGCCTCTAGTCGCTCTAAAACTGGGTCCATTTCTGAGTTGGCTATATTTCTATTCAGATCGAATATATCTGCCAATTTTTTTCTCATAAAAGGATATAATAGTATTAATTTGAACTGTCTCTATCTTGTAGTGGACAGTGTGACAGGTTGGCGTCTATCTGGTAGTGCGCGCGTTTGTCAATTTAGTAACACTATTTTATATGATTTTAGAGTTATTTTTGGAAATATTTTGGATGTGTGCCTATCTTGTAGTACACGCTTCCATGAAAATTTTGAAATTAACTGTCGTGGATGACTAACGTTATTTTTGAAAACTTTATATATAAAATACGTTCACAAACACAAAATTTTCACTAAATATAATCACAATAATCACAATATAAAAATAAAATAAAATAGGTTACCTGGTGATACGTATTCAATGTAAACGTCTATCTTGTAGTGCGTTACCTTTAAATCGTATCTTTCGTCGTGTTGAGCTGGTTCCAAGTGAAGTTGATATATAGTGTGGTGGAACCTCAAATCCTCTTCGCGTTCTTATAGGAACTTCAGCTAGAGATGTCTGATAAAAAAAAATTTCACCTTATTTTACCGCGACGGGTTCACTTATTTATTGGTTTTTATTCACCAAATTATTACACTACACTTTACTATAACACTCACAAGACCGCACGGCTGCGCCAGTTATGTTTCATGAATAAATAAATTCTAAAAAAAATGATTTATTTAATACAATTTATTTAATACATGTTACATTACAGAGTTTAAAAATTAGACTAACTATAAAAACTAAATTTTATAAATCTAAAGGTACAAAACAACCACTCAGCATATTCTATTATAATATGTTTTATGATATTTGATTCTTCTATCATGTTGTTACATGTTATGTCTGGTTGATAACATTCCATCATATTTCTAGTTATGCTATTTTGCATTGATAGCACTTTTCGTGAGAAAGCAGTTTTGTTATATGACTTGATGATACTATGGGATTATAACTATATATATATATATATATATATATATATATATATATATATATATATATATATATATATATATATATATATATATATATATATGTATATATATATATATATATATATATATATATATATATATATATATATATACATATATATATATATATATATATATATATATATATATATATACATATATATATATATGTATAACGATATGAGATATAACGGAATTTGGCGGCACTCTCACGGTCGAATTTTTTAACCTACACCAAAATAATTTTTTGTGTGTGTTCCGGTAAATAATGTCTTGGACAAGTTAATGAACTGGCCATATCCGGGTACCGGTTAAGCGGCTAGAGCCTAAAATATCGAATAATATAGGGCGCTATAACTTCCGTTTGAATCATAATATTTTAATAAAATTTATAAATATTAAATATTTGAACATATTTCTATCATTTTTATCCAAATGACGACTTTGCCGTTTCAGGTTCAGCTGTTGATCTAGCTGAAAATGGCCAAGCTTACATTTGAAAACTTTTAACACAAAGATACAATATAAATCTTTCCAAAATTAAAAAAAAAATAGTTCAGGTCGAAAGATAAAGGCCCCAGGGCTGTTGAAATGAAAACAAACGCAAAAAGCCATGTTTATGTTATTTAAATTCATCTTAACTTTTAAGACAACTTTTAAACTATAGCCTCATAAAATTCCAGCTTTCTAACCCAAAAGGTTCCATTTTTATAAGCAATATAATGCACTTATTGCAGACAAATCTCAAGCCATTTAATATTATAGGAAAATTATCATTTTTCATTTTTCCATTTTTCTTTGTATTTTTATTTTTTTTCACTAAGTAAACTATGTATTTGAAAAAAAGATTAAATGAGAACAAAAAATACAACACAAATTGATTTTAAATTAAAATTGTTTAATAATGTTTGATTATAAATTATGTGTGATGGTATAATTGTAGTTGTGATGTAGTTCTTTTGATCTTAGTTTGACGTTTATTTGATCTTTGGTGGATATAAGATGTTATGACTAATTTTAACCAAATTAAACAAAACTGTTCCTAAATTGCATAAAGTATTTTCGGTTAATGTATTAAATGTCTTATGTGAAATTGGTTGGATAATTCCGTTTCTACTTAGTTTTTTGATTTTAACTAATTTGATACATTGGTTCTACTTGTATGTATATCTGTCTGATCAAGAAATCTACCTTTTTCTAGCGGATATACCTGCCACTGGACTTTTTAAATATATGAATGAAAAATAATCAGAACTGTAGCTGATCAGTTCGGATATATGAAAAATTAGCGATCAAATAAGTTAGAGATCAAATAAGCTTACTTGAAAATTTATTTGATCGCTAATTTTTCATATATCCGAACTGATCAGCTAGAGTTCTAATTATTTTTCATCCATATATTTAAAAATAAAAATTAAAAATTATATGCTAGCATTTCTCATTACCACTTTTTGAAATCATTGCTTCTACATCAACAAAATGTCTACGCAAAAACTTTATTTATAAGCGTAGCAAAGCACGCCGGGCCCTCCTAGTATTTTTTAATCATTTCATTTCCACACGCATAAGAAAAAGTAAAGAGATGTCAAGGGACACCCTAATGGAACGAAGTTCCTTTCGATTAATTAGTGAAGGAATGGTTGCAATAAAAAAATTTTTTTTTTAAGTTTTGGAGATTTTGAAAATTTGGGAAATTTGGGAAATTCGGGATATTTTGGAAATTGTTTCTTTAATTTCTAATCAATAGAAAATAAAAAAATTAGTGAAGGAATTGTAATAAAATTTTATTTTTCAGGGTGTCAAGGGTCAAGGATGTCAAGGGTGTCAAGGTTGTAGAGGGGTGTCAAGGGTGTCAAGGGTGTCAAGGGTGTCAACGGTGTCAGGGTGTCAAGGGTGTCAAGGTTGTCAAGGTTGTCAAGGGTGTCAAGGGTGTCAAAGGTGTCAAGGGTGTCAAGCGTGTCAGGGTGTCCAGGGTGTCAAGGGTATCAAGGGTGTCAAGAGTGTCAAGGGTGTCAATGGTGTCAAGGGTGTCAAGGGTGTCGAGGATGTCAACCATTAAAATCTTGTCGTACTAATGATCGTACTTTTCGTGAGAAATGCTAGCATATAGCAAATGCCACCATGCTCACCGGGCCCACCCCACAAAATATCTACGCAAAAACTTTATTTATAAGCGTAGCGAAGCACGCCGGGCCCTCCTGATATTTATAAATCTTATATTTTCTTAAAACTCAAACCTTACGCAACAACAACAAATATATCATCTTATTTAACAAAAACAAAACAACAACAACAATTTTTCATCTTATTTGAAATTTTCCGACACAACAAAAAACTTATACTTTTATACAATAATTTTATTGATTTTCTTCAAAGATTGTATCTCTTTCTTCCTAAAACATACCAAAACAACAGAAAAAATCATAAAAATAATAATAACTGACAATATAAGAAAAATTTGCTGTCTCTAATAATATTTAAAAACAAAGAAAAATAATACGGTTATCCCCTCCAGAAGCATTTCATGAACTAAATTTTCTTATTTCGAAAATCATAAAAATAATAATAACTGAAAGTATAAGAAAAATTTGCTGTCTCTAATAATATTTAAATACAAACAAAAATAATACGTTTATCCCCTCCAAAAGCATTTCATAAACTAAATTTTCTTATTTCGAAAATCATAAAAATAATAATAACTGAAAATATAAGAAAAATTTGCTGTCTCTAATAATATTTAAAAACAAAGAAAAATAATACGGTTATCCCCTCCAGAAGCATTCCATAAACTAAATTTTCTTATTTCGAAAATCATAAAAATAATAATAACTGAAAATAAAAGAAAAATTTGCTGTCTCTAATAATATTTAAAAACAAAGAAAAATAATACGGTTATCCCCTCCAGAAGCATTCCATAAACTAAATTTTCTTATTTCGAAAATCATAAAAATAATAATAACTGAAAATATAAGAAAAATTTGCTGTCTCTAATAATATTTAAAAACAAAAAAAAAATAATACGTTTATCCCCTCCAGAAGCATTTTATAAACTAAATTTTCTTAATTCGTTTTTGTTGTTTCGTGTTTTTTTTCTCTTAAAGCAGGCTACAGACCTTCAATCAATTTGTCAATCAATTGAAAACGAAAATAAACGAAATAAAATTTAGGGGATTTTTACACAAAATTTTATTTCGTTTGTTTTCGTTTTTGAATTGATTGACAAATTGATTGAAGGTCTGTAGCCTGCTTATCGTTTTTGTGAAAAAAATATATACTTGGGCAATTCCATTTGATATTGTATAGGGAGGGCCGTTAAATTCAAAAATACATTTTAATTCGTCTATAACTTTTTTATTTATGATCCGAAAAATCCAAAAAATCTTTAAAACCTAAGTTACATTAATATTAGTTAGCAGTGAAAATTTGAAATGAATCAAAATTCGAATAAAAAAGCCTTAGGCTCCAGAAAGTTTTTTTATAGCGTATTAATATATAAGATTTTGTTTAAGTTTTCTTTATTTTTTTGAGTGTGGTTAAAAAACTAGAGGATTTTTACTAAAAAAATTGGTGTTTTAAAACCGTTATGACGGCCGTTTGGATGCAAATATGTTTTATAAATAAATTTAGAATTGTTGAAAACATTTCTATCAATTTCTTTAAATAGTCCTTTGTAGTAAGAGGTTTCTTAGTAATTAGCTTTAACAAAAAGTTTGCACTAAACAAAATAGTTTTAAGTATTTATTGATTATAATTGTCATTCGCATCAAAATTGTAAATTTAGAATATTTGGAAGTAATTAATCAATAACTTTAATATATAAACTTCTGTGGGGAGAGCAAAATGCTTTAAACTCCCAACTAAAACATTTAAACCCAGCAATTTTTGTACATTTCAGTACGTCATAACTAGGTACATAATAACAAACAATGAAAAAAATAAAAGATTTAAATGTATTGCATAGAAGAAATTAATTTTGTTTATAAAAGAACTGTTATCGTAGTCATTGCATGACGTATGATGTGGGGTAGTATTCTAAGAGTTAGAACCCTCTGGGATAGAAATCTGTTTATTGATAAGTCATAGTATGTTAAGAACAGTAACTACTACCTGGCTGGCATCAGTCATGACAAATAATGTCTGCGCAGCAAGAATCGTTTATATATTAATTACTTAATTATTTAATTGTATTTTTAAAAAAAATTTTATTGATATATTCAAATGCAGGAAAAAGGTTAAGCTTTATGATTAAATTTACTAATTCTATTTCTACTCGCCGACGATGGGTTAGAAGTCACGATGTAACAACGAAAATTATATTTTGTGGGAGAAGAGAAAATGATCAACGGACCTAAAAGAATATGCTATGAAAATAATTTCTTCACAACTATAGAACTTCATTAACACTTTCGACAAATTTTTAAATCCATTTCAACTAAATTTAGATGATTATTGTTTGTCTAATACATATTGGTAATGGTATTGCAGCTTCGAACATAGTAAATGACTATGTACTTAATAAGTTTCACAAAATCAGGCGAAAATTTAGAAGGAAATATTATTTCTGAATGTTCGATGGATGGAGGAAGAACAGGAGGCAAGATTCGAACAACAAATTTCACACGTAAAAATAATGAATTTTGCTTCTGAAAAAAAAAGAAGAAAATCAAAGTTGGTAATAAAGTTCATGAAATTCGTATCCAACGTGGTTTATTCGGTCATCTATTAGATCTATTAATGCAACATAAAATCGATATTGAAAACGCATCATACCCAATTAAAATCGCTCCGATGTCACTTTGTAGATGGAATATGGAGCGATGAATTTAAAGAAATGGCTTAATATTTCTCATAACTATACATTTTAAATTTGGTCCCATTTTATGCCAAAGTTTATCGCAATTTCATGCATTAGCTGGATGTGATTTTAACTAATCTTATCTAAGAAGAGAAAAATACCGTACCAATTACTACAAACAAATATGCAACACCAGAATGCGTTTGAAGGTGGGAAGCTCTGTTATTTCAGCAGGAATTGCTGAAATAATAGGGCTAAAACAAGAGTTTTTTCACTACTTGAGAAGTTTGTCTGCCAAATGTACGGTATGCAGGGTACAAATTTAAATGATGTACATTATGAAAAGTTTTTCACAACATCCCATACAAGGTTGTACAACTGATCCAGTGATGGTCCATTACTGGTTGCCAGTAATGCAGCAATGGGCGAACACTGGCAACTACGACTGGGCCATTAACTTAATTTTACTGGATGATAACTTCGGCCACTAAATCGCTGCCATTCATGGGCTAGAGAAAAAACAAGAGCAATGGCCCATTTAAGGTGGTATAGTTGGCTTGGTGAAATTCAAAAAAATTACATACATCGGCAAATTCATGGCTGCTGTACAATTGCCAATTAATGTTTACTATTAACGGGCCATTGATTGATCATTTAATGTAAAGTGAACTGGCTATAAAGTATAGATCAGCCGATTCATGGTTCCAGTAATGGCCCAATAAGAATTGTCAAGTACTGTTTACCTTCCATGAGCCGATGCATGGCCGTTCAAATATATAGGCTCTTTTCTGGTAACCATAGAACGGCCGATGAATGGATCTAGTACTGACCCAATAACAATGGCCAAGTACTATTAACCATTAATGTGCCAAGTCTTGGCCGTATTTCGAAGTCTGGCAAAACCTGCTTGGGATATTAGACGAGTGGTACTTACGTATTAAAGAAAAAACTTATGAATTATGATTCGTCGAATTTTACTCCATGCCAATTGCCAACATGAATTGCGACAACAATTATTGCAATCTTTATATATAACAAATATTTTTCGAAATCGTCACTTAAAAAATCCAACGGTTCTCTAACATGAAGGTAAAATTTAATTGGAAAGAATTTAATTGATGACAACTATGTTTATAATTGGTTTGAGGAGAAAACATTAGCTTCAACTATTTATGATATACAATACCAACAATTGAATGGCCAAGCATTGGCTAATGAATGGTTGAAAGCACCCAAGTAGATTTTGCCAGACACTGACATACAGCCAAGCACTGTCCCGTTAATGCTTAACAGTACTTGGTTATTGTTATTGGGCCAGCACTAGAACCATTTGGCAGATCAGTGGTTTACAGAAAATAGCCAGTATATTGTGAACTTTGAATGGCCAAGCGCTGGCCCATGAATGGTAAATATTACTTGGCTTTTGTTATCGTGCTGTTACTATAACCATGAATCGGCCAATCTACCGTTTATAGAAAATTGCCAGTGCAGTTTAATTTGAATGATCAAGCAATGGTCCGTTAATGGTTAACATTAATTAATTGGCTATTGTTATTGGGCCAGTACTGCTGACATGAATTTGCCGATCTATGACATTTTATGAATTTCTCTAAAGTATTATCCGTATTAGAAATACATGGTTTGAAAAATTTCACATGTAGTTTATTTATCGCTTTTCGGCTGAAAAACTATGATAATTTTGAAAAGGTTGGTATGAAGTTTAAATTTTTTTTCATTCCTATTTTATTTTAATTATTTTGCAAATAATTTATTAAAATTTACATATGAAAATATTATTTTATATCTTTTAATGGCCGAGTACTGGCAGTCATTGTTGTCAGTACTCGGCCATTCTTGCAACTGAACCAGTTGTATGGGGTGTTTTGAATTTTTTCGTCATTTTTAATTTGTTTTAAATTATTTTGTATTTAATTTATTTAAATTTACATATGATAAATATTTTATATTTTTTTAACGGCCTAGTCATGGTTGCCAGTATTTAGCCTTTACTACAATCCTGATCATCATTATTGGTCCGTTACTAGGCCAACTGTACAACCTTGTATGGGCCATTGTTGTTGTTTTTTCTCTGGCCCATAAATGGCAACCATTTATTGTCCGATGTTATCATCCAGTAAATTATGTTAATGGCCACATCGTGGCTGCCAGTACTCGCTCATTGCTACATTAATGGCAACCAGTAATGGACCATTACTGAACCAGTTGTACAACCTTGTATGGGTACATATGGATATTGTTATAGGCCATTATTGGCTATTGTTATTGGGCCAGCACTGCAACCATAAATCGGTCAAACTATGTCATTGGGTTAAAATTACCTAGAGCAACATCCACTTTAGACATAAATAGTTTGAAATTTTTGACGACGAAATTTTACGAGAAATTCTTGTACTTTGTTTTTGGGACAACCAGTTAGAATGTCATCTACATAGCTAAAGAAAACACTGCTTGTCCCAAAAACAAAGTACAAGAATTCTCAATAAATTTAATAATTTTAACAACAATATCCAGTTCACGCTTGAAACAGAAACAGATTACTGCCTACCATTTTTAGATCTGATTATACATAGGCAAAGTAATGGAAAATCAATATCTAATTGAGTCCATGAAAAAACATGGTCTGGTAGATATTTGGACTTTGATTCATGGTTACCACAATCTTATAAGAGAAACACCGCTACCATAATGGTTAAAACAATTTTGAGCCTTTCTGATCCAAAATTCCATAACAAAAATTTTAATTACTTTTTGAAACTCTTCAAAGAAATAGCTATCCAGAAAATTTTATACGCAACATAGTAAATCAACAAATTTACAGTAATGAAAACACTGTCTTGGAAAAATGAACATTGAAAAATTTACGTGACTATACCTACAACAAAATTTACATGACTATACCTTATGTCAAAAGTCTTTTCGAACAAATAAAACACTTGTAGAAAAACTTTAACTTCGAACAGCTCATAATAGTTTATATAATACTACTTTTTCAAAATTAGAAGATAAAATACAAATGAATATTGAATCCAATTTAGTGTATCAAGCAGATTGTGGATGTGGTGAATCTTAAATAGGCCAAAAACAACAATATCTGGAAAAACGTATAAAACAACATCTAAACGACGCCAAAAAACAAAATAATGGCAATATGAGTGCATTTTCCAACCATAAAATGTTTTATTTGGCTCTATAGCAGTGTAGACGGTTTTCTATATTCTGTACTCGCTTTGAATATTAGATTGACAAATATTGTGAAGTTCGTAGACGTCTTTGTTGTTGGCCGTAAGTATAGTTCGTTTTCCCACCAATCGTGATTCTTGTATTAAGTTAGAATATTTGAAAATTATTTGGAAGTAATTTCGTTCACGATGCAATTTAACTTAAAACATTGCTGCAACAGCAGCAGATCAATGGCATTCTCAAACAGTTATGAACACACAACGCAACGAAAAATTATCAGCCCTCTATTGTAAATTTTTGTTTCGAATTTGAGAAAAATTTGCTTTAACCGTTTGCCTCTTAAATTTTTTTAATGAATGAAACAATACACGAATTACATTTTGATAGTTCAACGCATTATTAATGTATCCATGCCATTGTCGGTTGTGGCATATGTGGGGTGACACTTCACACATTTAATGCCGTTGACAGTTATCAATACTCAAAAAACGAGAGACGGGTTCATTTTTGCATAAAGTTTGAACATATAGTAAGTTTTGTTCCATTTGGCAGATGTACAAAAAACGTGTTGTCCGTTATCAATTTGTACTGCTAAGTACACAACAGCTGATTTTCGTTCATTTTTTTTAGGTATAAAAGAATTTTCCATTGCTGATTATATATATTCCTGTCTATAAATACTCTGCGAGTAAGTATATTTAACTCCATAATAATATATTTGATTTGCATTTAATGTTTTTATAAACTAAAGAAATGATTTTGATACAGTCATACATTTAATTCAGAATTAATTCAAAATGCAACCATAATTAATTTTTTGATCCAGTTTAATATTTTACCTATTTTACCAATTTTACCAATCTTACCGGTAATTTTACGGTAAAATTACCATAAAAATATTTTACCGGTAAATTTACATCTGTAATCAACCCACATAATAATTGTATGAATACAAACTGATACGGATTTTCTTCATAATACATACGATTTTGTTCTACAAAATTAAAAAATTAAACATCATGGAGCTTTACATTTTCTATTTTCTGGAGCACTGGAGCGGCTAGACAAAATGGAAAATGAAGACTGCGAGATTTTTGTTTTGTTTTCGCTGCCAAAACACACAAATTTAAGATCTCAAAAAATGCGTACTTAGGCTTAAAATGTTGGTAATGATACCTTGTTTCATACGATATATGGCGTTTTAGTATTTTCAAAGTGGCGGCTCTAAAATATGGAAAATGGCGTTATTTTTTGCGATTTAAAGAGATTTCTGGCTGCGAACAAAAATTCAAGATTTCAAAATATGCGTTCTTGGGTTTAAAATGTTAGTAATGCTACGTAGTTTTAATTGATTTATGGTCTTTACGTTTCTTTTTTAAAATGGCAGCTCGATAATAGGTAAATGGCGGTTTGGCGAGATTTATGTTTTTTTTCGCTGCCAACATTAATTTAAGATCTCATTTAAGATCTCCCGCGTTCTTAGACTTGAAATGTTGGTAATGATGCGTAGTCTCAAGTTCCGTATGATATGTATGTTCTTGGGCTTAAAATATTATTAATGATACGTAGTCTCAAATGCAGTGTGGTGTTTAAATTGCGGTTTAAAAATGACGATTTTGCGAGATTTCTTTATTGTTGTCCATACGGAATTTAAAACTGCATATCATTACCAACATTTTAACCCTAAGAACGCATCTTTTGAGAACTTAAATTTTAAGCCTAAGAACGCATATGTGGAGATCTTAAATTTGTGTTGGCAGTGAAAAAGAAACACAAATCTCGAAAAACTACCAATTACCTATTATCGAGCCACCATTTTGAGAAAAAAAAACTTAAAGAATCGAAAATTGACAAAGAAAGTATCAAAACTTTCTACTGTATCTATTAAAGATAAAAATTTGTCATTAATTCTTGAAATTATGGTACCAAATTTTCTATTCTTCGTATTTCTGCAGGTGATTTAATCGTCACTGATCCTGCAAGGAAAGCTACTTTGTTTGTGGACTTTTTTTCAATTTCGGTGGTTTTGAAAACTCCTAATGAAATACCTCAAATCTAGTCTCCAGCAGTAAACTTTAAAGAACTTTATTACAAGACCATAATTGTGGAAAAACTTTAAAGAGGATTAACATCAAAAGAAACGCAATGTGATATTTGAAGTTATCAGCCGAAAGCTTTACTTCAAGTCCTATCAAAAATATATAAGCATTTACATATTGTTACGGTTATAGCAAAATCATGTCGAAATGCAACGTTAAACTCAACTCAATTGAACATAAATGAGACACCCTATAGCATATTCATAACGATTGATTGTTTAATGATCAACAAAACAAAACCAAATACTACAACAATCAAATGAAATGAATATAATTGTTGTTGTATTAACAGTTATGGGATAGTACAAATTATTTCTTATTTTAACAAATAACGTTTTTAACAAGGAACGTTCCGCGCTAAAGAGGTTGGATTTTTCTAGATTGTACGGAATTTAGTATTTAGGCAGGTATTTTAGGCTGAATGGAATTAATTGTAAACGAAACTTTGTTTTGAGTATATAAAACCGTGAAATAGAAGTTACTTTTAGATTAGTTTTTTGAACTGGAAATTTTTACAATCAACCGTTGGAGCTTCAAAGCTGTTGAAAGAATATTCTAACTGGGAATATTGCTCACTGTATTGTTTTCCTGTTGCCGTGGAACAATTAAGGTGTTGAATACTTAACAAAATCTGGTGTGTATGCTTACTAATAAGTGATCGAACTCGGGAGAGATGGAATTGCGTTTATTGAATTGAGAGTAAGGGCAATTCGAAACGAAAGTTCGAAAACGTAACAATATATTCATTCACATATAGGTGAATTAATTAATATACCTTATATAGATATAAAAATATTTGGAAGACAACCACTTGATATCTGAGCCAAAATATTTCATCGAATATGTCATGCCAACTTGATCAACAAACTCTTTGCGTACGGTTTACATGCAGTCATGAAACGGATTAGTAATTTTCTGACTGATCAACACTTTTCGTTATCGATAGATGTCCTTCCTTCTAGCTCTAAACTAACTAATGCTGTTGGCCCTCAAGGATCAGTTTTATCCAATTCATGTTACTTTCCCTTTAATGTTGAATACTTTGAAATTGAAGTTTTATTTTTAAAAAGAAGAAAATATAGGACAGTATATTGTTTTATTACTAACGATGCCTTTTAGTTTTTAAAACATCATTTAATTTAATCTGTTTTAATTTTTATCCTAGGCTATGGCCGGTCTGCTTGGGTATTTGGGATTTTTCTGGTCATACCAGCATATTAAATTAAGCAAGAAATGAAAGTACCATAGTACCAATTCTCATGAAGGATATGTAATCATGAAATAAAATCATGAAATAAACCTTAATAGGAAAAAATTAATTTTATTTCTATTCCAAAATAAAATTTCAAATAATTCAAAAGACAAAAAAATGTTTATTCCCAACATTATTATAGCTATACTACAGCAAACTATTTAGTGTACATATCATGTATGAGTGTTGTTGTCATATATTTTCAAGAGGGTTAATCTAAATATAAAAAAACATTGTTAAGGGTGTTCAGCGTTTATGTGCTTGTTAAAACAAGAAAACATGTTCTATAATTTATTCGAACCAATGTTAAGACCAACATAATAGTATTTTAATGGTTAAGTGTTTTATGAATTACTTTATTCTCGAACAAAAACTTACATTGAATTCATTTACGAGAAAATAAAACTCGTTAAACACAAGAAAGAACTACTATGATTTATCCTTTTTGCAAACTGACTTGTATTCGATTAAATGCATTTAAATCAGATTGGGAGAGTTTATACCAATTTATTTACAACTATTTATAATATGCTTCTATTCTATCCATTAATGCATACAATTATGCTTGTAAATAAAGAAATGAAAATAAAGAGCCGTTGCCTTGAAAGTCACCCGTTTTAGATAGAAGACCTTTTTTCCCGAAAAAAACATGACAGTTGACAAAAAAACATGACATGATTTGTATTTTGAAAACTTTAAATAATTGTTATTTCTATCAAATCAAAATTGTTTTGTGTTGTTTTTAGGTTGCTTTTACTAAAAATGCGTTATTAATATTTTTGTCCGTCTGTCTGTTTGCCGGCCGTCGCAACCGACGAAAACAAGAAAACTATTTGCGATTTTAAAGATTTCTAATAAGCAATTTGTAGAAATTACTTTTCTAAACATAGGTTATGTTAATGGTAAGAGTCGCAGAAAGGATGTGTTTTATAACTGTACTGAAAGTGTGTCAAAAAATCATTAAGTGTGTCGAAAATAACAAATTTTCATATAGACGAAAAACGTGTACCAGACCGAGTTGTGAAAACTTGACCCTTTTTGATATTCCTGAAACTTGGCATATAGGTAGTATGGACAAAATAAAAAATACATATTAGTTTACAATATTTTTAAAGTCCCTAATTTGAGCATAGGGAGCACCCCAAAATGCATGAAAATTCTGCCAATCTGATGTAACTTTGAAATTAAATTGCTCAAAAACTTCTATACCAATTTCAGCAAACTTTTTTTTGTTCGATAGATGATTAGTTAGTCGTTTGAAAAAAATTAATTAATATTTTTTGTAATAAATTTTAAATAAAAATATTAGAAAAACTTTTTAAAAATGGCGCTAGGGTCGAAGATCAATTGGAATTAAATTAATTTTTTTTCTGAAAATAGTACTATCCTTACTATAAAATATTCCAAATGTATTCCTATGCTCAAACCATGCACTTTAAAAAAGTTGTAAATAAGTTGTATTTTTTATTTTGTCCGTACTACTAATACGCCAAGTTTCAGTAAATTGAAAATGGTAAAGTTCAAATCTCGACTTTTCACCTGCATAGATTACGTTTTTCAACTATGAAACCCAACCTATCAAATTCTTTCAACCTATCAAATTCTTTAAACACAGATCGTTTAAATATTTTTATAAAACATTTTTCATAGCAAATGATACAATGCTGCAAAATCATTCATTTTGAGCGTTCCTGCTTACCGAAATTAAGACATCTGAAGCATTAAATTGTGATCAACTTCCATTTTTAAAAGTCAAACAAACTTTTTTTTCGTTCACGAAAAGAAAAGCTTCAACTTTTTCATATTTCTGATGATTTTGAATATGATAAATATTTTTCAAGATCAGCGATCAGTTACTTTTTCAAGTATTTTATGATTCAAATCGTTCGTTATATATGTGTAGTTTCCAATACTATATCGTTTTCAATAATATTATATTAATGTCGATAAATTACGAAACGAGTTTATATAATTGAACATAATTGTACATAATTTACCTGTATTCTGGCTTCTGGTAATCCTATTTTTTCCGCCAGTCGCTCTCTTGCGAAAACATCGGGATAATGAGTACGTTCGAACTCTGTAAACAAAAATACATACAACTGCAATTAATTTAATTTTTGAAAAAAGTTAATGAAATTACCTTTTTCTAAGCTATCAATTTGGTCATTTGTAAACGATGTACGATTTCGTTGTAATTTTCGTTTTAAACGT
The DNA here is from genome assembly GCA_963693315.1 of Diogma glabrata. Classification (NCBI taxonomy): domain Eukaryota; kingdom Metazoa; phylum Arthropoda; class Insecta; order Diptera; family Cylindrotomidae; genus Diogma; species Diogma glabrata. The sequence continues at coordinate 12,937,792 of OY856189.1, read as the reverse complement.
AAACGCATTTGAGAATCTTCATCACCTGAGGAATTTCCATGATCAGAGTTACCATCAGATGTACTTTCATGGGAATTTGAATGAGATGCATCGCTACTAAAAAGATCTGAAACAAAAAGATTATCATTAGCTATTAATTAACAAATATAAGTAGATTTGCAAGGGAAGATGCAGGGGAATGTTTCTACCCGAGCAGGGTTTGCTTGCACTATAAATAATTCATTGGCTGATCTCAGGCTCACTATAAATGGCCGTTAGATATTTACTATCAACTGGCTTATATTTTGCAAGGCAATGACTAAGAAAAAATTTTTTTAATGAGAGTAGTTGCTGGCAACAGATAGATGGTGGATTTAGATTTACGGCTAAGTATATAATTTATAATGCACTTCTAGTATGATAAAATGAAACTAAAAATGATAGAAATAATAATAACAAAAATTAAAACAATAAAATTTAATTGTTATTATAAAATTATGAATATATCTATATATTAATATACTTTTAGATCTACTAAATAGAACGAATGAAGTTCATCCTATTCTAGCAATTGCTCCATCAACTGAGGAGATCTTTGTCCCTTACCCAGAAATAGAAGAAGTGGAGGCTGCCATTAAAAAACTAAAAAATGGCAAATTGCCAGGTATCAATGGAATTCCCGCAGAGCTATTTAAAGTCTGGTCTTACGTAAAACGATCTGATTCTTGCAATCTGGGACCAAAAAGAACTATCTGCTGAATGGAAGACAGCGCTCATTGTTCCGCTACATAAGAAAGGTGACCGTCTAAAGTGTGCAAATTATCGTGGCATCGCACTGTTGAACACTGCATATAAAATAGTAGCTAATGTCGTACTTGCTCGACTCATCCCGTTCGACGAATCTATCATCGGTGACTATCAGTTTGGTTTTCGTCCCAATCACTCAGCTAAAGTTCAAATTTTGAAAAAAAAATTATTTTTGATCCTAGCATGTCATATGGAAGGTAATTTTTTTTGTAGTGCAAAACAGTTTCCTTTGTTTCAAAACCTTAAAATTTTTTTCTGTAAATTTATAAATATAAATCTACGAACATTACAAAAGAAAAAATTTAAAAAAATTCACGAGTGTAGGGATTTTGCTAAAGCGAACATTTTGTTTTCAGAGTTGTGGTGAAGTTAGCCTGTCCATCAGTGTCGCTATATCCTAAATTTTGTTTCATCATTTTCGGCCTTATTTTTTGTATTCAAACAGTTCTTAGCTATTGTATAGACAAATAAACAAAAAAAAGTAGAAAATCGTTGGGTGTTTGCTCGAGATATCGATGCTTTTAAAAACAGTCGTTTTTGAGTAAACCCGTTTACCGTAATTCCAATTAAACAACACTTTGCATTTAAAACAACAAAGAAAAATCGTATTGTTATTTCTAAAACACAACAATTTATTTAATATTAAAAATTTATGAAAGTTCTAAAACTGAGAAAATAAGGCTTGGTTTGTTCAAAACCCTTTAATTTTAGATATTGAAAACACAGTATATGTTATCTTTACAAATTTTGAAAGTAAAAATCTCAGTTAAAAATCTCATTCAATTACCATACAAAAGGTAAAGATTTATCGATATCCCAAGCATAGTTTGCCGGACTCAAGACCTAAGCACTGGTCCTTTAATGGTGAACAGTACTTAGCTATTGTTATTGGGCCAACCCAAGCGGGGTTTGTCAGACTTTGAACTACGACCAAGAACTGGCACTTTAATGGTAAACAGTACTTGGCTATTGTTATTTGAGCCAGTACTAGAACCATTCATCGGCCGGTCTATGGTTAACATAAAAGAGCTAGTATATAGTTACTTCCCAAGTAGGTTTTGCCAGACATTGACATACGGCCAAGCACTGGTCCATTAATGGTTAACAGTATTTGGCTATTGTTAGTGGGCCAATACTAGAACCAATCATCGACCGATCTATGGTTTACGGAAAATAGCCAGTATATTGTTACCTTTGAATGGCTAAGCACTGGCCCATAAATGGTAAATATTATTTGGCTATTGTTATTGGGCCAGTACTGTAGCCATGAATTTGCCGATCTTTGTCGTTTTTTTTTAAATTTCACTAGAGTATTATCCCTTTTAGAAATACATAATTTGAAAAATTTCACATATAGTTTAGTTATCGCCTTGTCGGTTGAAAGTCATAAAGAAAAGGTTGGTATATGTTTTAATTTATTTTCATTTCTATTTTATTTTAATTATTTTGTAAATAATTTATTCAAATTTATGTATAAAAAATATTATTTTATATTTTTTTTAATGGCGGAGTGCTGGCAGAGTCAGGGCGGTGTTTGCCATTACTCAGCCATTCTTGCAACTGAACCAGTTGTATGGGGAGTTTTGAATTTTTTTCGTCATTTTTATTTTATTTTAAATTAGTTTGTATTTAATTTATTTAAATTTACATATTATAATAAAGTATATTTTTTTGAACGGCCTAGTCATGGTTGCCATTATTTGGTCCAAGAATAGCAACCATTTATTGTCCGAAGTTATCATCTAGTAAAATTATGTTAATGGCCCAGTCGTGGTTGCCAGTACTCGCCCATTGCTGCATTACTGGCTGCCAGTAATGGACCATTACTGGACCAGTTGTACAAGCTTGTATGGGTTTTGAACGGCCAAGCATTGGCCCATGAAAGGTTAGCAGTACTTGGCAATTGTTGTTGGGCCATTACTGGAACCATGAATCGGTCGATCTATAGTTTATAGAAAATGGCCAGTACACTTTACATTAAAAGGCCAATCAATGGTCCGTTAATAGTTAACATTAATTGGCTTCTCTTATTAGGCCAGTAATGCAGCCATGAATTGACCGATCTATGTCAGTTGGTTAAAATTCACTTGTAAGGAATATATTGTTTGAAAAATTTCACATATATAATTATAGCTATCGCGTCTCGGCTGAAAGACTATGATAATATTGAAAAGGTTGGTTTATTTTTTTTTTATTTCTATTTTATTTTAACTATTTTGTAAATAATTTATTCAAATTTACATATGAAAATATTATTTTATATTTGTTTTATGATCGAGTCACGGTACTCGGCCCTTGTTGCATTACTGGTCGCCAGTTGTATAGGAAGTTTTGATTTTTTTCGTCACTTTAACGTTATTTCAAATTATTTTGTATTTAATTTATTAAAATTTAAATATGATAATATTTAACATTTTTTTAATGGCCCAGTCATGGTTGCCAGTACTTGACCATTACCACAATACTGGTCATCATTATTTTTACTGTTACTAGGTCAAGTGTACAAACTTGTATGGGCCATTGCTGTTGTTTTTTCTCTGGCCCATAAATGGCTGTCATTTATTTTCCGAAGTTATCATCCAGAAAAATTATGTTAAAGGCTCAGTCATGGTTACAAGTACTTGTTCATTGCAACGTTACTGTTTTCCAGTAATGGACCATTACTGGACCAATTGCAAAACCTTGTATGAGAATATACTAGTATCATTCATCGGTCGATCTATGGTTTGCAGAAAGGAACCAGCATAGATTTATTTTTAAATGGTCATGCACGGGCCAATTAATGCTAAACAATACTTGGATATTGTTAATGAGCCATTTTTGGAACCATAAAACGCCCGATCTTCGATTTATTGAAAATAACCATGTACACTTTACTTTAAATGGCGAAGGATCGTTAATGGCTAATATTAATTGGCTATTGTTATTTAGCCAGTACTGCAACCACGAACTGGCTGATGTATATGTCATTTGATTAAAATTCGCTAGAGTAAAATCTTTTTCAATTAGTGGGATGGAAGTGTGACCAAAGGGGCCACGCCAACAACTTCCCGTAAGATTAAAAACTAACCAGTCACTGGACAAGGTGTACTCAAATAACAGACATAAAAAAATTATACAGTATGTTTTAATTTATGGGAGAGAGTAATTATACTCAAGCAACCTTATGAATCCTTTGAATTTTTTCAATTCGAAATCAGTTTTGTGTTTATCTGAATTAACCTTACAGTTTAACACATTAAAACAGATTTTTCTCATATACGTGTTTCGGTTGGGTTTTGAACTCGCAACGTCATCAGTCTGAATCTGAATGAGTCTGAATATTTTGGTAGACACGCTATCGACTGCACCCCAGAGTCGATGGTTTTTAGATACATTTTTAATATGTTTTAATTTTAAGTTTTTATTTTTTTGGAAACTTTTTTCTCATTCATATTTTTTAGTTGTTAAAGTTGAATTACTCGTTTTTTGTCATTTAGACGATTTAAGGTTAATTTAAGACCAATTAAAGGTTATTTTTTGAGAACTATTAATTTCTTAACACCACTATGTGTGAGTTCATAGGATAGGATGGCATATTATTTATACCGTAAACATCCGTATATTTTAACTGCATTGTCCAAAAATATGATTTATAGAACATAACACATATAAAAAACGAAACATGACAAAACAAATATTAAAACAAATTTGAAAAAAAGTCAACAAAAAGTGAATATTAGCCCAATTAGGGTTTTTAAATCCTTAAATACACAAAATTAAGATTTAGGTATTATACGACACATCAATTGTAATAATTTAAATAGAATTTGAGTGTGTACGTGTGTGTCATCATATTTAAATTCATTAACATACTAACACTCAAACTGCAAACTAAAATTAGTTGTCTAGACCGATTCAGAAGGTATTGAAAGGTGAAGATATCATTAAAATGATCGATATCAAAAATGATCTCCAACACAACGTTAACAACCTAACCTTATGGTAAGATAAAAGGTCAGCATTTGATTAATGACCAACGACCACTATATACAAGACACTTCGAGAGCAAATTTGTTCTATCTCATGTTAACTAAAAAGTTTTACCAAACATTCGTCAAAAGCACTTAAGGGGGTTTTGCATTTGTTTCTTAATTTGTTTTCTGAATGAACAATATGTCGAAAATATTGTGTACAAATTTTAAGTCGATCCGAGTAAAACTAACGGAGTTACAGCGTTTCAAACGATATAGTATAGTTTTAAAATTATTTTTTTTGCATTTTTTTTTTATTTTTTTTCTGAATGAACAATATGTCGAGAACATATTGTTCATTCAACATTGTGTACAAATTTTAAGTCAATCCGAGTAAAACTAATGGAGCTACAGTGTTTCAAACGACCGGCCGTGATACCTGATTTTCCCGAAAACGTCATTTTTGAAGTACGTGAGCATTAGAACTCAAAATCTACTCAACCGATCCTTTTGAAACTTTGAACATTACTTCTTCACATAAATCAACAGGTAATCAGGAAGAGTTTTTATTGCTAAAATCGCGTTTTTCACTTCCAAGTGCTGCAAAAAATAGAAAAAAAACTTTTCCTGATTACCTTGACAAATACATCACTCTTAAAAAGCATATCAATTTTGTTGATTCAGACGATCCAGTAACGAGTTATGATGTTCACCGCAAAACAGCTTTTTTCAAGGCGCCTCTGGAGATTCAACGTCACCGGCGTATTTATCAATATTTTTCGTGGAACATACTTCAAAACTTGTACTGTCAGTAAAACTTCAAAAATTGTACAATAATATGTAATTAAATTTAATAAAATTATATTACTCATGTCGCCGCAAAATTATCACAAAAATGTGCTTTTTTTCGTGTTTAAAACCATGCCCCCCCCCCCCCTTAATAACACCGAAAGTGACAAGATGCAAAATTGCCATAAACATTACAAAAACCTTATGCTCTAAGTTTCAACAAAATTAAATGTCAGGACTGAGTGTTATTGAAGTTTTAAAAAAAGGTGTTGTTCAACGAACCACAGACATCATCCCCGACTCCTATGCCAAATTTTGAAAAGAGCTCATTCAACATAGCATACTTTCCACCTGGGATGCGTTTGCAGCTCATTTTAATTCAAAAGTTTCATGAGGATCTCATGCGTTTGTGTAATGAAAATAACACCTATTTTTTTTATTTTCTTAAAAAAACTCAAAAAGTAAGATAGCAATTGTTACAAATGTTATTATAAATGACTGACATGAAGACAAACAAAATGGAGGGTAAATGGTCTTGATAGCATTATTTATTCTCGTAATATTTGCAAGAGATAATTTTCAGTTTTTTGGAAACCACTAAATCGAATGAACTTATTTCATTGGAAACGAACTGGGCTGTAAGTTACGCCAATATCGACTGTGAACATTGACGTTGAAATCGAATCATCCGATGTTAAGAAAGCGTTGGACAAATTTTGTCCACATACGACGGCACACACGCACATACCCACACACACATACATACTGCCACATAGGTCTTGAAACGTAAATATATTATTAAAATTTCGATTTCAAAATTCGACCCAAAAACAATAAATTCTCATATCGGGAAGATAATAAACAGTTGACCAAGCAATCTACTCTCGAACCTCTAACCTTTTGGTCAAATTTAGAAAATAACTCAGGTTTTTGATATTTAAGTAAACCCGGATGCGTTTGAATCTCATTTACATACCAAAGTTTCATCCAGATATCATGCGTTTGCATAAAGAAAATAACACGCAGCTTTTTCACATTTACTTAAAAATCTCAAAAACTAAAAAGTAAACATCGGCAACTCGCCGAAACCGATTTGGACATTCGACATATCAAAATGTTCAATTTTTTGTGCTGATTTCAAAAATACCAAGATTAGTTGCCAACGCCTAAAATGGCATGAGTCATAATCAGTTTAAGAGATGAATAAACATACATAGAGTATATGAGTTTAAAAGCATTTAAGCATTTAAGCATTAAGTTTTTGTGTGTTTGAAGACTTCTTCACTAATTATCATTTATGTAACACAGATTGTAACATGGATAGTGACTGACTCGTACAATTTCAAAAAGTTTATCAAATAATAAAGAATTAATGCTTAAATGCTTTTAAACTCATATACTCTACGTATGTTTATTCATCTCTTAAACTGATTATGACTCATGCCATTCTCGGCGTTGGCAACTAATCTTGGTATTTCTGAAATCAGCACAAAAAACTGAACATTTTGATATGTCGAATGTCCAAATCGGTTTCGACGAGTTGCCGATGTTTACTTTTAAGATAGCAATTGTCTATACAAATGTCATTATATATGGCTGACATGATAACAAACAATATGGAAGCTTCATAACCTTGATAGCATTATTTAATCTCATATTATTTGCAAGAGATGATTTTCAGTTTTTTGGAAACCACTAAACAAAATATGATTTATTTCGCTAGAAAAGGACTGGGCTCTAAGTTACGTCAAGATAAATCGATTTCGACCCATTTCGTTAAAATCGACCAATCCGTTGTTGAGAAAGCAATGGGTAAACATTAGTCCACACAGCGACACATACACACATACACACATACACACCTACACACACACATACATACAGACTGCCAGCTAAAAATAGTCTAAACAGCTTCAGGAGGTCATGAAGCGTAAAGATATCATAAAAATTCCGATTTCGAAAATCGACCCAAAAACTATAACTTCCCATATCGGGAAGTTAAAAATATATGTTTGAAAAATTTTCCCAATATATAGTTTAGTTATCGTTTTTCGGATGAGAGACTATGATAACATTGATTAAGTTTTAGGTTGGCATAAGTCTTAACTTTTTTTTAGGCATTTTTATTTTATTTTAAATAAGTAAATTATTTTGTATTTAATGATAATATTTTATATTTTTTTAATAACTCAGTCATGGCAGCCAGTACTCGGGCGTTGGTGCAATACTGGTCATTATTATTGGGCCAACAGTACAACTTTGTATGGACCATTGTGGTCTCTGTTCTCTGGTTCATGAATGGCAGCCATTTCTTTTCCGAAGTTTTCATCCACAAAAATAATGTTGATGGCCCCAGTCGGGGTTGTCAGTACTCGGCCATTGCTGTGTTACTGGGCGTCATTATTAGACCATTCCTGGGCAAGGTTTACGTTGTATGAACTAGAATTAAAATGGTATTATCACATATCAATCATGGTTATTAATCCAATATATAGTTGCACAGCTTCACAAGCATGTTGTGCTGGACTTTGAAATACGGCCAAGCAGTGGGCTATCTTTAGTTAACAGCACTTGGCTTTTGTATTTGGGTCAGTAATAGAGCCATTCTGGCTGTTCTATGGTTTACAGAAAAGAGCCAGTATATAGTTACCTTTGAACGACCAAGCATTAGCATATGAAAGATAAACAATACTTAGCTATTTTTATTGGGCCATTACGGAAACCATGAATCGGCCGATCTACAGTTTACAGAAAATGGCCAGCACACTTTACATTGAATGGTCGGTTAATAGTTAAAGCTAATTACAACTATTGTTATTGGACCAGCACTGCAGGCACGAGTTGGCTGATTTTTATCATTTGGTTAAAATTCTCTAGCGTAACATCTGTTTTAGAAATAAATTGTTTGAAAAATTTTGCCTTTATAGTTTAGTTATCAATTCTCGGCTGAAAGACTTTGATAATATTGTTATAATAGGAATATGATTAAACTTTTTTTTATTAGATATTTCTATTTTATTTTAAGTATGTTGTAAAAAATTCATTTAAATTTACATATGATAATATTTTATAAATTTTTTCAACGGCCCAGTCATGGTTGCCAGTACTTGGCCATTGCTGCAATACTTATCATCGTTATTGGTCCGTTACTGGGCCAGCTGTACAACCTAGGTCAAACAATTGGTCAATGTTAATTTTTTTCTTTTCCTTGAATTGTCCATTTGTTGTCCAAAGTTGTAATCCAGTAAAATTATGTTAATAGCTCTGTCATGGTTGCCAGTACTCGACCATTGTTGCATCACTTGTCACCAGTAATAGACCATTTACAATCTTGTTTTAGAAGTTGAAAAATTTAAATTTTTTTTTCGTTTTTTAAATTTACATATGAGCAATTTCACAAAGATTCAACAACGTTTTGACTTGACCCCTTTTAATTTTGATTATTTTTTGTTTATAGATAGTCTATCATAAATAAAAAATACAAGTTCTCTTAGAATTTTTTTTTTCGACCAGGGGTCTTCACAGGGTGCCCCTCAATTTTTTGTTATATTGTGATGTGAGTGCATTTTGACGAGCGATTGTAGAAAAACTACTGAATAATTTTCATAGATGATATGTCGTTAAACAGGTATTAAAACAAAGTTTTTAAAAATGTACACTGTTAATTTTTTGAAATAGTTTTTAACGGTGTAACATAAGAAAAAGGCGGTGTAATTGAAGAAAAGATGGCGCTACACCTTTTTTTTTTAAACTAAATTGAAGCTTATTTTATATCTAACAACTTGTGAAAGTTTAGGACTAGCGAATTTTTTTGTTTTAAAGATAGAATTCGTTGTGGATATGACTGTCGGGAATCAGATTTTTTTGTTCTGTAGGAAAATTATAAAAATGGCGTTATAAACTAAGGGATTTTTTTTTAATGTTAAATATCAAATATTTTATTATTAGATGAACTTTTCAAAATATTATAAAAATTACATATGTAGTACAATAAATAAAATAAATACAATTGTTAAAAATGATATACTTATTTTACAAACAGAAGTTTCTTTTGAATAGGAGATCTTTGTATTAGATGGCATTAAAAAATGAAATGTTTATTTATCACTTTTAGTAATCACTTATCAATCTTATAAAAAATAATTTGACAGTCTCGACTGCAAACAAAAAAGCCGTATAAATAACTAAATGTATTTAGGAACTTTTGACTGGAGAAGTATTGTGTTCGTACTATGTTATTATAGAATCATAAAGTAAAAGATTGTATTTCAACATTAAATTACAAATATTTTATTATTGAATGAACTTTTTAAAATACCATACAAATTATATATGTAGGTTAAAGAAAATAAATATAGTTATTAAAAATTATTTACTTATTTTACATTCAAAAGTTTTTTTTTGAGTTGGAAAACATTTTTGCAATTATTGTCTTAGTATTTAATGTACAAAAGAATGAAATTTTTGAGTTCCACTTATAGTAATCGCATTTTTATATCGATTTTGTAATTTTTCTTTTGTTAATTGATATTCATTTTTATCGGCGTATCCAAAGTTCATGGTAGTGTCCCATTTTAATGCCCATTCGAAAAGTTTTTTTGGTGTATCAATAATATCTTTGCTCCCTATACTATAACGGTGTGCAGCACGCTTCAGTGTACCACCAATCCCATCGCAAGGTCCCTTTCCATAGCTGGTAGCATGAAAATGCCATTCTGTATCAACATTAAAGTCTTTTTTATGGTGGTTTATTTTTGTATTGAGAAGGTGCACCGTCGGTGTTAGAAATTATTTTCGTAATATTAGAATTTATATGCGTTCTGCTGAATTCAATAAGTTTTGTAATGAAAAGATGGATTGTAGTACTGTTGTAATATCCGAAATGAGTATAACACTTCGGTGCTGTATATATTCACTTGCGGCACTTTTAAAATAAATGACAAATGGATGAATAGTAGCCTGTGAATTATTATAATGATAACCTTGAACTGAATACTGAATTATGAAGGCGAAGTTTTCAGAAAAATCCCCTTGAGCGAAGCACTCTCCTGGTTCTAATTTTTTTTTCTTTCCTCAATGAATGTAGATTGCTGTTTTGCTATAAAGTTGTGTGGTATCAAAATTTGTAAACAGTAAACAAATTTTTTTATAAATTCTTCTACAGTTTCTATTAAAGTATCCAAATTGCATCGATCAGTGGTATTCCATTGTTAATATTTGACTTGAAGGATTCCTTTAAAGTCAAAATCATTTAGTAATTTTTTTTCCAGTTGTTGAAGTTTTTTTGAATATTCATTGCACTTCATTTCACTGTTAATTCACCACATGAAACAAAGTCGATTAATGTTATATAATTCTGGAAAGCAGCATCAGTAATCCAAGACATCTTAAAGTGTTGAATCATTAGTTTCATATTTTGATGTATGGTACACACGCACACATTATGAACTCCTTGGGATAATTTTATACATTCTTGTGGTCGAAGGGACGTGAATTTAGTAAACCTATTTTCACATCAGGAAACTTATTTTTAAACTCCAAATAAGCTTCATTTAATGGACATAGCAATAAACGCTTTTGTGGATTTATGCTGAAATTGCTTATATTTTCTTTATTGTACATATATAATTTTTATAAAATCTTAAAAAGTTCATTTAATAATAAAATATTTGATATTTAACATAAAAAAAAATCTCTTAGTTTATAACGCCATTTTGATAATTTTCCTTCAGAACAAAAAAATCTGATTCCCGACAGTCATAACCCCAACGAATTTTATCTTTAAAACAAAAAATATCGCTAGTCCTAAACTTTCACAAGTTGTTAGATATAAAATAAGCTTCAGTTTAGTTTAAAAAAAAAAGGTGTAGCGCCATCTTTTCTTCAATTACACCGTTTTTTTCTTATGTTACACCGTTAAAAATTATTTCAAAAAATTAACAGTACATTTTTAAAAACTTTGATTTAATACCCATTCAACGACATATCATCTATGAAAATCGATTCAGTAGTTTTTCTATAATCGCTCGTCCAAATGCACTCACATCACAAAATAACAAAAAATTGAGGGGCACCCTGTGAAGACCCCTGGTCGAAAAAAAAATTCTAAGAGAACTTGTTTTTTTTATTTATGAAAGACTATCTATAAACAAAAAATAATCAAAATAAAAAGGGGTCAAGTAAAAATTTCCCAAAAATGTGCTGAACTTGCGTGAAATTGCTCATATGATAATATTTTATATATTTTTATGGCCAAGCTATTATTTGTCGGTTACTGGGCCAACGTATAACCATGTTTGGGCCATGACTCTTTTATTTTCTCTGGTCCATGAATGCCAGCTATTTATTGTCCATAGTTATCATCCAGTAAAATTATGTTAATTTCCCAGTTATGGTTGCCAGTACTTGGTCATTACAGCGTTTCTGGTCGCCAGTAATGGGAAATTGCTGGACCAGTTGTACAACCTTGTATTGGTTGTTTCAAAATTTTGGAAAAACTAGCTGTAAAAATTATAATTAATGTACCGATCACCTACCCTTCAGCACTTTTTTATAAAAAATTTAAACTTTTAACGCTTATAAATAAACATCAACTGATTCTAGCAATTTACAATATGGCTAACAATCTTAGTGGACATGATTGTAAGCTATTGAGGGTAGGCGAATGACATGAACATTTGTTTGAGTATTTAAAACAGTGTAACTGAAGTTTGGATGGAATATTACTGCTTTCATTTATTGAAAACTTAATGTGTTGGAAAGGTTGATTTCGATTAGAGTAATAAATATATTTTTGGCTTTGAGCATACTCGACTACCCAGGTATTTGTATTAACTACCCTGGTTATTTGATTTGATTTTAAACAAGCAATCAAAAGATCCCTAAGCTTGAATTAATATTGATTGGAACGTAGAACCTAGGACCTTTTAGGACTTAAAGAATCCTAGGTCTTAAGGGATTATATGTGTTGTTGTAAATCATATTGTAAGCCCTGTTAAACAACACATTTTATTAAAAAAATATCAGTCAAAAGTAAATTCATGTAATTCAGGCCGAGTGAACAGCATTTTTGAAATAAGCTAAATCTTATTCTTTTCAACCAAAATCTTGTACCTTTGTTTCTGGTATTCTTAGGAAATATATAATCTGTTGTTTAGTATATTGAACGAAATTATATGATCATGCAGAAGATGCTGGTAGATAAGACTCTATATGGAATTATCGTTAACGAGAATTATTTCCTTCTGATAACGCTAGGTAGCGATCTTAATAAATTGGAATTATTTTTTTGATGATTAATATTGGGGCAAATCTTAACATCTTCTATACACTAAACAAACGCACATTTTAAAGGGAAGTTATTGTATTTTCTTTTTATTGTGTTCTACAACTGATGACATTCAATAGAGGTTTTTAATAATTGCATTACTAAAATAGTATTGCCGATGTTGCTAGTGTAAAAAACGCTTGTATTGAATACTCTAGTCTTTTTACTGGCTGAAATTTATAGAACAAATGGTTAGTTATTTATAAAACAAATTTACAAAACTAATTTTTGCATAGAACAAGCTTCAGTTTATTTGAATTGACTTCGTAAGAGATATTTACAGAAACTTAAATATATTAACCCTACACGTTTACACTCCTACAATATCTTAACTTTTCTAGATATGTTTGATTTCTTTTTCAAATACCCGGGTTACCCTCAGATAACCCTGGCGTAACTCGGATATTTTAGAAACTATCCCACCCGGGTATTTTAGAAATTAGATACTCGACTACCCGGGTACTTGCAAAGTCGAATAATTTGGATACCCTATAGTATTGATGTTGTATAAATGTTTGGTGATATTTTTCGTAATATTTTTTGTAATTAGTTTTTTATGTTTCTTTATTTTAAAGATTAACAAACTTATTTAACTAATCTATAGTAACATTATAATTTTCTATGGATTTGAGTAACTAATAATTACTTCGGTCTGAAAGACCTAAGTATTACATTCATAAGCTAAAAGTGAAATTCTTACCCCCACTTTTTTGGCATTTCTCAACGTTTTAGGACCTGATTCTATATAAGCAAAAAAAATGTATGTATGTCTGTCGGCCGTCCGGCCGGCCGTCTGTCCGGCCGTCACAACCTACGAAATCTAAAAAACCGCTAGACGGATTTCCAATTTTTTTTTTTCTACAAACAGGGGAAGAGCCAAAAGGACGATGTGTTCGAAAAACGTACCGGAAGGGTGTCAAAAAATCGTCAAGTGTGTCAAAACAAGGAAATTTGTATATTTTTTGCTAATAAAACTTTCATTTTAAGTGATTACGAGTAGGAACATTGAATTTGGAGAAACCTTGATGGTCGGGATTGGTATGTGAGATCAAAATCTAGATTATTGCATTATGAGTTTGTCAAAAAAATGTTGTCAAGTGTGTCAAAAGAAAAATTTTTTATTATTTTTTTACCCAATTTTTTTGAAAAAAATAAAATGAATTATTTGTTTGAAATAAAATTTTATTTTAATATTATTGAGAATTATGGCATTATAAGTTTGTCAAAAAAATGTTGTCAAGTGTGTCAAAAGAAAGATTTTTATTTACTTTTTTACCCAATTTTTTGGAAAAAATAAAATTAATAATTTGTATGACATGAAATTTTATTATTACTATAGAGGATTATGGCATTATAAGTTTGTCAAAAAAATAATGTCAAGTGTGTTAAAAAATTATTTCATTTACTTTTCTAGCCCATTTTTTGGAAAAAAAATGTAGCTGTTTTTATGACGTAAATGTAATTGAAAATGAAATTGGCCATGGAAATTTTTGAATATGTTATAGTTTTTGAAAAATTTTTGGAATTTTGAAAAAAATTTGTATATATGATGTTGTAATAATTTTTGCAACATGTTTAGAATATTTGAAAAAGTTTTAATTTTTGATTTTGTAAGAATTTTTGGAATATTTTTAGAATTTTGAAAAATTTTTAATTTTTGATTTTATTATAATTTTTGGAATTTTGAAAAATGTTTCAATTTTTGATTTTGTAATGATTTTTGCAATATTTTTAGAATTTGGAAAACCTTGAATATTTAAGAATTTTGGAATATTATTGGAATTTAGGAAAAGTTTAAATATTTGATTTTATTCTAATTTTTGGAATATTTTTGGAATTTTGAAAAAAGTCTGATTTTATTTTATTTTCACAATATTTTTGGAACTTTGAAAGAAATGTGATTTTGTGATTTTGAAATATTTTCTCAGAACGCTAGATGGAGAGGTTTTTGTGTAGTTTGCTGATTGTAGAATCTTTTCACTAAATTATGTTAATATATGATCTGTTATAATTTTCCAACAACGTATTGAAGTTTCGTGTTAGTTTTGTAATACATATCTAAACAGAGATAAAAAATCCATGTTCTTTAACAAAGAGTTATCTTTGATATACATCGCTACTCAAAGCTAAAAACCGTGTCCTCATAAAAGTTTTTTGCCAAAAACTATATCAAAATCCTTAACCCAGACCGAAGTCTTGATATCTCAGTGCTGTGAAATTATAGCCCCTCCATATTTTATAGTATATAATTCTGTAAATTTCTTTTAAAAATAAATAAATGAAGTAACGTAAGTAAGTTTAACGTCTCACAACAAAAACTTCGGGTTCGCATTATGGTCTTTGGTGACAAGATTTCATATTAGGTTCTGAAACCAAAAGTATTACAAGTCCTAGGTCCTTAGCATGACTATATAAGTTATAAAGAACAATACTGAAATACCTGTATTTATATGTGTAGATAAAAGCAATTAATTTAAGTTTGAAATATCATAAGAACATACGGTTATAATTATGCAGCCCTGGGAGGCCATCTGTAGATAGGAAACGAATTCGAAAGACCACAAAACCCATCAATCATTCATGACATGATGATTCGTTACCTTAATCTCTTCAGATTTAATTAAAACATCTTTTTGTCTTATCTTATCTGTATCTTTTGAATGGTTTAAACATTAAAGTTTTGCTTAATATGTGAAAACAGCTCTCATCATATATATTTAGCAAATAAACAGAGAATGTTATATTAAAAAGTTGGTTTGACCAACAACTAAATTTGTTTCATTAGCTTTCTTTACAACCTTATATTTTAATCAATAAACAAAATTTTCGATATTTTTCTTTAACAGACAACAGAAAAACAAAACTTATGTAAATTTACCACAAGGTTTTGTTTACGTTGTTCATTATGTAATTGGGAAAATATTACACGTACAAACCCTTGTTTATTTGCTATTTTTTATATTTCCTTTTTGGGCTTAAACTTATTTAGTGTAAGTAATTGAAACTGTAAAGCTGTAGGAGGATACTTGAATGTTTTCAAATAAAAATTAAAAAAATATGTAACTCTTGTGTGTTAATTGTACTCTTTGCATATGTTTTGATGGTACGAGTGCTCAAGTCAGGATTGTAGATTTTCAGCAAATGTGATTTTTTTGTGGCATTCATGCTCCATGTAGGATTTTTGTCAAGCTAATCAGTTTCAAATATTCACCACATTGTTTTACCGACTGTTTTAAGGTCGTTTATTACGTCCGTCTCCTACTGCAGCCGTAGGCAATTTTGGTGTCGCACTCACTGAAGTCCATTTTGTAATTATTCTAGACTATGAATCGGCTCGTACAACATGCCCACACCAAGCAATCCTTTTGGAATGTATATAACCTATTATATCCAGACCCTCCGGAAGGTTTTTGATCACGAGGTTATATCGGGTACAGAACTGGAACTCTCTCTGAACTCTCATCGGATCTTACGTTTACATACAGGTAAATGCGATTCGTCATCTTGAGTACCCATACAAGTTTATACAACTGGTCCAGTGATGGTCTATTACTGGTAACCAGTAATGCAGCAATGGCTAGGTACTGGCAGCTATGGCTGGGTCATTAACATAATTTTACTGGATGATAACTTCGGACAATAAATGGTTGCCATTTATGGGCCAGAGAAAAAAAAACAACAGCAATGTCCCATACAAGGTTGTATAGTTGGTCCAGTAATGAAGCGATAATGATGATCAGTATTGCAGCGATGGCCGCGTACTGGCAACAATGAGTTAAATGATTATGATTAAAAAAATATAAAATATTATTGTATACGCAAATTTAAATAAATTAAATACAAAATAATTAAAATAAAATAAAAATGTCTAATGAAAAAAAAATTTACAACTTATGTATATCAACCTCATCAATATTATCATAGCATTTTAGCCGAGAAGCGATAACTAAACTATAGGTGAAAATTTTTCAAATGCGTATTTCTAAAACGGGTATTACTCTATTGAATTTTAACCAAGTGACATAGATCGTGCAATTCTTGGTTGCAGTACTGGCCTTTTAGCAATAACCAATTAATGTTTACCATTAACCAGCCATTGCTTGGCCATTCAAAATAAACTGTACTGGCTATTTTCCATAGACCGTAGATTGGCCAATTGGTATGAAAAGAAACAGATGGCCGTGCGAAGCTTCGTCTTCCGACCATCGTCAAAATTTCTTTTATTTTTAGAGCAGTAGTGTCCCCCGGCATCATTGCTCTTTATTCTATTACAATATCCAGGTTATTCTCTCGTCTGGTCCTCTTGGTTTCTTTTAACAATGAGCATGATTGGATTTTTGGTAATGTTTTTTATTACCGTTTTATTCTGAATTGTTTTTAAAATGTTGCTTATTGTTGCTCGTGCTGTTAGTCTGTATTACTGATTGCTTGCAGATTTTGATTTTGTGATACTGTTGGTGTTTGTGTTACTGTTGTTTACATTTTTTGTTTAAGGTTCTGTTGTTTTGGTCGGGATTCCGTTTGCTGTTGGGTTGGTGTTTGTTGTTTGTTATTTTGTGTATGTTCTAATATTAAATCGTTGGTACGAAATTGTTTGGTTGTTGTTCATTTTGTTCTAGTTGTTGTTGATTTTGCCATCCTTATATTTGGTTCACAAATGCATTCTCTTTAAATATTTGTTTTGGATTTTAGTGCACTTGTGTTGATAATATTTGGCTCGCATAAGAATTCTGCATGTCGAATGCTATTATTTATTTATTTATTTATTTATTCATTAGTTACTGTCCTTGAACCTGTCGGTTCGTGGGGACTGTATACAAAAATTAAACAGGAATATAAACAAAAAGTTCAAATAGTGTTGTGTGAAAAAAAAAACAATTAAAAACTAAAACAATAATAATAACATAAGCTACTATCAAGTGGAGCAATGGGAAACATAGGGTCTGTTTTTTAATTCAACCGGGTCGTGTAGAGCTAACAGATTTCAGTATTTCGTGTATTTCGTGTTGAAATTTTGCCATTTTGACAAATCGTTATAAAGTTGTATGTAATGAATTTTAGAAATTATAAATCATGAATTAAAATTTATTACAATAATAATAATTAAATTATAATAATAAAAACAACTTAAACTCAACACAAAACCATCTTTATGTGCAATAAAAAACAATTATTTTAAGCTTTCGAAATACAAACCACCTGATTTGAACTGTCACAATATTTTCAAACAAAGCTAAAATAATTGTTATTGAAAAAGCAATTTCAATAACCATGACTACATAGGAATTTATCTTTAATAATATTGAAAACTTCATTTTTAACTAAAACCCTAATATTTTAAAATGTTTAGTTTGATTAATTTTTGTAACTAATAGTTAAAAATATAAATTAATTTCTAATAATATAACAAATTATTTAAACATAATAAATAATTCATATGAAGCAATTTTTTTGTAATAATTTACATGATTTACTGGAGCATTCGGAGTAAATTCGACAACACCGTGTGTTACACCAATCGAATTAAAAAAAGAAGAACGTCAGTGCAAGTTTACACAGGTTTTATTTAAAAACAAAGTTCACAGGCTGAATTTACACTACTCCACACCGGTTGAATTAAAAAACAGACCCATAATTAGTAAGTAATTATAATTCCTCACAATTAAAAGTTTAAGAAGCAATAACAATTAGAAAAAAAAGTACTGATTAAAATTATTAGAGATGATTAATAAAATAACAAAATTAAATTTACTAGGAGGGTCCGGCGTGCTTCGCTATGCTTATAAATAAAGTGTTTGCGTAGACATTTTGTTGACGTAGAAGCAATGATTTCAAAAAGTGGTAATGAGAAATGCTAGCATATAATTTTTAATTTTTCTTTTTAAATATATGAATGAAAAATAATCAGAACTCTAGCTGATCAGCTCGGATATATGAAATATTAGCGATCAAATAAGTTTTCATTAAGTTTATTTGATCTCTAACTTATTTGATCGCTAATTTTTCATATATCCGAACTGATCAGCTAGAGTTCTGATTGTATTTCATCCATATATTTATAAAGAAAAATTAAAAATTATATGCTAGCATTTCTCATTACCACTTTTTGAAATCATTGCTTCTACGTCAACACAATGTCTACGCAAAAACTTTATTTATAAGCGTAGCGAAGCACGCTGGGCTCCCCTAGTAATAATAAAAACACAAAGAAAAATAATATGCCATTCACAACATACATTTCATCATTAACACCATAATACTTAAATCAAAGAAAATCAAAGGAAAATAATAATAATAATAAAAACAAAGAAAAATAATATAAACTCACTCATACCATTATCACGTCGAATCAATTCTATCTCCATCTGACAAATTTAACTAACACATGAATTTTAAAATGATAAATACCACGTGCAATTCATTTCTTCATTCACAACATTCATAGAAAAATATTACGTCTATCTACTCCAATAATTAAAAAACAAAGAAAAATATTACGTCTATTCAATCCTAAATCAATTCATAAACTAAATTGAAATTTGAAAAGAAAATATAAAATACTAAATTTTATTTTTTTATATTCATTTTTTTATATTCTCTTAAAGCAGGCTACAGACCTTCAATCAATTTGTCAATCAATTGAAAACGAAAATAAACGAAATGAAATTTAGGGGATTTTTACACAAAATTTTATTTCGTTTGTTTTCGCTTTCGAATTGATTGACAAATTGATTGAAGGTCTGTAGCCTGCTTATCGTTTTTGTGAAAAAAAAAATATAAACTTGGGCAATTCATTTGCATATTGTATGTGGGAGGCTGTTAAATTCAAAAATACATTTTAATTCATCTATAACTTTTTTATTTATGATCCGAAAAATTCCAAAAAGCTTTAAAATCTAAGTTACACTACTATCAGTTATCAGTGAAAATTTGAAATGAATCAAAATTCGAATAAAAAAGCCTTAGGCTGTACAAAGTTTTTTTTAGCGTATTCTTCAGCCCCAGCTAGATTAAAAACACCCGCATTTGATGGATCCACATCGTATCAAATATTTAAGATGCAATTTGAGATAGCAACAACTGGGGTAGATAACCAGCAAAAAGCAAATGCGCTTATATTGGCATTGAAGGGACCTGCTGCTGAAATTTTGCAGACACTATCAGCGACAGAACGTGATTACAGCAAGATTATGGAGGCCTTAGAAGTAAGATACGGGGAAAGTCATATGCAAGCTCTCCATCGCATGCAGCTCAAGACACGAAAACAAGGAGTCAGCGAAACCTTGCAAGAATTAGAGGCTGACATTGTGAGACTGGTTAATCTATCATATCCGAATTATAACGCTGAACACCGAGATGAACTGGCAGCTGATACATTCATCAATGCTCTTCGAGATGTGCAAATGAGAAACCAGCTTTATCTAAGCGGAAAGAAGCTACCTGCAGAAGTCTTAGCATTGGCCCTGCAAATGGAAGCTGGAAAAAGAGCGTACGGTTCAGATAGAGTACGTCAGATGGAAGTTACTGAAGAACCTATAAAAGCAGCGCTTGATGAAGTGATCATGCGTGTCAAAAGTTTGGAAGATAAACCTGAACGAAATCAACGAAGTAGATCTAGCAGAGTAAGATGCTGGAACTGTGGGAAGTTGGGGCACATCCGAAGAGAATGTAAATGGGAGCCACACCCGGAAGACAGAGGCCGCGTTCCGGATTCGGGAAACTAGATTGTGCCAGTTTTGAAGGGCGAAAGCTGGCTCAATTACAATGCCCTACATTGGTGGTATCACAAGTAAAAAGAGAAAATAGTAGTCTAGTCTTAGAGGCAACCGTTGGAAGCAGATCGTGCATGTTGACTTTGGACACAGGTGCTTCGAGATCAATAGTGCGTCCAGATGTGGTTTGTGATAGTCAGATCGATACAGCAAGACGATTCACCCTAAAAACAGCTACGGGTGCAACAGTTCTAGTTCATGGAGAAAGCGACCAAGAGGTTCACCTTGGAGGAAATTCATTTAGGCACCGATTTATTGTAGCAGATATAGAAGATGACTGCATAATTGGGCTTGACTTCATGAAAGAATACAATTTTATATTAGATCTGGGAAGCCACGTACTGAGATATGGAAACACAGAAATAGTGCTAAACGCCACCAACGACAATCCTGAGGTCCGTGTTATTAGTGACGGACCAACTGAGATCCCGGCAAAATCTGAGAAAATCATATGGACTAAGCTACTAGATAAAAGTGAAACTCCAAACGTTAATAAGTTAGCACGTGTAATACTCATAAATTTTTTCAAGTGTCAAGTTTTCAGCAGAATTGAAATAAAATAAAAGAAATTGATAATTTTTTTTATCATGTTCGGAAGGCCAACCAAAGAAATTGGGACAAGGATCTTCCGTTATTCTTGATGGCCTATCGTAGCGCAGTGCACGATACGACAAGTGAAACGCCAGCGAATATCATGTTCGGAAGAGAACTACATCTTCCTAGTGACATCGAGTTTGGCATCCCTGGAGGTCTGGTATCCACGAAAACAGATTATGTGGGACAACTAAGGGAGAAGATGAATAAAATCCATCAGCAGGTTCGAGACCACATTAAGATTGCCAGTGACAAAATGAAAACCAGGTACGACATAAATGCAAATAGTGGCGGTTTTCAAGAAGGAGAATTGGTATGGCTATACAACCCCAGAAGAACTAAGGGAAGATCACCCAAGCTGCAGCCAGATTGGGAAGGCCCATATAAAATAATCAAACGAATTAATGATGTTATCTACCGCATACAAAAGGGACCCCGTACCAAGATGAAAGTGATACATCTGCAAAGGTTGGCACCGTACCAAGGTAACAGCACCAATGCGATATCTGATATTGTTCGGGACGAACAAAACTAAATGGAGGGCAATGTAATAAACTTCGTCCAGAATGGGTTAATTTTATTTACTCATTCATTAATTAAAAGTTAACTCCTTTTTCAATCTTTTACTTGTATTGCAAATTGTATTGCATAAATTAATGCAAATTAAATTTGTTATACAAATGTTTACATTAATGAATTAAAAGGAGTTACCTAATACATTTTGCATAAATTAAATTTGAGTTCGCTAATACAAATGCAAGTATGAATGAAAACAGGTGTGGCCTATTGTACAGACAGACTAGATGTACAGACTACGTAGTATTGATTTCTAGTGGATTATAGAAGTTTCGATTTATTTATTTTTCGATATAAATAAGCAAACAAAAATATCAGATGGTCAGTTTTCATTTTGCAATTAAAAGTGTTTATAAATATTCGCAAGTATAAGGAATAATCGGTGGTACTTGAGCCTGGGTATTAATAGTGAAAGAATTTGAACCTAGTGGAATAGTAAATACAGATTTTACGATTCCGACTCTCATTGATTCAAATTGTGGAAAGCGGTGAAATTTATGGTACATAAATTGGAGACCATAGAATTTATTGTAATTAAAATCGGAAGTTGCTGTAATTGGTTGATAAATAAAGTTTGAGATTCTGTTAACCAAAGATCTGTCTTTTTACTGTCGTGTTTGTTCAATAATCTAAAAGAACCAACGAAGAGTCGTTACAATATAAGATAAATTAGAAAAGAAATTTGATTTGAGTTTTTCATGCTGTGCTGTATTCTCAATTTTCATTTCAAGACAACTCGTTGTAGAATTTGATTGCACCAAATAAAGCTGAAAGTTCACCATAACTCTGAGAATAAATTTTTATATTTCTTATCAAGAAACCACTACTCAGCTACTATTATAGCCTGAGTCTAGAAAATTTATTTTGGTATTAGAGAGGATTAATTTTATGATGATATTATTATAGTAATTAGCTGCATTTAATTTATCTTGTAATGACAGTATTTGATATTTTTAATGAATTTTAACAGTTGATGTTCTCCAATTTAAGAAAAATAAATTCTTTATAGCACGATTTTGTAATATTTGTAGACTTTGAAGTTTTTCTTTATAATTATCACCCCATATCACAATTCCATAGAAAATGTACGGTTGAACCATTAAGTAAAATATATTTTTTCTTAAATCCGTTGGTAAATTATATTACTAATTTTTCTAAATATACCAGCTAAAGGCATTAATTTGGTTTTTATGTGTTCAAATTGCAACCTCCATTTCATATCAATGTCAAAATATATTTAAAGATTTTTAAAATTTACTTTTTCAATTTTTCAATAAAATTTCATTAAAATTTTGAAAAAGTTCAATAGAGTTATGAGTTACAAATATGTCTTCATATCTTTTGGGGACTGACGTCCACCCTATACTATGTCACAAAGTCTCAATTTTATAAAATCTTCCACCCCACCGTATAAGTCACGTCAGAAAATTTAATAAAGATTACCAAATGTAAAGACGTAATTTTATGAAATAAAATTTTTTTCTACAACCATTTTTGATACCCTACCCTAACCCTCACAGGCAACAGAATGTACAAAATTAAGGACTTCCCATAATGCGTTACAATGTTTACTGCTACTACCTTACTGCTACAATTAAGATTTCTTCAGAACCGTTAACACATTTAATATTTTCACTTTTTTTGCTTCTGCTTCTACTTTCGCACATTCTATGGATGGAGCAGGAGGTCTGAAGCACAAACAACGAGTTTAGGTTAATTGGCTTGAATGTTTTTCATTTTTCTTATTTAAATATATTCGTCGTTTTCAAGATATTAGAAGAAATTGACCAAATAATAGGCAAACAAACAACGAGAAGATAGATGAAATATATTACACTAGATAGACTAGATATATAATTTTCGAAAATCGCCCAATCCACAAAAAAGTGAACATGAGGATGAAATTTTATATTTCTTTGTATATGGTTGAAATTTTGCATACTACCCGTAAAACAATTTTGGAAAAATGCATGAAATGTTGACTAATTGTGCATGATACAATAAGTCTGTGCACTAAATTGTTAAAATACATGACATGCACATGATATGCGCCATATCATGCACATGTTGTAAAATGCCTTAGCACATATACGCACAGACATTTCAGACTCATTTGCATCAAATGTGCACTAAAATGTTCTCAATATGTTCATTCACAGCTTTGCAGCTATGTATACATTTTTCAGACACATGTTGACGGCATGTGCATCACCACATCACCAGATTTACAGAAAAATCGTACTTTGTTCAAGAAATTTTCAGCTTCATTTTAGACACAAATGCACAAATAGACACTTGTGCATTTACATGTTTTAAGATGAGTTTACAAAAGATACATAAATTATCTGTATACTTCTTAGAAACATGTTTATTACAATAGAAATATCATAACCTTATGCTAACAAATGTGTAGTCATAACACAGCCGCTGTTATAGTCTTTAAGCCACGAAGCGATAACTAAAGCATATAATTTTGTAAAGTATGTATGCCTGAAATGGTTAGAACTCTAGTGAATTTTAACTAACTTAAATTTATATAGTTCGTACACAAGTATATTCGCATTTCGTCTACATGTATATAGGTAATTTTGTAAACATTTTTCCTGCCAATTTTATAAACAAATGCACAAATATAAAATTACACGGTGAACGTTTGTTTAAACTTAACAGGTATAACAGGTATACATGTATACAAAATGTGCATAAAACATTTTGTTTAAAGTTCTATGCACATTTTGTATACATGTTGACATGATCTTATAGCGGACATATAGCAACATAGCAACATAAAGCGGACACCACTTCATTTAAACCAGTTAAAGAGTTAAAGAAACTGGAAAAAATAAGTTATGGCCGTCATATAACTACGAAGCTTAAAAGCATATTTAAACGTTTTAAGGTAGATTTAGTAACGACGGCCGATCAAAAACTGTCCTCTGTCCTCACAAATAATAAAGAAAAGATTCCGAAAAACAAGAAAAATAGAGTTTATAAAATTAATTGCCTAGGATGTAGTAAAAAGTATATAGGATTATCAAAAAGATAAATACACACAAGGTTCAAAGAACATACAAATGTCCAAATTCGCTATGGAAAATCAGCCGTAGCAAACCATATTGTGGACAACAACCACAAAATTGATATTACCAATTTAAATCTAAAACACAAAGTTCGAGATTCGCAAATTAGAAATAATAGAATCTTACTACATACAGCAAGAAAAAGAAGAAAACTTTATTAACAACAACAGAGGTCCAGTTTCCAGCGCACACTTTAATATCAGAAAATAAAACCCATTTCTTTAAACATTTAATATCCGTATATTAATTTTTCACTAATTAGTTTTTTTAAGTCCCAGGTAAGAATTAGCTATTGAGCCAAGCCTGGGCTAAGTCCGCGCCACAGCTTTTGGGGTTTGGGCCAGACTTAACATTTTCAAACGGCCCAAGCCTGGCCCAAGCTTGGAATGATGTCCTGGGGCCAAGACTGGCAAACCAGACTTGGGCCAAGTCTGGCAAATTAGACTTGGGCCAAGTCTGGCATATCAGACTTGTGCCAAGTCTGGCAAATTAAATATTACATTGATTAAATATTTCGTGAAATATTTCAAAAATATAAATTTCATGAAACTTACAATCACTATAACAATGCATTACCAGCTGGTGAATAACGTGTAATATAATAAATTGAATCTTGGTTCAATCTAGGCATTTACAACTGGCCCTATGTTTATTCAAAAACAATGTTTATTCATTATTAAGTTTAGTTTAGAAACAATTATCCCAGAGGAAAGACTCTTATTTTTAGAGTTTGAAAATATTAGGATATTTAAATAAAAAATGTTAAAGTGTATAAGACGAATTGTTTTAATATATTATGTTTACATGATTTAAAAATGTTAAATGAAAACAACTAAATTTTAAATACACACTAGAATATTTTCAAAAAAGTACAAAGCTAGTCAAAATTTGCACGAAATGTGCACCTACTCGTGCACCATGCACATAATGTTTGTCGGGCCAACTTTTAAAAGTTTACTATTTCATATTTATTGAAAAAAATTGAATTTTTGTTGAATTAACATATTTATTTTAATTAAAGTGACATACATTATGTTTGTCTGAAATACACTGAGCCAAAAAGCTTCACGTTTCCTTGTCTATATCCAACTATCCACTGTCCACCCTATACTATGTCACAAAGTCTCAAATTTTTTAAATCTTCCACCCCACCGTATAAGTCACGTCAGAAAATTTAATAAAGATTACCAAATGTAAAGACGTAATTTTTTGAAATAACATTTTTTTCTACAACCATTTTTGATACCCTACCCTAACCCTCACAGGCAACAGAATGTACAAAATTAAGGAGTTCCCATAATGCTTTACAATGTTTACTGCTACTACCTTACTGCTACAATTAAGATTTCTTCAGAACCGTTAACACATTTAATATTTTCACTTTTTTTGCTTCTGCTTCTACTTTCGCACATTCTATGGATGGAGCAGGAGGTCTGAAGCACAAACAACGAGTTTAGGTTAATTGGCTTGAATGTTTTTCATTTTTCTTATTTAAATATATTCCTCGTTTTCAAGATATTAGAAGGAATTGGCCAAATAATAGGCAAACAAACAACGAGAAGATAGATGAAATATATTACACTAGATAGACTAGATATATAATTTTCGAAAATCGCCCAATCCACAAAAAAGTGGACATGAGGATGAAATTTTATATTTCTTTGTATATGGTTGAAATTTTGCATACTACCCGTAAAACAATTTTGGAAAAATACATGAAATGTGGACTAATTGTGCATGATACAATAAGTCTGTGCACTAAATTGTTAAAATACATGACATGCACATGATATGCGCCATATCATGCACATGTTGTAAAATGCCTTAGCACATATACGCACAGACATTTCAGACTCATTTGCATCAAATGTGCACTAAAATGTTCTCAATATGTTCATTCACAGCTTTGCAGCTATGTATACATTTTTCAGACACATGTTGACGGCATGTGCATCACCACATCACCAGATTTACAGAAAAATCGTACTTTGTTCAAGAAATTTTCAGCTTCATTTTAGACACAAATGCACAAATAGACACTTGTGCATTTACATGTTTTAAGATGAGTTTACAAAAGATACATAAATTTTCTGTATACTTCTTAGAAACATGTTTATTACAATAGAAATATCATAACCTTATGCTAACAAATGTGTAGTCATAACACAGCCGCTGTTATAGTCTTTAAGCCACGAAGCGATAACTAAAGCATATAATTTTGTAAAGTATGTATGCCTGAAATGGTTAGAACTCTAGTGAATTTTAACTAACTTAAATTTATATAGTTCGTACACAAGTATATTCGCATTTCGTCTACATGTATATAGGTAATTTTGTAAACATTTTCCCTGCCAATTGTAGCCGACTTAACGGTAATCTGATTAACTTCCGAAAAAGTAAAACAGAAGTGCCATCAAATCTACTAAAGATTTATCCATCTGACTGTTTCACTGATCGCTCGATTTGCCGACTAAGCATCAGGGTGTTAATGGCGTGGATTTTCAGTGAGCCAGAGGATCTAGATAGAGCGATACATTAACAAAGAAACCAGAAAATAGTAGCTTTTCACACTCACAACTCCCCAGAAGCCATCCTTTATCTCATTGACACAACTTAGGACATATCAAATTTATTCGCTTGACAAATGTAAAACAAAACAATCAAAAGAAACAGTTTCATATAATAAATAAAAAAAAAACTTACTTTTTATTGCTAAGATCGTTTATTTCCAATCTTTCAAAAATTTAATTTGTTTTTATTTAAAGCAAATTTGTGAAAACTAAAACTTAACTAAATTAATAACTAAACTAAACTTATTTAAATTTTTATTAATATTAGAGTTAATTAATTTTGTTTTTTTTTCTCTTTTAATAACGGACAAAACATACATCAATAATAATTTTTTTTTGTTGCAATTTTTTTATTTTTCTGTTATCTTTTATATTAAAATTTTTTTTTTTTGTTTAATATATTTTTTTCTTTGATTATTTTTTCACGTATTTTGTATATCTTTTCTTTAAACAATGTGAAACACTATCTATGCACTATCATCACTAACATTTTTTTTCGTAATGTAGCAGTACGTGGCTGGTGGAATTTGCACTGCATGTATACATAATACGGCCTTCATAAAAACAACAATTACATATAACTCTTCTGTAATCTGTTTTGTCTATTCCATCAAACAATACGGCCTTCATAACAACAACAATTACATATAACTTTTTTGTAATCTGTTTTGTCTATTCCATCAAATAAATCCGCAGTTTATCAATTAATAATTAATCCTTATAGCAAATGGTATTCCAAACATTACTTCGTATTACACTAAACTAATTAATTGTACTCTTAGCATTAATTAATTTAAGAAATTTTAAATTCAAATTTTTCGAGCTTTGATAAAAAAAATCAAAATAACTAAATGAATCCCGAAACATACTGCAACGTATCTATATACACGAAACTAATGAATTGTACTCTTAACATTAATTTAATATAAGAAATTTAAATCCAAATTTGCCGAGCTTTGATTAAAAACTCAAAATAACTAAATGAACCCCGAAACATTCTGAAACGTATCTATATATACCTTCAAAACAAAAAAAAAATTAAACTTGTAAAAAAAATTAAATTTTGAAAAAAAAGTTAATAAAATTACAAATAAACTTGTATATGTAAATTTTTATCCATAAAAAAATTAAGAATATAACGCAGTGGCGTTACAATGTGTTGCGAAGTAGGAATTATAATATGTATCTCATCACAGCATTACATAAGAAGCTTTTAGAAGCTAGAAGAATATAACGCAGTGGCGTTACAAATCGTGTGGACGACTCACAACCCTGAGAAAGTCTCAGTCGGGCTTTTTGCTGAATAAATAGATGATAAAAGAAAAATTACATCCATTCACTCAAGTTTATGTTCGGATATCTTTTACATGAAAAGGGCCTATCATTTTTCCTTGCTGATTTTTAACGTTATAAGCGACGTTGCCAACCTTTGATATGATAGTACAAGGTATAAATTTAGGGGATAATTTAGAAGCAAATTTATTGCTGGCATCACTCTGAGCAAAGGATCTAACATAAACTGACTGACCAATAGAAAAGTCACGATTTCTTGAACGTAAATTATAATATTTAGCGGATTTTTCATAAGCATTCCGTAGATGCAGCTTAACTTGCTCTCGAATTAAACCTAAACGATCTGGTTTTGATAAAACATAAATTTCGTTTTCGTCACCACGAAATAATAACCTTCGTAAGTTGTAATCAGTTCCATGTAATGTCATATGCTGACCAAACGCCAGATAGTGTGGGGAGTGTTTTGTGGAATCATGCACCACATTTCGAATAGCTGCCGCTATTTCGTGGATATGAACATCCCAGTCGGTATGACTAGAATCTCCAATGTATGACCGGACGGCTGATAGTATGGTCCTATTTACACGTTCAGACGCATTGCTCTGTGGTGAATATACCGGCGTTCGTATATGACTCACTCCATATTTGATCAAAAGATTTTTAAACAATTTGGAAACGAACTGCTTGCCATTATCGCTTAGTATGAACTCGGGTACTGAAAACATCATGAATATCTCATTTTCCAAAAAAGTACAAATCAGAGAAGCTGAGGCTTCTCGAAGTGGCTTTAGCACAACAAATTTAGAAAAGTGGTCGAGCACAATTAAAATAAAAGAGTTTCCGCGCTTCGATCTAGGGTACGGTCCTAATAAATCTATGTACAACCTCTGAAAAGGTCGATCAGATTGAAACTGTTTTCCCATTTCAGGTCTGGTACAATAATTAACAGGCTTATTAATTTTGCATGTTTGACATTTACCTACGAACTCTCTGACATCGTGAGTCATTTTCGGCCAGTAAAATTGACGTCGTAGTCTCTCGAGGGTCTTTGCTGTCCCCATATGTGCAGCTGATGGTGGAACATGTGCTTGTTCAACTAAAGAATGAGTGAGTTGGTTTGGAACATACAATTTCCAAGTTGGTACATCCGATTCTATATATTGAGTCCCGACAGTAGGTAGAAAAAGCAGCTTATTCTCTTGTACTGAAAAGTTACAACAATCTGTCCCCAATTTTTGTATTTTGGTGATTTGGTCTTGGTATTCTGGTGAATCAAAAGCCGGTGAATCCAGATCTATATGAAGCGGCTCTACATTGATCGGTGTTGTTAAAGGTTTAGGTATAATGGAACCATTAGCTAGTGATGACAATTGTAGTTCTTCACAAAAAACACGAGATAGCGCATCTGGTACGATATTCACAGAACCTTTTCTATATCCGATTTCGAAATCAAAAGATTGGAGCTTTAAGCTCCATCTTGCTAAACGCCCGGTTAACTCCTTCTGAGTCATAAGCCATCGCAAGCTTGCGTGATCTGTGTATATCGTAAAACGATATCCTTCTATATAAGGCCTAAACTTTTTTACGCTTACCACCGCAGCATAACATTCCAACTCCGTAATCGAATAATTCCGCTGTGAGGAATTTAACTTTTGAGAAACGTATGCAATCGGACGTTCTGCTCCTTCTGCGTCGATTTGAAAAAGAACACTTCCAATACCAGTGGTACTAGCATCACATTGTATATAAAATGGATGTGTAAAATCTGGATTTGTGAGTACAGGTGCTGTTACTAAAGCACGTTTAAGATTATTGAATGCACAATTCGCTGCACTAGACCAATTGATCTTGGTACCTTTTTTTGTTAAATCGGTCAAAGGAGCGGAGATTGTTGCAAAATTGGCGATAAAACGTTGATACCAACCGCACATACCCATAAAACGCCGAATTTGTTTGGTAGTTTTAGGAATTGGATATAATTCAATTGCTTTGATTTTTTCAGGATCGGTACGTAACGTACCGTTACCTACTAAATATCCTAAATATTTTGTTTCCTTTAATAAAAATCTACTTTTCTCAACGTTAATTGTCAACCCTGCTTTTCTCAGTAAATCGGCAACTTTACGAAGTAATGCTAAATGCTCATTCATGGATGCAGAAGTAATTAACAAGTCATCCAAATAAACAAATACTCTGTCGTGTAGTTGATATGGTATTACCCGGTGCATAAGCCGACACATGGTTTGTGGGGCATTGCACAACCCAAATGGCATGACTGTAAATTGATATAGGGGTCTTCCAGGTACCGTAAAAGCAGTTTTGTCTCTTGATTGGGGATCTAGAGGAATTTGCCAAAAGGCGTCCTTAAGATCGATACTTGAAATAAATCGTGTTTGATCGAGTCGACCCAATAACCCATCAATAAGAGGCAAAGGATAAGCATCCTTGGTGGTGACTTTGTTTAGTTCTCTAGCATCAAGACACATACGAACTTTACCATTACTTTTTCGTACCAACGTGACTGGCGAGCACCAAGCACTATGACTTTCTTCTATAACACCTAAATCCAACATTCTGTCTAATTCATCATACATTAGCTTTTGCATTGCAGGTGAGACAGCGTAAAATCGCTGTTTAATTGGCTTTGCAGATCCTATGTCAATTGAGTGTGTTAGAAGATCTGTTTTTCCAAGCCCCAATACCGTGAATGAAGGAAAACTTTCTTTTATGTTGTCAAGTTCTGCTTGTTCTTTTGGCAACAAATTGTGGTAGGTGGATGTGTCTTCTTTAGCATTAGTGATTGATATTGATGATATTGTTGGACTAATTCCAAATGCGCTCCAAAAATCTATTCCTAAATAAAGGTTTTGTTCCAAAGATGGAGCAATATACAATTTAATCATTCGCGTTTCTTCATTAAATTGAACTTTTGCATATATGAACCCAAAAATTCTTTGACGCTGTCCACTAGCCGTGTTTAAGTATGATGGAAAGTTGTAAAATCTTGTGGATGTTTTGTTTAAATAGATTTCTGATCCAGCACCTAAAACGCTAATAGTAGCCCCACTATCTAACAAGCCTTTAAATTTAGTTCCGTTAACTATGACATCAGCATATGGTCTCTTGTCTTTCCAGTCCGTATTAATGACCGATGAAACGATGTTGGATTTGTTGGTTTTTCTTAGGTTCCAGTATGTTTGAGTTCGTAATTTACGTTTGGAATTATTAAATCGTGTACATGGAATGCTCGTCAAAACGAATTTGCTATTGCCTAACGAGTTTTGTTTATTAGTAGGAGATTCAGTAGAAAAATATGATTCTGAAGAGTTGATTGAACATGTTTCCAATTCTTTTATATTGGTGGTTTGCGTAAATTTGCAGCGTACGTCTTCATTCCACTGGGAGGTTGGGTCCTCGGGGTGCTGTGATTCCCAGATATCCACTGCCCCCTTGCTCTGTTTTCCGAACAGCGTGGGCATGCTGGAGCTATTGTGTCTTTTAGTCCACATACATAGCAAAACCAACCAGTAACTGGCAGGCGGCACTCAGTAAAAGCATGACCAAGTTGAGAACAATTAAAACATATGACGTTCTGTTCAGCAGTTTTATTTACTTGTGAGGTAGGGTTCAAATTCGATCGGTTGATTGTTTCGACTTGCGTGTTAGAAAACTGATCAACCAAGTGTCTATCTCTGTCAATAGCCATGGTATTATTATTGTTTACAGCAGAATCTAAAGAATTAACTCTTCGAGAGCTCAAATATCTATCGTTTTCGTAGGTATTATTCACACGTCGATTAGGTGCAAAATTATCTGGATCTACTTTGAGATTAGTCCATGTAGTTTCCCAGCTAGTGCAGCTGCTAATCAATTCACCTAAACTATCAAAATGGCGGTCGGTTAATTGGTACTGGAGACCGGGTCTCATATTTTTACGCAATATTTTAATAAGTTGTTTATCGGGATAAGATGTAGTTAATTGCAGAGTTAAACGAAATATATGCTGATAAAAGTCTAAAAATGATTCGTTAGGAAGCTGCTTACGAGATTCAATTTTATTTTCTATTTCTGCGTCTGGTCGTCTAATTTTGAATCTTTCTAACATTTTGTTTCTAAGGTCAAACCAGTTAGTGTTGGGGTTCTGTTGACGAAATGACCAGTACCAATGCCAAGCTACATCTTTAAGGATAAAACTAACTTCGGTCAGTAGTGTAGCAGGTGTAAGGTTCATCGCATGAGCTAATGTTTCCAATTGGAATAAAAAAAAATTGATTGAAATGCCATTAGGAGAACCATCAAAAGACAATCCACTTCTGGACAATCCACGATGTTCAGGTATGTATTTTATTTCCGCAGATCTTGATGGAATATAACTACTAGGATTTGGAAGATAATTAGAAGCACCATAAGTAAATACTGGGTTAGAAGAATGCAAAGGATTTGAATATGATATTTGAGGAGCATGATGTTGTGTGGCTGCAGAGCTGCTTAGAGTCGTTGGCACAGAATATGGAACATTATACGGAATACCATGGTTAGGAAAAGAGTTAATTCCAAAGCGGGTGCTTCCAAGCTTTTAGGTTGAAGCTGTGGTACATTAAATTGTGCTTGCGAAGATGATGGTTGAACTACATAGTTTCCGGATTGAGAAACATTTGGGAATGAAACCTTTGGAGTTTTTGGTTTTTCATCGGTTCTAAAACGATTGTCATTTTTCATATCCAACAACTGCTGAGTTAATTGTTTAATTTGCAGCTGCAAATCTATTATCTCAGAATTGGGATCTAAAACCTGCGATCCACTGTTAGGAGAAATGATTTCTGTACCACTTGGCTGATGTGCGGTAAGATTTAGGCCTATTTCTACTAATTTTGCAGCCTCTATTGACTCATTCAGAGTACCCGAATCTTTAAGATATGGTTCGATACTAGCCAGTAATTCTTCACAGCATTGAAGGGTAGATTTAGCATCACCAGAATATGTTTTCGAGGTGCTAGCGCGTTCTAATCTATTTGCAACATGCAACAAACGTGACTCAATTATTCGTGCGAACTGAAGTTGGTCAACTGGGTTTTGATCCAATATATCACTAATATTTGTTTGAAGATGTTTTAACTTTGTACGACATATATCTATCTCTAAATTCGGATGCTTGGCTGCCTTGGCATGCATTTTAAGTGGTTTTGCTCGTTTTTCATCTTCCTCGGAAATAACTCGGTTTTGTAATACTTGAGCGGCAATAGGATCGTCAATTGATATATCGCGTAGCTCACATTCTAAATCAAATTCATCCCGTTCTAACAAAAACACATTCATGATGAGAAGATTTGTGTTGAATATTAAAGTAAACTAACTATCGATTTATTGTAAAAATCGATGTATCTTTATTATAATAGAAAAATATTGATACAAATAACGTCAAGGAAATAATAAAAAAAAATCAGAAAGATGGTATAGTATATTTCAAAAAAATTCCAAGGCAGAGAAAGAAAAATTTTGTTCAAATTTCGAATATATTTTTTTAAAAAAAATCATGTAATGAAATTAAATGAACAATTTAATTACAATTGATTAGTTTAACAGCTTTTAGATACGATAAGCTCGGAAAGAGGAAACAAAAAAAATTTGAATTCAATTTGGTTCTTATATAAAAAAAAATAACCTAAACTAACAAAATATAAAAAAAAATTGAAATTATTTATAAATTTGTATTTAGCATAACAAAACTCAAAAGTATTCTTGATCCAAAATATAACTTAAATTCTAAAGAGGGAAAAAAAATTTAAATATATGTATAAATATGTATGTATATATAAAATATAAAATCCTAACAATAATAAAACTGTATCTTTTGTTTCTAACTTTCGTTTTCTCATGAAATGCGAGATAAACGATAGCTTCCAAGTATGAGTTGCAAGTGTGAACACTAATTGAAGATATTCTGGACCATATTAATTTGAAATTAATTTCGAAAGAACGAAAAACCATCAAAAGAGAAATGGTCCAGAACAAAAAAAAAAAATCTTTTTCAGAATTAAATTTAAATTTAAAAACTAAATTTGAAAAATATATTTTACAACGATTGGTTCATTACTGGACTTAGGAACCTGTTAAACTAGAATGATAAATAAAACCTAACAGTAGAATTGAGAATAATAACTACAGACCATCAACCCGTGATTCAAACTGATAAACTAGATATCCTTAAGTTGATAATCTGCAATTCAAATAATCAATAAATTACTGTTACCAATACGTATTGCATTCTAACTCTTGTATAAAGTGAAAGCAAAGTTATTGGATAAACAGCATCAAAACAATCCAAGTTTGGAAATCGAAAGAAAAGAAAATCTAAACTCAACACTTAGTAGTGTATGGAATTAGTTTCAACCTTTTTGTATCCATAACAAAATACAAGGAAATATAAAATGTTTACTCGGATACACATATTTGATTAAATTATCTCAAAAAACCCTGTCCTATAATAAATCCAGTAACGAAACATAAACTAAATCATTTACAATACAAATAAATTCATACTAACAAAACTCTTCCTGGAAAATTTGTAATTAACGATTACTGTAAAAACATACATTGTATTTCAACTCAATTTACACTAGCGAACAATATCTTGTTTTCACAGCAATAGAAATAAAAAATGTAAAACAAACACAAAGATAAAACCAGTTATTCTTCCAGAAGTTACAAGTACACAATTTGAGCTAAATACCTACCATTGGGCGCCACTGTAGCCGACTTAACGGTAATCTGATTAACTTCCGAAAAAGTAAAACAGAAGTGCCATCAAATCTACTAAAGATTTATCCATCTGACTGTTTCACTGATCGCTCGATTTGCCGACTAAGCATCAGGGTGTTAATGGCGTGGATTTTCAGTGAGCCAGAGGATCTAGATAGAGCGATACATTAACAAAGAAACCAGAAAATAGTAGCTTTTCACACTCACAACTCCCCAGAAGCCATCCTTTATCTCATTGACACAACTTAGGACATATCAAATTTATTCGCTTGACAAATGTAAAACAAAACAATCAAAAGAAACAGTTTCATATAATAAATAAAAAAAAAACTTACTTTTTATTGCTAAGATCGTTTATTTCCAATCTTTCAAAAATTTAATTTGTTTTTATTTAAAGCAAATTTGTGAAAACTAAAACTTAACTAAATTAATAACTAAACTAAACTTATTTAAATTTTTATTAATATTAGAGTTAATTAATTTTGTTTTTTTTTCTCTTTTAATAACGGACAAAACATACATCAATAATAATTTTTTTTTGTTGCAATTTTTTTATTTTTCTGTTATCTTTTATATTAAAATTTTTTTTTTTTGTTTAATATATTTTTTTCTTTGATTATTTTTTCACGTATTTTGTATATCTTTTCTTTAAACAATGTGAAACACTATCTATGCACTATCATCACTAACATTTTTTTTCGTAATGTAGCAGTACGTGGCTGGTGGAATTTGCACTGCATGTATACATAATACGGCCTTCATAAAAACAACAATTACATATAACTCTTCTGTAATCTGTTTTGTCTATTCCATCAAACAATACGGCCTTCATAACAACAACAATTACATATAACTTTTTTGTAATCTGTTTTGTCTATTCCATCAAATAAATCCGCAGTTTATCAATTAA
Organism: Diogma glabrata; assembly: GCA_963693315.1. NCBI lineage: Eukaryota > Metazoa > Arthropoda > Insecta > Diptera > Cylindrotomidae > Diogma > Diogma glabrata. Next base: position 12,901,383 of record OY856189.1, on the reverse strand, counting down.
TAATTAATCCTTATAGCAAATGGTATTCCAAACATTACTTCGTATTACACTAAACTAATTAATTGTACTCTTAGCATTAATTAATTTAAGAAATTTTAAATTCAAATTTTTCGAGCTTTGATAAAAAAAATCAAAATAACTAAATGAATCCCGAAACATACTGCAACGTATCTATATACACGAAACTAATGAATTGTACTCTTAACATTAATTTAATATAAGAAATTTAAATCCAAATTTGCCGAGCTTTGATTAAAAACTCAAAATAACTAAATGAACCCCGAAACATTCTGAAACGTATCTATATATACCTTCAAAACAAAATAAAAAATTAAACTTGTAAAAAAAATTAAATTTTGAAAAAAAAGTTAATAAAATTACAAATAAACTTGTATATGTAAATTTTTATCCATAAAAAAATTAAGAATATAACGCAGTGGCGTTACAATGTGTTGCGAAGTAGGAATTATAATATGTATCTCATCACAGCATTACATAAGAAGCTTTTAGAAGCTAGAAGAATATAACGCAGTGGCGTTACACAATTTTATAAACAAATGCACAAATATAAAATTACACGGTGAACGTTTGTTTAAACTTAACAGGTATAACAGGTATACATGTATACAAAATGTGCATAAAACATTTTGTTTAAAGTTCTATGCACATTTTGTATACATGTTGACATGATCTTATAGCGGACATATAGCAACATAGCAACATAAAGCGGACACCACTTCATTTAAACCAGTTAAAGAGTTAAAGAAACTGGAAAAAATAAGTTATGGCCGTCATATAACTACGAAGCTTAAAAGCATATTTAAACGTTTTAAGGTAGATTTAGTAACGACGGCCGATCAAAAACTGTCCTCTGTCCTCACAAATAATAAAGAAAAGATTCCGAAAAACAAGAAAAATAGAGTTTATAAAATTAATTGCCTAGGATGTAGTAAAAAGTATATAGGATTATCAAAAAGATAAATACACACAAGGTTCAAAGAACATACAAATGTCCAAATTCGCTATGGAAAATCAGCCGTAGCAAACCATATTGTGGACAACAACCACAAAATTGATATTACCAATTTAAATCTAAAACACAAAGTTCGAGATTCGCAAATTAGAAATAATAGAATCTTACTACATACAGCAAGAAAAAGAAGAAAACTTTATTAACAACAACAGAGGTCCAGTTTTCAGCCCACACTTTAATATCAGAAAATAAAACCCATTTCTTTAAACATTTAATATCCGTATATTAATTTTTCACTAATTAGATTTTTTAAGTCCCAGGTAAGAATTAGCTATTGAGCCAAGCCTGGGCTAAGTCCGCGCCACAGCTTTTGGGGTTTGGGCCAGACTTAACATTTTCAAACGGCCCAAGCCTGGCCCAAGCTTGGAATGATGTCCTGGGGCCAAGACTGGCAAACCAGACTTGGGCCAAGTCTGGCAAATTAGACTTGGGCCAAGTCTGGCATATCAGACTTGTGCCAAGTCTGGCAAATTAAATATTACATTGATTAAATATTTCGTGAAATATTTCAAAAATATAAATTTCATGAAACTTACAATCACTATAACAATGCATTACCAGCTGGTGAATAACGTGTAATATAATAAATTGAATCTTGGTTCAATCTAGGCATTTACAACTGGCCCTATGTTTATTCAAAAACAATGTTTATTCTTTATTAAGTTTAGTTTAGAAACAATTATCCCAGAGGAAAGACTCTTATTTTAAGAGTTTGAAAATATTAGGATATTTAAATAAAAAATGTTAAAGTGTATAAGACGAATTGTTTTAATATATTATGTTTACATGATTTAAAAATGTTAAATGAAAACAACTAAATTTTAAATACACACTAGAATATTTTCAAAAAAGTACAAAGCTAGTCAAAATTTGCACGAAATGTGCACCTACTCGTGCACCATGCACATAATGTGGGGCCAACTTTTAAAAGTTTACTATTTCATATTTATTGAAAAAAATTGAATTTTTGTTGAATTAACATATTTATTTTAATTAAAGTAACATACATTATGTTTGTCTGAAATACACTGAGCCAAAAAGCTTCACGTTTCCTTGTCTCTTACAGCCGAACAAATAATTTTGTAAATCTCCAAACTTGGCTATATAATCTGACATCTATCATTAAAAGTTTTTGCCTGCAAAGAAGTGTTCATTAATCTTTGTTACAAAAGGTAAGCATATTTAATTACTCTTAATTATTTGTGTCACACCTATAACAAAAAATGATATTTATATATCCACAGAAAAATTATTAAGACTGTAAGTTATGAAACTCTTTTTTCAAAAATAGTTCATTAAGGTACCTTGAATTCCACAAATAAAACAAATTTAAATTATATTTTAATTATAGTTTTTGTATGTTGTGGTTGTGACATGTTCCTGTTGCGGGCGTGACATGTCTCTGTTGCAGGCGTGACATTTAATTAAAGTCACACCCGCAACATCCCTCGCAATTGCACACAGATGTAATCTAAACAAATTTTATGTAAATTTATGTAAGAATAGCATGCTGGAAAGCATGTAGAGGGCAGCACATACTATTTTCATTTTGTGTTTAAGTTACCGTTTATTTATTTAACACGAAAAAAAATCAATTTTATGAAAACAACAAAAAATCTAAAAATCTATAAAACAAATGGATGTTGAGGATATCCAAATAGAGTATCTGAAAAAAATCTCAGATAATGTATATGTTTGGCCAGATCAGCCAAATGTACCCTGGGAGAAACAGAATATCATTATAAAAAAGCTGTTCCCATCGGAAATTATTAATTTCAGATTAGAGAAGAAATACATTTGATTGATCTGATATTATTAATGTATTTAATAATACTTAGTTATAATATGTTAATTATCTTTTTATAATATGTTAATTAAAAAATAATCTGTTTTGTAAGTTCTATTTCACTGGCCATACATGTCACACCCGCAGTGGGGTGTCACACCCGCAACAAAAAGTTTGAATATTTCCTACACAAGTAAGAATTGAGTTAGTAATTTAATTTTTTCATAGATTTATTGTTTAAGTATTACTATCCAACATAAAAAATAACCAGTTCACAAAGTTGTTATAATTCACAGAGTTTTGAGTTTTTGTATTGAGAGATGAAAATGCATGTCCTTTCTATATCACACTCATACCCGCAACTGATAGAAATTAATTTTTTAAAAAATAAATAAAATATTGTGCAACTTGCAGATATGTATTAAATGTATATGTAGACCACCATTGAAATCCATAAAAATTAAAACCATTGCTCTAAAATATTTTAGCTGATGGGAAATTTAGTTCGTGTAAATGACACACCCGCAACTTTGGATTGGGCGAAATATGAAAAACATATGTTATAAAATTAGTCTCCATAAATTAAAAAGTTATTATTAATTGATCACTTATTAAATATAATAATTTATTAAAAATAATTTATTTTTCATACACCTTTATTTTAAAATATATATAAACATAGACTTGTTTTGGATATAAATATGTATCTTCAATTAACAAAAAATAGTTATCGAGAAGATGTATTATAAATTGGATATATAAAAAAACGGATTTTAACAAGGGTTGGACCCAACCTTGAAATCCAAGGCACTCTACAACAACCACTGCCCCCCCCCCTCACTTTCACATCGTTTACATTGGATGTTTGTTTTATGCCCTACTGAATATTTTTGTATTTATAATAATGGTTTTATTATTTTGTAGGCTTATATTTATTATTTAAATATAATTGTAATGGGTATCGAGCCTATTTTTGAAAAATAAAACACATTAATTGTTTTAATAAATTTGTTTTTAGACGTTTCGGAAAAATTCCTTTGCCATTTTCAAAAAAGAAAGTATATTTAAAAAAAAACATACAACAAAAAAACATTAGATAACATTCGTCAAATGAAAAAAATATTATATATAATATTTTTTTCATTTGACGAATGTTATCTAATATTTTTTTGTTGTATGTTTTTTTTTAAATATACTTTCTTTTTTGAAAATGGCAAAGGAATTTTGCCGAAACGTCGAAAAACAAATTTATTAAAACAATTAATGTGTTTTATTTTTAAAAAATAGGCTCGATACCCATTACAATTATATTTATATAATAATGGTATTTAAATATTTTATCAAATCTAGCTAGTTTAAAAAAATTATTGAGATTATTTAAATACTGTAAGTATTTGAAAACATATAAAGTAACTTAAACAAACCGCTTTTCACACCAAATTTTCACGTTTGTTTACATCCAGAATGTTACATCACCTTTCACAAAGTTAACACACTTCATGGCAGATAAGAAAAAATAAGCTCATGTCGTACACATGATTCGTTTTTATTTTAAAAAAATATTTTTAACTGAACACAAACATTTGTAAAAACGATAAATGAATGCGCAAGCACGAATGAACGCCTAAACTGTAGTATACGTTATAAATGAGAGTGATAGAATCGAAAAACTGAATATTGTTAAGTTTTTGGTCTTCAGTATCTGGGTTTTTGGATCCTTAGCTATTGAATTTTGGGAAACATATAAAGTTCTGGTCGTTGAGCTAGAAGTGCTGAATGTAACTAAAAACGACTGGATGTGATAAAATTGGAGAGTTAACCAAAATAGATAGCTCACTTTGGAGTGACAGAAATGTTAAGGAAGGCATTCATTGTTGACTGCTGATAAATCTTTCATAAAATTTCGTAAGTTTAGGAATGTTGAGTAGAATGTATGTGTAAGGGTGATACTGGATTACGACAATGAAATGGCTGATAAATTGGCGAAAAGTGGATGTCTAAATAAGCAAAACATAGTGTATTAAAATAAAAATGCACGAGATGTATTTTAGGTGTTTTAAGAAATGATTTAGAAAAATGGAATATGAAACCAAAAGTTAAGTAAAGACAAACAAGAAAAGAAATATAGTGAGAGATCTTTTGAGAAAACTACTTTACTAAATGGAATTTAATGAGAACCCAATATATATGGAATAGAAATGAAAGGATGACGAAACGAGTCGGCTACGGAGATGACAAGAACGGTTTGGGTAAATAACAAGTTTATAATCAGTTAATATATTACTTCATTCAAATTATTTTGGAAACATGTCATCATTTTTACGCATAGAGGGGATAGTTTTTGGTTGATTTGCAAATTTTGTTTAATGTTTGATCTACGCATGTGACAACCTCGTGTTCTCTTGCTCTTGACATATGAGCTAATGAGAGATATCAAAAGGCAGTGAAATATCACTAGCAAAAGAAGGGTGATTTTTTTTTTAATTTATGATTCAAATCAAAATGTTTACCTTAAACCTTACCACTTAGCTCACTTAGCTTTGAATAACCATTTTGAACGTTTCTCTTTTACCATATATTCAGAATGATTATTTGAGGTCAAACCCAGCACACTTAAGATGCTGGCGCGTAATACACTGAACTAGACCGGCGACCAACTCTATTCAGTCAACTCTTTCACCCTTTGTCCTAGCTATTGAGTATTTCTAAATCGCGCACGGTATTGATTGTTTAAGAAAATAAGCCTCCATTTAACTCTATGTCTGGATTTTAATAATTAAGGAAGAGAGTGTTGTTCCATTTTAAAAAAATTGATTTTTATCTCTTATTTTATTTTCATTTCCTCCATCTTATCATAAAATATTGGAATATGTCATATTTCATACGTAAAATAGAATGTCTTGCTTAAATATTTATTCTAAAACAAATCAAAAACATCTCAGAACGCATGTTGTTGTGAGGACTAAGTCTTAAGAAGTTTTTATGTGTTGTTTTGAAACATATTGTAATTTTTACTCCACAACACCTTTTATGAAAAGAAATCTCCCGAATTAACCTTGGAAACATATACTTCAAGATAAACTTAAGTTCCTAAATTAAAAATAACTCGGGTTTGGCACGAATGGAAGCAAATTCAAATCTAAAAGTCGTATCAAATCCACACAGCAACAAAAGTCATTATAAATAAAGAAAAAATGTCTGATTGATTTGTACGTAAGCGTTTTTGTGCAATAGATAATCATTTTTACAAAATTTTGTCTTGATATATTTGCTTCTGATGTTTGCATCCGTTTAAAGAATTTATTTAAGACAGTCGACAGTATTTAAGAGAGTCTATGAAATTTTAACGTTAGAAACGTATAATTCTATACAAAACAATAGGAGGTTGTGCTGAGTGCACAGTTAAAATGGGTAGATGAATAAAGCTTAAGAATAACTAATCCAGGTATACTTACTCCATTTATATGCCTTAGTATAAAATTCTCACACCGATAATATTATTTTAGATTCTGAAAAAATAAATAAAACAATTTTTACAAATGTTTGTATGCTTTGGAATTTTTTTCATATAAGAGATAAGGTTCTATGTTGGGAACATATTGAACAATTTTCAGTACCAATAAGATTGTAAACAGTTTCAAGGTATCAATTAAAAAGTTTCGTAAAATTAAGGGATATCAAAGTAGATTCAGAAAATATAGAAGTACGAATTTTCGGCTATCGCTCTCAATTCGCACATTCAATCTTTTTTTCTGGTTCCATTCTAAATTCCATGCAATTACATTTACTCTCGTTCTTTAATTTTAGTAAAAACTGGTTGGTAAACCCTGTTGTGATTTCTGAATGACTTCGTAAGGCACAAATCGAAATATGTATACATTTTCTCGGCACAACATAACCATACACCCTTATAGTATCCAAAAATACCATAACCACTTTTTATAGTTATTTCTCACTTCCCATACAAGCTATTCACCCACTGCTTTGTTGGAAATGTCTCAATTCGTTTTGTCAACATACAAATAATTCTACAGTTTGTTGCCGATTCAGGGGCCTGGCGCTTTTTAAGTATTGGAACCACTTTGTTGTCTTTCTGTTGGGTAAATATTTTATTTTCCATTCCATCCATACCTCATTGTGTGTTCTCAAAGCAAATTTTTGTTTTTTTCGTAGTTGTTGTTCACATTGTTCGAAGGATTAGGAGTAGTAGACTTTGCTTTGGCCAATGCATCCATGAACTCCCTCCCTTAAAACGGATCACTTACATCTTTTCTTACATATCCATTTCTGTTCGGGAGAATCTCATTCAAAGGATTATCCACATTTTCATCATTCTCATAAATTCAATGCAATATTCAATATGAAGCTCTTGTTTGTCGTGGTTGCACTGCGCACAGGATAGAAGGATGTTTTGAATTTCTCTACAAAACGATATAATTTAGTTTTGGTGGTGTTAAACTCAACAAAATATCACTCTCTCATTCCATTCCCAGATGTGTTACATGGGTTAACAAGTCAATACGAAGTCGTAGGGTAACAAAAATATACGAAATCTCCCGCAGAAGTATACTGATTTTAGCCAGCAAAAAATTGTATATTTTTAAAACGTAAAAGTAGGATAGGTTCCTCAGGCAAATTCCTAACGGGGTTTACAATCCCACGCACCTCAGTTGGTTGAAAACTATTGACTGCTGCGAAAGGGTTGGGTGTGGTGAAGTGACATGGCCCAAACCTTGATGATGCCTGATGATTTACCATCTAAGTCATCCCTTTATGGTTATGTTCACGGGTTTTCAATAGGGTTCAGACAGAAAGTATTAAAAAATTAAATTTGTTGGAGCGTAACCTGTTGGAGTGTACAAAGAGTGCACACCAGTGACGATAACAGGAAAAATTATCGCCTGTCGTTTGGGTCACTATTTATTACTTATTCTCAACAGAGGGTGTTTTGGTGGTGTATTTGGATTGCCAGAAAACGGTGAGCAGGTAAATGCTAGCCCTTGGTTTTCTGAACTAAACTAGACCACTTTTGTCTTCTGCTAATTCGTTAACTTCACCGAGGCATTCTTTCAAATCCTTTTTTGTTTGATAAACTTCGGTTTTTTAATGTCATTTTTTTTGTTTATGCACTGGAAGAAAAAAATTTACCATATGGTTGGCCCAGTGATTATTCGGTCACGATGAATTTAAATTTGGGTATTGTGTCTTTAATTCGATTGTAGTGCCTTCAAATGTGGCTTTTGAAGATAAGACAATGGCATTTGAGGTTATGTGGCAGGAAAAATTTGGTTGGTTCTTTTAGTGTGTTGTTCATGGGGTGGATGGCAGAATAGGTAGATCCAAGACTCACAGACAACTTAAATTCGTCCTTCCATATATTTTACCAGAACAGTCGATAAAATTAGGCTATTTGTTAACCTCTTGTTTCAAAGATTTTTACTTCTGAATTTTTTTGCTTGGCCTCTTTAGCTCAGTCGGGAGATTGTGAGAGTTTCTATCACAAGGCTGGGATTCTAGTCCGGCTACTATTTCGATTCTTAGTTTTTCATGATTCTCAGGTGAAATATAGTCAGTCAGATTTTCTCCTTTCGTCCCGTCCTATAACAGGCAAGAGATTTTGTGTTAACCGTAATTTATTTCAATTGTATATAAACATTTTCAAAAACTTATTAATCCACTTGTTTGCAAAAACACATTACTAAAAATAATTAGAAATACATCTTACACTTCCTGGAAGACCGTCTCACATGCTTTTTATTTTCCATTTATTTTTGCATATTCAAGAATTAAAGTTTTTTTGTTTAATAAATTAGTTGGGTTATAGCAATTCAAATAAGAGCGACTTAGAAGATAAGCCATTTTAAAATAATAAAAACCAAAATTTGTGTCTTTTTATGATTTAAATTTATTTGTGGTACATCGCATTAAAAAATGAATTAAAAAAAGAATTTTAGAAGTAGAAAGTTTGTTATCCTGTTAATTTAATTAGATTACATCAAATATAACGGCCAATTTAATTACTTCTTCAAAGTAAAACGTATGCTATTATAATCTAGTTGTGCTAAGCTAAATATCAATGTGCAATTAAATAAACATATGAAAGCAAAATTTATGCTGTTTTAATTTGTAAATACCGTGTGATTCAAAGGTGGTGTTCGATCAAAAAACATCTCTTAAAATGGTTGAAATATTAGAAAAAGACAACCAAGTTTGTATGGTCTAACCAAATCACACCTTAAACAAGCAAAACTGGATATAGAACCTCGGTGACTGGGAGATAAATCTTGTAACGGAATTTATTTATAGTTTAGTTAGTTTTGTTTTTGCCTTATATTGGTATGATTGATTTGGTACAATTTTAATTCCAACGACAGTAAGCCTGTTATATAATTTAGAATAACTGTAGTCGTTTTGATTAATTTTGGAACGAATCAGGGTAGTAAGTAAATTTTTGTGTAGCATTAAAAATAAGGCAATATGATTTGTGTAACTTAACTTTAAGTGGTAGAGTTGTTGTATGGTGGTTGGCCTCCACAGAACCTGGGTGTATTAGTAAGCAGGCTAAAACGTTAATTAAAAATTAAGATCAACATTTCCTTGTGAGTTAAGGTTGGTCAATAGGATTCACGGCTGCTAGAGTTAACAGGGTGCATATAAGTATTGTATACTTGACCAACTTCACGGATCACCAGACTACTAAGTGGATATAAGGACATCTAAAAAAGACGCAAGTAAAAATGGAATTTGATTTATCATCTTCAGAACAATACATTGTTTTAAAATAAGACACAAATTATTTATAAATATCTTCAGGGGATTGATGCATAAACATCATTTAACTTCATAGTTTTAGTGATTCAATAAATGAAGAAAATTTCTTAGGATTATTTGATATTTCTGATTCAACCTGCAGAGGCTAATATGATCTATACAAAAAATTATTTAAAGTTTTGAATTCATTAGGACGATCACAACAAGTATAGTAAACGGAAGCGGTGGGTTGTTTTTGTAAAAATTTTGAACTGTATAAAGGTGATTTCGTAAAGTAATTAGTTTTTTAATATGAGATAGTTCACGATATGACTCCAAACAAACAAGAACGAATTTATTTCTAAGGAATTTTTAAAATTTCATTAAATGTATTTACACAATTATTTACATTAAGACCATTTAATAAAAAAACCAATAAATGGTATTCAAAAACAATTTAAAAGATTTATAATTATCCTCATAAAAATTCAAAAATGAATTTAAACTAGTACCAACACAGTCAATAAAAACCAATTGTAAAGGTGTATGATAAATACTAGAGCCCACTAAAGCCTTACACACACAGACTGCAAGCTGATCACATGAAGAAAAAATGAGATACAATGTTCTTTTTTGATTGTTAAAGATAAGATAGCTCATTGGTTGACGTTGAAAAAAATTCTTCTTCATTAACCCGAAACCATTCAATAAGTGGTAAATTAAAGCCAAAGTAAACAAGTACAATAATTTCATCCTATTCATCCATTAAAGCTAAAACTGTGGCAGCTAAATCAATTAGTTTCATGTATGCTTCCCGTGAACTCCGTGGAGGAATATAGGTTGCGCACAAATAAATCCAAATTTGATAACAGCTAGAAACTCAAGCTTGCTTGTTTAAGTTTATTCAACAGGAGATTTAAAATTGACTGTAATTGGATACTTTTAGAGGATGTCTACAAAGTGTGGACTTATCACCTTTCCTGCGGAGTTTGATGATAGATGTAATTCTGGTTATATTAGATAGCCAGAATTGCAAAAAGCTTATGTACGCGGTCGACATAGTGTAACGTATGACCTTTAGACACGCGCGACACTATTTTTTTATATGGGTGCGGAGTAGGGATGGAAAAGTCGATTCCGATTCTACTCGAGAATCGACTTTTCTGTTAAAATAATCGATTATAAAGAATCGAGTTTTAATTTTCAAAGTCGATCAAGAATCGATTCTTAGCATTCGACTTTTAATTTATTTATACATTTAGTAGTCATACATCGTAATTTAGTCGTATTCGATTTTTTATTTATTTACAAATTTAGTACTATAGTCTAGTCATACACAGTTGACACTAATTTAGTCAATCATAAGTGGTGGTGACGTGGTGTTACTGTTAGACACAGTAATATTTATAACCTTATATTTAATATTAAACTAATTTCTTTCTATAATATTAATAATAATATTTATACACGATTACACGAAATGGCACCGAGTGCTGTGTGGATTTATTATAAAAAAGTGAATAACGGTTCAAAGGTTAAGTGTCATGAATGTGGTGCACACTTTAAATTTAACAATAGTAGCAACAACAATACCATGTGAGCGTTTATTTTCACATACTGGTCTGATTGCAAATCAGATTCAAAGTAGACTAGCGCCTGATCATTTGAATATGCTACTATTCTTAAGATCAGTTGCAGAAAATTTGTGGTTTTCATAAAATGATTGTTTAAAATTTTTTTCAGTTTATTTTGAATAAATATATGAAATAATATATGAAATATAAATTTGAATTTATTTCTATTAAAGCTACTTTTTCTAACATAGGAATCGATTAAAATCGAAAGAATCGACTTTTTCAGTCGGAGAATCGGAGAATTTATAAAATAAAAGTTGGAATCGAGAATCGACTTTTCTATAAATCTTTCCATCCCTAGTGCGGAGATGGAGCCTTGCATAGTAAATTCCAGAAAAAGGTCCTCTCTATATTCCACTTCACTATCTGAAAACAATTACGAACACAACACAATTAGCAAGTAAAACACAACAATCTTCACAAAACTTTATAATTTTTATTTACTACTTGTATAGCCCTAGCTTTGTTATTTTGGTTTAATTAATTTTGTATTTTAATCTCTATTAAATTATTTATTATTTTAACTATTTTTATTTTGATTAAATTTTAGTTTCTAATATGTTTACTAATACGTTTAACATATTTCTAATATGTTAAATTTGGTTATCAGAAAAGAATAACAGACCCGGACAAAAACAGAATTTTACCTGGACGTGAAAAAGGACCAGACTACTGAATCGGAACGTGGAACGTGCACAGCCTGAGCGCTCCTGATGCTCTTATAAGTCTAGAAACAGAGACTGAGAGGTACAGGATGGATATTATTGCCCTACAAGAAATTAGACAGCCAATAATCGGAAAACAAGATTTGGATAGTCACTCTCTATACTGTAGTGGTCATCCTTCTCGAAGAGAATTTGGTACTGGCTTTCTTGTTGGTGCATGCATACAAAAAGCCGTGATGAAATTCATCCCGGTCAGTGAGAGGATCTGCTACCTACGTGTACGTGGTACATATAACAACATTTCTCTTATTGTCGTGCATGCACCAACTGAAGCTAAGACCGTCGACGAGAAGGATAATTTCTACATAGCACTGGAAGAGGTTATGAAACAAACACCAACACGCCAATATATATATATATATATATATATATATATATATATATATATATATATATATATATATATATATATATATATATATATATATATATATATATATATATATATATATATATATATATATATATATATATATATATATATATATATATATATACATATATATATATATATATATATATATATATATATATATGTATATATATATATATATATATATATATATATATATATATATATATATATATATATATATATATATATATATCCCAGCTAGCACAATAGGTGGATTTTAGCTTAAATATAGTTTGATATTATCTGTACAAAATTTTAGTGAACATTCTCTTTTAACCTAAATTTATGTATAGTAAAAGATTAAATTTAACCTAAGTGTCGTACTTTTTCCATAAAAATATTGGTTAAATTTTCATGTAATTTTTATGTAATATGCTGGCTAATATGTGATTAAGTTTAACTATAATTTAACCAAATTTTAAGTTAAATAAGTGCAAATGTTATGTTATATTTTAGCTAATTATTAGTTAAATTTAACTTGTTTGTTACACATGCAAACCACAAAATGTATGCTCCAAAATTCTCCCCTAATGATCACATAAGTTTACTTTATAGTATACTACAAACTATTATTATATTTTCAATAATTAATGTTTTTTATCGAATACCGAAAAGAAAATTGAAAATTAAAGTATTCAGTTTAAAAAAAAACAAATATTTAATTGTATTTTTAAGGGTTGTTCTCATGATTTTTTCCTATTTTTGTTTTATGTATAAACAAGATCGAACCTTTCTTTATACATGAACATTTAAATCCATTCAAAAATACGCTCCAAATTATGCATAAAAATGTTTATTTGAAGTCGGTTTAGAAATTGTCATAAAAACCTATTTTGTCCTTAAATGCATTAGTTTGGGAGATAGATAATATCGTATCCATAATTCCTAGCAATAAAATTATTTACCTGTTATTTAAGTTTAATTTTGTCAGGTGTTTCATGAAATAACTTAAATTTATCCTAAATTTTTTCACGTATTTTATTTAATACATGTAAATTATCTAGCTATTAAGTGGAAAATTGATCATATAATTCCTATCTAGAATACATTTAATAGCTACGATATCTTAATTTGGCAGAGTAAATTCATGTATATTTCATGTAACAGCTGAATACAAAACTAAGCAAGTGCAAATTATATGTAATTTTAATGTACCAAAGTCAGATATTGTAGTTATTACATGTTTTTTTCATGAGAATTACATGTAATTGAACCATCCATTTTTCTTTAACCTTATTTTATTATCGGGCTGTCATTCTACCATAAAAAAGCTAAAAAGTAATATTATAAGAAACAAAATTTTTTAAAAATGCTTGAAAAAGCACCTTATTCTTGTTTCCTGAGTTTTATTATTTTTTACTATATGTATACGTATTTCGAAAGCTAAATTGTAAAGTAAGATACATTTCATATTTCCATTATATACCGGTGGTTTAATAAAAACCAATTTTAAAAAATTAATAATCTAACTACAGAAAAATATAAAATATAAAGCAAAATGAATAAATCTAATAAAACAATTAAACCATTAGAGAAAATTACAAAAAATAAAAATGAATTTGACAAAAGAAGTAAACCGAAATAACAACAGTTTTATTGTGTGTCCGTGGTGTGTAAGGTGTGTGTCCGTGTTGTGTGCTATAAACCAAAAATCAAAACTGAGCCAAATGAGAAACCAGGTATTTATAAAATATCCTACAACGACTGTGAAAAATTTTATGTAGGTCTTTCTCAACGCAACATAGGACAACGCCAGAAAGAACACATTACAGAAATAAAATACAAAAGGGCTGAGAATTCTAGCGTTGCCGCTCATATGCCACTCAACAGCAGGTCACCATCAAATTTAAAGCTTATAAAAGAGATTAATAATCTAAAACACCTAGAAGCGTACGAATTTTATTTCATTGAAAAAGAAAATCAATTAAACCCCCTGATGAACAATAAAGAAGGAAACATAAAATCTAATTTATTTAACCTAATAATTAAAAGACCGCCGAGCAACATTTATAATAAATAAATCATCTAAACTTTATTTATGACTGAAGGATATCCACCCATTTGGGACACCCCATAAAACTGTTATTATTTAGGTTCACTTCTTTTGTCAATTCATTTTTATTTTTTTAATTTTTTTAATTTTCTCTAATGGTTTAATTATTTTATTGTTTTATTAGATCCGTTCTTTTTGCTTTATATTTTTCAGTAGTTAGATTTTTAATTTTTTGAAATGGGGTTTTATTAAACCACCGATATGTATATAATGGAATGTATTTTTAAAATTTATTTTTTATATACTTCAGGTGATGAAAGCATAGCTTTCGAAATTCGTAAATAATAAATAATAAAAAATAAAAAATAATAAAACAAGAATAGTAAACAAGAATAATAAATAAATGTTGAATTCCTCAATAAACTGTTTTAAAAGCTCCTCTAAAGATGATTCATTTCAAACTGAGTCACGATAAATGTGATATTTTTAATTTAACATTCTTTTAAAAAAAATATAACAACGCTGTTAATGAAATTTTGTTTTGCAAAGCCCATTGCCTTAGTTCGTTCAACAGATCTATTTTAGTTTGAGCGTTATGCTCATACTCCAGGTGTTCGCGCATCAATTCCTCAGCAATATCTGCTTCTGATAATAAAAATTCAGCAGTTTCACCAACTTGGGATGCACAATCATCTGGCATATCATCGTCACACTCTACATTTTCATCACAAGTAACACTAACCAGGATGGTATTTTCGATCATAGCATTTTCTGCTGGCAAATTATTTTCAAAAATGGCATTCAGTTGTTGCCCTGGTTAAACATTCCAATTCAAACCTATTGAATCCTATTAAATCCAATATAAATTCAATAGGATTAAATTGGATTGAATTGGTTTAATAGGAAGACTTCGATCTACCAATTAAAATTCAATCGGAATGAATGGGATTTAACAGGAAAAGAGGCTCTGTAGGATTCTAAAGGAAATTTCCAATTGAATTTCAATCGGAAATCAAGAGATTCAATAGGAAAAAGGAACTTAGAAAAAAATTAAACAATCTTATAAATTTAACAGGATTAAATTGGAAAAGATTTAATAGGAATGAATAGGATTAATCGGAATTCTGCAATGGAAATTTCCAATTAATTCCTATTTATATACATTTCCTATAGATTCCGGTTGAAAAATAAAATAGAGATATTTAACAGGAATGAATAGGATTGTATTGGAAATAGATTTTTTGAATAGGAATTAATTGAAAATTCCCAATGCAGAATTCCGATTAATCCAATTAATTTTTTTCAATTGGTTTCAATTGGAATGTTTAACCAGGGTGTGGTGGTGGCCGATCCATTTCTTCATCCCTTGACACATTTGATGCATCAAATCGTGCTTCGAATTCGGCCGCTCTCTTCTGCCGCATTATGTAGTATCGACCGTTTTTCTTAACTTTCTTTTTCAGGGGCATTTTTACTATTTAAAACAACGTTAGTGAGAGAAATATATAATAAAAACTGTATCCGAGCGATTTGATCAATATACTGCGCACTAATAATAATTGTCATCGGAAAACGAGATTTGCTATAAATCTTTATGGATATTATGGATCTTATAAACACATATACTTATTATATGTATTATATGAAAAATACAGCAAAAATTTAGTTAACATTCGTTCACTAAACCAAATTAAATGCAATATTACATGTAAAACTCGGCCTATTTAACTTAACAGCAGTCTGACAATTTTTTTTAAGTTTCAATGTTCCGTAGTTATGTTAATTTTAGGCTATTTAACTTATTTCATGAAATAACTGTTGCAATGTCAGCTAAATTACCGCTAGCTAAACTACAGGTAATAAGTTAAATACATGTATTAGATACAATTTGTAACTTAAATTGTCACTTAATACATGAAATACATGTTCTATCTGTATTACATGATTTTTTTTACTTAAACTTGTATACTTAATATGTTAAATTTACCTATTAACTTATTTTTTAACAACAAAAACAAATTAACTATAATTTTCGACTAGAAATACATGTACACTAATTAGCTGAAACAGTCATCTATTACCTTTTTCCACATATTTAACCAAACTTTTACTTAAATTTAACCAAATCCCGAAATGGTTCACCTAAATTTCACTAAGTGTGCTGGCTGGGATATATATATATATATATATATATATATATATATATATATATATATATATATATATATATATATATATATATAAATATATATATATATATATATATATATATATATATATATATATATATATATATATATATATATATATATATATATATATATATATATATATATAATTATATATATATATATATATATAATTATATATATATATATATATATATATATATATATATATATATATATATATATATATATATATATATATATATATATATATATATATATATATATATATATATATATATATATATATATATATATATATATTTATATATATATATATATATATATATATATATATATATATATATATATATATATATATATATATATATATATATATATATATATATATATTGTAACGACTCTTCGTTGGTTCTTTTCGATTATTGAACAAACACGACAGTAAAAGACAGATCTTTAGTTAACAGAATCTCAAACTTTATTTGTCATCAAATTACAGCAGCTTCCGTTTTTCCTTACAATAAATTCCAGGGTCTCCAATTTATGTACACTAAACTTCACCGCTTTTCCACAATTTGAATCAATAATATTCGGAATGGTAAAATCTGTATTTACTATTCCACTAAGTTCAGATTCTTTCTCTATTAGTACCCAGGCTCAGATACCACCGATTATTCCTTAAACTTGCGAATATTTTTAAACACTTTCAATTGCAAAAGTAAAACTGACTCTCTGATATTTTTGTTTGCTTATTTATATCGAAAAATAAATAAATCGAAACTTCTATAATCCACTAGAAATCAATACTACGTAGTCCGTACATCTGAAATAGGCCACACCTGTTTTCATTCATACTTGCATTTGTATTAGCGAACTCAAATTTAATTTATGCAAAATGTATTAGGTAACTCCTTTTAATCCAGTAATGTAAACATTTGTATAACAAATTTAATTTACATTAATTTATGCAATACAATTTGCAATACAAGTAAAAGATTGAAAAAAGGAGTTAACTTTTAATTAATGAATGAGTAAATAAAATTAACCCATTCTGGACGAAGTTTATTACATTGCCCTCCATTTAGTTTTGTTCGTCCCGAACAATATCAGAGATCGCATTGGTGCTGTTACCTTGGTACGGTGCCAACCTTTGCAGATGTATCACTTTCATCTTGGTACGGGGTCCCTTTTGTATGCGGTAGATGACATCATTAATTCGTTTGATTATTTTATATGGGCCTTCCCAATCTGGCTGCAGCTTGGGCGATCTTCCCTTAGTTCTTCTGGGGTTGTATAGCCATACCAATTCTCCTTCTTGAAAACCGCCACTATTTGCATTTATGTCGTACCTGGTTTTCATTTTGTCACTGGCAATCTTAATGTGGTCTCGAACCTGCTGATGGATTTTATTCATCTTCTCCCTTAGTTGTCCCACATAATCTGTTTTCGTGCATACCAGACCTCCAGGGATGCCAAACTCGATGTCACTAGGAAGATGAAGTTCTCTTCCGAACATGATATTCGCTGGCGTTTCACTTGTCGTATCGTGCACTGCGCTACGATAGGCCATCAAGAATAACGGAAGATCCTTGTCCCAATTTCTTTGGTTGGCGTCTACTACCTTTGACAAATGTTCTTCCATGGTTCGGTTGAATCGTTCTACCATGCCATCCGATTGTGGGTTCATAGGTGTAGTTCGTGTTTTTCTAATGCCGAGTGTTCTGCACAGCTCTTCCATCAGTTGAGATTCAAAATTCCTTCCCTGGTCGGTATGCAACTCGAGCGGTGTTCCATATCTGCAAACCCATTCATTGACTAATGTTTCCGCGACCGTAACTGCTTCCTGGTTCGGTATTGCATAAGCTTCCGGCCATTTTGTAAAGTAATCAATGACCACCATGATGTATTTGTTACCTTTTGTAGTTTCCGGAAATGGCCCCGCGATGTCTATAGCAATTCTCTCCATTGGGGCTCCCACATTGTATTGCTGCATCTCTCCTCGAGTTCTAGTCTTTGGTCCTTTGCTCGCCGCACAAGTATCACATCGCCGACACCATTGCTCTACGTCGGTTCGATACCTTACCCAATAAAACCTCTCCCTTACTTTAGCCAGGGTTTTATTGACTCCCAGGTGACCTCCAGAAATACTTCCATGCAGCTTTCCCAGTACCTCTTCTACTCGACTGGATGGCAACACCAGTTGCTCTAACACTTTTTTTCCAT
Source organism: Diogma glabrata (assembly GCA_963693315.1). NCBI lineage: Eukaryota > Metazoa > Arthropoda > Insecta > Diptera > Cylindrotomidae > Diogma > Diogma glabrata. The sequence goes on along the minus strand of OY856189.1, from coordinate 12,882,635 downwards.
CAGCGGACTCCCATTTTCTTTTTAGTATCCCGTTATCCATCAATAGCGAGTCCCATTGCGCCCAGTAGCATTTCACCTCCGTACTTAAAGGTGCTACCTCTTTCCACTCTGGTCGCCTTCCCTCAGTTTTCCATTTCAAAATTGGAGCCATAGCTAGATCTTCTAGCTGCTCTCTTTTAATTGCCTCGGTACACCAATCGTCAGGAGTTTGGAACTTGATTTGCTTCACTTTCATTGCCTCATTTCCCTCAGTTCTGCTACATGACTTGCACTCCTCTATACAGGGTCTTCTGGACAGGGCATCGGCGTTACCATGGATCCTTCCCTTGCGGTGTTCAACTTTGAAGTCGTAGTTCTGCAGGATCTCTATCCATCTCGCTGCTTGTCCTTCAGGAAATTTGAATTGTAATAACCATTTTAGAGCAGCATGGTCCGTGCGAATCAGGAATGGCTGTCCACACAAATACTTGTGGAAATGTTTCACAGCCTTGATGATAGCTAGCAACTCCTTCCTCGTGACACAGTAATTCCGCTCCGGCTTTGACAGAACTTTACTGAAGTAGGCCACCACTTTCTCATCGTCTCCAACTTTCTGTGACAAAACCGCTCCGGTTCCTACATTGCTTGCGTCTGTGTCCAGAATGAACATCTTTCCGGATTCTGGATAGGCTAGTATAGGGGTGTTGCATAGTTTTTCTTTTAAACGGCAGAATGCCTCATTACATTCGGTTGTCCACAGAAACTTGGTATTTGCCTCTGTCAATTTATGGAGACTCTTGGCGATATTCGCAAAATTCTCCACGAATCTTCGATAATAGGTGCATAAGCCAAGGAAACTGCGTAGCTCATGAACATTCTTCGGTACTGGCCAATTTTTCACAGCATCAATCTTCTCGGGATCGGTTCTGACTCCATGTTCTGTAATGATGTGTCCAAGGTACTTCACTTCTTTGTGGAAGAGATTGCACTTTACCGGATTCAACTTCATGTTGGCATTACTTATTCTTCTGAGTACTTCTTCGAAGTTCATTAGATGCTCTTCGAAGTTGCGACCCATTATAATAATGTCATCAAGATAAACTAGGCAGGCCTTCCAGGTTAAACCATGCAACACGCATTCCATTAGACGTTCAAATGTTGCTGGGGCATTGCATAGACCAAACGGCATCACATTGAACTCCCACAACCCATTGCCAGTAGAAAATGCTGTCTTTCGTCGATCTTCTGGATGCATTTCAACTTGCCAGTAGCCACTCTTCAGATCTAATGTGCTGTACCATTTGGCCCCTGATAGTGTATCCAGTGTGTCATCAATTCGTGGCAGTGGATAGCTGTCCTTAATGGTTACCTCATTGAGCCTTCGATAGTCTACACAAAAACGAGCTGACCCATCTTTTTTTCTAACTAGCACCACTGGTGAGCTCCATGGACTCTTAGATGGCCTGATGACTCCATCATTTTTCATTTTGTCCAGCATCCCTTGCACTTCCTCGTGTTTAGCCAGTGGTAGTCTTCTAGGAGGCTGTCTGATAGGATGAGCGTTTCCAGTGTTGATCCTATGTCGCACGATGTTTGTTCTTCCAACATCTTCATCTCCAGTAGAGAAAACACTGCTCATCTTCGTTAATACCCTCTTGATTTCTTTGAATTCGGCTGGATTCATTCTTTTACTAAGATCTTGAAGTATTGCTACTAATGCGGGATTGTTTCTCTGCATGAAGACCTTTTGCTCTTCTTCACAGCTGATTACCTCTTTTATGGTGCTGCATTTGGCGATTTCTTCTCCATGATTGATGACCACTCGTTTATTTGAGAAGTTAATCAGTTGCACTGGAACTACTCCCTCTTTTGCTGCAACTAGCGTTCGGCCAATCATAATGTTTCCCCCAAAGTTGTTGTTAGCTGGCTCAATCATCACAGGTGAATTTTGGTCACTTTTATCTAGTAGCTTAGTCCATATGATTTTCTCAGATTTTGCCGGGATCTCAGTTGGTCCGTCACTAATAACACGGACCTCAGCATTGTCGTTGGTGGCGTTTAGCACTATTTCTGTGTTTCCATATCTCAGTACGTGGCTTCCCAGATCTAATACAAAATTGTATTCTTTCATGAAGTCAAGCCCAATTATGCAGTCATCTTCTATATCTGCTACAATAAATCGGTGCCTAAATGAATTTCCTCCAAGGTGAACCTCTTGGTCGCTCTCTCCATGAACTAGAACTGTTGCACCCGTAGCTGTTTTTAGGGTGAATCGTCTTGCTGTATCGATCTGACTATCACAAACCAGAAGCACCTGTGTCCAAAGTCAACATGCACGATCTGCTTCCAACGGTTGCCTCTAAGACTAGACTACTATTTTCTCTTTTTACTTGTGATACCACCAATGTAGGGCATTGTAATTGAGCCAGCTTTCGCCCTTCAAAACTGGCACAATCTAGTTTCCCGAATCCGGAACGCGGCCTCTGTCTTCCGGGTGTGGCTCCCATTTACATTCTCTTCGGATGTGCCCCAACTTCCCACAGTTCCAGCATCTTACTCTGCTAGATCTACTTCGTTGATTTCGTTCAGGTTTATCTTCCAAACTTTTGACACGCATGATCACTTCATCAAGTGCTGCTTTTATAGGTTCTTCAGTAACTTCCATCTGACGTACTCTATCTGAACCGTACGCTCTTTTTCCAGCTTCCATTTGCAGGGCCAATGCTAAGACTTCTGCAGGTAGCTTCTTTCCGCTTAGATAAAGCTGGTTTCTCATTTGCACATCTCGAAGAGCATTGATGAATGTATCAGCTGCCAGTTCGTCTCGGTGTTCAGCGTTATAATTCGGATATGATAGATTAACCAGTCTCACAATGTCAGCCTCTAATTCTTGCAAGGTTTCGCTGACTCCTTGTTTTCGTGTCTTGAGCTGCATGCGATGGAGAGCTTGCATATGACTTTCCCCGTATCTTACTTCTAAGGCCTCCATAATCTTGCTGTAATCACGTTCTGTCGCTGATAGTGTCTGCAAAATTTCAGCAGCAGGTCCCTTCAATGCCAATATAAGCGCATTTGCTTTTTGCTGGTTATCTACCCCAGTTGTTGCTATCTCAAATTGCATCTTAAA
>OY856189.1:12836210-12879329 GCA_963693315.1 Diogma glabrata | reverse complement strand
ATTTTTTTAGAAAAATATAAAATTTGTTATTTGTGTGAAATGTAATGTATAATGAACATGAAATTATTAATATTGAGAATTTTATTGCATTATAAGTTTGTCAAAAAAATATTGTCACGTGTGAAAAAAATGAATTCATTTATTTTTTTAGCCAATTTTTTGGAAAAAAAATTTAGCTGTTTGTATGACGAAAATGTAATTTTACATGAAATGGACATGGACATTTTTGAATTTGTTATAGTTTTTGAAATATTTTTGGAATTTTGAAAAAAGTTTGTATTTTTGATTTTGTGATAATTTTTGCAATATTTTTAGAATTTTGGAAAAGTTTTAATTTTCTTATAACTTTTGCAATATTTTTAGAATGTTGAAAAAAAATAGAATTTATGAATTTTATATATATATTTAGAATTTTGAAAATAGTTTCACTTATTGATTTTGTTATAATTTTTGCAATATTTTTAGAATTTTAAAAAAAATAGAATTTGTAAATTTTATATATATTTTTAGAATTTGGAAAAAAGTTTCAATTTTTGGTTTTGTTATAATTTTTGCAATATGTTTAGAATTTTTGAAAACATTTGAATCTTTGATTTTGTAATAATTTTTGGAATGTTTTTAGAATTTTGAAAAAAAGTTTGAATTTTTAATTTTATTTAATTTTTACAATATTTTTGGAATTTTGAAAGAAATATAAATTTGTGATTTTGTAATAGTTTCTCGACATTTGCCAAAGAACTAGCAACAATCCTAGCTAAAATCTTTTATTTGTCATATAAGAAAGGTTTTTTTCCGGAAATATGAAAAATGGCAAGCGTACAACCAGTTCCTAAAAAGGGTAGTAAAACTGACTGAAATTACAAACCTATTTCAATTTTATCGATTGTTTCTAAAATTTTGGAGAAATACATTACTTTTAATATAATGAGCTTCTTAATGACTTCAAAACTGCTTAATGAAAGACAATATGGCTTCCGAAAAGGCAGAGCGACGGAAGATTTACTTTTTTCTGCCACTTATGTCTGGAACAAGTAGCTTGAAAATCATGGTGAAACTTTGGCACAACAAGTTTGGCGCAACAATCTCATTTGTAAACTAAGATGTTATGCTTTAAATGAGCAACTTATTTCTTGGATACAAAGCTTCAACTTCGAGCAAAAATTTTGAGTCAATATTGATGGTGTCTTCGGATACCTTTTTAACTAATGCAGGATTTCCTCAAGGTTCTGCTTTATCACCAACTCTCTTTTTTATTTATATTACCTTTTTAATCTACTATTTGCATAGGATCATGATGAAACTTTGGCCAATGATACAAGTTCACTTGAAAATGGTAGGTCTAGATTCATTTCAAATTTGGAAATAATGACGGAGGTCTCCCAAACACCTCTAAGTTTAAATCTTGAATAACTTCCAATCCCAGACGACGATCTTACTGAAACTTATTGTATAAGGTTTTAGTTTAGTTTTTAAAATTTCTATTTACCAATTTCCGGTTTGTCACTTCCGGTTAAAAAGTTTTTTTTCCAGGTATTTATCCTACAACTACCGACCGATTTTCATGAAACATATTGGGGTTTGGGGTTCGGTTTGGGTCCACCCCAACAACAGGTGGTTTTTTTAACAATGTTTTTATGTTTGTTGGGAGCATAAAACCATCGTTCGTGAATGAATTTTGATGAAACTTTGGAAAAAAATGCAAATATGTATGGCAAGGAACTGATCAGTTTTTAAACGATAGTGCACAAAATGGTGTGGGATCCCTGGAGCGCCTGTTTTTTTTAAAGCTCTATAAATTCTATACCTGATAATCGAATTGAACGAAACTTAGTAGATGAGTATTTGGTACGGTTTACAATAGTTCTGCATCCCAACCTCCGGTTTTTCACTTCCGGTAAAATTTTATTTTTTGGTGTTTTTTTGAAGTTTTTTCAGTTTCTTTATGCACACTACCGCCTACAATAATGAAGTGATTATGATGAAACTTATGAAAAGGGTTCCAATTAGTGTGAAAAGATAGTTGTTATCTTTTGGGACACATTGATCAAAGTGGCGGGTGGTCTACCATACAACTGCTGAGTTTTCACACTTTGTTTTTTAAGTTTGTTGGGAGCATACAGACTTCATTCATTAATCAATTCTAATGACACTTTGGAAAAAATGGAGACTGAAATGACAAGGAACTGATTAGTTTTGGGACAATATTGGGATAATTGGTACGGGGCCTCCCGGACACCTGTTTACTTTGTCATCATTTTTTCAATGTTTGTTGGGAGAACACAGCATTCGTTCGTGAACAAATTTTGATGACACTTTTGAACAAAATGCAAACATGTATGGCAAAGAACTGATTAGTTTTTGAGCGATAGTGAACAAAGTGGTGGGGGGTGTCCCATACACCTGTTTTTTTGAAAGCTCAATAACATCTGTACATAATAATCGAATTGGATGAAACTTAGTACATGAGCATTTTGTAGGGTTCAGAACAGTTCTGCATCCCGACTTCTGGTTTTTCACTTCCGGTAAAAATTTGTTTTTGGAAATTTTCAATTTTTTTCAGTGTGTGTATGCACACTACAGCCTACAATAGTGAAGTGATTATGATGAAACTTATGGAAAAGATTCTAATTAGTGTGAGAAGATAATTACCATATTTTGGGACATATTGATCAAAGTGGCGGGGGGTCTACCATACAACTGCTGACTTCACACTTTGTTTTTAAAGCTTGCTGGAAGCATACAAACTTCATTCATTAATCATTTTGAATGACACTTTGGAAAAAAATGGAGACTTAAATGACAAAGAACTGATTAGTTTTTGGACAATATTGAGATAAGTGGTGTGGGCCTCCCGAACACCTGTTAACTGTGTCACCATTTTTTCAATGTTTGTTGGGAGCACACAGCATTCGTTCGTGAACGAATTTTGATGACACTTAGGAAAAAGATGCAAACACGTATGGCAAGGAACTGATTAGTTTTTGAACGATAGTGAGCAAAGTGGTGGAGGTTGTCCCATACACCTGTTTTTTTGAAAGCTCAATAACATCTGTACATAATAATGAAATTGAATGAATCTTGGTACATGAGCTTTTAGTACGGTTCACAACAATTCTGCATCCCAACTTCCGGTTTTTTGAATTTGAATGACACTTTGAAAAAATATAAAAACTTTAATGACAAAGAACTGATAAGTTTTTGAACAATATTGGGATAAGTGGTGGGGGTCCTCCAATACACCTGTTTATTGTTTCAATGTTTGTTTGAAGCATACAACATTCGTTCGTTAAGTAATTTTAATGCCACATCGCAAAAAGATGCAAATATGTATGGCAAGGAACTGATTAGTTTTTTTAGCGATAGTAAACAAAGTGGTAGGGGGTCCTCCAAACACCTGTTATTCTGAAAGCTTAATAACTTCTGTACCTGATAATCGAATTAGATGAATCTTGGTACATAAACATTTAGTACGGTTCACAACAGTTCTGCATCCCTACTTCCGGTTTGTCATTTCGGGTTAAATTTTTTTTTACAGTTTCTCGTACAACAGAATTTATGTTTGTTGGGATACTACTGCTTTCTTTAATATTTTTATGATTAGAACTACGAAGTGTTTAGCATTGGTTAGCTTTAAATTAAAGTATTTGATGGATATTAGCTCAATATATATCCAGAACACTTTGTTTCCAGAGCTGTGGTGAAGTCAGCCTATGCATTAGCGTCGCAATATTTTAATATTTTTCATTGCGTTATAACTCTCCAAAGTTCGATATAAATATGCAATAAATCACTACAAAATGACCATCCAGTTCTGACATATGGGGTGGAGTATTTTTTACTAGTTTGAAGTACCTTTATTCTGTTCAGCGCAGAGCTGTTAAATTGATTGGCAGCTCAATTCTTACTAATGAGCTTGATTCCTTACATCACAGACGAAATGATGTTGATCTGACAATTTTCTAAAAATACATTATGGATGAACGAACTTCTACAGAGATTAAATCAATTTTACCTGAACTATAGCAAACCTATCGGATAACACGTGAGTAAACGTTGTAGTCCATCTATTTACGGTTCATATAAAAAGGTGCAAAACTGTTGCTTTTCAAAGTGAGATTTTCAACAGAGTCTCTTATCTTTGGAATGCCTTATACCTGCATAGGTTTTCCCTGATAGCTTTAATCCTCAAAATTTTAAAGTTAGCCTTCATTAATTTCTTAATGAAACTTAATATATTCAAACTTTATCCTAATCCCTAGTTGGCATGGTATCTTCGGATATTCAGAGACGTTAATTTATAATTTATTATAATTAGCATTAAACATGCCTAACTTTGTATAAAAAAAGCTAAGGTATATTTCTACAAGTAAAGAGAACGGGAAATGGAAGTATAACTGACACAGGATGAAAGAAGAAAATCTGATTCATCCCAAGAATCATAAAAAAACAAAGAAGAGAAATGTAATCCAGGTTTGAACTCAAAACCCAAGATACAGTTTCTCAAGCTCTACCGACTGAGCTGGTCGGGCCAGACAAAAAAAATTTAAAGCCGGAGACCGAATAAGTGTGGACGATTCTTTATATGAGAAAAATGGGGGTGACTTTTCGGATAATAGGAAATGAAAGAAAAACTGGAGGGTAGCATATCTACTGACGCACATCTTTGGAATAGAATATTTCGCGTCGTCGGGAAATAACGTTTTGCAGTTTGTAGGATGCGTTACCAACTAACCTGATAACTTTGGTTTTGACAAATTTTGGAACTAATTTTGCACTTAGCTGTTTTCCGATGTCGTTCAAAATAAAGTTTCGACGGAAAACGATGTCACCGGTGATAAAAGCATGTTTCCAGATATGCAAATTGTAGCAAGCTTCGTTTAGCTGAGGCAATCGTTTCGGGACAGCCAAAAACATGGAATAGACTGGTTTTATCTAGCAGTTTACCTATGGGCGTAATGGTAAGTTTTCGTAAAGGAAAATGAAATGGGAACTTAGAGAGATGATCAAAGCCAATCAAAATTGGTATATTACTAGACTCAGTTCGAAGGTAAGAACCGATTATATCAATGTATAATCATTGGCTGAGTCTTTCCGATTTCTGGAACATTATCATGGGAGCACTTTACATGGTGTTAGTTGCCTTTACAGTTTTACAGATGTCACATTGAGAAACAAAGGATATAATTTGCGTTTCATCTGGCCCAAAAGTAAAATCGACGTAGGTGCTAAAGAGTTTTTGAAACTTCACCGTGTGCCAACTTAGGAGGATCATAGGTTTAGGAAATCAACTCGGTCATTAGCCCTTTGGGTCCACAATTTCTTTTGACCGCCGTAGTTTAAATAGCATTTATTACTTAATTACATTTTGTATTAATGGGATTAGGTTCATTCAGAAATTGTGTTGTAATTAATTGGATTTATATGCTTTTGTTATTAATATGTTTCTTTGTTTTTTCTACTCTTGTTTTGTTTTCGATTGTTAATTGTATATTAAAATCTGTAACAATCTAATGGGCTTGTAGCCTGATTGATATATTAAACTTATAAATTAATAAATAATTATTAATTATAAACCTCCTACGCTGTGTCTTAACTTTGCCTTGTGGGGTGGGCATGGTAGACTGTTTTAAGAAGAGTGAAAGGGCCGTCAGACAGAGTGACATTTTTGTTTGCTTATTCAGATATGACCCAAGACGTCGAGAAAGGCTCGCATACTTGTACTTGTCGTGAGATAATTATACACACCCCCGATACCAATTCTTATGAAATATATTTTATTTTTTCAACAAACAAATTTCAACTATCGGTGCTAAAAAAATAGCTTTTTAAAAATGTTTTAAATGATTTGTTTAAATGAAATGTTTACTTATAATTTCATTTTACCACTTGAATACTGTTCTTCAAAACCCGTAAAATAGTTCTTATAGCTACAAAACTACGAAGACGTACCTAGTCTAGTTATCTTATATATCATCCATCCATTGTATTCAACTTAATTAAATTTTTGATGTATAGGACCAAAATCAAATCAATTTTTTGATTTTTATCCTTAAAATAACCACAAACAAAACTAAATCAAAATTTATTTATATAATAATTTGTTCTAAACTCAATTCCAGCATTTTTTAAAACATAAATAAATTAATAAAGTCTCCTTTTGATTTTTCTTGGTTTTATAAATAATTTTTTGCTCTCTATTCGCATTAAATTCATTAATTCAATAATCATCCCTTAAAGTTTTTCTATTGGTTTATTTTATTTGTTGTTGTTGTTGTTTAAATAGGGTTTATGAGAAAATCGTACATAACAAAATAAAAAATAATAACGGACCACCTTATTCTATCAAAGCTTACAACAACTGGAAAATTTGTTTCTTATTCAATTATCTATTTTTAGTAAGGAAAATTTTACTGGTATATAGTTTGAAAGAATTTAGATTGGCGAGCGTTTGCAAACTCATTCACCAACTACAAGTAAAGCATTCCGTTGAATTTGGGTTAATGCGTTTAAAATATAATTATTTTTTTCTTACCAGACGTACAAATAAAATTCGAGGTGAAAAGAAAGAACTCTTTAAAATTTGAATTTTCAAAATCATTGCCGCCATTTTTCTTGACTTTCATGAGTTTCAAACTAAGGTATTCAAGACAAATGTTTTCGGTTCGGTGTTATTTGCTGGTGTTCTAAAATATTTCAAACTGTTTTGAGGTGTTCTAATCTTTTTTAATATTGGCTTAACGTTTTTAGGGTTCTGTTTTGTATACGGAACACTATTGGTGAGAGTACGATCTATTTTAAACATTATATCGATTATCTGGTAAATTATAAATTCTATAAATCTGAAATTTATAATGCGCATAAAACTAACTAGTCCCATCAAGATGACTGAAACTAAAAATAAAGTTATTTTTTTAGTTTGTTTTACAGGGCTGCGATGTATGGTCTTCATGAAAATACTTTTTAATTCACTACAATTTTAAACTGTATGAAGTAATCTTACATAATCCAAATTTTATTTTTTCTTATTTCGCATTATCTTCTATCTAAATAGCTAAACAAAATATTGCGAAGCTGATGCATAGGCTACACAAGCAGGGTTTACTGGCACATTAATGGTTAACAGGACTTGGCGATTATTATTGGGCCAGTGCTAGAACCATTTATCGGCCGATCTATGGTTTACAGAAAAAAACAGTATATTGTTACCTTTGAATCGCCAAGCACTGGCCCATGAATGGTAAATATTACTTGGTTATTGTTGCTGAGCCATTGCTGTAACCATGAGTCGTCTACCTTTATAGAAAATAGCCAGTGCAGTGTACTTTGAATGGTCAAGCAATGGCCCATTAATGGTTGACATTAATTTGTAACGGTTTATACTAAATTCGCAAGAAGGTGGTAAAAGTGAAGTCTAAAATGTTAGTGAGTATTGTATAGTAAAATATTAAATTTGTATCATTAATTTATTTTATTTTAAAGTAGAGTCTAAACTATAGTCCTTAAGAGATTAAACAAAGAAAAACAAAAAATTTTAAAATTTATCCGAATATAAAAAAATTGTATAATTAGTTTATTTTGTATTTTGTTATATTTAAGAAAAATCAAATCGAATTATGTTATATCTAAGGAAGATCTAAGTTAAGTTGTCCAAAACGAAGCCCATACATATGTGTGTCGTGTGATGAAGTGTAGCCTTGATTTATTGAGACCAATAATTTATTCATTTTATACAATGTCTAATCGAAGATTTAGTAATTTACCGTTAGTGGTAACAACTAATAGAACTGCAGCAGCTGTTGAGCAATCCGCATCTGAGGGAGTAGATCCCCCACAAAAGAATGAGAATGAGCTATTTGAATCATATTTGTTAGAAAATAATGAAAAGCAACGAAAGTGATGGAAATGTTGTAAGTAAGTCTAAAGCTTATCAACGATTCGAAGTAAATTCGTGACAGAAGAATTAATGCTGTATATTTAAGGAGGTCAAACCTATGCAGATGTTAGAATTTTACTGAAGGTTGTTCTACTTGATCCATCACTATCATATTCATCAACTAGTATTAATAGATTGCAAAGAATTAAGTCACTAATTCAAATTTGTTGAAATATAATTTAAATGTTGGCAGTAATGTTAATGCTAAAACAAGATTCAACAACAATCATAAACAATTGAAGGGGAAATTTATGGAAAATGGTTTTATACAAATTTTGGGTCGATGTGAGAAATAAAAAAAATTAATAAGTTCTATTACGTTTGGGATCTCATCAGAACAAGACGTCTGGAACAAAGAGGGATACAACTGCTGTTGGACTAACAAAAAATATCTGGAGTTGGGACAACTCATCACAAGTTTTGTTAAGTATAACTTATAGAAACCAAAATTTAATTAAACTAAAGACATTTAAAATAATAAGTAATTTAATAGAAGTTAAAATACAAAATTATTTAAAACAAAATAATTAAGTTAGGGCTAGATGACAAATAAAAATTATAAAGTTTTGTGAATATTGTTGTGTTTTACTTCCTGTAAAATTGTTTAGATTTTGTTTAAATTTAGATAATGAAGTGGAATATAGAGAGAACTTTTTTCTGAAACATGCGGTGCAAGGTTCCATCTCCGCGCCCATATAAAAAAATAGTGTCGCGCGTGTTCAAAGGTCATACGTTACAAATTGGCTATTGTTATTTGGCGAGTACTGCAACCATGAATTGGCCGATATATGTCATTTGATTAAAATTCACTAAAGTAATATCAATTTTAGAAATATATATTTCAAACATTTTCACCTATAGTTTGTGGCGAACATCTAAATTAAAATTTTCAAAATTTCAAATTAGTATGCGATGTTTTTTTGGGTTTGGATAAAAAAATAAACAAAATAATTTCGATTATAGTTTTTTCCTCAACATAAAAAAGTTCTTGTTTTTTCGGATTTTAAAAAAGTTCTAAAAGTCTAAAGTTCTTTTAATACTTTTAAATTGTTTAAATCTGTGAACCTTAAATAATATATAGTATTGATATAATTATTTCATTCGGCATTTACTTTAAATGCTTAAAGTTTAATTAATGTATATTTAAACTACAATTATACTGAACTTTAATTTAAGTTATATAAACTAAAAATGTGTTGAACTTTATTTTATGTTTCATTTACTGTTACTCCTAATATGCTAAATTTAGATTTATGTTATATATAATCTTCGAAAATATTAAAAGCTCCACTTATTTCTGAAAGAAGTTGAATATTGCTAAAAGAGGTGTTTGATTAATTTTAATGTTATAATAAATGTTGATTGATGTCTGAAATTTTCAAATGATAAATTCATTTATTGAAAATTAATCAGAAGAAAATAAACTATTTAAATTGGAAAACCATTGGTGAATTTGGGATTACAATATTTTATCCACTAGTTCAATTAGCGTGAATGACTAGCTAATTTTCTGAATTGACAACAGCAATCAAAGTTCTGTCAACTTCAAATTCATTTAGTTTGGTTGGATGGTATAAAGTACTAAATTTTAAAGCTGTACGTTTAGTTATCTCTTCTCGGCTCAAAGACTATGATAATTTGATTATGTTTTAAGTTGGTATAAGTTTTAAATATGTTTCATTATACTTTCTATTTTATTTTAAATCATTAATTTATTTTGTATTTACTTTATTTGCCTATGATAATAATTTATATTTTTTGCTTGGCTCAGTCATGGTGGCCAGTACTAGGCCATTGCTACAATGCTAGTGATAATTATTGGTATTTTACTGGGCCAACTGTACAAACTTGTATGGGACATTGCTGTTTTTTTCTCTTACCCATGAATGGCAGCCACTTATTGTTCGAAGTTATCATCCCGTAATATTATGTTAATGGGCCAGTATTTCGCCAATGGTTGCCAGTATTTCGCCATTTCTGCGTTACTGGTCGCCATTAATGGACCAATACTGGATCAGTTGCATAACCTTGTAAGGGTGTTTTCACCACAGCTCTGGAAACAAAATGTTCTGGATATATAGTAAGCTAATATCGATCAAATACTTTAATTCAAAGCAAACCAATGTTTTGGATCTCACGTAGTTCTAATTAAAAAAATATTCAAGAAAGCTGTAGTATCCCAACAAAAATAAAATAAATTCTGTTCTACCGGCAAAAGTAAAAAATTTTTTACCGTAAGTGACAAACTGGAAGTTGAAGTGAACCTGAATCATTTATCAAAGTTTCGTCAAGATCCTATGCAGAAATGTCACGACCCACCCACTTACCCACAGACATACACAAAAATGTTATTGGCTATTTAGATAGAGGATGGTCCAAAACAAAAGAAAAATTAAAATTTGGGGCATGTAGGGATTTTTATTTCTCTATATTTATTTATTTTCATATGGATAGAAAGCAAGCAATAAAGCTCATAAACATGCATCTATGTTAAAATACAAAATATTTAAAACGTTCATAATCTCTAGTTACAAAAAAAATTACAAATAATTAAAATACAAAAAATGAACATATAGAACAAAAAACTAAAATTTAAAAAAACTAAAATTTAAAAATTAAATTTAAATCAGAAAAATTAGGTATCAATTATTTATATATAATGTTTTTATTTGGCTTAATTGAATTAAAAAAAATTTTATTGTTTATAGCCAATTATTGTTTATTTTATTTTATTTACCCAACGTTTCGAATAAATTTCTTATTCATTTTCAAGGGTTTTACTAAAACCCTTGAAAATGAATAAGAAATTTATTCGAAACGTTGGGTAAATAAAATAAAATAAACAATAATTGGCTATAAACAATAAAATTTTTTTTAATTATTTATATAATATCATTTATTCTTATTCAACAAATAAATATTCAGAAGGAATGTTCATTTAAACTTATCAAGAATATTATAGAATTTGTTGATGGATGAGCCATTAAGATCAAAATCTTGTCCAAAATTGATGATGAATTGATTCCAACTGACCGTAACCCGGTTAGAAGGGTGATGTAAACCAACATTAGGACGACAACGACATATTTTAAAGGTGTTACTGTTTCTAGACATAAAAGCAGGCAGATAAAAATTGAGACTCTCAATACATGATAATGAATCAATAAGACCATTGAAGCACTTATATACAAACTTCAGCTCACTTATGTTCCTACAAAGATTGAGTGAATTAAGATTTACCCTCTGACAAGAAATTTCATAATTAAATATAACACAAATATTTCATAAATTTCCTCTGAACCCTTTCAATACTAGTAGAAAAGTAGTGTACACAGGTGACCACACAACGGATGAGTACTACAAAACAGGTCGTACAAGTGATTTATATAAACTCTGTATAGTCTGTATATTATTAAACGATTTACATATTTTTTTAATATTTATTTGACATATTCCTATAAGAAAACTGAGCATTTTTAAATCCTTTGCCGTAACCATATATATATGATCAGAAACGGATAGATTTGAACTAAAGCTTACACCTAAGTCACTGACAGATTCAACCTTGGCCAATTTTTCATTATTAATAGAATAACTGTGGTTTATTCTATTCACTTTTTTTAGTGAAAGTAACAGCCTTACATTTATCAGGGATTAGGTTGAGTTTTGAGTGTTTATTTGTGTTTATTTATTTATTACAACCATCCATATATATTAATTTGGCTAATACATTAACGAGAATAAAACACAACAGTTACAAAAATTACAATCAAATTTACAACAAAATTAAATTCAAGGCATCAAGGCATCATTAATTGAGAAATTAATATATATAACGTCAGTGTATATAACGTCCACTTGTTCACCCTTATCAACTGACACACTTATTTTATTAGCAAATGTATAGAGATTAGTCTCAGTAGATCGGCACTTAATGAAACCATGCTGTTCCGGTTTAATTTTATGCTTCAGATATTTGGACATATGATCAACGACTAATCTCTCAAAGACCTTAGATGGACAACAAGTTATAGATATAGGTCTATAATTACTAACAATAGACCCATTACCATTTTTAAAAATCGGCATTACATTAGAAACCTTCCAAAAACTAGGAAAAAAGGCTCTTAAGGACTCATTATAAATTACGGATAATGGTACAATACTTTATACAATTAAAAATTATGGTGAAGTAAAAATGGTGTATTTCTGTTGGTGGTTGGATGACGTTCCTCCATAGAATCTTGGATGAAATGTGTGGCATGTGATCCAGGCTTACTTGAAAATAAAAAATCTGGATTCATTTCAAAATTGAACAAAATGGCGGAGGGTCTCCCATGCACGTCTATGTTTAAATCTTCAATAACTTATAGTTTTTGAACTATTCTCAAACAAGTGCAACAGGAAGCTGCCTCCACCCTACATTTCGAAGTTGATTTACAAAAAAAAATTGGTAAAAATTCACCTCGAAAGGAAGTTTAATAAATATTTACCGAAAAATATAGCGAAGTTTCAAATAATTGTGTGTCTGTATAGTCATTACTGATTGTTTCTAATCAATGTGAAATCAATGGCTGACACTTGGTCAATTGTAGTCGTTTATGAATTCACATTAGACTGGATTAAGGCAATTTAAATTTAATTCCTTTAATCTTGTCAAATAGGGTGGCGAAATCCAAAATTCGACGTCCGCACCGTGCTGCCTGGATAATGCCTACAGAATTAGTTTGATGTATTGGAGACAAGTAGATTAAAAATTGTTTAGTTAATGACTCTCTATCACGGCAAAATGGTACCTTAAGCCAATGCGACTGAAGCATCTGTTCTCCATGTTAGGGGCATCTGTTTTGGGTCAAGCGACTCACTATATGAATCTGTAAAAATGTTGTTTCTGGTAACCTTAAGGCAATTTGGGTTGGGCTTAAGGTTAACACCCTAACAAAATCTTTGTTAGATTTGAAAAAAAATCTTTGTTAGATTTGGAAATCAGAAAAAGAATAACAGACCCGGAATACAAAACAGAATTTTATCTGAACGTAAAATAAGACCAGACTATCGAATAGGAACGGGGAACGTGCGCAAACTAAGCGCTCCTTATGCTCTTATAAGTCTAGAAACAGAGGCGGAGAGATATAGGATGGATATCATTGTTCTGCAAGAAATTAGACAGTCAATGGTACTAGATTTGAATGGTCACTTTTTATACTGTGGTGATCATCCTTGTCGAAGAGAAATTGGAACTGGTTAACTTGTTGGTGTACGGATACAAGAAGCTGTGTAGAAATTAATCCCGGTCACTAAAGGGATCTGCTACCTACGGGTACGCGGTACATATAACAATACCTCTCTTATTGCCGTGCATGCACCCACTGAAGCTGAGACCGTTGACGAGAAGAAAATTTTCGATAATATTGCATTGGAAAAGATTATGAAACAAAGACCATCACGCGACTTCATTATGGTTTTTGCTGACTTTTATGGGCAGGTTGGAGGAGATATCTCTTATGGAAATGCTGTGAGCCGCAACAGCCTGCATTTAAATAATTTGAAAATGGCCAGTACCTTCTTTCCACATTAATCGATTCATAAGCAGACTTGGGTCTCACCGAATGGAAGCACCTGAAATCAAATTGATCACCCACTAGTAACATAACGTTTCTTTTCTGGAAGTGCGATCCTGGAAAGGTGCATACACTGGATGTGACCACTTCATTGTATGTGCTACGATAAGGTGTCACTTTCCAAATCAAGCCCTTCAAAATTCAATCAACGAAGAAATCAGAACCCATTAATGAAGACGTTGATGGTATTTACTTGGACGTCCACAAAACCACTCCCAGAAAGTCATATATGGATGACGCTATTCAATAAAAACGAGATTGCTATGTAAAATGTCTACAAGGACGCAACGTCAGGTCCACGAAGGAGAACTATAAACGACTAACCGTAATACAAAGCTATGTAGACGAACAAAGAGAGAATGGTGGAAGAGAAATTGTGAGGAGGTTGAAAGCTTGAATTGAAACATCAATTGTGTAACTTCTTTCAACAGGTTAATACCTTAAATTGAAGGGAGTTCAAACCCACAAAAAAGGAATTCAAAGCGGCGCTGTCAAAATTAAAACGCCATAAAGCACCTGGTTTCGACGATATAACATCCGAAATGATTGTACGTGGTGGGTGAAACTTTATTCTTAAGATTCTTTGAACTTGTTCAAAGTGTACTGGTACCAATCCATAAAAAAAAAAACACTTACAATGTAAAAACTACAGAGGAATCTCTCTACTCTCCACAGCATAAAAGATCTTTTCCTACATTTTGCTATCCAAAATCAATCCTTTTGCTGAACAACTGCTTGGAGAATATCAGTTTGGTTTTCGGTGGAGCCGAGGTACTACCGATGCACTTTTCTCAAAAAGAATGATTTTGGAGAAGTGTCGAGAGTTCAACATACCTATGCACCCACTTCTCATTGATTTCAGGCAGGCATACGACTCTCTCGAACGAGAGACTCTATGGTCTGCTCTTTTGTCAATGGGAATTCCTGGTAAACTGGCATTACTAAGCAAAATGACAGTACAGAACTCTCATTGCTGTGTACGAGTAGAGAACGAACTATCAATTAGTTTTTAACGTTGACTCCGGGTCAGGAGTACCAAGTACTCTTTAAGCTAGCCTTTGAATATGTGTGCCTTCTAAAGAAACTACCCACTAACAACAATATCTTGTCAATAAAATCAGTACAGACGATCGCGTACGCTGATGATGTTGTCATCTTGGTGAATATCCGAAGGACCATGGTGAATATTTGAAGCTGATTAGCTTGGCAACACTCCTACATGGAGCATGAACGCCAAAAAACAATTCTAGCTTAATTTGAATGCATACGATTACAATTGACCAAGTATCAGCCGTTGATTTCACATCGATTGGAAACAATCAGTAATGAATATACAACCGTGACTTAGGATGTTAATTAGTTTATATATATATATTCCCCATTCTATGAACTCACACAAAGTATTGTCTAGAAATTAAATGCAAAAATTCACATATAATGTAAATACATTTCCATAATGTGGAGTCTAATGACAGTGAAAAAATTCAACTTAAGTAAAATAAATAAGTGATGAAGAAGTTTTTCACTCTGAAATTGTCATCGTCTCAACGGATTCGAACAAGGCACTAAAGAAGAATGTTCGACTTTATCCGAAGCACGAAAAATGAGAAGTGAAGTTTTTTCTGAGAATCTTCCAACCATACCTTTGAATTGAAAAAATTCCAATTGCTTCTTTACTTACTTGAGTTCAATTGATCTCCAAAATCTTAAATATATGTGTCTGTGTTTTAAGGGGATGCAAGTGGGGAAGAGTTAAAAAATGTTTTTTGGCGAGGGTGTCATATGAAAAAGCACCTAATATAAGAAACAATTTAATTTGTTTTAGAATTTTGTGGTACTGTGTTTTTGAATTATTACTAAAAAAGAGCAACTGAAAGTTGGTCCTTCCCCTACGTTTCGATATTGACAAATTTGGAGAAGCTCAATTTTATCAATTTTCTCGTTGTAGGGTCAGTTTGAGGTACAATCGTCTAGTTTTGAGTACATGAATATCCAGACAAAAGAGTTAACCTTTGCCTTTTAAAAGCAAGAGAAATGAAGGTATAAGAAATGTATCGCAAATGGCAAATGGCATGTATGAACTGAAAGGTGAGATCAAAACAGGCATCGTTCTGAAAATTGGTCAAAATCCAATAACGGGTTAAGAAATGGCAAAATATTCAGTGGAAATTTTCGGTTTGTATGGGAAATATGGGATTATTGCAATTTTCTCGTTTTATGGCCAGTTTGAGATGGAATTCGTTTAATTTTGACTAATTTGGAGGACATGGATATCCAGCGCTTACAGCATATTGTTGTAAAATGCTTGGACATATATTAAAACAAAATTGTAACTATGATTCAACAGCAAAACACAACTTTTAACTTTATAACAAATAAATTAAAGGGATTTATCGTTTTGAGTTTGAATGAAATCAAACAATATAAATTATAAACGAAACTACACATTTCAACAATTTAATAATTGTTACATGAAATCAAACTTATAATCTCAATTTTACAAAACGAATTAAATTCTAAAATAATTCAAATCCTATTAAAACAGTTTTCATTCGATTTTAAATAAATTTATGCGTTACAACAATACAGAATTTGTTGCACCTTTCTACTCAAGCACCATCCCTCAATCAACGTAAAATATATAAAACATATTTCATAATATTTTAGCTTAGAGAAAAAACAATTATTGGACTTAGCAAATATATTTTTGAAATTTTAGGTTGTAAATTGATTTTATTCATAATTTTAAAATAACAATAACGTTATGAGTGTCATTTCTCAGTTTTACCATACTGCTTATAATCACACCCTAACCCCGGGCTTACGTCGGATCTTATTGACCGCCTGAAGTCGAAGTTGGTTAATTTTCTGGTAAAAATAGTATTCACTATCCTTACAGATGCATCCAAACTTTGCGTGTAGTTTTTGATAAAAACTTCTTGTTGAGAAACAAATTGTCGAATACGACTAAAATTGTACCTGGAAATATTGCGCTCATACGCCATTTTCAAATTTTTGAGAACCATTGCTTGCTTGATAATAGAGAATATTTCTGGTTATGATAATAAAGCCAAATAGTTTAAGCCAAAACTATTAATTTCGTTCAATAGTTTGCAGTCTGAACCATAAGTCACCAAATGCTAACCAAAATTTATAAGGAAGCCGGAAACCCATGTTTCTTATTCCGAAGACAACTTACTATTTGGTCCAACTATACCAATCTAATCCTGTTGATTATCTTTAATACACGAACGACTTGCCGCTAAAATCGACCGATTAAATTTTTCATAATCATTTGACTGTGAGGATTACTTTAAAGTGAATACATGTTTAACACCATCCTTCTCTAATAATTTTGATAGGATATGAGATTTCAATTGTTTTCCACTGTCCGTCAAAATAGCTACAGGCACCGAAAAGTTTAGAAATATATCTCGTTCAAGGAAACTACATAAATTTTATGCAGTAGCTTGTCGAAGTACTTTAACCACAACAAATCTCGAGTATTGATCCAAAACGAAAACAATGCTATTTCCTTATTTTGATAGTGGATAAGGCCCTAAACAGTCGATACAAATTCGTTGCCAAGGTTGTACCGTACTCATTAACGGTTTAATCCTAAAATTAATAGCTCTAGACATTTTACAGACCTCACATTTGCGAATATATTCTTTTACCTCCTTTGCCATGTGAAGTGGCGTTATGTAGTTGTTTAAGAAGGATAGGATCAATCTTGAAGGAACTACACTGAAAAAAATCTTGTACGTAATATTAATAATCAGTAATTATTAACCCATTTTGATTATATGAATCAAGTTTTTATTGTATTTACTAAATTAATAATTTTAATCATGCGTTTATAATAGGTTTATTAATTCTACAAACTACCGTTTATCAAAAAATAATTGTTTTATTAAAAATAAAGTAATTTTTTAAATTATTTTTATTTATTAAATTAATTTATTCATATGACGACAACATCCCAAGTAGGTTTTGCCAGACATTGAAAAACGGCCAAGCACAGGCCCATGAATGGTTAACAGTACTCGGCTTTTGTTATTGGGCCAATACTAGAAGCATTCATCGGCCGATCTATGGTTTACAGAAAATAGCCATTATATTATACCTTTGAATAGCCAAGCACTGGCCCATGAATGGTAAATATTGTCTGGCTCTTGTTATTGGGCCAGTACTGTAGCCATAAATTTGCCGATCTATGTCATTTCTTTTAAATTTCACTAGAGTATTATCCCTTTTAGAAATCCATAGTTTGAAAAATTTCACATATAGTTTAGTTTCCGCCTTGTCAGTTGAAAGACTATGATAATATTGAAAAGGTTGGTATATGTTTTAATTTATTTTCATTTCTATTTTATTTTAGTTATTTTGTAAATAATTTATTTAAATTTATGTATACTAAATATTATTTTATATTTTTTTTAATGGTGGAGTACTGGCGGGCTCATGTTTGCCATTACTCAGTCATTCTTGCAACTGCACCAGTTGTATGGGGAGTTTTGAATTTTTCCGTCATTTTTATTTTATTTTAGTTTGTATTTAATTTATTTAAATTTACATATAATAATAAAGTATATTTTTTTTAATGGCCTAGTCATGGTTGCCAGTATTTGGTCATGACTACAATGCTGGTCATCATTATTGGCCCGTTACTAGGCCAACTGTACAACCTTGTATGGGCCATTGCTGTTGTTTATCTCTGACCCAAGAATGGCAACCATTTATTGTCCGAAGTTATCATCCAGTACAATTATGTTAATGGCCCAGTCGTGGTTTCCAGTACTCGCCCGTTGCTGCATTACTGGCTGCCAGTAATGGACCATTACTGGACCAGTTGTACAACCTTGTATGGGATATAATCTCAAATTTTTAATAATAATTTTTATTAGTTGATCATCAAATTATTAAAAATTAATTGATTTGAACTTTTATCACGAATAATTATATTACATTACACCGGAAAGCTCAAAAAAATATATGAAAACTGAATCTACGACTTGGAAATCTCTTATCATGAATCAGAATGAGTAATTTAATAAAACTATTAATTGACTAACAAATAAATAATATAGTTAAAAACAAATCAAAAATTATACAAATTAAAATCTAAAAAAAAAACCTTACATTAATTTATTTCTTCAATGTTGTCTTGTTCATGTTTTATTTTACGTCTTCGTTTATCTGGGTTATATCAAGCCTAAAGGTTTTGTTATATCAAGCCGAAACTAATCCGCTCCTCTACAAATAAAGCAATACATAATAATATCACTGCACGAAACTTCATAAACCGACTTGATAATCAATTCTACAACTAGAATTAGACAATTTGTGTTTAGCATCTCGAATGGTAACAACAGCGTGAACTTCTACAATTAATTTTTGTTTTTTGTCATCATCAAAATTCATGTACCATTTGGCGAGACGTGTTTTTCTACACAAAGTTATAAATGCATTTTCAAAACTGATAACATAACACTTACTTGATAAATAACTTTTATTTCTTGAATGAAAAACATATTTCGTTTACATATTTCAATACATGCAATTATTAAATTCACAACTATAAAAAAACTTTACAATATTAACACAATAATTGAAACGAAAAGCAAATTTATTTTCTTTTTACTTTTAAAACAAAATTTTTTAAATAGTTACCAATATTAAAACTATTAAAAAGTAAGCTGTATGACGATGCAGTCATTACTGAGTTTTAATTTTATTTCAATTTACATAATTTACTGATCGTTAATTTATACTAACTGATTTAAATTATATACTAACTAACTCGATCCAAACAATTTGATAGTTTGTATATCATATTATCCTCGATCTTCTGTTTCATTTTCCATCATTTATGAAAACTTGTAATTTTAATTTACTTGAACTTATTTAAATCATCAAAAAAAATGTACAGTGGTACGCATAAATGTCTATGTTTAGTACAATTGGAGAAAATTAATAAAATTATTATTGAATTTGAAAACTCTTATTTTCAGAGTAAAATTTGGAAACAGTCCGTCGTTACAAAAATTAGAAGAAATCTTGAAAAAAGGAAACAATTGATAGAAAATCAATCATTGTTTTTATTAATATAACAATCAGAGTACATATTTGAGCTTTTATTTGACATTTTACCAATTTATAGAAAACAACATCACTTGATGGACATTTCATAACGGAATACTTTAGTTTTTAATTTTTGATAATTTTAAAATTTATGAAATAGTCACATTGTGTCAGAGTTTCAACCAAATTAGCTAAATATCGTTTAAATATAATATAAACAAAGTTCTGTGTAGATTTTAGGGTTCCGTTTTTTATAACGAACCCTATTGGTGAGAGTAAAACGAGTTTTTCACATTATATCGATTATCTCGTAGACTATAAATGCTATAGATTTGAAATTTAAAGGTGCGTATAAAACTAATCTGTCCACATGAAATGACGTATACAAATAAAACTGAAGTGGTTTTCGTTTGGTTTACAAGGGTACGATGTGAGATCTTTGAGAAAATACAATTTTGTAGAGATTCAAATAGTGTATCATATGAAAGGGTTTCATTTCAGTATTCTTTAAAAATTTATTTTGGAATTTTACACCTCACCATTTTTTGTATAATTTTGAATAATGACGTTTTCTTCATGTTTTCTTATCTCGATTAGCTCCGAACCTAACCTTCAACCTTTTGAAAATCAAAATGTATTTGGAATGATAGAAAAGTTTTTAATAAAAAATAGATAACACACACAAAATAAATATCACACACTCATAATTATATCGTTAAACTAAATAAAATCAAACTTTTTCAAAATTCCAAAAATATTCCAAAAATTAGAATGAAATCAAATATTTAAACTTTTTCTAAATTCCAATAATAATCCAAAAATTCTTAAATATTGAAACTTTTTCCAAAATTCTAAAAATATTGCAAAAATTATTACAAAATCAAAAATACAATCTTTTTCAAAATTTCAAAAATATTTCAAAAACTATAACAAATTCAAAAATTTCTATGTCCAATTTCATTTTAAATTACATTTACGTCATAAGAACAGTTACATTTTTTTTCCAAAAATTGGCTAAAATTGGCTAAAAAATAAATGAAATCATTTTTTGACACACCTGACAACATTTTTTGACAAACTTATAATGCCATAATTCTCAATAATAATAATAAAATTCATTTCAAACAAACAATTTTACTTTTTTCCAAAAAATTGGGTAAAAAATAAATAAAAATCTTTCTTTTGACACACTTGACAACATTTTTTTGATAAACTTATAATGCAATAATCTAGATTTTGATCTCACATACCAATCCTGACTATCAAGATTTCTCCAAATTCAATGTTCCTACTCGTAATCACCTAAAATGAACGTTTTTTAAGACAAAAATATGCAAGTTTCCTTGTTTTGACACACTTAACGATTTTTTTGACACACTTCCGGTACAGTTATCGAACACATCGTCCTTTTGCCTCTTTCCATTGAATAAACCTATTTTTAGAAAAAAAAAATTTTCAAATCCGTCCAGCGGTTTTCTAGATTTCGTAGGTTGTGACGGACGGCCGGCCGGTGGCCAACAGACAGACACACCTTTTTTTTGCTTTTTTAGAATCAGTAGGCCCTAAAACGTCGAGAAAGTCCTAAAACGTCGAGAAATGAAAAAAAAAGTGGGGGTAAGGATTTTACTTTGAGCTCATGAATGTAATACTTAGGTCTTTCAGACCGAAGTAATTACATTTGCAATAAATGTTAGCAACATTTACAAATGCAACTAAATATTAATGTAAAAAGGATGCTACAAACATTTGTTACCTTTCTTTAATGATTGTATCAACCACTTTTATTTTTTATAACTCTTTATGTATTAAAGATGCAAATCGAAACTCTTAAGAAATAACCAAAATTAGTCCTCAAGATTTTGAATAAAAGAACTTTCAAAATAAAAATTGTCGAGAAAATTTTGAAGAGCTTAAACAACAACAAAGTCACCGATCGGAACAACATTCCCTTATTATTCTAAAAATACTTCCAAATGAAATTACATCCACTTTAATCAAAATTTTCTTCAAATCTTACACTGAGAGGAAAAATTCAGTCACTACAACCTCTTTTGTACTAACCGAATGTTTTCTGTCACAATAAACTCGGTTTTTGAAGAAAAAACAACCGAATTTGAGGTTATTGTGACAGAAAACATTCGGTTGGCACAATAGAGGTTGTGGCTACCGATGTTTTTCTTTCAGTACATAAATCTGGTATTTTCCTTCGTGCTCGAAGTCTGCGGCCAATATCCAACCCATCACCCAAAACTAAACAAAATGAAATATTTCAAACTATAAACTAACAGGTATACCTCTAGTCCTATCTAAAATATATCTGCATTAAGAGTCTTGATGAATATGTATTTCGCTGCCATAATTCAGTAAACACTGTTACACATTAACTTTTTATTATAAAGTTTTTATTTTATGTAATGACCAATAAAGAATTACAATTTAAACAATTTAGTATTTAATAATTATAATTTGATAATTAAAACCCACAGAACTATTATAAATTTTATAATGGTTAGTTATCACGAACGTGCCGAGAAGAAACAAAGTTTTGTTTTTATATATTTTATAATCTTTTCTGCCTACCAAAAATGGAAACGAGATCCACTGAACACAAATCGGTCTTTTTAAGTTCGTTTTTCGAACAGACTAATTAATTATTTGATTAATTGTTTAGCGCTGTAATTTGACTTTCATCAATCAATGTTTAGACGGTTGATGTCACGAGTAAATGATAGTTTGCAGAGATTATTTATTTATATTTAAATACATTACACTCTACAGGCCCATACAGGGCTAGTTAACCATCGTGATTGACATTCATGACTGATTGTGTAAGTGTAACTAATAATGTATGGCCAGGGGTCAGTAGATCTTCTACAACGTCTTAGGTCTATATTTATTATTTATTTATTTCGGCAAAAAATACAAAAATTAAGACTAATAAGTCTTTTTACAATTTGATCAGAAAAAAATGTAAGGAAACAGCCCAACAAGACTAGCTTCAAAAATAATACTAATAATAACAATAATAATACGCTAATACAATATAGCAAAAATTATTTCATCACTCATCTCAACAACACATAACAACTTACAACTAACCTACTACAGCTCACTTTTGTTCCCCAACGGTCAACTCACCACCAATGCTAGTGCACGAAGTATAGCAATCAAAATGAAAAAAAAACGAATGCAATAATTCAAGTCCCAATCCAGTGTCACAAGACAAGAGACTGAGACCAAAATTAAAGCAAGAAGTAGAAACAGCCTACATGACAACTCAAAACAGCATCCAACAAGAAGACATTACGCATTAAGCAAGATTACCAAGTGTATTGAAGTGAACCAAGCTAAGATTTTGAAAAACACGAACAGGACTAGCCTCTCTGATAGCCTAACCCATTCTAGATCCTATAAGTTCTCACAGCAAACGACAATTCCATAGCACCAGAAACATGGAATGGAATGATAAGATGCCTCGTTCGATTAGAGATAGTAAACGATAACTTCTCAAGTAAAAACACAGGCTGACGATATTTGACAACCTTACAGAGACACAATGTCGATCTCAACTTCAAGAACAACTCAAACTTAGTTTCGAGAAATTTAAACGAGAACTCAGATAAATGATCCCTCTTCCTGAGTGAATGAATAAATCGAATACAAGAGTTAAAACACAGCTTTAATCTATTAATAGTACCCATATTTGCCCCTGAAAACACATCACACCCATAAAGAAAAAAATGCATGATAAGAGACTGAACGAATTTACACCTCAATTTAACTGGAAGAAGATCTTTAACCAAATACAGATTCCGAAGCATCATCCAAACTTTCCCGATAACAGAACTTACATGATCATGCCGTGATAAGGTATCATCCAAGATGAACCCCAGACTCCTAGCACTCCAAACATAGGGAACCTGAAACCCATTCAAAAAGACAGGAAGAAGACTCTGACTAATTGGATATCGATAGAAAGCAACGGCCTGACTCTTGGCAGGGTTCAAGTTTAAAGAATTTTGATAAGACCACTCAGCAATAGAAGAAAGATCATAATTGGTATCAGCAGCACAAGTGGAAGATTCCATGATGAGAGCAGAGCAAGTAATATGAACCAGCGTTGATTAAAAACACTGTTTTTAAAAAAAAAAACAAAAGAAACTGTTTTTTTTGTTTAAAACGCGTTTTTTATTGTTTAAAACAGTTTTTTTTGTTTTTTTTGTGTTTTTTTTGTTTTTTTTGTGTTTTTTTTGTTTTAAATGTGTTTTATACTACGAATATTCGTTTTTTCGGTCTTAAATGAAAATTTGTAATTTAAGTGACTAAACTCCAAAGAAAATAAGTGTCCTAAATATTGTCAGATAAATAAAGGTTCTCTAAAGATTTTCAAGATTCCCATCATTCGCTAGATTATCTGAAGATAGTCTGTACCTCCAAATATTTTCAAGATTCTTTGACAATTCTCAATATTCGGGAAAGATTCTCAAGATTTTGTGGCGATTCTTAAGGATCATGGTTAAGATTCTCAAGATTTCTTGAATATTGTTAGTAGCCACTCAAATAGTTGTCCCAAGATGCTTAAGAGTAGTTTATCTCTCAATCTAATGGCATGGTTGTCTTAATTGGCTAACGTCAGAAATTTGAATTATGATAAAAACTCTGCGACCAACGTATTTCCGATTTTTTTCTCCTAGCTTAACTTGAAAAGACTATGGAAAAACAGGGAAACAATTTGATTAAATAAAGCAATTGAGTTTCTGGCGATTGCAAATTACAGATAACGCTATTGATATCATTCCTATAAGAATATTGGCTGGTAAGGTGTAACAATATTGAATATACCTTTAACATAAAATCTATTGAAAACAACAATTTTTTGAATTTGGAAGCAATATAATTTTATTTAAATTTAAAATATATATTTGCGACTGGTTTTAAAATTTGATAAAGTTCCTCAGCCTATTTTATCAAGTCTATGTTAAGTATCTTTTAAAAAAATGTTAATATATCAATTATAGGAAATTTTTTTTTTTTTTTTTTTTATTCAAAGTTAGGCATGTTTAGTGTTAATTATAATAAATTATAAATTAACGTCTCTGAATATCCGAAGATACCATGCCAACTAGGGATAAGAATGGAATGCAAATTAGGATTCTCTGAGAAATTTATGAACGTTAACTTTAAAGCCTTGAGGATTAAATTCATCAGGGAAAACCCAGGAAGGCATTCCATAGATGAGAGACTCTGTTGAAAAAGTCACGCTGGAAAGCTACAGTTCTACACCTAATTATTTGAACTGTAAAGGGATGCGCTGCTACGTTTGCTCTGGTGTGACGCGAAAAGTTTGCTGATTTAGGGAAAATCGATTTGATCTCTTCAGAAGCTCGTTCATCCATAATATATTTATAAAATATAGTCAAATCAGCAACATTTCTTCTGTGCTGCAAGGAATCAAGACCGTTAGTAAGACTTGGGTTACCAATGAGTTTATTAGCTCTACGCTGTACAGAATCAAGGCAGTTGAGACTACTCAAGTAAGCTCCACCCCATATGTGAGAACAGTATTCCATGCAAGGACGTATAAAAGATTTATAAACTAAAAGAAGTTGTTCGCTATCGAAAAACTTACGACATCGCCCCAAAAAACCTAACTTTTGAACAGCATTCTTAGCCAGATTAAAAATATGAGAATTCCACTTCATATTATTTTCAATCTCAACTCCTAGAAGTCTGACAGACTCATTCTCTAAAAGATTTTTGGGGCCAAACGTTATTGGAAAAGGATTGGGTGTCGTTATCCTAGAAAAATGACAAACCTGTGTTTTGCTTGTATTGAATTCAACACTGTTAGCAATACCCCAATCCATAATTGTTTTAAGATCAGTGTTAAGGGAATCTATCAATTTTGACCTACACTCACTAAGCGCTAAGGGTGTATATAATTTAGGTGCTTCGTGAGACGCATGAAGCGTGCTATCATCAGCAAAACTATGTATAGGATGAACGGTTGAGTCCAACAAATCATTAATATAGATAAGAAAAAGAGTTGGTGACAAAGCGGAACCCTGAGGAACTCCTGCATTAGCTGAAAAAGTATTCGATGATACACCGTCAACATTGACCCGAAATTTTCGATCAGATATAAAGCTCTGTGTCCAAGATATAAGCTGCTCGTCTAAACCATAGGATCTCAATTTGCATATTAGGTTGTTATGCCAAACTTTGTCAAATGCCTTGGAAATATCAAGAGCAACACCGAATGTTTCTCCAAAGTTTTCAAGCGACTTGTTCCAGATATGAATGACAAAAGACAGCAAATCGCCCATCGCTCTTCCTTTTCGAAATCCATATTGTCTCTCATTAATTAATTTGGAAGACTCTAAGAAGCTCATTAAATTAAAATTGACATATTTCTCAAAAATTTTAGCAACTACCGATAAAATTGAAATGGGTCTGTAATTCGTAGGATCAGTCTTACTGCCCTTTTGTAACCCCCTTTTTGGGGATTACAATGATTTACGCCAATATAATTATTTTTGAAAAAAAAAACTTTCCTTCGCTTCAACAAAACATATATTTTTTCATTTTAACAAACCTGATATTCTTTTCACATTAATAATTTCTATGAAAAAGGTCCTAAAGAAAGATATTACAATTAAATAAAATAATTTGCTTTATTAATAAACATATTGGAATTATAAGGTTCTATTTTTTTGATGATACGGAAAACATTTTTGTTGTTGAATTATTCCGGGAGAATTACTTTTACCTTCAATAAGATAACATATATATTTAATCTTGTATTGTTTAAACCAAGTTTATTTGTAAAAAAATTTAATTTTAATTAAATAAAATTTATAATTGAAAAGTTCGGCTGTGATTTTGTTATATTGAAGAATAGTAAATTAATTTAGTTAAAGAATAGTTAAAAGAAAAAACTGTGATTATAACTTAAAGTTAAAAATAATTCAAAACTAAAAATTAAAGTTAAAGGTTTTTTATGGTTGATGTGAAACCCATTGAGTTTTCAATTTTATTTAAAAACCACGTCATAAAGTTGATTTCAATTACAGCTGTAACGGCAATTTATAAATCAACCTTTCTTTTGTATCAGTTTATATATCAGCTCTTTATATACTGCTATACAATTTTATATTAGCGGGATGAATATTATGTTTGATGTTACGGATACGAATACTAATTTGAACTAAAGACGAATTAATTGGAAAACTATTATTGGAAAACTATTAATTGATGAAAGTGGAACAAATTTATGGTGCTCTATAGAAAATAATGCTGCCTGCAATCTAGCCTAAGTTAATGTGGTTTAGATCTGGAATTTTAATCAAGAACTTCAACAAATTAGTTACTTTGGGAATTTGAATTGGAGTTGCTGGTTGTCGTCATCATTACTATTAAAGTTTTCTTTCATCACTAATTTGGATTGGATTACTAAACTATATTCAACAAACATTCAATAACATTCAGTACGGAGCCATATCTAAGTTTGAATGACGCATCTTCCGGTGATATATAACCATGAAGTATATTCGATTAATTTTTATAAACTAAATTAACAATGCATTACATAGTTTTTAATTTTTATTAAATTATTTTTATGTTGAATTTATTTAATTTCTTTTTGTAATTCAATTTTTCTCTCTATTTCTTTTGTAGTTTCTTTCAGCTAAATTCAGGTTTCCACAAGCGCTTGGAGGACAAAGAATTGGCGGGAAACTAGTTAAATCAGGTTTTTTTATTTATTTAATTATTAATTTTTTTTGAAATTGATATCTAGTTACTAGTATAATTGAAAAGAGATAGTTTTTAAAATTAAATTTTTTTTTAAATCCTTAAATACTTAAAATTTAATATTCTTTAAATTTAGTTTAAATCTAATTTATTATACCAATCTTTAAATACGATAATTGGAATTTTTAATAATGATTTATTTAGAATACAAATCACGTTGTTTTGTTTAATAAATATTATGTTAGTTGGTAATTTCTAATTTCTTTTGTTTTGTTGTTTATTAATATGATGTAGTGAAGTTTTTTTTGCTGTCCGGATATTATCTTATGTCGTCACTGTCTTATCCCCTACCTTCCCATTCCCTGCGATCTTTAATCACACGTTTAAGCCTTGAATCATCTCCCACGCCCACGTCTGAAACTAGCCAGAGCACCAGATCGCATCAAGGCCTCTAAACGAGTGGAAATTACTCGTAACACGCTTCGCGCGGGTTACAGTTGGCGCCCAAACTAACGGTCAAATAACCGGTTTCTACAATTCTAACAGTTCACAATATTTATTGTTCAACATTTTCGTTTCAATTTTTGATTAAAACTCTATCAATGTATTAGTCTTTATATGTTAATACGGTTTATTATAATCTCATAGATACAACATAACGATAAAGTTACATCTAACGATTAGAAGCGGTTGATTGAAATATCTATTAATTTAATGTTTTGATTTTCTTTTCCAGTTTGTTTTTGTCGTCATTTTTGTTATAGATGCTCACATTAGTTTCCACTTTTGGTGTTTTGACTCCTAGTGTTGGTTAGCATTTAGTAACTAAATTTAAGTCCAGTTTCTTATATTTAAGTTCTTTTATAATCCAATCCACTTTGTTTCGATTTGAAGCAACTTATTAAGAAACTAGGTCCTTTTTGGAAAACTTTCGTTACTAGCCGATTGGACCAATTGTTGAATCAATACGTATTACTTTTTTATTCCATTTTTCAACCCTATTCCTATCCTCATCCTTTTTAAAAAATCGCTTCCCTGGCAGTGAAGATATAGGACATTATCTGGACATATATTTTGCATACATCATTATTTTTTTCTGTTGTTAGTGAAACTGAATTTCACTTCTAAAAATCCAAAATCGAATTTTTTTTATTATTATTATTTGAGAAACAATAAGATTTAGTTTCTTTTAATTGTTTCTTGCAAATGTAATTTATATTAACATATTAATAGAATTTATATTAACATTTTTTTTTGCATTATTTAAATTATATTATACTTGTTGTTTGTTCTATTTAAATAGAGGTTTGATTGTTTTTTCTAATTATTTGATATTTTTATCATAACGTCACACTTCACATTATTTCTTACTATATATCTTAGAATTGTTTTTTTTCATTCAAAATGGATCCTCAACTCCTCGAGCCTGATGAGTTGAAAATAGAATGCGAAATTAGAAATATTAAAGGCTTGCAATCAGTTCAATTATCTTTGCTTAAACATTATTTAGAAGAAGAAGCGATTGGTAATAATATTGCACCAAAGTCTGCTCATGCCGCTGCACGTTCAAATCCTAAAAGGGAAGTTGCATTGTGCGCAAAAAAATTAATTGAAATACAAGAATCTTTTAAAAATTCATTAAAGTCACCATCCGATCATCTAGGTTTAATTCTTTCGGCTATGAAAACGCGTGTGCAACATTTCCGATCTCGTCTATTGCGAATTTCAATCTCACCAGCCGTTGCCGAGGAATACCCTCCGACCATTAATCTTTGCGATGAAATGGTACATACATTAAACGAAGTGTCTGTAGAAAGTTCTGATTTAAATGAATCAATTCAAAAACTGGATGATCTCGACATTAGCACTGCTATTGTTATTATTAATAATGTGGAAGAAAGGTCTGAATCTGAACAAGATAATATTTCAGGTGCTGCATCTTATACTGGAACCATTCCTAAGCAACCACCGCTCTCTTCTGTATCAAATCAGTCTTCTTCTACTTGTCCAGTCGTTTCTCAACAAACATTTTTGAACCCTTCTATTCAGCCAAACTCATTTGCTGATAACGTTGTTCATACCTCCGATGTCAACCTACATTCTAATTCAGTTCGTTTTAGCGAATTTCCATTAAAAATTGCACCTTCAACTTCTGGTGATAAATTACCTTATTTTAAAAGAATTCCGCCACCTATTTTGAAACAACCAGATTTAACAATTGCATCTTCAAATACGAACACTGCTTTGTCTAGCTTATCTACACCTTTTGCCGATACGACAAAGCATCAGATGCCAATTTCAGTAGATAATAATAAACCAATTTACACCGATGATTTGATGAAAAATCGACTATTGTTACAGCAACTGATTGCAAAAGTATCGCAGTTAAATCCTACAGCATTAGAAAACATTGTTGGAGCCCCTACTACTGTTGAAAGTGGTCTAGTTACTTCCAGTCCAAATCATCATAATATGCACAACTCTCAAGAATTTAATAATCGTACTTCTTCGATGTCTGATAATTCATGTAGGCCGTCAATTGTTCATCATTGGAATTTATATTTCGATGGCTCGAAAACCGGACTCAATGTGGAACGATTTTTATACAGAGTCGAAACTAACGCGTCCTCATATAATCTACCTGAATTTAGACTACTTACTGATATTCAACATTTGCTAAAAGGCAAAGCTTTGAACTGGTATTGGTCCTACAAGGAAACAAATCACCCTAGATCTTGGTCAGAGCTTAGCACAGCGATGAGAAAACAATTTCAAGACACGCGTAACGATTTCGATGTTCGACAGTCAATATGCGGGAGAAAACAACAACCTGAAGAAACATTTCAAGATTTTTTTACTGCAATCTCTGAGCTGACTCTTTCATTGTCTGCTCCTCTGAATGACTTCGAGTTGATGTTAATTCTACATGGCAACATGAGAACTGGCTTAAAAGAAAGACTAGCAGGAAAAAGATTCCAAACTTCTTCGGAACTGTTTGACGAATGCGTTTCAATCGAGTCAACCTGGAGGCAATTAGCGTTTGTTCCTGAACGGCAAATTAATTTTGGATCAAGACCCACCTTCTTCAATCGACCTGTCGATCCTCGTACTCGCCAAGTACATGAAATGGATGGTCCAATCGATGAAAATCCTCCTCCTATTGTTTTTCAATCGCGTATGCCTCAACAATTTCTTTCACAGCCTAATGTTTCAGCTTTCAACCCTTCATATAATTCTCCAGTTAATAAATATCCACCATTGGTATTTCCTAAACAGTTGTTTGAGAAAGTCAAGTGTTGGAATTGTGGTGTACATGGACATTTGTACTATCACTGTCCCAACGAACTTCAACATGTTTTTTGTCAAGGATGTGGCCAGTCTGACATCATATTTGAATATTGCGCTAAGTGTCAGGGAAACATGAGGAGGGAGGTGCGAATTGGGAGTCAACCCTTCCCGATTACTTCACAAATTCCCAACCAGAGACCCCGGATGGAAGAAACAGCATCGAATACCGATCCAGAGTTCTACCGGCGACTTTCGAAAAACAACCAAAAATAATTTCAAACCCTTCAAAATTTCAAACCAAATCAAATAAAATCTCACGAAATATCAAATACTTCCGCTTGCGTCGCTCTATTAAGAAATCTGTGGCTGCTGCTTGTATTGTTGATGGATTGGACGATCGCCATTATGCTGATGTTGAAATAGCTGGTATCCCTTTACGAGGCTTACTTGATAGCGGTGCTAGCATAACGGTTCTTGGAAAAGGTTCTGAACAATTTTTGAAAAACTCAGGAATTCGCTTCTACAATCAACCTACATTACTTTCTACGGCTTCTGGTGAAGCACAACGAATTTTAGGTCATATTAGAGCTTTCGTTTCATACGCTGGAAAACAACGTATGATGAGAATATTTATCGCACCTGGGTTAAGCCAGCAACTTTACTTGGGAATAGATTTTTGGAAACTCTTTAATATCAAACCCCAAATTATTGCAGACCTTACACTTAATACGCTTCCTTCTTTACCCCTTCCAGATCAACACTTACTTAATCTTGCTGAATCTGCTAAGCTAGATTATATTGTTAAATCTTTTCCTTCGTTTGCTCGTGAGGGTCTTGGTAAGACACACCTCCTTAGTCACTCCATCGATGTGGGCCAGGCTAAACCTATAAAACAGCGATTTTATCCTGTGTCTCCTGTCGTTCAAAAAGAGCTGTACGATGAGATAGATAGGATGTTGGCTTTGAGGGTCATCGAGGAAAGTTTCAGTTCCTGGAATAATCCTGTCACGATGGTCAGCAAAGCTAATGGTAAAAAAAGGTTTTGCCTGGACGCACGTAAACTAAATGACGTCACCGTTAAGGATGCGTATGGGTTACCAATAATTGACGGTCTTTTAAGTCGCTTAAAAGACACGTATTTTATCAGTACAATTGATTTGAAGGATGCATTCTGGCAGATCCCTCTTGATCCTGCATCCCGAGACAAGACAGCATTTACAGTTCCGGGTCGGCCATTGTACCAGTTCACGGTTATGCCGTTTGGACTATGCAACGCACCACAGACAATGTGTAAACTGATGGATAAAGTAATACCGCACCAACTCCATGATCAAGTATTCGTGTACTTAGACGACTTGCTTGTCATATCAGCTACGCTGGATGAACATTTACTACTTCTTTCTGAAGTAGCACAACGTTTAAGGCAGGCTAAGCTTACCATAAACATTGAAAAAAGCAAATTTTGTCTCACATACACACGCTATTTGGGATTTGTTGTTGGTGGTGGTCGCTTACAGGCTGATCCAGGAAAGGTAGATGCGGTTGTGTCATTTCCTATTCCTAAAACTCCTCGCCATGTTCGGAGATTTCTGGGCATGTCGGGTTGGTATTCCCGTTTTATCCCAAACTACGCTTCAATTGCCTCTCCGCTAACCGATCTACTCGATAAGAAAAAATTTCTATGGTCTGATGCCTGTCAGAATGCATTTGACGATATCAAAAATAAACTGACGTCTGCCCCTGTTTTGGTTCATCCTGATTTCCAACGCCCTTTTTATATACAATGTGATGCGTCAAAGAGTGGAGTTGGTAGTGTTCTGTTTCAGAAGGATGATGAAGGATTCGATCACCCCATCGCATTCTTTTCGAGAAAATTAAACCGATCTCAAAGAAATTATAACATTACTGAGTTGGAATGTTATGCGGCCGTATTAAGTGTAAAGAAATTTAGACCGTATATTGAAGGTTACGAGTTTGTCATAATTAGCGACCATGCAAGTCTTCAGTGGTTGAATCAACAAAAAGACCTAACAGGACGTTTAGCTCGTTGGAGTTTGAAGCTCCAAGGATTTAATTTCAGAATCATTCATAGAGAAGGGAAGAAAAACGTTGTTCCAGATGCTCTCTCTCGAACCTTTTCATCTGAAGCGCTAACAAAAGAAACAGTTGAGTCTCTATGCCTAAACGATGATGCATTTCGGTCTTCTGATTATGTGAGTCTTGTCGAAAAAGTTAGGACTTTATCACAAAAATGTAATTTGGTTGTACGAGATGGAAGGGTTTTCATCAAAACAAATAATAGTGATAATTTGGCTGATCCTTTGTATCGTTTGTACGTTCCTGAAGTTTTAGTACCTGAAATTTTAAAATCACATCACGATTCTCCTTCAGCTGGTCACGCTGGCATTGAAAGGACGTTTGAGCGTTTGCGCCGTTTGTACTACTGGCCCAGTATGTTTAGAGATGTCAAGGAATATGTAAATAACTGTAATATTTGTAAAACATGTAAAGCTCCTAATTATTCCACACGACCTCCAATGGGAAGCTTTCACTTACCTACTATTCCTTGGCAACGTATATTTATTGACTTTCTTGGCCCATATCCAAGAACTCGATTGGGATTTTGTTATGTAATGGTAGTTATTGATCATTTTAGTAAATTTGTCATCCTAGAACCTTTAAGATCGGCTACAACACAGACAGCAATACAAGTTTTACAGAAACGGATTTTCAACTTATTTGGTGTACCAGAATCTATTGTTTCTGATAACGGGAAACAGTTTATTTCTAAAAATTTTAAGTCCTTTCTGTCAAAACTAAATATTGCACATATTCTAACTCCAAAATACAGCCCCCAATCGAATTCATCGGAACGAGTAAATCGAACCTTATTATCAGCAATACGTTCCTATTTAAAAACAGATCATCGTGAGTGGGATGCTCATTTGGATGAAATTGGAGGTGCACTGCGAACAGCGTTACATGATTCTATTGGAAAAAGCCCATATTACGCTCTGTTTGGTCGACATATGATTAACCATGGTGATCAGTACCAGGTTTTACGTGAACTTCAGTGTCTAGGCGAATCGGAAGTAGAAACATTGAATCCTTCAACGCACCTTGAAATAATGAGAAATAACATAATGGTAAGGTTAAAACAATCGTCACAACAGCATGCCAAGCAATATAACTTGCGGAGTCGTCAAAGGTCATTTTCTGTGGGACATTCAGTATATGTCAGAAATTTTCCTCAGAGCGATGCCACAAAAAGATTCTCGGCAAAGCTCGCACCAAAGTTCATCAAAGCAATAATTAAAGAGAGGATCGGAAATGTTGCATATCGTTGTGTGGACGAAAAAGGTAACAACTTAGGGGTATATCACCTGAAAGATATTCAAAACTCATACGCAATGCATGTTTAGTTTTTCCTCTAATCCTTTATTTTATATCTTTTGCCCGGCTTGAGACTTCTCATGGGTCGTAGGGCAGCACCACGATTTGTAACCCCCTTTTTGGGGATTACAATGATTTACGCCAATATAATTATTTTTGAAAAAAAAAACTTTCCTTCGCTTCAACAAAACATATATTTTTTCATTTTAACAAACCTGATATTCTTTTCACATTAATAATTTCTATGAAAAAGGTCCTAAAGAAAGATATTACAATTAAATAAAATAATTTGCTTTATTAATAAACATATTGGAATTATAAGGTTCTATTTTTTTGATGATACGGAAAACATTTTTGTTGTTGAATTATTCCGGGAGAATTACTTTTACCTTCAATAAGATAACATATATATTTAATCTTGTATTGTTTAAACCAAGTTTATTTGTAAAAAAATTTAATTTTAATTAAATAAAATTTATAATTGAAAAGTTCGGCTGTGATTTTGTTATATTGAAGAATAGTAAATTAATTTAGTTAAAGAATAGTTAAAAGAAAAAACTGTGATTATAACTTAAAGTTAAAAATAATTCAAAACTAAAAATTAAAGTTAAAGGTTTTTTATGGTTGATGTGAAACCCATTGAGTTTTCAATTTTATTTAAAAACCACGTCATAAAGTTGATTTCAATTACAGCTGTAACGGCAATTTATAAATCAACCTTTCTTTTGTATCAGTTTATATATCAGCTCTTTATATACTGCTATACAATTTTATATTAGCGGGATGAATATTATGTTTGATGTTACGGATACGAATACTAATTTGAACTAAAGACGAATTAATTGGAAAACTATTATTGGAAAACTATTAATTGATGAAAGTGGAACAAATTTATGGTGCTCTATAGAAAATAATGCTGCCTGCAATCTAGCCTAAGTTAATGTGGTTTAGATCTGGAATTTTAATCAAGAACTTCAACAAATTAGTTACTTTGGGAATTTGAATTGGAGTTGCTGGTTGTCGTCATCATTACTATTAAAGTTTTCTTTCATCACTAATTTGGATTGGATTACTAAACTATATTCAACAAACATTCAATAACATTCAGTACGGAGCCATATCTAAGTTTGAATGACGCATCTTCCGGTGATATATAACCATGAAGTATATTCGATTAATTTTTATAAACTAAATTAACAATGCATTACATAGTTTTTAATTTTTATTAAATTATTTTTATGTTGAATTTATTTAATTTCTTTTTGTAATTCAATTTTTCTCTCTATTTCTTTTGTAGTTTCTTTCAGCTAAATTCAGGTTTCCACAAGCGCTTGGAGGACAAAGAATTGGCGGGAAACTAGTTAAATCAGGTTTTTTTATTTATTTAATTATTAATTTTTTTTGAAATTGATATCTAGTTACTAGTATAATTGAAAAGAGATAGTTTTTAAAATTAAATTTTTTTTTAAATCCTTAAATACTTAAAATTTAATATTCTTTAAATTTAGTTTAAATCTAATTTATTATACCAATCTTTAAATACGATAATTGGAATTTTTAATAATGATTTATTTAGAATACAAATCACGTTGTTTTGTTTAATAAATATTATGTTAGTTGGTAATTTCTAATTTCTTTTGTTTTGTTGTTTATTAATATGATGTAGTGAAGTTTTTTTTGCTGTCCGGATATTATCTTATGTCGTCACTGTCTTATCCCCTACCTTCCCATTCCCTGCGATCTTTAATCACACGTTTAAGCCTTGAATCATCTCCCACGCCCACGTCTGAAACTAGCCAGAGCACCAGATCGCATCAAGGCCTCTAAACGAGTGGAAATTACTCGTAACACGCTTCGCGCGGGTTACACTTTTTTGAAACTGGCTGTACACTAGCCATTTTCCAAATTTCGGGAAAAATTCCTTTGAAAAATGACAAATAGAAGATTTTAGTGAGGATTGGTGCTAGCTCCCTAGCAAATGTTTTAAGTATAATCGGAGGAATAAAA
This sequence comes from Diogma glabrata, assembly GCA_963693315.1. NCBI lineage: Eukaryota > Metazoa > Arthropoda > Insecta > Diptera > Cylindrotomidae > Diogma > Diogma glabrata. The sequence continues at coordinate 12,843,251 of OY856189.1, read as the reverse complement.
TCAGGGCCTGTTGCCTTGTTAGTATTGATTTTCAAAAGCATTTTTCGAACAATGTTTTTCCGAAAAATTATCCGCCTCATTTTATAAGAAACATTAGAAATAGGTTTAGGCTGGAAATTAGGTTCTTTTAAAGTAGAATTTAAAGAGAAATAATGCCCAAGCAAATTAGCTTTCTCTTTTGGATCAATGATAGGGACATCTCTATTAACAAGAGGCAAATAACCGTAATCGAATTTTACAAACCTCGTACCGAATCTTTAATTTCCTTTTCAAAATTAGGATGTTCGTTTTGATCCACAGGAATAGCACATATTTACCACTTTTTTATTTAGCAATTGAGCAAATTTCACTTGCTCCTCCATCGAACTTCTTTCGGGAATCGAATAACAGATCCTCCAGCAGTTTTGTACTAATAGTTTGGCTAGTAGAGAAATCCCTACCTAGTCAACCCTAAATTTTATGTATGAAGTATTCCTTGATGATGACACGTTATTGATTGCTCGAAGAATCGAGCTTTCATATAACTCTATGTGTGGTGTTTAATAATTGAGGAAGACAGTGCGTCACATGATCAAGGATAATACCACTAGCTCGATTATTGGCAACACCCTTTTAATTTTGTTACTGCAAATTTTTAAAAAAAATCCTATCATGCACTATTGGGTTATGTCATATTTTATATGTGATAGAATTCATTGTTTAGTTATTTCTTCTTTAAAAAATATATAAAAAAACAAAAAACAAAGATTTGCTTTTATCAACACCCGCAGAACGCATTTTATTAACAAAAAAAACTTAAGAAAACTTTGAAAAATTTTAAAATTTTAGTGACGTTTAAGATGTTAAAAGGTGCCTTAAGGTGGTCAAATGTATTAAGAACGGTAAGACACGACAGTTTACAACAGTTCTATTGAATAACAAATAAGACGCATTGCATTATTTAAAAAAAAACAAATTTTGTTTAAAACATTGTTTTTTTAAAAAAAAAACAATTTGTTTTACACACTGTTTTAAACAGTGTTTAAAACAAAAGTGTTTAAAACAAACCAACTCTGATATGAACATTATTAGCAAACAAATGAACTGAACAGTTTCTCAGAGCTGCAGGAAGATCATTTATGAAGAGACTAAAAAGCAAGGGACCCAAGATAGACCCCTGGGAAACACCTCTGTAAAGTGGTCTAGAGGAGGAACACTTATCGCCCACAACCACACACTGACATCGACTAGAGAGATAGGATAAAATGAGGTTTGCTGCAGAGTTAGAAAAATCAAAGAAGTTTCTCAATTTTGAAATTAATTTAATATGATGAACGCAATCAAACGCCTTGCTATAATCAAGAATAAGCAGTATAGTCAACCTTTTACGATCCATATTGCCACAAATCTCATCAGCAAGATCAGTCATAGTGGACGTAATGTTGTGAAATTCGTTGCTCTAGTACTACGGATCACTCCAACTAGGAAATTTACTTCTCAATTTTAAGTTATATCAGCTTAATTTTCTTCAAAGCTTCGCTAAAGCTTAAAGAAGGAGAAAATTTAAATGTAATTTGGCTTAATTTTATAAATAATGAAATACGAATTTTCTTTACATTTCTGAAGGCCAATTTCATAACCAAGAACTAAGGGGTACAGAGTTTCACAATTTAGTCACTCTAATAAAATAGTTTACAGCAAATGGATGGTATGATATATCATTGCTTGTATTTAGAGCATTCAAATCCGAATATTCGAGTATTCGAATATCCGATTAATTTGGGTATATTTAAAGTATTCGTTATTCGAATATTTATAGGCGAATATTCGAATATTTTTTATCTCCCAAAATATAATGGTTTTCCTAAGGTTTTAACTAAGAAATTTCAATATTTTAAGGCGAATAATTTTACTACAAAAAGTGCTTGACGTATAAACTCCGCTTAATATTGCAGTAGAAGCACTTAGCGAAAAAATTTCAACATTTACGACAGCCGAGGCATGTGCAAATTTCTCTAACGGAACTGATCACTGATTTAAGTAAAATCTTACTTCACGAAATCAGAAAACGAATGGATCAGAAAAGAAACAAAACAACCTTAACACCCTTATTTCTATATCTTGATCCTGGAGTTATACCACAATCGAACGAATATTTTGATTATGCAAAAAAAACTGCGGTGAAAACTTTCCTTTCTCGCCTCCTCAGCCTTCAAAGATGTATCAGATCCTAGCGATGAAAACAGTAATAACTATGGTTGCAGGTATCTGATAATATAAATGAGGCACTTGCAGTCAACAATCAAAGTAAAAATATATTGCAACAAAAGTTGCAACCAGCGATTAGCTCAATTACTGATTCCACGATATGAGATACAGTAACAGTGGTAATGAAAATCGGGGAAAATAGTTTAAAAAAACATTTTTGTTATTTAAACTCGTTCAAAACAAGAACAGATAAATTAGACAATTTGGATAATGAATGTTCTATTGACTACCAGCCCCACTTCAACAAAAACTGAAAGAGGTTTCTCTACGGCGGGATATCTGAAATAAGAAGTAACCTAAAATTTAAACATCTAAACGCACTTCTCTTTTTTAAATGCATATTTCAAGAAAATAAATAAAATAAAATGCATAATATGTTAAACCTGTTTGATTTTATTATAGTTCTTAGTACTTCTTTTACTATTCGAATACTAACCGAATATTCGTATATTTAAAGAAAAAGTTTTTCGATATTCGGATAATGCAAAATGTCGAATAACTGAATGCTCTACTTGTATTGTTATTGTTTTATATTTATATAACATTCGTAAGAAATAACTGTAACTGCGATCATCAGCACCTTAGTGCGCATGTTGTTGTGACACATATTGGAAATCCAAATACAACACCTCTTATTTTTAAAAATATATTGTTCAAATAAAGCTGTGAGTACGCTAAAAATTAATCATTTAAAAAATATTACCCCTTAATGTTGCTATACCTAAAACCTTTGAATCAACAACACAAATAGAGAAAAGATTTGTCAATATTCTTTAACAAAACGTCTATAAAAAATATACAAAATCTTTTAAGAACGTAAATCTTAGATTATGATTTCATCGTTAAAAACACATTGAAGTTACATGCAACATGTAACAGTTACATGTAACTTTCTATATAAAGAAGTAAGACCCTGAATTATACTATCTTTTCTACATCTAAATAAAAAAACTAAATATTATGTAGGTCTTATAGAAGTCTTATAGAACCCATGGTTATTGTAACTACTATTAAACATATATTTAGTTTTTTCTTAACATTTTGAATTAACAGATTTTTCTACCGTGCAGGACAAACAATCGAAGGAACCGAGTTCGAATCTTGATGCAACCGTAAGCAACTTACTCAAATACCCTTTATTTAAAAGATTGTAGAATAACATAGCAATAATAACACCGGCACACAAAAAAAATTAAGTAGAATATGCATTTGACCGGACCTACCTACGAGTACGTATTTTGGTCCGCTGAATCCGAATTTCAGGTCTGTTTGACCCCTACACCCTCGAAATTTCGAGAAAACTTCGAAAAACCGTCAAAATGATGAAAATCGTCAGTTTTAATGATAAAAAAATTTTTGGGAACTAAACTAATCGTGATTTTCATGTATTTTGATCCGCTGCATATGAATCGAAACTTTATTGAGACCACAAGTCGTTTTAAATGTAAAACAATCACACAAACCCTCCAAAATTCCGAAAAAAGTAATATATTTTGTTTTTTACTCTCGTTTTTGAATTTTGAAGACTTAATTGCTTATGACTGTAACTAGGGCACCTCCACGTGGTGACGGTGGGTAACAGAACCATCTGGCAGAGTCCCTGGGTTAACGGCGTGTGTGCCGTCATGGCAGGTACAAGTGATAAGTACTTTACGATGCAGGGAGTTGGAGCCCCAGTATCGGCGTCTGGTCAGGGTGAGAAAGCAGGCTCGCAGGCGTCGTCATCAAGCGACTGCAGCTCTTCAGAAGTGGGAAACTTGGCTACAGGAGAGTATACTATTACAAGAAGTAATTCTCATCTGTGTAATAAAAGTCCTGATTCATTTTGTTACATTTGTGGAGAATTCAATTTGGAAAATGGCTCGTGGTCTCAATAAAGTTTCGATTCATATTCAGCGGATCGAAATACATGAAAATCACGCTTAGTTTAGTTCCAACACATTTTTTTATCATTAAAACTGCCAATTTTCATCATTTTGACGGTTTTCCGAAGTTTTCTCGAAATTTCGAGAGTGTAGGGGTCAAACTGACCTCGAATTCGGATTCAGCGGATTAAAATACGTACCCGTAGGTCCGGTCAAACGCACATTCTACTTAATTTTTTTTGTGTGCCGGTGTAATAATTACGTTAAAAAAAGTGCAGAAATATAAAAAATATTGTAATATTTTTGTCAAATTTTTTAATAGCTTCTATAATAGTTCTAAAAATTGTTTAAAACGATCTATATTGGTCTCAGACGGTCGGTCAGTTAGACCTTTATTATCGCAGACGTTACCATGCCCATACATGGCGCTGACTATTCAAACAAGCATGGCCTCTTAGTGGATATAAAAAATCGATGACTTGTCGATCATCGTACCAACTTGTTTGCTGTCAGTGTAATCCTAACTTCTCCATTCCCCACATCAACTACAATCGATCATAATTCTATTGACAAAGTTTTCGTCAATATGCTCAGGAATTTCAAAAGCTAAACCGTTCATCAATCTTGCATTGCCGGTCAGCATAACATTAGACAAGTTACAGAAATACGTGTTCTCCCATTTCTTGCAATTATCATAGGCTATAACGCTTAAACTGGCGATACCCAAGACAGATCCCATGTTGGTTTAAGATATTTATCGACCTTTTGTCGAACAACCTATGGTCGTCCCCACTTCATCTCGTTCTCGATCACGATTTTGTTCACGCCTAACATCAAATTCCTATTGATGCATACGAAATTGCTAAATCTGGGAATCTCCACACCGCTCAGACCCTTCAAATTCATTCGAATGACATTATAAGTAAATAAGTTAGAGATCAAATAAGCTTACTTGAAAACTTATTTGATCGCTAATTTTTCATATATCCGAACTGATCTGCTAGAGTTCTTATTATTTTTCATTCATATATTTAAAAAGAAAAATTAAAAATTATATGCTTGCATTTCTCATTACCACTTATTGAAATCATTGCTTCTACGTCAACAAAATGTTTACGCAAAAACTTTATTTATAAGCGTAGCGAAGTACGCCGGGCCCTCCTAGTATTTATTAATCATTTCATTTCCACACGCATAACAAAAAGTAAAGAGGTGTCAAGGGACACCCGGATGGAACGAAGTTCCTTTCGATTAATTAGTAAAGGAATGGTTGTAAAAAAAAAATTTTTATTTTTTATGTTTTGGAAATTTGGGAAATTTGGGATATTCGGGAAATTTGGGAAATTGTTTCTTTAATTTCTAATCAATAGAAAATAAAAAAATTAGTGAAGGAATTGTAATAAAATTTTATTTTTCAGGGTGTCAAGGGTGTCAAGGGTCAAGAGTGTCAAGAATGTCAAGGCTTTCAAGGGTGTCAAGGGTGTCAAGGGTGTCAAGGTTATCAAGAGTGTCAAGGCTATCAAGGGGTTTCAAGGATGTCAAGGGTATCAAGGGTGTCAAGGGTGCCAAGGGTGTCAAGGGTGTCAAGGGTGTCAAGGATGTCAAGGGTGTCAAGGGTGTCAAGGGTGTCAAGGGTGTCAAGGTTGTCAAGGGTGTCAAAGGTGTCAAGGGTGTCAAGGGTGTCAAGGTTTTCAAGGTTGTCAAGAGTGTCAAGGGTGTTAAGGGTGTCAAGGGTGTCAAGAGTGTCAAGGGTGTCAAGAGTGTCAAGGGTGTCAAGGGTGTCAAGGGTGTCAAGGGTGTCAAGGATGTCAAGGGTGTCAAGGTTGTCAAGGGTGTCAAGGTTGTCAAGGGTGTCAAGGGTGTCAAGAGTGTCAAAGGGTTTCAAGGCTATCAAGGGTGTCAAAGGTGTCAAGGGTGTCAAGGGTGTCAAGGGTGTCAAGGGTGTCAAGGGTGTCAAGGTTTCAAGGGTGTCAACGATTAAAATATTGTCGTACTAATGATCGTACTTTTCGTGACAAATGCTAGCATGTAGCAAATGCCACCATGCTCACCGGGCCCACCCCACAAAATGTCTACGCAAAAACTTTATTTATAAGCGTAGCGAAGCACGCCGAGCCCTGCTAGTATTTATAAATCTTATATTTTCTTTAAACTCGAACCTTACGCAACAACAACAAATATCATTTCAATATCAAACAAATATCATTTTATTTTACATGAACAAAACAACAACAACAATTTTTTGCTTATTTAAAATTTCCCGACACAACAAAAAACTTATACTTTTATATAATAATTTTATTGATTTTCCTTAAAAATTGTATCTCTTTCTTCCTAAAACATACCAAAACAACAGAAAAAATCATAAAAATATTAATAACTGAAAATAGAAGAAAAATTTGCTGTCTCTAACAATATTTAAAAACAAAGAAAAATAATACGTTTATCCCCTCCAGAAGCATTTCATAAACTAAATTTTCTTATTTCGAAAATCATAAAAATAATAATAACTGAAAATATAAGAAAATTTGCTGTCTCTAACAATATTTAAAAACAAAGAAAAATAATACGTTTATCCCCTCCAGAAGTATTTCATAAACTAAATTTTCTTATTTCAAAAATCATAAAAATAATAATAACTGAAAATATAAGAAAAATTTGCTGTCTCTAGTAATATTTAAAAACAAAGAAAAATAATACGGTTATCCCCTCCAGAAGCATTTCATAAACTAAATTTTCTTAATTCGAAAATCATAAAAATAATAATAACTGAAAATATAAGAAATATTTGCTGTCTCTAATAATATATTAAAACAAAGAAAAATAAAACGTTTATCCCCTCCAGAAGCATTTCATAAACTAAAATTTCTTATTTCGTTTTTGTTGTTTCGTGTTTTTTTTCTCTTAAAGCAGGCTACAGACCTTCAAT
>OY856189.1:12685443-12836010 GCA_963693315.1 Diogma glabrata | reverse complement strand
TTCACTTTTCTATTTTTTCTTAAGTAAACTTCACAGCAAATTTATTTTTTTATTTTTCTAACACAAAATCATATAGAATTTTTAGCATTGAATCAACCATTTAATTTGGCTGTTTTATTAACAAACTTAAAACACTGAAATTTTTACGCGAAATTTTAGATTACGAAAAAAACGCACAGGAATTTACAATATTCATAAGTTAAAACCGGAAGTATGAGAACGAAAACATACATCACAAATTAAAACGAAACATTTCGCGGGAAACGAGTTATCACTTAGTTTTTTTAACCAATTGTTATTATCGATTTATAACAATTGTTATTATCGATTAAAAGAATTTATTTATATCGTTATTTTTTAAATTGGTCATACATCGTTTGATTTAAAGTATTATAATTTCTTTAAGGAAAAGCTTAAAGAAAACAAAACAAAAATTTTGTTTAAATTTCTTAACTTTTCTTTTTTTTATGTAATTCGATGTGTCATTCCGTAAAGATTTGAATCAACAGTCCGTAAAAAAGTAAAAAAATTAATTTAATACAAGAAAGTTTTCGTTCGTTTCTTTTTTTTTTTGCTCTCAAATTATCTTTTTACAATAAAGGTATATCTATCTGTACTATATAGTTATTCTTTGTATGTAGTTTTTTATGTTGTAATTGCTTTAGTAAATATTCAAACCGTTACATAAAATTGAATATATGTACGCAGAATATAATATATAGGATATTGTGGGCGTTACTATACGTTTAACCAGATTCCTACTATTCTTAATGGCTGACGCATATAGTATAAAAATATAAATAATAAAGGCGTGGCCTATGCCATACTCAAAACATAAGGATCTCTATCATTACCTTAAATAAAAATAAATTTATATTATAATTATTATAATTTTGTTAATTATAATTATAAATATAATTCTAGTAAAGAGTCAAATAAAACTAGACAATACGGTTAACTAATAAACATTATTTAAAGTGTTAGTATAGATCCCCCACAATACGTCAGCCAATCAAAAAAATACGATGAATACTATTTACTTTTGCTATTCCAATAACTTTATTTCTAACTTTTTGTTATATTTAAGCCACACCCTAAAGCTTATATCGCAAACAAGTGTGTGTGTTTGTTTGCACGAAACTAAATGATCCAAAAGGAAAAGAATGATCCAAAAGGAATAAACTGTGTTAGCATGAAATTCAGTTTTAATATTTATTCAAATAGGAATATGTCACAAACGATATTATGTATCAACAACATCAACCTACAAACTAGCTTAAATACAATGTAAAACTGTTAAGTAAATGAAAAGTAAAAGTAATGCAGTTAGTGATGGAGTGTCTAGTTCTATCCAATATTAAACATTTAAACAATTGCGAGATTCTTATTAAAAAAACTATGGATAAAAGTTAGTATCGTGAATAAGATAAAAACCGAATAATAGATATTTTTTTGTTATTTCAAGATATTTGAGAAGGTGTATTATGTTGACTGTAGAGAAATAAATTTGGATATAGCAACAGTATTTTAATATCTTTAACTTTTAGAATCATTAGTGCTAAAAATGAAACCGACGGTAAAAAGAATTTTTAATATATTTTATCTCTATTTGTTATACTTACTCTCATTTTTAGTGATGTTGTTCTCCATTATCTTTAGTTATCTATATCACACTCCATTGTAACAAAGCCGCTAGTCTCCCTTTTAAGTTATCATATATACTTTGTTCTTTAAACTTTGCTAAAGAGTGCAACTACATTTAGTTTTGGATAGATTTTATATATAATCTGCCTTTAGCGTTGTGCGTCATGTCGAAATTTCTGAAAAATGTTGGGGCCTAACAACCGTTTATAGTTTATAAGCGGAGATGAAATAACAAAAAAAAAAATATTATGTATATATATTATGTATATATATATATATATATATATATATATATATATATATATATATATATATATATATATATATATATATATATATATATATATATATATACATATATATATATATATATATATATATATATATATATATATATATATATATATATATATATATATATATATATATATATATATATATATATATATATTTATATATATATATATATATATATATATATATATATATATATATATATATATATACATATATATATATATATATATATATATATATATATATATATATATATATATATATATATATATATGTATATATATATATATATATATATATATATATATATATATATATATATATATATATATATATATATATATATATATATATATATATATATATATATATATATATATATATATATATATATATATATATATATATATATATATATATATATATATATATATATATATATATATATATATATATATATATATATATATATATATATATATATATATATATATATAGTATTTATTGAGGCTACTGTTGGCACTTGGCGAAACATTATTAATAATAAATTTATTTTAATAATAAAACACTTGTTGTTTTTCGCAAATTAATTTTTTGAATTACTTTATATTTATATTATAATAAATAAATAAAATTAAAATTCGCTCAACCGGTTTCGGTTTTTATACCATTTTCAAGAGCTTAAAAATTATTATAAAGAAAAAATAATAAAACATGATATTTATATACAAATAAAATCAATTTAAAAATGAAACTAGATCAAAAATGAATACAAAACAATATTTAAATTTAAATAATAGTAAATTCAAAGAAATAACATTTTAAAAAATTATTGTTCGTCTCTTAGATATGAAGTAATGACTGCATCTTCGCATCCGACAAATGGAAGTAACATCACAATTTAGAAAATTTTGAAAACAAATTTGGAAAGTTGTGTTAAATAAATATATCTGGGTTGGTTAAAGGCGAATAAATGACATCTGTTTGTAAATTTAATAAATTTTTATTTAAATAAAGAGCTTTACGAATTTCAAACGATTCAAGAATATCAAGTTTAGGGCCCTTAGTTTCAACATGATGAATTTTTAGATTTTTGTTATTAAGAAAACAGCTATTATGGTTTTCGTTAATTAAATGGTTCGAAAAAGTTGAACTTGTATGTCCTAATCTTAATGCTCTTAAATGTTCTGAGCATCGCTGTTTAAAATTACGACCAGTTTGACCTATATATATAGCAGTACAATCTTTACAACTAAGTTGGTAAACCCCAGATTTCAAATTTAAATTTCGTTTAAGTTTATTGTTAACTAATAAATTATGCAAGTTGAAATTATTGTAAAATGCACAGCTTAAATTTGTATATTTAGATAATGTATTACCTAGTCTCTGACTTAAATTACCTGAATAATAAATTTTGCGCCAATGTTTACTATCTTGTAGTGAATTTGGATAAATAAAGTTGTAAGCAATGCGTTTTAATTTACGTTGAAGAATTTGTATTTTGAACTAATTTTGATTCGAAACCGTTGTTTTTAGCAATTAATAAAATTAAATTTAGTTCTTTTTGAAAATTTTGGTCAGAAAGTGGTGTTTTAACAAGTCTCTCAACGAGCGAAAAGATTGCGGAATTTTTCGCATTAAAAGAATGATTTGAAGAAGAATGTATTAAAATATCAGTACATGTAGGCTTACGATAAATGTCCAATTCAAAATTAGTTGTAATGTGTTTAATTTTAACATCTAGAAAATTTAAAGTTTTATCAATCTCTTTTTCAATGGTAAATTTAATTGAGGGATGTTTTCCATTAAGTAAAATAAGAAAATTGTCTAACTGTCTTTCTGTACCGGTCCAAAGGCAAAGAATATCGTCTACGTAACGATACCAAAATAAAATGTTATTTGCTTCTTGTAAATTAGCATCTAGGAATTGTTGTTCAAACCAATCCATAAAAATTTCGGAAAGTAAGGGTGATAAAGGCGAGCCCATAGGGAGTCCGTCAGTGAATTTAAAAAATTTGTTTTCGAAAGTGAAATAATTTTGTTCTACGCAAGTCTTATATATAAGGATTAACTCATTTCTAATATCGGCAGATAATACATTTAAGTTTATAATTTGAAGTACAATGTCATTTAGTACATTTAATGGAATTGATGTAAACAAACTTGATACGTCAAATGATATTAATTTAGAATTTAGAGGAACTACAACATTTTTAATTTTATTAATGAGATCTAAAGAATTTTTAACGGAATATTTAGAAGCAAACCCAGTTTTTTCAATGAAAATTTTTTGAAACTTTTTACAAAGTTTGTAGGCAGGAGCACTACAATATGAAACGATTGGCCTAATTGGTATGTTTGGTTTGTGTAATTTTGGTAGTCCGTAAAGGACAGGTGCAAATGGATTCATTTGTTTAAATTGAAATGATGTTGAAGGTGGTATTAAATTAATACATGAAGAAAGACAATTTGTAACAGAAAGTTTAAATTTATTTGTAGGGTCGGTTCTTAAAAAAAAAAAAAAAAATAAATATAAAACTTTAAATTTTCTAGATGTTAAAATTAAACACATTACAACTAATTTTGAATTTGACATTTATCGTAAGCCTACATGTACTGATATTTTAATACATTCTTCTTCAAATCATTCTTTTAATGCGAAAAATTCCGCAATCTTTTCGCTCGTTGAGAGACTTGTTAAAACACCACTTTCTGACCAAAATTTTCAAAAAGAACTAAATTTAATTTTATTAATTGCTAAAAACAACGGTTTCGAATCAAAATTAGTTCACAAAATTCTTCAACGTAAATTAAAACGCATTGCTTACAACTTTATTTATCCAAATTCACTACAAGATACTAAACATTGGCGCAAAATTTATTATTCAGGTAATTTAAGTCAGAGACTAGGTAATACATTATCTAAATATACAAATTTAAGCTGTGCATTTTACAATAATTTCAACTTGCATAATTTATTAGTTAACAATAAACTTAAACGAAATTTAAATTTGAAAACTGGGGTTTACCAACTTAGTTGTAAAGATTGTACTGCTATATATATATAGGTCAAACTGGTCGTAATTTTAAACAGCGATGCTCAGAACATTTAAGAGCATTAAGATTAGGACATACAAGTTCAACTTTTTCGAACCATTTAATCAACGAAAACCATAATAGCTGTTTTCTTAATAACAAAAATCTAAAAATTCATCATGTTGAAACTAAGGGCCCTAAACTTGATATTCTTGAATCGTTTGAAATTCGTAAAGCTCTTTATTTAAATAAAAATTTATTAAATTTACAAACAGATGTCATTTATTCGCCTTTAACCAACCCAGATATATTTATTTAACACAACTTTCCAAATTTGTTTTCAAAATTTTCTAAATTGTGATGTTACTTCCATTTGTCGGATGCGAAGATGCAGTCATTACTTCATATCTAAGAGACGAACAATAATTTTTTTAAATGTTATTTCTTTGAATTTACTATTATTTAAATTTAAATATTGTTTTGTATTCATTTTTGATCTAGTTTCATTTTTAAATTGATTTTATTTGTATATAAATGTCATGTTTTATTATTTTTTCTTTATAATAATTTTTAAGCTCTTGAAAATGGTATAAAAACCGAAACCGGTTGAGCGAATTTTAATTTTATTTATTTATTATAATATAAATAAAGTTTAATTCAAAAAATTAATTTGCGAAAAACAACAAGTGTTTTATTATTAAAATAAATTTATTATTAATAATGTTTCGCCAAGTGCCAACAGTAGCCTCAATAAATACTATTAAATTGGCAGATTTAGCCACTCTTACTGTTATTTATAAAAAGTTATTACAGAAAAAAGAACTTACCGACAATCATTTATGGTTTAATACACGCTGTAAAAAATTCAAAATTATACCAAATTATATTCAAATTTATTCGCCAATTAAAAATCCTCGTGCAGTGAAAGCTATTCAAATAGGACAAGCAGCATGGCTCCAAGCTGAAATAAATTATTTATATGCTACACGGAGTAATATTTCAACACATTCAAAAGTTGCACATACTGAAATTTTATCTATATTACATCCAACAGAATTTGATGTAATTGATATTTATCTTAGAAATGAAGTAAATGAAATTGCACATCAACAATATGTACTACAAAAGAAGAAATTGGAACATCTTTTGAACATTAATTTTCCTGAGACAATACCTCAAGAAACATCTCATGAGTTTTTCAAAAAAATTGAAAATTTATCATCAATTAATTTTACAACAGAAGAAACAAATTTGTTGAATAAAGGACTTAATTTTGCACCAGTTAACAATACTTTTTCCAACAACTTATTTAAAGTGGCTGTTGATGTGGAAGTCGCTTTATCAGGAAGTTTTAACTGTTCCATTAACAAAAATAACTTAAAAGCTATTTGTGCCGAAGAAATTAGACAGGAAAAAAACCAAAATTTAAGTATAAGCCATTTAGATTTTAATAATTTTAAAAATTTAAATTTAGTTAAATCTATCAAATCCAAACTTCTTTTAAATGACTGTATTCTTTCTAAAGCTGATAAGGGAAATACCATCACAATTTTGCCAAAATCATCATATATCCAAAAAATTAATGACTTCTTATTTGATAGCAATGCAGAAATTCTTCGAACCGACCCTACAAATAAATTTAAACTTTCTGTTACAAATTGTCTTTCTTCATGTATTAATTTAATACCACCTTCGACATCATTTCAATTTAAACAAATGAATCCATTTGCACCTGTCCTTTACGGACTACCAAAAATTACACAAACCAAACATACCAATTAGGCCAATCGTTTCATATTGTAGTGCTCCTGCCTACAAACTTTGTAAAAAGTTTCAAAAAATTTTCATTGAAAAAACTGGGTTTGCTTCTAAATATTCCGTTAAAAATTCTTTAGATCTCATTAATAAAATTAAAAATGTTGTAGTTCCTCTAAATTCTAAATTAATATCATTTGACGTATCAAGTTTGTTTACATCAATTCCATTAAATGTACTAAATGACATTGTACTTCAAATTATAAACTTAAATGTATTATCTGCCGATATTAGAAATGAGTTAATCCTTATATATAAGACTTGCGTAGAACAAAATTATTTCACTTTCGAAAACAAATTTTTTAAATTCACTGACGGACTCCCTATGGGCTCGCCTTTATCACCCTTACTTTCCGAAATTTTTATGGATTGGTTTGAACAACAATTCCTAGATGCTAATTTACAAGAAGCAAATAACATTTTATTTTGGTATCGTTACGTAGACGATATTCTTTGCCTTTGGACCGGTACAGAAAGACAGTTAGACAATTTTCTTATTTTACTTAATGGAAAACATCCCTCAATTAAATTTACCATTGAAAAAGAGATTGATAAAACTTTAAATTTTCTAGATGTTAAAATTAAACACATTACAACTAATTTTGAATTTGACATTTATCGTAAGCCTACATGTACTGATATTTTAATACATTCTTCTTCAAATCATTCTTTTAATGCGAAAAATTCCGCAATCTTTTCGCTCGTTGAGAGACTTGTTAAAACACCACTTTCTGACCAAAATTTTCAAAAAGAACTAAATTTAATTTTATTAATTGCTAAAAACAACGGTTTCGAATCAAAATTAGTTCACAAAATTCTTCAACGTAAATTAAAACGCATTGCTTACAACTTTATTTATCCAAATTCACTACAAGATACTAAACATTGGCGCAAAATTTATTATTCAGGTAATTTAAGTCAGAGACTAGGTAATACATTATCTAAATATACAAATTTAAGCTGTGCATTTTACAATAATTTCAACTTGCATAATTTATTAGTTAACAATAAACTTAAACGAAATTTAAATTTGAAATCTGGGGTTTACCAACTTAGTTGTGAAGATTGTACTGCTATATATATATAGGTCAAACTGGTCGTAATTTTAAACAGCGATGCTCAGAACATTTAAGAGCATTAAGATTAGGACATACAAGTTCAACTTTTTCGAACCATTTAATCAACGAAAACCATAATAGCTGTTTTCTTAATAACAAAAATCTAAAAATTCATCATGTTGAAACTAAGGGCCCTAAACTTGATATTCTTGAATCGTTTGAAATTCGTAAAGCTCTTTATTTAAATAAAAATTTATTAAATTTACAAACAGATGTCATTTATTCGCCTTTAACCAACCCAGATATATTTATTTAACACAACTTTCCAAATTTGTTTTCAAAATTTTCTAAATTGTGATGTTACTTCCATTTGTCGGATGCGAAGATGCAGTCATTACTTCATATCTAAGAGACGAACAATAATTTTTTAAAATGTTATTTCTTTGAATTTACTATTATTTAAATTTAAATATTGTTTTGTATTCATTTTTGATCTAGTTTCATTTTTAAATTGATTTTATTTGTATATAAATGTCATGTTTTATTATTTTTTCTTTATAATAATTTTTAAGCTCTTGAAAATGGTATAAAAACCGAAACCGGTTGAGCGAATTTTAATTTTATTTATTTATTATAATATAAATAAAGTTTAATTCAAAAAATTAATTTGCGAAAAACAACAAGTGTTTTATTATTAAAATAAATTTATTATATATATATATATATATATATATATATATATATATATATATATATATATATATATATATATATATATATATATATATATATATATATATATATATATATATATATATATATATATATATATATATATATATATATATATATATATATATATATATATATATATATATATATATGTAGGATTATTATATTATTTAGAAATAAAAGTAACTCAATTAAATGAATTGTATTTTTATTATCCTCCTTTTTTGTTTATAAAAACAATGATGAACTGATTAATTGTTGATTTCTTCTTCTTCTTCGATTTTCGCCTTTGATTGTAGAATCGTATATCGCCTTTGATTGTAGAATCGTATATCGCCTTTGATTGTAGATTGATGATAAGAGAATTTGTTGTTAAATTTGGTTGCTTTTATACTGGTTATACTATAATAAACCAGTTCTTGTTTAACTTCTGCTATAAATTAACAGGGTGATACTGCCTTTCTGATACAGAAGATAGGGTGACCCTACAACTCGGCCATCCTACTACGGATACTCCTGTTCCCCGTTTGATGATCCTTGTAGAACTTGTGAGGTATTTTCATCCATTACTTCTTCGTCTTCTGAAAATGTGTCCTGATGGTCATAATGTGCGTGACGCCATAGCTTCATATTGTCTGCACTGCTATTCGTTTTAATTGGTCCAATAAATTCACCAATTTTTTGTACCCCATATCGTTCGTTCCTGTTAACCTCTATCACTTGGTATGGTCCTAGAAATTTCGGGAGAAGCTTGTTTCCGGAAGCAAATTGTGTTCGTTTTATCGCTACTACATCTCCAATCTTATACGCTGTTGCTTCCTTTCTTTTTTTGTTGAAATTCTTTCGATATTCTTCTTGTGCTTTTAGAATGTTGTCTCTGGCCTCCTTACGGATATTATTCCGTTCCAGCAAAAAATCATTTGTTAATTGTTCCTCAATAACTTCAGCAATAGTTTGATCTTCAGGATTTCTCATTTTAACTCCAAACATTACTTCAAATGGTGTTGTTGCGATGCTTCTTTGCCAAGTACCGTTCAAGAATCGTTGTAACTTTGCTGTATGTTTATACCATTGATCCGGAGAGTCAATCGAAAGCTTTGTTAACGCCGGTATTATAGTTCGATTTATCCTTTCTACCTGACCGTTACCTCTTGGTACTCCTGTGGTTATTAATGATAACTGTATACTACTATCATCACAATATTTTTTAAAATCGTTTGATGTGAAGGCTGTGCCCCTATCAGCAATTATCCTTCTAGGGTTGCCAAATACCATCTTTTGTATCTCTAATTTTGCAATGGTCTCGCTTGACGTTACACCTCTGACCGGATACAACCACACGAACTTGGCAAAAGCATCTACAACACAGAAAATATATTTATAATTTTTTGCAGTAGTATTCATAGGACCAAGATGGTCAATATGATAAGTTGAAATAGGGTACTCATCTTTATTAATGGTGTGCAGGAATCCTTCTTGTAAACCATTCTTTCTTTCCCCTATAATACATGGAATACAGTTGCGGCGACATGTTTCACACTTTTCCCTAATCTTAGGGATAAAATAATCTCTTTTTATTGCTTCTATCATCTTCTTTGTACCAAAATGTCCTTGCTCATGGATACCTCTAATTATCTCTGGCTGCAACAAATGCGGAACACAAAACAACTTCCTTCCCTCTTCATCTGTTTTAAACAGGATACCTCTTTCTATATGGTAATCTTCATGTGGACCATGCTCTAGTAGTTTTTTGATTAGACTTAATTTCTCATCCTTATCTTGTCCGGTTTTAATTCTCTGAAGCAGTTCATCCTGGATCACCATTACCATCGGAAATCGACTTAATGCGTCTACGTGCCTCATTTTTGTACTGCTACGATGTTCTAGTGAGTAGTTATAATCTTCTAAGCAAAGTGCCCAGCCTGCGATTCTAGGGATAATATCCTTTTTCGTCATAGTCGCCTTAAAAGCTGCACAATCAGTGATGATTTTGAATTTTAGACCTAGCAAATACACCCGTAATTTGACTAAAGCTGTCACTATAGCTAGGACCTCTAGTTCGTAAGAACAATATTTCTCCTGAGCTGCTGATGTTTTTTTGCTATAATAAAAAACTGGGTGAAATTGACCATCCAAATTACCTTTTTGCATCAATATTGCTCCAAAACCAATTTTTGATGCATCTGTGTGTAGCTCTGTTTCAGCTTCTGGTCTAAAAATAGATAAAACTGGCTTTGTTGTTAGAGATTTCTTTAAATTTTCGAATGCTAACTTCTGCTCCGACCCAAACTGAAATTTAACCCCCTTTCTTAATAAGTCTGAAATTGGTTTGGCTATAAGCGAGTAATCTTTAACGAATCTTCTAAAGTAACCAGTTAAGCCAAGAAAACTTTGGACTTGCTTAACATTTTTAGGCTCAGGAAATTTGATAACTGCTTTTGTTTTAATTTCTGATGGTTTCACAACACCTTTTGAAATTTCGTAACCCAGGTACTCAATACGACTAGATAGGAATCGACATTTCTTCCAATTAAACTTTAAACCGTACTCGCTTGCGACTTGAAGTACCTCCACAATTTTCTCCACTCCCTCGTCTGCATCTTTTGATGGGATTATGAGGTCATCCATATAAACTAGAATACATCCTTTTAACATAAGATCCTTGAACACGAAATGTACAAATCGTTGAAACACTGCTGGTGACGTGCAAAGTCCAAATGGCACCTTCATAAACTCATAATGTCCACTTGGAGTGACAAATGCTGTATATTTTCGGCTTTCTTCATCGACTGATACATGGAAGAATCCGTTTTCTAGATCAAGCGTTGTAAAAATATTGGCATTGTATAATTGATCGATTTGATCTTCTATCAATGGTAAAGGATAACGATCCATAACTACCGCACGGTTTAGTTTTCTATAGTCAATACATAAACGTTTACTATTATCTTTCTTTTTTACTAACACAATTGGTGACGCGTAATCGGATGTACTGGGACGTATAATTTTTTTCTCCAACCACTCAGCAACTTGCTCGTCCACTTCCTTTTTCTCTGAATAAGATAGACGCCGTGGTGGCTGCCATATTGGTTCTTCATTCTTCAGAATTAGCTTCATTTTAATTGGTGACTCCTTTTTGGCATGTGGCTCGTATTCATCAATCAATGTTTCGATTTTATTCTTAAATCCCGGTAATCCACAGTTTATTTCATCCTGAACTATTGGAAGAGAAAAAAATGGGTTATCGACTTTTTCTATGGTTATACCAGTCTTGTTTATTCTTAAAGTCGTTCCCAATAGAATATCGTTTCCGATTATGCATTTCATCTGCATAGCCGATGTTGGAACGATGTGCATATCAGCTTCAAAGTTTGTGTTCTCGTCAATTATTAATTTTGTTTTAAAACATCCTTTTGTTTGCACTTTCCCTTCACCAATCCCCAAAATTGAAGATTTAATATCTCTAAGTGGAGGTGATCCTATTCTATTGTATTCATCTTCTCGTAGAATAGATAAATCACTTCCAGTATCTATCAGTGCAAAAAGAGTATGGTCATTAATCGATACTTGCTTGTAGTTAGTTCCATTTATGGTTTCTTGTTGAATAATATTTGTTTGTTTTACTCCTTCTTCTTTGTCTCGCCTAGATTTGCTGGGATTCGGACAGACGTTTGCTAAGTGTCCAAATTCGAGACATCTATAGCACCTAGGTCCTTCTCTTTTGTGCCTGCACATCTTTGCTGTGTGTCCACCTTTTCCGCAGTTGTAGCATGTTCCAGACGTTCTTGATCCAAACTGTTTTGGTTTAACCGCATGAGTGGTTTGTAAATCGGTTTTATAACTTTCAAATATCTTTAATTTTTCTCTAAATTCTCCATAATTTTGAGCACCATACAGCATCGCCTTATTGGATGGATCATCTTTAATGCCTTGGATTGTGTATGATATGACAGCTTGGTCATCTACGTGTCCTAACGCTCCAATTTCTCTCATTGCTAAAAAATAATCTCTTATTGATTCATTATTTACCTGTACTCGTGCTCTAAGTCTTCCATGAACTTCAGCGCTATTCAATGTCACCCCAAACTCTTCTGTCAAAAAAGATTTTAATTTTTCAAATGTGGTCAAATCCTTTCCAGATCTCAGTGCAAGTCTAGCAGAACCAACTATCGATTTTTTGGCGTAGATTAACTTTTCCAGTGGATTCCAAGACATCAAAGACGCCATAGACTCAAAATCTTCCAACCATAGTTCCACCGTATAGTTGTCATTACCACTAAATTCTGGAATTGCGTCTTTAACTTCGGCATAGTGTAGCTTTCCATGACTTTTATAGTTATTTTCCTGTTGATTTAGCTCTTCTAATGGTCCATCAGATTCTCCAACCTTGATAGTTTCTAAGCCTGAGTTTCCAGCGCGTTCTTTTCGAAGTTTTTCATTTTCTTTTCTTAAACGCTCTACCTCTAAGTAAACATTATCACTTACTTGTGTGGATGGACCTGGTTGAGACTGATTCAATCTTGCAAAACTTGATTGAAGGTTTGCTAAAAATTCTTCCATATTAGCAAAACTTTCATCACCTCTATTTTTTTTATTTTTACCCATTCTGAATAATATGCTCAAAATAAAAAAATAAAATAAACCAATTATTTGAAAAATAAACTCGACAATAATAATTACGCTAACAATGGTTAATGTTTTATTAAAATTTAATTCAATTGTCAATAAAATATAACGGAGAAATTTTTTTTTCAAACGAAATATAAAATAAAATAAACTTGTCTTAATTCTAACGCACAATTTTTGATAAATAAAATTCACTTGATTTAAATTCTTGTTTTCGTTTTTATGATTCAAAGTATATCTACACGTTAATAATCACTCAATAATTCAGTTAATAATCACACAATAATTCCCAAAATATTCACTAATAACTCATAAGTCATTCAATCTCAAAATGTTCACTCAATAACTTACTTAAAAAATATAGTCACTCAATCACTTAGAATTTCTTAAAAATAATCACTCAGTTATTCCTAATATCAATTATATCACAAAATTTCTTAAAAATAATCACTCAATATAATGTTTATAAATTTAACTTATCTTTTGTTTTGTTGAGCCCCCATGTTTGTAGGATTATTATATTATTTAGAAATAAAAGTAACTCAATTAAATGAATTGTATTTTTATTATCCTCCTTTTTTGTTTATAAAAACAATGATGAACTGATTAATTGTTGATTTCTTCTTCTTCTTCGATTTTCGCCTTTGATTGTAGAATCGTATATCGCCTTTGATTGTAGAATCGTATATCGCCTTTGATTGTAGAATCGTATATCGCCTTTGATTGTAGATTGATGATAAGAGAATTTGTTGTTAAATTTGGTTGCTTTTATACTGGTTATACTATAATAAACCAGTTCTTGTTTAACTTCTGCTATAAATTAACAGGGTGATACTGCCTTTCTGATACAGAAGATAGGGTGACCCTACATATATATATATATATATATATATATATATATATATATATATATATATATATATATATATATATATATATATATATATATATATATATATATATATATATATATATATATTTATATACATATATAATTCTACTGTACGTGTGTATGACTGTGAACTCCTTCTAAACGGCTGGACCGATTTGAATGAAATTTTTTGTGTGCGTTTGGGTGGCGCCACGAATGGTTTAGATTCATAAATCAGCCTGGCAGAGGCTCTGCAGTCGGTATTGTCACTGAACTCCTCCTAAACGGCTGGACCGATTTGAATGAATTTTTTTGTGTGCGTTTGGGTGGCGCCCCGAATGGTTTAGAATCATAAATCAGCCCGGCAGAGGCGTTGCAGTCCGTATTGTCAGTGAACTCCTCCTAAACGGCTGAACCGATTTGAATGAGTTTTTTTGTATGCGTTTGGGTAGCGCCCTGGATCGTTTTGATTCACAAATCAGCCCGCCAGATGGCGTTGCAGTCGGTATTGTTACCAAACTCCTCCTAAACGGCTTGACCGATTTGAATGATTTTTTTCGTATGTATTTGGGTGGCACCCTGAATGGTTTAGATTCTGAAGATCAGCAGAATGAATTTGGGTGCGTTTGGGTGGCGCCCCGAATGGTTTAAATTTATAAATCAGCCCGACAGAGGCGCTGCAGTCGGTATTGTTACCAAACTCCTCCTAACCGATTTGAATGGATTTTTTGGTGCGCGTTTGGGTGGCGCCCCGAATGGTTTAAATTTATAAATCAGCCGGCCGAGGCGCTGCAGTCGGTATTGTCACTGAACTCCTCCTAAACGGCTGAACGGATTTGAATGAGTTTTTTTGTATGCGTTTGGGTAGCGCCCTGGATCGTTTTGATTCACAAATCAGCCCGCCAGATGGCGTTGCAGTCGGTATTGTTACCAAACTCCTCCTAAGCGGCTTGACCGATTTGAATGATTTTTTTCGTATGTATTTGGGTGGCACCCTGAATGGTTTAGATTCTGCAGATCAGCTCTGCAGATGGCGCTGCAGTCGGTATTGTCACTGAACTCCTCCTAACCGGCTGGACCGATTTGAATGAATTTTTTGTAAGTGTTTGGGTGACGCCCAGGATGGTTTAGATTCACAAATCAACCCGGCAGATGGCGCTGCTAATTATATTAATCATGCGTGGCTTCGTGAACGAGCTATTTTAGCCGCAAAAAATATCGATGTTGACGCTATTAACTTCAAAATACAACAGTCATTACCCGGCAATGTGATATTATTCAAATCGATCGACATTGTTACCGATCCTGACGAAGCAGTCAACTATCCTGTTGAACTTTTTAATTCGCTGGATTTACCAGGAATGCCACCACATAACTTGCGATTAAAAATTGGCTCACCTATCATTTTGCTTCGGAATTTAAATCCACCTAAGCTATGCAACGGTACAAGATTAATCATAAAAAACTTTGGGCAATGTTCTTGAAGCTACAATTTTGAACGGCTAATTTGAAGGTGGAGTTGTTCTTCTGCCACGAATCCAAATGATCCCTTCAGACTCACCCATTCCGTTCAGACGTCAGCAATTTCCAATTCGCTTTTAGTTTTCCATGACTATTAATAAGTCACAAGGTCAAACAATGTCGATTTGTGGGTTGGATCTAGAAAATCCGGTATTTTCACATGGCCAATTATATGTGGCGTGTTTTCGCGTTGGAAAACCATCAAATTTATTCATTTATACTCCTCAGGAGTTGACTAAAAATATTGTTCATTAACTTGCATTAAGATAAAATTAAACAAACAATATTGATTATAACGAATTGTTTTTAGAAAAATTGATGTTATTTCAAAATAAAGAATAATGAA
This sequence comes from Diogma glabrata, assembly GCA_963693315.1. Classification (NCBI taxonomy): domain Eukaryota; kingdom Metazoa; phylum Arthropoda; class Insecta; order Diptera; family Cylindrotomidae; genus Diogma; species Diogma glabrata. The sequence continues at coordinate 12,820,064 of OY856189.1, read as the reverse complement.
ATTATTATATTATTTGTCTTTCATTTCATACTTTGTTTAATATCCTAATCGCTTGAAATATCATGCAGGACAACGTCTGTCGGAATGATGTCTCTGATAAGTATAAGTTCAATCCCGACCCGACAATAATTACTTATTGTCGGGAATATTACTTTCAACAATTACTTTAAGCTTAATCACTCACAAAACTCCAAAAAATTAATATTCCCATAATGTTATCTATATATGGCAATATATTGACTGTGTGTCAGATGTTAGTTTCGCATTGATTTGCAACAACCAATAATGACTACAATGACTCAGAATGTTGACTAAATAGAAATATTTCTCATCCTTTGAATTCACCCGTAGTAATGCCTTGAAGTTTAATACAAAACTCCAAAATAAAATTTTAATTCTTTTTGAATCATTATCTTCTGTTTATAAAAATTAATGTGTGTATTTTTCAAATTTGTAAATGTGTTTGTATTCACCTTCATCGAAATTATTGTCACTATTCTAACTGCCCTTGCTGACCATTGAATTACATCACGATTACAATTTTTTTGTAACTTTTTTAATAACCTACCAGTAAAGAAAGCGTATATTAAACGGCATGAACACTGTGAACATTTTTGAATCTTTATTTGTTCCGTATAATGTTCAATATAGAGACACACCTGAAACCTTACACACCTGAAAACTTATTTGATCGGGTATTTTAATATATCCTTTGTTTTATATATAATACTAATTTTTTATATTTTGGTGATCAACTAGAGTGCTGATCCTTTTACATTCATATTTATAAAAAAAAATAGAAAATCATTTCTCATTACTACTCTTTGAAATTATTGCTACTACGCCAACAAAATGTATACACACAAACTTCATTTATAGGTGTAGCAAAGCACGCCGGGTCCCGCTAGTTCTAATATAAATTCCTAATTATATAATTATTTAATTATAAAAACATTTTTATATAGATTAACAAAGCTAAGCTTGAAGATAGATGGAATATCCACTGATCTCAGGATCTGCCGTCAACATCATCCGCCCCGTTAACGAATCCATCGTTAACCAACAGGCAGCTTACAGAGTTTCACCACCGGACGTTGTATTGTTGAATGTGATGTTTTTAATGTGACTGCTCTCACCAATCCATCTTTTCCTGGATGCACTTGAACAACCCATCCAAAGGGCCATTTACACACTGGAGTATTGTCTTCTTTTATTAAGACTATACCCATACAAGGTTGTACAACTGGTTTAGTAATGGTCCATTACTGGCAGCCAGTAATGCAGCAATGGGCGAGTACTGGCAACCACGACTGGGCCATTAACATAATTTTACTGGATGATAGCTTCGGACAATAAATGGTTGCCATTCTTGGGCCAAATACTGGCAACCATGACTGGGCCGTTAAAAAAATATATATTATTATCATCTGTAAATTTAAATAAATTAAATACAAACTAATTTAAAATAAAATAAAAATGACGGAAAAAATTCAAAACTCCCATACAACTGGTTCAGTTGCAAGAATGGCTGAGTAATGGCAAACACCGCCCTGACTCCGCCAGCACTCCGCCATTAAAAAAAATATAAAATAATATTTTTTATACATAAATTTAAATAAATTATTTACAAAATAATTTAAATAAAATAGAAATGAAAATAAATTAAAACATATACCAACCTTTTCTTTATTACCAAAGTCTTTCAACCGACAAGGCGATAACTAAACTATATGTGAAATTTTTCAAACTATGTATTTCTAAAAGGGATAATACTCTAGTGAAATTTAAGAAAAATGACATAGATCGGCAAATTCATGGCTACAGTACTGGCCCAATAACAATAGCCAAGTAACATTTACCATTCATGGGCCAGTGCTTGGCCATTCAAAGGTAACAATATCCTGGCTATTTTCTATAAACCATAGATCGGCCGATGATTGGTTCTAGTATTGGCCCAGTAACAATAGCCAAGTACTGTTAACCATTAATGGACCAGTGCTTGGCCGTATGTCAATTTCTGGCAAAACCTACTTGGGTATATCATTGATATCAATATTAGCATTAATTTTGTTCCATTTATGACGCTGTTGAAGATTGTTTAGATATTCCAGATAATACCGCTTCCAGAATGTTTGTATCCGTGATTGTATTTTTTGCCATCTTGCTAAACGATTTTCAGGTTCATCAATGGTCTGTTCTACTATTGTTCCGGTAGATGTTCCTATTAAAAAATATGCAGGGGTTAATACCTGATATTCATCATCGGAAGTAGAAGTGCATAACGGGCGTGAGTTTAGTATACTCTCTATCTGACAAAGTAATGTATTCATCTCTTCAAAAGTTAAGTAAATATTGTGAGTGGCCTTAAGCAGGTGATTTTTCACTGATTTCACCGCTGCTTCTCATAAACTACTAAAATGGGGTGATGATGGTGGAACGAAATGCCATTCAATTTGATTTTGAGTTAAATATTCTGCAATTACATAATCATTATTAATGTTTTTTATTAACTTACATGCTTTGTCAAGGCTGCGTCTGGTTCCAACAAAGTTAGAACCATTATCTGTGTAGATATTTTTAGGTAGCCCTCTTCTGGACGTAAAGCGTCTTAAAGCAGCTAAAAAGGCCTCACTAGTTAAATCTGTAACTCTTTCAATATGTATGGCTTTCACTGACAAGCAGACAAATATACAGATGAACCCCTAATTAGCGGCTTGTTCCCTCTACCTTTTCTGGATGTGATATATATTGGTCCAGCAAAATCAATACCACAATTTTCAAATGGACGAGTTGGATTGACTCTCGCCGATGGTAAGTTACCCATGAATTGCGTAGTGGCTTTCGCTGCATATCTTACACAAATTACATAGTCTTTTAAGATTTTTCGTATTCTGCTACGACCATTAGGCACCCAATAATTTTGCCGTATGATATTACTGGTAAGTGTCGGACCAGAATGCAGGTTAGAGAGGTGAATATCCCATATAACCCCGTCAGTAAATATGTGTTTTTGTGGCAATATTATGGGATGTTTGCTGTTGAAGTCACAATCTGAATTCTGTAAACGACCACCAACTCTTAGAACGCCATCGCCATCTATAAATGGTGCTAGTGGGAGAATTCTGGATTGGCTTTTAACCCTATTATTTCGCTGTATGTTTTGGTAATCCTCCTTAAAGACTTCTCCATTTAATACACACTAATTTTGCCCTTTTTATCTCCATAGTCGTTAATTGAGTGGTGTTTGAAGCATTCGAGTCTCTACTTCGTTTTGCAATTTTTCGATCGATAAACCTGATAAACCATATGCTACAATTCTGAATAATTTTGGTAGCTTAAAATTCTTCTCCAATAACCGACTTGTCCAGGTATTTGTTTCCGGTTCACATTTTGTATGTAATATAGTGGCTTGGTTGTTTGTGTTGCTATATTCCATATCGCTTTCATTTACATCAGAATTTGCCAACTCAATGCTAGTTGACCAACATATTTGATCTTGACCTAACCAAGCAGGTCCTTTCCACCATTGTTCTAGGTCGATCAGCTTCTCGGGACTAACACCTCTGGAATCATAATCTGGATTATCTTGAGATTGAACGTGTGCCCAATGCTTTCGTGGAAATTTCTCCAATATTTGGCTTATTCGGTTGGCTACATATGTCTTCCATCGTCTGGGGTAGGAAGAAAGCCATGCCAATACGATTTTTGGTCAGTCCATGCGAAATATTTTGCATCAATCTGAAGTGACTCTTTTACGGCAGACATTAATTTCACCAAAAGATGACTTACACAAAGTTCGAGCCGTGGTAGTGATACTTTCTTGAGCGGAGCTACTTTAGCTTTAGAGGTAAGTAGCTGACAGATGGTTTGACCATCAATGGCGACTGTTCTGCTGTAAATAACCGCACAGTAAGCTGCTTCGCTCGCATCTGCAAAACCATGAATTTGTATTTCACCATTGAAGTTAGTGAACCGTTTAATTTGGAGTCGTTTGAAATGTTTGAACTGGTTTCTTGTCTTCTGGTATTCTTCTTCATATTCACGAGGTAAGTTGTCGTCCCAATCTAGTTTCAGGAGTCATAGTTTCTGAAATAAAATCTTTAAAATGATTATGGATGGGGAAAGGAAGCTGAGAGGATCAAACAAACGAGAGGATTCGGAGATTATTTTTCGTTTGTTTACAGCACCATCTTTTTCAGCATGAACGTCAAAAGAAAATATGTCTTCTCGTGAATGCCATAGTAAACCAAGTGCTTTGGTTGGTGACATATTTTCACAGCAGATTTCCATTATAGAGCTGTTGTCTTTGTTCTCAGATAGACAAGATAAATTTGATCTCCATCTACTCAATATGAATCCACCAGATGCTGAACCTTGGTTAGTTTATCTCGAAATGTAAGTGCATGATTTATGTCATAGCTTCCTGATAGTAGGTCATATCTACGTAGAAATCGTTTAATAAACATTTTTTGACTTGCTCATCACTGGATTCCAATACAAGCTGCCGTATAGCTAAAAATGCTGAACATGCAAGTCCAAAGCTAACTCGTGTAAGCTGGTAATGCCTCATTTTCTGATACTGATTCTCTCGCCACAATATTGTTTGAAAACTTCTATGTTCTTCTGATACAATCACCTGTCGGTACATTTTTTCAACATCTGCGACTAATGCTATCTTGTTAGACCTAAATCTCAAAAGTGTTGTTCACAGGGTTGGTTGAATTGTTGGACCTGTCATCAATTTATTGTTCAACGAGACGCCCGTGCTAGTTTTGCTAGATCCGTCGAACACTACTCTCACTTTAGTGCTGGTGCTTTTCTCCTTCGTAACAGAATGGTGAGGTAAATAGTAACTATTATTATTAGAATATCTTTGCAGAATGTGTTCGGGTACCTCAACCATATGTCCCAATCTAATGTAGTCCTGTATTTGTTTTACATATTCGCCTTTTAAGTTGGGATTCAATGAACGCTCTAATGCACGAAAACGTATAGCCGCTGCATGAATAGAATCTCCTAGATCTTGTGACTGCTTTCTGAAAGGTAGTTTCACGATATATTGGCCATCAACTGCTCGCTGGTGGGTATTTACGAATAAGTCTTCACATTCCATTTCTTCTTAAAGAGGCTTTAAGAGCTGGTACTGGGCAGATCTTCTATTTTCCAAAATTTTCTTAGGGTATTTTCAAGGAACAATTCTTCTTTTGCTTGCAGCGAAAATGTGTTTAAGCTCTGTTCCTCCACTTCTAATGGTTGACCTGAAACTATCCATCCAAAGATGGTTTTTTGTAAGATCAATAAGTTCGACCTTTTTTGTTCTCTGTCTAAAATCTCAAAGAATTTATCTGCTCCGATTAATAAATCGAGGGAGGCCGATTTATCGAACTGTGAATCAGCTAACTCTATATTTTTTAATACTTCTTCATCATCATGATAAATATTTCTTTTGGGCAATGGTGCTGGAAGTTTCTTAATAATTAGTACCTCTAAAGACAGCTTCACATCATGGTCATACATTGATTCTAGAATAATGGTTGATTTGCCACTTGAAGTTAAATTTCCCGATTTCACTCTTGTTATAAGGACATTCGCCTTTTCACGCTTTAAATTTAATCTTCGGGCACAGTTCTCTGAAATAAATGAGGATTGTGAACCGGAGTGTAATAATGCTCGACATTTCCACATTTGCCCGAATTTATCCTCGACACTAATAATGGCAGTTGGTAGTATGGCTTGAAAAGATTCTGTCGGGCAACCGCTTAATTTTGTGGAAATATATACACTGGACTGGCATGATGGTGAGGTTTGGATTGATTGAGAGGTTCCTTGCTCACTTTGATCTTCTGCTGTAATGTTCGGGTTTTGATCCATGTGTAATGTTATATGGTGTTTTCGCCTACAAGTTCGACAAGTGTACCTGGATCTACAAACAATAGCTTGATGAGTCGTTGACAAGCAATTGAAACATAAACGTTTCTGTGAAACCAGCTTCTTACGCTGTGGAACTGATAGTTCAAGAAACTTTTCACATCTGCCGATGTAATGATCGCCTTCGCACATCGAACATCCAACGTTGTTCGCGGTTTGAGAAATCATGGTTCCAACCTTTTTTGTAATCACTGGTTTAGATTTTTGAGAAGAACCCAAACATTCTAGTGCGTCGGTTTCATGAGCCCATGCTTCCTTAGTAGCAGCGTCTAGTTTATTTATTAAAGTAAAAATCAACAATGGATCACGACTTTCTGCATTTTCGCCGAGTACCTTTAATCCCCGTAGAACTTCATCTGACACATCGCTTAAATGACGAATTGCCTTTGCGCTACTTTGCAGAACAGTTGGCTGCTCCATAAATTGTTAACTGTGTACTACGTGCTTTTTCTTGTCGAACCTCGCCTTCATCCTTTCCCACACTTGGTCATAGTTTGCTTCAGTGACAGCTATATGGTTTATTAATGCATATGCTTCTCCTTTCAATGAGCCTTTCAGATATTGAAGTTTGTGTACTTAAGAAATACTGGCATTATCATGTATAGAGGTTTCGAATAGATATCGAAATGAGGGAAACTCTGAATATGCACCACTAAAAACTGGAATATTAACACGTGGTAAGCGCACCTCATTCTCTCTTCTGTTCATTGTTGAAATTTCTTGTATGAAGTTACTTTGGTTGAGCAGTAAATCTTCTATACTGTTGTTCCCCTGACGACCTTGAACGCTATTGACTTGGTATAGCTTTTGCCGTTTTATAAGTTTTTGTTTTATTTCAAAATGGATTGCTTCGATTTTATCCACTGTGTCTACATGAGCGTCATCGAATTTCCCTTTCACAGATTTTTCAATCAATTGATATTCCTTCCATTCGTCTGCTAGGAGATCTTTGCACTTGTTTATATCACTTATGCAAGTATCCACCGTAAAGGTTTGTACTTGAGATTTCCGGATCTGCCGTCAACATTTATTAAGGTGGCCCTTCAAAACAAAAATTTTTACTTTATGTACGGCACCCTCCCATTTAGTGTCAATACCCATAAAAATATTTTTAGCAAAATCTGATATTAATCGGTCGATTCTAAGACGTGCCTCCGGCCACTTAGAGTTGAGAAATTTTGTTCTGGACTTTAAAAAAAAACTTTTTTGTTTTTTGTACGACACCCTCTCATTTCGTGTCAATACCCATGAAAAAATTATGGGTAAAAATTGAAATCAATCGTTCAACTCTAAGAGGTTCCTCCGGCCACTTAAAGTTGAGAGGTTTGGTTGTGGCCATAACAAAGGAAAATTTAAATTTTTTGTACGACACCCTCCCATTTGGTGTCAATACCCATAAAAATATTATTTGCAAAATTTGAAATCAATCGTTCAACTCTAAGGGGTGCCCCCGGCCACTTAAATTTGAAAGTTTTGTTGTGGCCATTATAAAGAAAAATTTAAATTTTTTGTACGACACCCTCCCATTTGGTGTCAATACCCATAAAAATATTATGTGTAAAATTTGAAATGAATCGGTCAACTCTAAGGGGTGCCCCCGGCCACTTAAAGTTGGGAGGTTTGGTTGTGGCCATTACAAAGAAACATTTAAATTTTTTTTACGACACCCTCGCATTTGGTGTCAATACCCATAAAAATATTATGTGTAAAATTTGAAATCAATCGGTCAACTCTAAGGGGTGCCCCCGGCCACTTATATTTGAAGGTTTTGTTGTGGCCATTACAAAGAAATTTTAAATTTTTAGTACGACACCCTCCCATTTGGTGTCAATACCCATAAAAATATTATGTGGAAAATTTGAAATCAATCGGTCAACTCTAAGGGGTGCCCCCGGCCACTTGAAGTTGAGAAGTTTTGTTGTGGCTAATATAAAGAAATATTTAAATTTTTTGTACGACACCTTATCATTTCATGTCAATACCCGTAAAAATATTATTTGCAAAATTTTAAATCAATCGGTCAATTGTAAGACGTTTAAGACCACTTAAAGTTGAGAAATTTTGTTCTGACCTTGAAATAAAAATTTCGTATTTTTTGTGCGACACCCTCCCATTTCGTGTCAATACCCATAAAAATATTATTTGCAAAATTTGATATCAATCGGTCAATTATAAGACGTGCCTCCGGCCACTTAAGATTGATAAATTTTGTTCTGGACCTTAAAAATTTTTTTTTATTTTTTGTGCGACACCCTCCCATTTTGTGTCAATACCCGTAAAAAAATTTTGTGTAAAATTTGAAATCAATCGTTCAACTCTAAGGGGTTAAAGTTGAGAGGTTTGGTTGTGGCCATATCAAAGAAAAATTTAAATTTTTTGTACGACACCCTTTTTGTACGACACACTTCGTGTGAATACCATTAAAAATGTTATTTGCATAATTTGAAATCAACCGGTCCCCTTTAAGGCGTGCCCCGGGTCACTTAAAGTTGAGAGGTTTTGTTCTGGCCATTACACAGAAAGACACCCTCCCATTTCGCGTGAATACCCTTAAAAATGTTACTTGCAAATTTTGAAATCAACCAGTCAACTTTAAGGCGTGCCCCCGGCCACTTAAATTTGGAGGTTTTGTTGTGGCCATTACAAAGAAGAATTTAAATTTTTGTACGACACCCTCCCATTTCATGTCAATACCCGTAAGAATATTATTTGCAAAATTTGGAATCAATCGGTCAATTCTAAGACGTGCCTCCGTCCACTTAAAGTTGAGAAATTTTGTTCTGGACCTTAAAAAAACTTTTTTATTTTTTGTGAGACACCCTTTCATTTCGTGTCAATACCCATAAAAATATTGTAGGTAAAATTTGAAATCAATCGTTCAACTCTAAGGGGTGCACCCGGCAACTTAAAGGAGAGAGGTTTGGTTGTGGCCATTACAAAGAAAAATTTAAATTTTTTGTACAACTCCCTGAATTTTGGTGTCAATACCCATAAAAATATTATGTGTAAAATTTGAACCCAATCGGTCAATTCTAAGGGGTGCCCCCGGCCACTTGAAGTTGAGAGGTTTTGTGGTGGCTATTATAAAGAAAAACTGCAATTTTTTGTACGACTCCCTCCCATTTGGGGTCAATACCCATAAAAATATTATTTGCAAATTTTGAAATCAATCGTTCAACTCTAAGGAGTGCATAATTTGAAATCAACCGGTCACTTAAAATTGCGAGTTTTTGTTGTCTTGTAAGGTTTTTTTTGGCCATTACAAAGAAAGATTTATATTTTTTGTACGACACCCTACCATTTCATGTCAATACCCTTAAAAATATTATTTGCAACATTTGAAAGCAATCGGTCAATTCTAAGACGTGCCACGCGGCCAATCAAAGGTGAGAAATTTTGTTGTGGACCTTAAAAAAAATTTGTATGACGTCAAAATTTATTATTATTATAGAGAATTATAGCATTATAAGTTTGTCAAAAAAATAATGTCAAGTGTGTCAAAAAATGATTTCATTTATTTTTTTAACCAATTTTTTGGAAAAAAAAAATTAAATTGTTTGTTTGAAATGAAATTTTATTATTATTATTGAGAATTATGGCATTATAAGTTTGTCAAAACAATGTTGTCAAATGTGTCAAAAGAAAGGTTTTTATTTATTTTTTACCCAATTTCTTTAGAAAAAAAATAAAATTAATAGTTTGTATGACATGAACATTTATTATTATTATAGAGAATTATGGCAATATAAGTTTGTCAAAAAATAATGTCAAGTGTGTCAAAAAATGATTTATTTTTATTTTTATTTTATTTCAGATAAACGGGATTTTATTCCCTTTTACATTGTTTTATTATTTATATACGTATGTCATATATAGTATATGCAATAGATTATTAGAAGTTGTTCTTATATTTACATATACATTTTTTTTATTTATTTATTAAATTATTTAATTATTTTATTTATTTAATAAATTATTTACTATTAAATTATTTAAATTGTTATTAATTTTATTTAAATTATTAAATTATTTAGTTCAGTGGAAATGATAATGAATACATGTTCTTCATGTCATGCATCTTTTGAATATGTATAAGCTAGTCGCTCTCCTAAATAGTAAATATGTTGAGGTAGTGTTTATACCAATGCACTAAGTTTGCGAAAGTTTGATTTACCTGTCAGAGTTTTGTATATAAGAGGTATTCGGAAAACTACTAAATTGTTTCTACAAATTCTGATAAATACTGGAAATGTCTATTTGATTACGTGTGCAAACTTCCAGCAGCTCTCAAACTTCAGCTTAATCATGACTGAATCTTAAAGTTGGTTTATTTATTTTTTGACATAAATCGTAACAAATTATTTTGACTGCAACATATTTTCCAATCATTTTCATTTATATTTCATAGAATTGGTTTAATGTAATGGTAAACGCTAGAATTTTTATTATGAATTTTACGATTTTTAAGGCTATAACAGAATCTATATAACATCTATATACTTCATAAGAATTGTTTAACAAAATTTAGTTATTTACCTTATTAATGTGTCATTTCCCTATAAGAGTAAGGATGTAGGATATATAATAGATAAGCTTACCATATTGGTATTTAGGCCATAGATTTTGTTATTTATATACTACTTATGCTTTGCATATATATGCTAAGTACTACAGATTTCATTTTTATTTTACAGCAGAACGATAGAGTTGCTGGTTGCTTACGATAGTAGGAATGCTTCTTATATATTTTATAGTAAGATCTTTTTCACCACTATTTATTCTTTGTTCAAGTTTTGATTTAACAGCCTTAAAAAACTCAATTTCAGCTGGTGTTTTGTCGCTTCGTATAACAACATGACACGGTAAGAAAAGTGATTCTATGGTTTTACAGTTTCTGATGATCAATAGAGCATCTTGATTTGAGTCTAAACAGACTTTTAGTGGTCGGGTTTTGCTAACATCATATTTCCCCAATCTATATGCTCGATAGTTTTTGGATAGCGAATTATTTTCTCTAAAAATTACTTCAATGCTTGTTTTATCTTCGCTGACATTGTTATTGTCAGTAAGACCAAATATAAGAAAATTGTTCCGCCTGTTGTTGCGATCAGCTATCTCTCTTGTTATATTAACCTCAAAACTCATTTTTTCTTCATTTGTAAAAGATTGTTTGTTTAAAATTTTGATGTTTATGTTATTTACTTCATTGACTATTTTGGGTATAATATTTTCACACAGATCAACATTCTTCTCTTTACTTTCACGAATTTCCAACTGCATAGTGTTAACGTTCGTTTTGATGTTATTTATCTCCGTATCCACACTACATAAGTCAGTTTTGACTTGATTTAGGGTATTATTTATCTGTTTTATAGTATCTAGATGTTCTGTCAATGTTTCAATTTTATTTGTTAAATCTTTGATAGTTAACTGCAGCGGAGTGTAACCACCATCGCTTGCACAAACACTACATCTATATACCATGCGAGGGGTTGCTTTAAGTTGTAACACCTTTTCTTCAGAAGCTGTTATTGCAGCACAATTTTGATTTTTCCCACTTCCCTTAGTATTCGCATGGAAAATTTTATTGCAGCAAATACATGAAGCTATTATCGATGCATCATCAAAAGATTTGTCACATCCATTGCACTTGGACATATTGAAGTGATGTTTTTAATATTTATATGATTTTAATGATTTTAAAATTAGGTGTATCTATTTATTGTTAATAATTTTGTTGTTTATAATTCAGTTATAAATTATTAGGACCAATGCTCTTTCTACACTAAACTTTTAATTTAAGTAAAAATATTTCATGAAGTGTAATGATTATTTCTAATAAATGTGTGTAGATAATTCTGTTTATTGTAGCTATGCATAAAAATTATTAAAAATATTATATTTGATTATCTAGTATGAATGTTATTTGTTTATACAACAGTTTATGTTTTTTTTTTAAATATTTGTTTTCATGATTAATTGTTGTACACTAACACACAGATGGTTAAAAAGATCATTACTAGGTAGATTAATTAACTTTCTTGATTTAACAGTTTTATGAATTGATATTCAATTCGGAATATTCAGTTTAGTTAATTGTTTCTAAACAAATTTTTATTTATTACACTTTTATCTATTATTTCACAGTTTTTATTCATCCAGACTCCACAAATCAATAAATGCTATTAAATACTTTATGTACGTTTACGTTTACAACAGTCCTTTAATATTACTAATTTGATCTCAGTTTACATGATATGATATTTAAGGAAAAATAGCAGTATTGTATTGTGTAGGGATGATATTTTGTACAAGGTCACCACACTAATCTTTACTGAAAAGTTTTTATAAATATCATTAGCAGTCTAGTAAGACAAGTTTGAATGCAAATTGTCTAAACTATTTATATTTTAATAATGAGTTTTATCACTTTGCATGAATCATTATAACTTTTATTAGTTTTTATTATTTTTATTTAAAAAAAGATGAACAAAAATAAGAACACCTCTGTACGCTACGCTGTTTACTTTTTTGGAATTGGACATGGAAATTTTTGAATTTGTTATAGTTTTTGAAATATTTTTGGAATTTTGAAAAAAGTTTTTATTTTTGATTTTGCAATAATTTTTTTGCAATATTTTTAGAATTTTGGAAAAAGTTTTAATTTTTGATTTTATTATAATTTTGAAAAAATTTTCAATTTTTGATTTTGTAATAATTTTTGCAATATTTTTAGAATTTTGGAAAAAGTTTGAATTTTTAAGAAATTTTGGAATATTATCGGAATTTAGAAAAAGTTTAAATATTTGATTTTATTCTAAATTTTGGAATCGTTTTGGAATTTTTAAAAAAGTTTGTAATTTTGAATTTGTAATAATTTTTGCAATATATTTAGCATTTCGGAAAAAGTTTTAATTTTTGATTTTGTAAGAATTTTTTTGCAATATTTTTAGAATTTTGAAAAATTTTTAATATTTGATTTTATTATAATTTTTGGAATTTTGAAAAAAATTTCAATTTTTGATTTTGTAATAAGTTTTGCAATATTTTGGAAAGAGTTTGAAGAATTTTAGAAAAGTTAGAATTTTGGAAAAACTTTGAATTTTTAAGAAATTTTGGAATATTTTTGGAATTTAGAAAAAGTTTGAATATTTGATTTTATTCTAATTTTTGGAGTATTTTTGGAATTTTAAAAAAATTTGATGTTATTTAATTTAACAATATTTTAGGAATTTTGATTATAATTTTCCGGCAACGTATTGATGTTTCGTGTTAGTGTTGTAATAAATTTTTAAACAGAGAAAATACAAGTATTTTAAAAATACTTGTATTAAACAAAGAGTTATGTTTGCTATGCATGGCTGCCCAAAACTAAAAACCATGTCCTCATAAAAGTTTTTTGCCGAAAACTATATCAAATTCCTTAATCCAGACCGAAGTCTTGATATCTCAGAGCTGTGAGATTTCAGCCCCTTCATATTTTCAACTTACAATTAAAACGAATTGAAGAAACTAAAGTCAGTCTTCACCTTCAATAATGATAATATGCACAAAAACCAAAAATCAGTTTAGAAATTTCATTTTTTCTACTATAATACTCTTCTTATAATATAGTCAACAACGTAAACGAAATATATCTTATAAAACCTTCTATGTAAAATGTTCAAAATGTTACCATTACAATCAGTAAGACGAATATCATAGATAAATCATAAAATCCAATTACAATTCAAAATTATTGAACGTACGTTTTATACAAGATTTTTTTTACAAGATCCGAAATCATAATTATCATATAATTGACTAAATGGAAATTAGTCCCAGATTTTGTTCAATTTGTCCCATGTCTTCTTATGTATAACAATTAAAAAATGGATTTGCTTAACATAAACTCAATTTTTTTTTTATTTTGTCAAAGCAATGCACTTATGTATTTAACAAATGATGTTTTTATTCCAATATTTCAATGTTATCAGCTTATCATTAATATTATAAAACTGAAAACAAACAGGATGAGTATGTATCTACCTATAAAAATTTGCAAAACTATAGTAATTGCATAACTACCATTTTATTTAATAGTAATTATTTATGTGTCCATTCGAAAACGATTCATTCCAATTTATGAGTTTCAAGATAAAGGAAAAAAATAATTGGAGATTATTGACAAACATGGTGATTTGATTGTTTATTGGTTTCCTAAGTTTTTTGCAATTAATTTGTTTGAAATGTAAAACATATTAGGTAGTAAGGTTAAGCTGATAGTTTAGAAATAATTTTGGAATAGAGACATAATTTTAGAATAGAACAGAACTCAAAGGTGCCACCCACACAGGGTGCCACATTATCGACGGAGACCACTTTTCCTATACATTATTCAGCATATGTGTTTTCAGACCTGATCGTTAAAGAATCATTCTTGCATACTAAATAATGTACCGTAAAAGAAAACGGTTAATATGGTATCTATAGGAATATTCAAGGCTATTGAGTAATTGTGGTGATGGTATTCAATGCTCAACATGTTGTTTCGATTAAAAAAAAAGAAATGCACACATATTGTTGAAATTTTATTTTACGTAATAACTCAAAAATTTTAAAAAGTAGAATAGATCCTTTTTGAACCAAAATTACACATGGATAACCTGGCTAAAATGGTTTCTAAGTGTTTAAGTTTTTTTACGGTCGGGTTGTTGTGCTACATATTAAACTATGTAGCAAATAACTCAAAACTCCAAAATTGTTAATTATTCAATTAAATTAATCGACTTATTACTCCCTATTTTGAAATTAAAATTAAAAATACAGTACAAACAGTAAATCCATATAGTTTGTTGCTATTTAAACAAAAAACATTTTATTCGATATCAAAAGTTATCATTTCATAAAATGAAAATTGTGTATAACATTATATAATTTCAAAACACCGGGAAGGAGCCTTAAAACTGCATATGGTTTAGTTGTATGTTTTAAAAACATTGTTACTCATTACAAATTACGAGTTCCTGAATGAGTACATCCAGCGATTCAGATTCAGCATTTTACAACCTCCGAAGCCGAACAGATATTACAAGATCAGCTGCACGAGGAAGCAGAAGAAACTCTAAACCAACATCATCTCAAGGTTCTACAGGTACTGTTTTAAATTTAAGTAATAATAGTGATATTGAAGATCTCATAGATTTAGCTAGTCAAACACAAATAATTTTAAATAATATAGAAATAGAAACAAAATTAAATTCCGAAATGACAAACGTAGATACTTTTAAGCAGCTTCAAACCATTCCCACCTTCAGTGGAGAACGAACACCTACGTTAGGGGAGAACTTACAAATTTTTTTGTATAATTCTAGTATCATATACAACAATCTAAGCAATGACCAAAAACCTGTTTTCATGACTTATATTTACAGTCGTTTTCGCGGGGATACTTTTATGCTTTTGAATAATTTAAAACCGTTTAAGGAATTTTCAGCATTAAAAAATTTTTTAAGTGATCATTTTTATCCAACAAAAACCACGATTGATCTAACTAGAGACTTAATAAACTGCCGACAGCTTTCACATGAAACGGTATTAACATACTCGGAAAGAATCCAGACCTTACTAAATCAAACAGTGAATGCAGTGAGAGGTAAATACTCGGAAAGTAATGACGCATTTGTTAAAGAAATAGAATCAAACGCAATAAACGAGTTTAAAGTTGGACTATCGCACCCTACCATACGACAAACTATAATAGGTTCTAGTGAAACACAACTGGAAAATTTAATAAAACAGGCATTACAAACAGAACTGTTATTAAATTATTCCAGAAACAACACCATGTACGAACTGACTGGTTTTCCTTTTCCCGCACCAGAAGCGAGCATAAAAAATTACCTGAATAATTTAAATAAAAAATTTAATAACTTTTCTTTAAATAACCCTCCATTAAACTACCCTCTGATAAAGCCAAGCTCACCACCATCTCAATATTACGCTCACCAACAGCCAAACTATCTATTGCCAAATAATGATTTTAATAAATTTTCTTTAAATAACCCTCCATTACATTACCCTTTGATAAACCCGAACTCTCCACCATCTCAATACTACTCTCACCAACAGCCAAACTATCATTTGCCACCTGCACCCGCATACCCCAGTGCAGTTAAAACTGAGCCTGGTATTCTGCCTCAGGTATATCACTACCAACAACAGCCATTTAGGGAATATCAAAACTTTACATGTTCCTGTAATAGACCCGGCCATATTGCAATGGAATGCAACGATAGACAGCCACCAATCCAGCAAAGATTTAACAACTCTGATTCAGGACGACATCTACAAAAACACAATACCGCACATTATTATAATCAACGTCACCAGGTAATAAATAACGGTTACCCAAATAACGGTAAAACAACAAAATATGACTTCTGTGGCAGAACAAGTCATACGGTGGAAGAGTGCTTCCAAAAGAAAAAGTGGGAACATCAAAACTCAAACTCGGGAAACTCCCAGGGCTCGACTTGCAACCCACAAGTCGAAGCCAGACATTTACAAGGTTAATAACGGGTACGGACTCCAGTCAAACAGCTCAACCAAATACACAAGCACCAATGCAAATTCTTTCAAATCTACACTCAACAGATTATAAATATTTAGGTCCCATTTCAAATAATGCAGAAATGCAAATTCCTCTGTATATAACTTCTTATAATACTATAAATATGATAGTCGACACTGGTGCGGATATATCTATAATTAAAGTAAGCAAACTGAAACCTGAAACCATCATAGATACCTCAACAAGCATCAACTTCAAGGGAATACAGGGTACGAAAACTGAAACGTTAGGGACTACACTGGGATTCTTCTTCAACAATCCAAATCTGGGATGCACATTTCATGTGGTAAGAGATCACATACTCGATATAAACGCAGACGGAATCCTCGGTAGGGATTTCATTATGAACAAGGTTAAACTCGATTGTATAAACAATACTTTTGAAATCTCTAAAAAAGATTATAAGCCTGATTCGATAGAAATTTCATCAAAAGATAAATTATTTAGTAAAAAGTCGGAAGATGAATTTTCGAATGAATCGAGCTTACATTGTTATACAAGAGACACTGACGGAATTCATTAAAACGACTGTAGGTTGGGAGCCATTGGCGCTTCATCTATAGGGAAAATATTTAGTACAAAACCCAATGATGAAACTTCAGAATCAGCTTCCTCTACAAATATTATTGTAAAAGTCCAAGAATGTGATTTTACCTCTGACTCCAGTGATTTTACATCTGAAGATAAATTGTTTATAAAAAATTCTGAAGATGAAATTTCAAGCGATGGCGGTCTTAATGGCACAACAAGTGGCATAACTAACATTGCGGAAATTCCAAAAATTTGCCCTACAGTCGAGTCTCGTGATACTAGACCAGCAGATAAATTACTTGGAATAGAACCTGCATATGAAAACCCAAACGAATCTGTATCACTTACTTATTCAACTAACAGTTGTGAAAGCCCTCAAGTAGATTCAAAGTCTGGATCCAGGAACGTTTCATTGGAAGATAAATTATTTAGTAAAAAGTCCGAAAATGAAAACTCAAGGGAACTAACGTCGCTAATTAGAGAAACCAGATTTGTAGATAATAATGAAAATTCCATAATCCATTCCAGAAGAAGTAAATTAGTCGAGATACCTGTTTCAAAAGAATTAATAGGTCAGTTTCTGTGTGTAAATAAAGAAATTTTACCAGGTGTTTTTGCAGCCAACTCTCTTGTCGAAGTGAAAAATGGAACAATTTTTACCTCGGTAATAAACACGCAACCCCATGATGCAAACATCAAAACCTTCACCCCAATACTTATACCTCTGCAAAACTAATCAAATAATTCCTGAAGAAATAAATTCAGACGACCGCGCAAAGCGAACCTTAAAACTAATAAATTTAGATGACTCACTCAGCTCAGAGGAGAGGAACTCAGTTACTAGTTTATGTGAGATGTTCTGCGATATATTTCATTTACCTGGAGACAAGCTAACTTATACAGAGACTATTACGCATACGATCCCATTAGAAATAAACAGCCGTCCGATTAACCAAAAAAATTATAGGTTACCGGAAAGCAAAAGACAAGAAATCAATAAACAAATCCAAGAAATGTTAGCCCAAGATATAATTATCCCCAGCCAGTCTCCATGGAACTCACCGTTGCTACTGATTCCGAAACGTTCTAACGAAAATGAGCCGAAGAAATTTCGGATTGTGGTTGATTTTCGAAAGCTCAACAAAATCACAATAAATGAGCTTTTCCTCTTCCACGAATCGAAGAAATTCTGGATCAACTAGGTAAGATAGATATTTCTCAACTCTTGATTTAGCTAGTGGCTATCATCAGATTCTAGTAAAAGAAGAAGATCGTCCTAAAACGGCTTTTAGTACTTCTCTGGGACCTTTCGAGTTCAAGAGAATTCCTTTTGGTTTAACTTCTGCACCTGCCACATTTCAGCGAGTGATGAACTACATTCTAACGGGTCTTCAAGGTTTAGACTGTTACATCTATTTAGATGACATTGTGATTTATGGAAAGAGTCTCGCAGATCACACTCGAAAACTCACCGACGTGCTATCCAGATTAAGACAACATAACTTAAAACTATAACCCGAAAAATGTAACTTCTTGAGGAGAGAGTGTCCTATTTAGGCCATTTGTGTACAGAAGCTGGTGTGTTACCAGATCCCAGTCGTACAATTGCAGTACAAAATTTTCCAACTCCAAAAACAATAAAACAAATCCAATCTCTTTTAGGTTTGCTAAACTACTACAGAAAGTTTGTGCCCAATTTTTCACGTACGGCAAGTCCACTAAATAAACTACTTCAAAAGGGAGTAAAATACAATTGGACTGAAGACTGCGAAACAGCTTTTCAAAATCTGAAGAACGCAATAATCACACCTCCTATCCTAATATACCCCGATTTTAGTCAGCCATTCAACCTAACAACTGACGCAAGCAATGACGGATTGGGTGCCGTTTTATCACAGAAAAATGCTGGTGAGGACAAACCAATAGCTTTCATTAGCAGAACACTCAACAAAGCGGAAAAGAACTATTCTACAATAGAAAAGGAATTGTTAGCTATAGTTTGGGCTGCAAAAACGTTCCGATGCTATTTGCTAGGTAGAAAGTTTACCGTATATTCCGATCATTTACCGTTAAAAGGAGTTTTTAACGTTAAAGACCCCACTTCTAGATTAGCTCACTTCCACAACAAACTTTCTGAATTTGATTATCACATTGAGTATGTACCAGGACCAAAAAACAGAGTAGCGGATTTGTTAAGTAGAATTCCAACAGCATATAACCGACACAGTGACACACTGGATACTAAAGCGAGGAATACAGGCATTGGCGGAGGATCTGAAATCTGAAATAACACAACAGGTCTACTATCCACAAAACATAGTTGAACACCCGGGAAGCACAGAAACTATCAATCCAGTTAAAAAACGACTTCACTCCGAGACACACCAGTTACAAACATGTCTAGCTGTTACCAGAGCGCAGAAACAAGCAGAAAAAGAACAAACAGAAAAGGACCAAGCAGAAAAGGAACAAGCAGTAGAAATACAAACCAACACGTACCAGACACAACCTTCAACGGAACAAGGTATTTTAATATTTAGCGATAACGAAGAAAACAATGTAGGGAAAACCAACACTGATTCGGAGGATGATGATGATGATGATGACACTGAAGACGCTAACATACAAATACTAACCGCACGAGAAGAGATCGAGACAGTGTTAAAAGATTCACATGACAACCCTTTAGGTGGTCACCAAGGAATAAAAAAGACATACAAAAGATTAAGAAAACAATACATATGGAAGGGTATGGTGAAAGATATTGCTAATTATATCAGGAAATACTCCTTATGCCAGAAGAGCAAAGCTTGCAAAAGGAACAAAATGCCTATGGTAATAGGGGAAGTGGCCAAGAAACCCTTCGATTAAATATACATGGATGTAGTGGGGCTACTACCTTAAACTTATAACGGCAATACTTACATCCTGACTTTTGAGGACGATTTAACGCGATTTATGGACTGTTATGCAATGCCAAATCAGGAAGCAGCAACAGTAGCCCGCATATTTTTTGACGAAATTATCTCTAGGTACAGAATACCTAAAATATTAGTTACAGATCAGGGCTCCAACTTCACTTCAGATCTTTTTAAAAAGGTATGTAAGTTTTTAAAAATAATCAAGCTAGAAATAACCGCGTATCACCCTGAGTCAAATGGGGCTTTAGAAAGAAGCCATAGTAGACCTTTGGCAGAATATATACGAAATTTCGTAGATGAAGCAGGCTGCAACTGGGACGGACCAATGGTTACGACAAGCCATGCACGTGCGTAACAACACACAACATACAGGAACTAAGCTATGTCCAATGGATTGTCTATTCGGATTCGAAATACCTTCTAATCTAACGCAAGCTCCAACTCCGCTTTACAACATGGATGACTATTTCCTAGTCCTAAAACATAAACTGCAAAAATCCCACTTGATTGCTCGCGAAAACCTTTTAAACAGCAAAAAAATGTCAAAACAGCACTACGACAAAAATACACATCCGATAAAACTCCATGTAGGGGATCTAGTATTATTACGAAATGAAACACGAAAAAATAAGTTCTCTAACATTTGGAAAGGGCCTTATAAAGTTATCGCTCTTAACAACGGCGTGAACACGAGTATTCAAATAGGAAAACGTGTTACAAAGGTTCATAATAATCGGTTAAAATTATATCACACTTAAATCTACAATTCTAATGTTTCTTCAATTCCAAGTTATGTGTAAACGTAGACTATAAGACAAACGATGCAAACATCGAACATTTTCATCCAAATTCATAGTCTCTAACGAACTGCGGCTAAATCCAAAACCTAACAAGATAATCCAAAACACCGAAATTTATAATGATCCACCGTAAAGTAAAATGATACTACTTATCTTCTAATTTAAATAAAATATAGCAAACAGAGACGTTAATTTTTTGGTACTAAGATTAATTTACGTAATTAGTTTAAGGTCAAAGTTTGTTCTTATTCTTTTCTTTCTATTTCTATTTAAATATAGGTAGGCTAATTGTAATTAAAATAACTTAAATAAGTTTTTAGTAAACAAAAACATTTTTATTATTAATAAATTCAAAAATAAACCGTAAAATTTCTTTTGTACATATACATATATAATATATATTTAATATTTTTTTTTCAATGTCAAGTTCATTTTTCACTAAATAAATACAGCAAAAAATGTTAACTTCTCAAGTTCCTCTGACTAATAATAATTCATAATTTTAACTGAAAGAAAAAATTACATACTAAGCATTCATTAATTGTTATAGGAATTTCTTTACAAGTACAATAATAATTTTTTACGTCATAATATATAAGTAGGTTATTGTTAAGATAGGTTATTGTTAAGATAAGAATTATTTACCAGTCCAAAACTGAATTATATTTTTTTTCTTTAATAAGGTTTAGGTATTATTAATTTAACTTAATTAATTGAATTCTTAATTTAATATAACGTTTAGGTTTAATTAATAATTATTGTAATATTCTATTTTTATGAAACTCGTTAAAATTCTTATCTGATAGTTATTAAACAAAAATTGAATTTGGAAAATAAAGTAATACGTATGGTAGGGTGTAATAAAGTAATAATAGGAAAATAAAGTAATAAGTACATTTTTTTAAAATATTATATTGAATAAAACAAAAATTTACTTTTTCTATCGCAACCGAAAATTTAAAAAAAAAAGAGGGGAAGTGTTGTGATACATATTAAACTATGTAACTCACTGTAACTAACTCAAAACTCCAAAATTGTTAATTATTCAATTAAATTAATCGACTTATTACTCCCTATTTTGAAATTCAATTTTACTTGCATGCGCGACATTATTCCGAAATAATTACAAAAACTATTTTGCGTTTAAGAAATAATTATGTATTGTTAATTTTACTTCATATTTTGAAATTCAATTTTACTTCCTTGCGCGAAATTATTTCGAAATAATTATAAAAAATATTTTGCGTTTAAGAAATAATAAATTGTTTTGACAACTTAACAAAAATCAGAAATCGATTTGGAGTCAAGAATAATAGAGAGTCAAAAAAACAGTTAGAATTCATTCAGTTAGAGTTTAAGCAAGACGTTTCAGTTTTCATTTTTCAATTGGTTAATAGCTAGTAAGTGATTAATTTTAGTTAGTTAGTAAACCATCAGGCAGTCAGTATAAGTTTTTCTTGTTAGCTCAATATAAAATTAGTGTATTTAAATAACATAAATAAACCAAATAAGTTTTAAAATCCAATAAATATTAAATAAAGAGGTCAAAAATTATTGGAATATAAATGTAATCTCTTGTGTCTGTTTTTTTGTATGTATTCAGTGTTACAAAGTGTGAAGATAATATTAAAGCTGCTCCAGGTCATAACAGGGTGTCACGCCAAAACGGGTGACACCCGAGGTTGACCGCCCCCCCCCATCCCCCTAGCTACACCTCTGCTAGAAATGATATTAAACAATTCACTATTTGATAACCTGGCAACCCCGGAAAATACTGAAGTTTATTATACCACACCACCAAAAGGAAAACTTGTTCAGGCAGTTAAGTTGTAACATATAACATTCATATCAAAATGTTATTAAAATATTAGTATACATTGAGACAAAATGTTTTTCAAATTAGCTTTCAATTACATAAAACAGCGTTTAGTATTTAACACTATAGTATACATTCAGGCAAAATGTTTTTCAAATTAGCTTTCAATCATATAAACAGCTTTTAATATTGGACACTATAGTATACATATAGGGAAAACGGTTAATATGGTATCAAAACTTATTTAACAAATTTATTGTGTTTTGTAATATCAAAAATATAGATAACAAATAAAATTATTCTAATTAATTTTAAGCTAATGTATATTGGTTATTGTATTTTGTTTTTGTTTTGGGAGTGTCTAACCGCACCACATACGGGACACACGGGAAATCATATTATATGCTATTAAAAAAGAAATACGTGTACACCACCAAATAATACGATAATAAAGTCCGATACATAAGAAATTTTTATATTATTTTACTTATGCATTTTCATGGGGAGTTATGGTGATTTTTTTTCAATATTTTAATTTATTAATTAAAATCACCAAATAATTATTTGCAACATACACGGGTTACACGGGAAATTATGTTATACGAAAAAATAGTGAAAATTGCGTACTAATTACTATTTCTAGTTCGATTTTGATTAAAATTTGATTTTGTAGACTTTGATAATGTTTATTATTTTTAACAAAATTGCAATTTGGTCCAGCTAGATCAAATAAATTCAAACTGAAAGGCTTAAATACTATTCGCACATCACACGGGTTACACGGGAAAATGTATCATACGAAAAAATAGTGAATATTACGTACTGATTATTTCTAGTACGATTTTAATTAAAATTTGATTTGGCAGGCTTTGATAACGTTTATTATTAGAAATAAAATTGCAATTTGGCCCAGCTAAATCAAATAAATTCAAACTGAAAGGCTTAAATACTATTCGCACATCACACGGGTTACACGGGAAAATGTGTCATTCGAACAATATGTTTATTATTAGAAACAAAATTGCAATTTGGTCCAGCTAGATCAAATAAATTCAAACTGAAAGGCTTAAATACTTTTTTTTTTACTTATCGTACGGTTTATTCAACATCAAAATAAATTAAATCTTATTTTTCAGTCCATTTAACCAATCAATAAATTGATCAGATAAACAAAATGCCTCTTCAAAACATCCATTGAATTTAGTTAAATAACAGTCCAGCGATATGTGATTGACTGTCTGAAATTCTTTACCACATTCACATGATGGACAATCAACCAGACCCCGTTTATGTAATGTATAGTTTGATCTACCATAGCCTGTTCTTATACGATTTAATTTCACCCAATCATAAATAAGAATAAATACTATTCGCACATCACACGGGTTACACGGGAAAATGTGTCATACGAAAAAATATGTTTATTATTAGAAACAAAATTGCAATTTGGTCCAGCTAGATAAAATAAATTTAAACTGAAAGGCTTAAATACTATTCGCACATCACACGGGTTACACGGGAAAATGTATCATACGAAAAAAAATGTTTATTATTAGAAACAAAATTGCAATTTGGTCCAGCTAGATCAAATAAATTCAATCCGAAAGGCTTACATACTATTCGCACATCACACGGGTTACACGGAAAATGTGTCATACGAAAAAGTAGTCCATATTACGTCGGATTACTATTTCTAGTACGATTTTGATTAAAATGTGACTTAAGCCTACCTTTGTTATTGTTTATTTTTAGAAACAAAATTGCAATTTGGTCCAGCTAGATCAAATAAATTTAAACTGGTTACTCGAGGAATTGTGTCATACGAAAAAATAGTGAATCTTACGTACTGATTACTATTTCTTGTACGATTTTGATTATAATTTGGCTTAGATGGCTTTAATTACGTTTATTATTAGAAAAAAATAGCAATTTGGGCCAGCTAGATCTAAATACCTCGATATAGAAGGCTCAATTACTAGTTGCACCACACTTGGGCTACCCGGCAAATTATGTCATACGAAAATTTATGTACCGATTACATTTTTATAGTACGATTTTAATAGCTTAAATAATATTCGAGGCTTAAATGCTAAAGTAGGCTTTGAAAATGTTTAGGGTTAGAAATAATTGTTTGAAGGCTGACCACCATTAGGAATCACGGTGTTTATGACATCGCTAGCGTATAAACCTCTAGACACCTTTCACCCCAGCTGTATATAGAATTTTAACAGGTATTTACGACGGTCTGTTGTTAACCTTTATTGCGCCTTAACTCATGGAAGTAATATGAAAAAATATCTAAGTAATCTTTTTAATTTTCTAAAAATCTTGCTTGCACCTATACGTACACATGAATTGTAATTTGAAATGAATTGTAAAACACATTTCCAACCTAGCTATCGTGGTTGAAAGGCTGAACTTTACGCCCGTTAAATAAAAGCCCGCTATATATAAAACATTGCAATTTTCTTCTCCTCTACCGTTTGTAAAATAATCGCTCGTAAACTAATTAAAATTATCATAAAATTAGAACAAACAAATCAAATATTGTCTGAAGTTTATAATGAATATCATGGCATGTTTAGTTTTTTTTTTCAAATTTTCAAAATGTTTAGCGAGTTTATAAAATTTATTACTAATTTTACCATATTTTACCATTCTATGTTGAATTTGTGCGTAAAACGTTGTACATACACTCAGGCTGAAAGGAAGATTACGTCCTTGGTTCAATAAAAGCACTCGCTTCGCATCGAACTTTAATATAAACTGCAGGTGTAGTCTTTTACTTTCAATCCTCGATATGTAAAAAACTATTCTTACATCCTATCTCGAAATATTGGCATCTGTCGTATTTTACTACGTGATAGGATTTATTATTTAGTACCTATTTTTAAAACAAAATATTTTTTTTAGTAGTAGCTCCGAAAAATGATTGCTTTTAGAACTGTTTAGAGTCCACAAAATTGTATTTTAGCGGCCTAGTACTTAAAGTCGTTATGACAACACTTTAGCGGATTCAAAATTTGTTTTCATTTTATATTATAATTATTTTCAAATTATAATCACAATTGCTTTGATAAGTTTTGTTCAAAAATCAAATTTTTAGGTACGCAAGAATACAAATTAAGCAATAAATTAGAAAAAAAAATCCTAAGAGCTAATACTAAAAAACGTTGTATGCAACACGTACGCAAATGGCTTTAGCAGACTCATCTTCATATTACAGACTCGGCTAGCGCCTCGTTCGGAAACATTACGATTCGTCCGCTAAAACCATATTTTGCGTACTTGTTACATAAACTACTATTATCAAAATATTTTTTGATGAAATGAATATTACAATTGATAAAAATTTTAAAATGCAAATTCAACATATTTGTGGAATGAATGCCAACCGTGATACAGTGCAACATCATCTCGAGTATGACAAACCGCATATTCTTTTTCTTGCAGAAACAAAAGTTTCTGAATCTATCCTTCTTGTAACACCTAATTTCAAATATAGGCTTGAATCAGCCTTAAACTTCATCAAGGTGTTTGTGCATACATTCATGAGAGTGTTGCATATAAACGCTTTTCAGTTTTGAACTACATGGTGATGGCTACAACACAGTAGTATTAAAAGCTCGTCTACCTGAACTTTTTTTTCACAACAGTATTATATGCCTGTCCCCGCACAAACATAATCCGTATTTTTTAATCTTTTTACTAATCTTGTGGACGAAACTAGAGCAAAATTTCAAAATGCACAGCTTATCGTTACCGGTAAATTCAACCCCCACAACAAATCGTGGTTAGAATTTCCTAAGACAACCGACGGCAAAAACAATGGCAGGCAGAAATATTTGTCGCATCGCACGACCTGACGTAAACTGTAAAATACCCAACTTTCACTCCTTGTAGTGGCGGCGATAAACGATCTTAGATCTTTTTCTCACATCTATGCCAGATATTGCAAGTGTCGATGTCAATAAGGGTAGAGTATTTTAAATTCTAACCATTATCCATAAATCACATCAGTTATCATAACTGATTAACTAAACACTATAGTTCTCAAACTTTGTAAAATATTTCACTTTTTAAAAATGGTCACCGAATTTTTTCTAAGTTTCCCTTTTGATCGTCATTGTGTTAATACTGACGATGTAAATAGTTCTGCTCGAAACGTTACTGAAACCATTCAATTCGGTATTAATTAATTCGTTCAACTTTTTAATAATGAAACCGCAAAAACAATATTTTTTGATGGTGGTCAACTTGGCTCTTAGAGTTTGTTTCTATTATTTAATATTTGGATGCATTACAAAAATCCTGTTAATCGATCCCAATTTCTAAAATCCAACAATATCAAACCAGATTATTAAAAAAACAAACTGCAGAGATTGCAATTTGTCAATTTCTGACAAAAGTTTTTACAGTGCCCTTAATTTGTTAAATTCTGGTACTAAATCTTCTATCCTCCTTTTATTGATGGTTGTTCGTTAATGACCCTGCAAGGAAAACTACTGTGTTCACGGAGCGCCTTGCTTTTAGTTTGACAGTTTTGAAAACTCATATATTGAAGTACCCCAAATCCAGTCTTCAGGAGTTAATATGAAACAATCGCATTTGAACCACAAAATGGTCGGTAAACTTTAAGGGAGGTTAACAACAACAAATCTCTAGTATGAACAACATTCTTCCTGTTATTTTTAAAACAACAGCTGGTGTACCCCAAGGCTCAGTTTTATCCTTCACTTTATTTTTAATCTATATCAACGAACTGTTGAAAATCACCAGTAATATGATTAATAGTTTTGCGGAAGAAGGGATACAAGTCATTTGTCTTCCCGCCTACAAAGGGTAAAATTCATGAACGAATTAATCCCACTCGAAGAGACGCTGCCATAAATGTAAACGAGGACCCAGAAGGGTGAAAACAATTTATTTCATTTTTAATTCCACTAAAACACAGCTGCGGATTGTTTCTAGATCTAGGAACTAGATCCCCTATGATATTTCAATTAGTATGTGTGAAGAAGAAATAGGCGAATGTGAAAACATTCTCGACCTTCTCAATAGATGTAAAAAATATTTCACTCCGTATCAATTAATCCAGATTTATAAATACTATATTCGTCCCTGTATGGAGTTTTGTTGTCAAGTTTGGGATTTGTTACTTTCCTGGCTCTTTTGGATTCTGTTCAAAAGTGTGCTACACAAATTGTGCATGATCGAAATTTAACATTAAATCTAGATTCTGCAACACAATTCTATCGGTACTTTCACCAAGTAAATATTTCAAACATCAAGTTCAATACTGCCCCAAAAACAAATTAAATTATTTTGGATTTCTGAGATCAATTAAACTCAAGTAAGTAAAGAAGTAATTGGAATATTTTCAATTCAAAGGTATGGTTTGAAGTTTCTCAGAAAAAAAAAAATTAAATTATATTTTTGGCGGTGTGGTAGATCAGATGTGATATGCCGTAATTGCGTAAATTATCATCCAGACTTCTACAGCTCCGTAGATTCAAACAAAGAACATGCCCATTAGACCGAGCCATTTTTGTATAGAAATGTAAAAGGTTGATTCTTTTGTTACGCTCAGGGCTTCATTTGTTTATTGGTCTATACTGAATATCCACACAAAAAATTGGGTCTATTGGTGCCTCCAAGAGCTAGCGCTTTTACATATAGTAAAACAAGATCCGAGATTTGTCGTCTATAAACCCTTATCTCTCAAAAACACTTAATGATATGAAAAAAAGTTAGAGCAAGCTCACCTTATTTTGTGATTGCCTAACTTTTTTAGTACAACCTTTTTTTCTCAGAACTACAACAAAAAAGTTTTAGTGGAACTTTCTGAATTTGGGATCAATTTTTCGAAAAGGCCTCGTTGCTTTTAGTGACATTTAAAAAAAAATTATGACTATCAAAATATTTATATTTTTACTAAAATAACATTTATTTAGAACACACTTATAACTTTTTTCAAAAATAAAAAAGTTTTAGAACAAAAGTTCCTTTATTTTAAGAATTTCTTTAAATTCTCAGTTTAACTTAACAGTGTATATCTAAAAATACACAAAATTTACTAAAATTAATTAAATACAATATTGTATTAATAAAAAAAACCATTTGCCGTCAAAAATATTCGCACAGTTACTTAAGAAAAACAATTATTATGGCACATCAATAAACAAATTAAGCCCTGAGCGTAACGAAAAAATCAACATGTTGATTTTGGGTCGGTCTAATGGCCACGCAGGTCGAACTCAACCTTTTTCAACAGAAAGAGGAATAGACACAGGCTTAGACAAATCATTACAACTTAAGAGAACTTATTTTTGGCGCCTTTAACGCTGTCGTTGTTATTAGAGGTTGCGTAAACTACTTGAACAAGCTTGTGTTTTGTACAGTAAAGCTTCTGTTAGCATGTTGGGAAGAAATTCCTTGGAGTTATTAAAATTATGACGTTAAATTCTTCGGCATTTATTATTGTAAATTCGCCTCGTGCATCCGCACTACGA
Organism: Diogma glabrata; assembly: GCA_963693315.1. Taxonomy (NCBI): domain Eukaryota; kingdom Metazoa; phylum Arthropoda; class Insecta; order Diptera; family Cylindrotomidae; genus Diogma; species Diogma glabrata. The sequence goes on along the minus strand of OY856189.1, from coordinate 12,790,944 downwards.
ATGACACAGAAAACTAAATTTTAGGGTATTTCGTTTGTAGTTGCTTATATTGAACTTTATCAATGTCATCTCTGCTTCAAAATTCTATCAATAGCCTAGACATGAATGAGAAATTTGTTTCCATAGCATACAGTTTTGTCTCTAAGGACAACATTAACCTTTTTTATTTTATAGGTTATATACGCTTTTAACCCGACAGGGATCATTTTTAAGAGACAATTAATTTCTGTTAACCTCACTATTTGTGATTTTCGGAGGTTTGTAGGTATATTTTATCCCATACTATCCTAAGTCACGTGTGCAGTAATTATTGACTGTTACCAATCAATTTGAAATCAATTTTACGACAGAATGTCAAAGTAAATTAGTAAATAGTATGAATTTTTCAATTCGAAATCAGTTTTTGGGTTTATCTGAATAAACCTTATAGTTATTTGTTAATAAAAACAACTTTTATCTCTGAACGTGTTTCGGTTAGGATTCGAACTCAGAACCTCATCAGTACCAACTGAGTTTGAATCTTTTGGTAGACTTTCTATCAACTGCCCCATGGCGTCGACATTAGAAACATTTTTAATTACGATGTTGTATCTCTTTTTTCTTAGTGAAAAACTTTTTGTCATACTTCACTGGCTACATAGTTAGTATTATTATATATGTTATATACGCTTTTAACCCGACAGGGATCATTTTTAAGAGACAATTAATTTCTGTTAACCTCACTATTTGTGATTTTCGAAGGTTATTAACCTTTATTGTTGAGGCTTTACATGTTTTAAAGGGTATTTTTTCATAGGAGACCAAAATTGTATTTAGTTGCCTTTCATACGCTTTGTCATAAAAGATTCCTACAACTTTGGGCCAACTTTTTCTATGTTACTTACAAAATCTTACACGTCGGCCGAAAACACTCTTTGAGTAAGAATGCGAGTAAGAATGTGGGTAAGTTGTTTATTTTCACACTGGAAAGGGTTGGTATAAGTTTTTAATGCAACTTTGAGTTTCAACACTTTGCAATTCTGGTGTTTTTGGGCAGTATTTAAAAGCCCGGGAAGTTTTGTTTGTTCAATAGTTTTCATCCCAAGCCAAATATCCGTCTCATTTGAAATTCTGTTCAGCTCGGAATTTACAGGGAAGAAACGATTTCTGGCATTATCATTGTGTGTAAAACCTACCAGTCCTTCTTGCGCTTCTAATTTTAGGTTTTGTGGTGCTCTAATGCTTCATCTGCAACTAGGGAAAGATGTCAACATAACAATTGACAACTCATTTTCCCTCCTTGAAACTTTCCGGATATCTGGATCTATTAATTGTAAAACATCCATCTCAGCAAGATACAGTGAAATGATCAGTGCAAAATTTCGTCTATTAATAAAAGTAATAAATATCAACCGTACACAAAATACCTAGGAATCAGTGGCGTGCAGTGGGTTTCGATAGACGGTAAGCAGATTATATAAAAAACAGAACATTTTTTAATTTATACCCACGTGATAGTTCTTCCATTGTATTGATTGCATGACGTGATAAGGCTTTGGCAGATCAGTCTGCACTAATATCTGTAAAAGCTAAGAGTCTTTCAAAAACCTCTTCTGTTTTAGTTACAAATTGTCCTATTGTTGACAATTGCGACTTATAAGATATATCTATGTTTCATCAAGAAGTATGGCAATAAATAAACAAACTTTGATTTCTAAAAAAATTGAGTTTTTCAGATCAACACCTATTGATTCACTCAAATAATTTTGTATATGACTAAAAATGCCTAAAAATACTTTGGGTTCCTATAAAAATGTGTCCAATTTTTCATCATAAATTGATAACACTTTCAACATTATAACACTCCCGAATAATTTGAAAAAATTGATTGATTAATATAATATGGCTTGGTGTTTACTAACGGCATTAAATACCCGTTTCTTTAGAAAATAAAATAAACATTTTTTAAAAAAATGAAACAGACTTCAGAAACAATAAAAGAGGCACAAAAAAGTGAAAAATATTTCAATTGTGGCTTTTAGAGACAGAATTACATATAAATTTTGATTAATTTAATTTAATTATACTTAACTACAAAAAATTACACTTTTAAACAAAGATGTTATATTATAAAACTTATATTTTATTATAATTATTATAGTTGTTGTAATAGTTATTATATTATAAGATTTATTTGTGGTACAAAACTGTTGGCAATCGATGAGATGTGACTTCGAACATTTTGTATTGAAAATAAATTTCATAATATAAAAGCTATTATAAAAAAAAAGCTTTTACAATATAATATCTTTGTTTAAAAGCGTAATTTTTTGTATGTAACTAACTATAATTAAATTAAATTAATCAAAATTTATACGTATTTTCGTCTCTAAAAGGCACAATTGAGTTATTTTCCACTTTTTTGTGCCTCTTTTGTTTTTTCTGAAGACGGTTTTATTTTTTTAAAAAAGTTTATTTATTATTTCATTTTGTGTAGTCATAAAATCAAAAGGCGGCTAAGAAAGTGTTTTTGAAGTAATAACTTAAAATCGCGGCAAGCATTCATCGATGAAAATCTAACAAACATGGTTTTATCATGTTTTTGAAAAAGGGGATATTTTATGTCATAGAAATAATTGAGGACCATTTCGGCATCTATATCAATTAAATACAACTCAAACCGTCCAAATAGATCCAAATAGATTAAGCTGTTTCAAAGAAATCGACGAAAATACATGAAAAATATAGTTTTTTTTCAATTTCCTGAACAACGACCGTTTTCCAGGTAATATAAAAAATATGGGACCACCTGGGCATCTATCTTAATAGAATACATTTAAACCATCCAAATCAAGTGAGATGTTTTCGATAAACTGGCGAAAATACATAAAAAAATATAGTTTTTCCAATTTTCTGAAAATAGTACATTTTGCTATACAAGAGATGAAAACGCTGCTTTTTCGTGAGTGAAAATTTGTTCAGCCGTTAAAAATTAAAAATTTGTTCAGCCGTTAACGTCCAGTTGGACAATTTCACGAACGCAAAATGTTTTTATCTCGTGTAGGAAATACACTTTTTTCTATGATAGTAAATACATAAACGATATTTCTTAGAATTTATTAAATTAGAAATCGACAAAATAACATTCAAAAGTCATATTCTATTTTTACATATGGTTGTTTTGTTTTAAAATTTTATGAAAATACCATAGCAACTACAATTTGTTATTCTTTTTACAATAGAGGGAAAAAGCCCATTTTCACAGGGGATTAAGCCTGCTTGAAAATAAAATTTTCCTCTGCTATCATAGAAAAACGGTATTTTTCACGTCATAAAAAAATGGACCACTTGGGAGTCTACCTTAACAGAATACAATTTAAATCATCCAAATCGAATGAACCGTTTTCAAGAAACATACATAAAAAATCTTCAATGAAAGATCCAATAATTTCATAATTTAAATCACTGGAAACTATATTATTTAATGGTTGCACCATTTTAATAAACGAAATATTACACCCATTAAAACTATAAATAAATAATGTTATTAATTTTAATAACACAACAAATAGATTAAAAATAATTTCAATCTTATCAGGAAAAAACTAACAAACAATTTTCTTTATATTCGCTCATACGACATAACCAAAAAACTTGTGTTCAAAATGTACAAAATGTGAAATAACAAAAGGAAAAGAAAGAAAAAACTTTAAAAGCAGAATTATCTTCTGCTTATTTTCACACATTTTATTGGGACTTTAATTGTTTGTTTTTCAATACAACTTCTAAGGAATACATAGCGATTGAAAGCAGAAATTTTACTGATGACCATAGAACAAAGAATAAATAAAATCTGCCAAAAAACAAGATTTTTTTATATTTTATTTAAATGTGCATTTTAGATTTGGAGTGTTGAAAATTCAAAAAGGCTGACATGTAAATATAGATTTTTGGAATATTAGAATAGTCGTTAATAAATAAATGATATTATTAATCAATTTAGAATGTTTTTATATTCTTTAACTAATTTAAATTTTTGTTAAGAAGGCTATTTTAAATTTTGTTTGGGTAAGCAGGTATGACCCTGCTTTCTTCGTATCGCCCGCCAGTGCTAGGAATACTTTTTATGTAGAATTGAATACTAAATACTTTTAGTGATGTATCATTTTGTTGTAAATACTGCACTTTGAGAGATAAACATTAAAAACCTGTATCATGTCGGCAGAGCGGCGAATTTGTTGTTTGAATATATAAGATCAATCGTATATATAAGATTATTGAGTATAAAAGATTAACTAGTGGCTACTGTCCACCAACCAATTACTGATTACCACTTGCGTGCTTGTATCATTAGAAATCTTACGACTTTATGCTTGCAAGCTAACTACAACGTTTCAAACAATTTTCTTAAAAAACGTAAACTCTTGTCAATGAACAAGAGGATTTTTCAAAACGTTTGGTAATGATTAATTAGTAAAAATAAAAATGGCTACAAACAATAAATATTTTTTAAGTAATATTAACATTTTTTTCGTATGACATTATTTCCCCTGCGTGGTACAAATGGTAATTAAGTCTTTCAGATCGAAGTTATTTGATCTAATTGGCCCATGATTGAAATTTTATTTTACAGTAATCAATTTTCAAAGCCTACTAAATAAAATGTTAATCACATCGTTCTACAAAAAGCAATCAGTGTGTAATTTTGATTATTTTTTGTTTGACATAGTCTCTCGTGTATAACCAGCCCGTGTGTGGTGCAACTAGTAAGTAAGTAAGTCTTACAGATCAAAATTATTTAATCTAGAGATGGTCCAAATTGAAATTTCATTTCTAACAATAAACTTTTCCAAAGCCAACTAATCCAAATTTTAATCAAAACCATACTAGAAATGATTTTCATCACCCAATATTATCATTTTTTTCGTATGACAAAATTTCCCGTGTAACTCGTGTGCTGTTCGAATAGTAATTAAATCTTTTAGATCGAAATAATATAATCTAATTAACTCAAATTGCAATTTTATTTCCAACAATAAACATTATCACAGTTAACAAATTAAGTTTTAATCAAAATCGTGCTACAATCGTACATGACATATTTTACCATGTAGTCCGTGTATGTTGCGAATAGAAATTAGAAAAAATCATGCTACGTGTATCACCCGTGCCACACCCGTGTGGTTGCCCGTGCTACACCCGTGTGACTACCCGTGCCACACCCGTGTGACTACCCGTGCTACACCCGTGTGACACCCGTGTGACACCCGTGTAATACCCGTGTGACACCCGTGTGGCACCCGTGTGACACCCGTGTAACATCCGTGTGACACCCGTGTGGTGAGGGTAGTGTCGCTCTTTTGTTTAATTTATTTTTGTTATTGTAATAGAAGAAAAATGTGTTCTAGACCGAGTTGTGAAAGCTTGACCATTTTTGATTTTTCTGAAACTTGGCATATAAGTAGTATGGACAAAATAAAATATATACCTTATTTTACAATTTTTTTAAAGTGCATAGTTTGAGCACAGGGGCACCCCAACATAAATGAAAAATGAAAATTCTGCCAATCCGATGTAACTTAGAAATTAAATTGCTCAAGAACGGCTATACCGATTTCATCAAACTTTTTTTTGTTTGATAGATGATTAGTTAATCGTATGAAAAAAAATTAAATAATTGTTTTTGTAATTAATTTTTAAATAAAAATATTAAAACAACTTTTTTAAAGATGGCGCTAGGGTCGAAGATCAATTGAAATTTAATTAATTTGTTTCCTGAAAAAGGTTTTATCTTTAGTCTAAAATTATCCAAATTTACAAAGAAGGATTAATTTTTTTTCTTGAGATATTTAATTTTAAAGATTTTTTGTACGACTAAATTTCTAATTTCTCATAATTTTTTCAAACAACTTCCATTAACAAAAATATTAAATTCAATTAAATTTTAACTTTTTTTTTAATGTAATTCTATTCTTACTTTAAAATATATCAAATATACAAAGAGGCGTTAATTTGTGTTCTTGAGATATTTAAATTTAAAGATTTATTTCCAACTAAAATTCGAATTTTTCATCATTTTTTCGAACTTCAGTGGTTAAAATTTTTTGTTGATAAAAATTGTTCGAAAAAATATTGAACAATTAGAATTTTAAACAGACTAAAAATCTTTAAAATTAAATATCTCAAGAACAAAAATTAACGCTTCTTTGTAAATTAGAAATATTTTAGAGTAAAGATGGAACCTATTTTAAAAAGATTAATAAATTCCAATTGATCTTCGACCCTAGCGCCATCTTTAAAAAAGTTCTTTTAATATTTTTATTTAAAAATTAATTACAAAAACAATTAATTAATTTTTTTTTTAATTATCAATTAAACAAAAAAAAGTTTGATGAAATCGGTATAGCCGTTCTTGAGCAATTTAATTTCAAAGTTACATCGGATTGGCAGAATTTTCATTTTTCATGCATGTTGGGTGCCCCTTATGCTCAAACTATGTACTTTAAAAAAATTGTAAAATTAGTAGCTTTTTGTTTTGTCCATACAGCCAAGTTTCAGAAAAATTAAAAATGGTCAAGTAAAAATCTCGACTTTTTCACCTGCGTCACGTTTTCATCACGTTGTTCATCAGTATCAAAAATTATTATGTATAAAAAGAAGTCGTTGTTGAATAAAAAATCAGATCAAGTTTAACTTTTTATACTAATTGTTTAACTTGATTCTCCTTGAATTTAATTTCAAGTTAATCGTCGAAGAGAAGGAATCATCAATCATCACAAGAGATTTAGTATAGCTTCGGCTTCTAAAGATCTTGCCAACAAATAAATACAAGTAACTACAGTAGTTGAGCAATATTTTCCTCTGGAAGATATTGCTTATATTTCGTCATCAGCCGACTGTACTCGCCTTCCAGCTTTAAGCAAAGAGGGTACACAAAGCTCTAGGGCAAATCACAGAGATAGCAGCTACGGCTATCAGCTGTCACCCTCTCATGCAACTATATATTATAATTATAATATTACTATCAATGTATATAATAGTATAAATATATAATAGTTGCTTATATTATTAATATATGATAAATATATTATAAAGTTCGAAAAAAGTTCTATTCATACCAAATCGAAAGTTTTGTGGTAGTTTTTAGTTTTGTGTAGTTGCTTCAAGTTTTTAGTTTTACTAGTTTTATTCATACCGGTCAATGGTTGAAATATTAGATTTTAGTACAACCGGTTCATTTTTGTCAAACACTTATCGTTATCGGTTTTCGTGATACCACCACGTGGTGCTAAATTAAACTTTATTATAGACTAACCTAAGCCATATAGAAGATGCTATAAATTATTGACGTCCGGTAAAACAAATTACAAAATAACACTAAAACTTTGATAAAATATTATAACTAAATATTTTTAGTCATAAAAAACAATTTTCTAGCAAAATAATATATGTGACCATAAAATATATACATGTGAAGTATATTTTATGCCAAAATTATTAGTTTTATTTTATGGCAACATTTGCAAAACACAAGAAAAAAGCTCTAGCAAAATTTTGTAAATTTATGTTGTTCCGCATCATTTGTACTCGAAAGGATGGTGCGACATGTAAATCACCCATAATATAACAAAACTAATATAAGCTTTTGTCCAAGACACTCGACAAATAAAAAGTGCTTAAACTAAATATTCAAAAGAACTAAAATATAACAAACAAAAAATTTATTGTAATTTTAGAACCTGAAATGAAAAATTGAAATTAATCAAGACACAAACAATTTAAGTTCTAAATGTGTCTATAATAATAATATGCGTGTCATGGTTGTTGTCAAGTTTTTGTAAAATTTGACTAAAGGAATCCTATAAAATATACAAATTAGTTAATAATTAAAATATTGTTGATTAAAGGTAATATGTGTAATTCTAATTGAATAAATATGATAATAGATACAAACAGAATTCTTGGATTAAAATATTTTGTGGTTAATTAATTAAAAGTTGAGATTGTAAATTGACAACGAGCCAGTCGAAAAATGCGGAAGAAGTTTTAACAATATAAGTAACTAAAAACTAGTCAATTGATGTAGCAGACAGTATTGCAGTGCATAACGCCGAATTAATAATCTTGAAATAATATGTGGCATTGATTTTGCAATTAATACTACATAGGATTATACGAAGGGTATAGAAAAATCCTATAGGGTAGATATGGGTCTAGAATAAATGTTTAGATAAGTATAATAAAATTATAATACATATAATAAAATTTGATTTTTTAGTAATATATAAATAATAAGGAGTTGTATTAAATTAGAAAGGCTCTGGGGTGTGTTAAGGTGTGTTAAGAGTTACGCTAATAGTCTATTTCATTTTGGTAGCCAAATATTTCATTTCGAACTCTTGGCTGTGATACAAAAAAATGAACATGAACCAAAATCAAAATCACAATAACAACGGTACTTTTCAGCACCATAAGACAAACAATATTGGACTCTCAGTCCGTATTTTGCAATTGAACATTGAAGGCATAAGCAAGTCAAAAACTGAACATTTACAAAGAGTATGAAAAGATTTCGACATCGACGTCGTAATTTTGCAAAAAACGCATGCAGCAGATGAAGCGCAACTTACCTTTAGAGGAAGCATGTTTGGTTACAAATTCATTAGTGCTATTTACCATCAAGCATATGGATCTGCCACGTATGTTAAGTAAGAAATCATGAACTGCACCTATGTACTTACACAGACGGACAACGATATACATCTTATTGTTGTTGATATATCAGACTCGAAGATTGTAAACGTATACAAGCCTCCAAATACAAGATTGTATTATTCCATTATTACACCACCTTGCAATATATGCTGGTGACTTTAATAGCCATCACACCCATTGGTCTTACTCAAACAACGACCCCAATGGCATACAACTAACGGACTGGGCGGATGGTAACAAAATGTTCCTGGTATATGATGTGAAAGACATGAAAACCCTTATATCTGCTGGATGGCGACGTGATTACAATCCCGACCTCCGTTTTTTCACAAAAAAATGAACAACGTAATCCTATTCCAAAATCTAGGGCTGTCTTACAGGATTTTCCATGCTCCCAACATCGTCCAGTAATTCTTGAGGTAGGAATCCAAATTCCACTCGTTAACTCTACTCCTCAACCTTGATGGAATTTTAACAAAGCTGATTGGGATAAATAAAGGTTGGAGTTGGATGCACTGATTCGCTAGATCCAACCCATTCCTAAAAATGACGATAGGTTCGTTGGAGCCATCATCTCAACTGCTAAGAAACGCATCCCAAGAGGTTTCCGTGAAGAATACATTACTGGCTGGAGTAGAGAGAGAGAGCGATAAATTATATATGGAGTACCTTAGTAGTGGTGAGGCAGACGTGGCTGATGACTTAATTAACTCACAGGACACCGCGAGGAAGCAAAAGTGGATTAGCGCTGTTGAAAAAATTGATTTTTTCTTGTTTTTCCAAACATGTCTCGCTCTCCTATTAATCGACTTCATAAAAGAACAATCAAACGTAAATTAAGCGAAATGAAATGCTCGTCTCCATCGAAGTATGCTGCAATAGGAGGTTTGTCTGGTAGACCGTGAAGGTCTAATAGTTGGTCTTGCACACCAATAACCCTGCCGCTAGCTCACTGAGCGAAGGTTCTTTCGACCAACCTCTGTACAAGAAATTTAAAATAGTAAACTTAAAAAAAAACAAAGCATGCATTAAAACACCACCCATTTTCACAAGAGTGATCAGCCACCATATCACAGTTATCCCCTAATTATTTACCCTAACAAGTCATATTAATTCACTGTGTTTTTTTTTCAATTATTATGTTATATTATAACCTTAATAATAAATGTTCCATGTTACCTTTTATCTCGATTATCCTGTAGACCTTTATCGGATGCTTGGCAGATTGATAGGATTACTAGAGATATCAGGGGCGCACACAGAAAAAGTTTTAGTGGGGGGTGCAACGAATTTTTTTTAAAATAAAAAGTGCTGTGTAGGAATTACAACAACACACATAGATACATTTTAAGACCTAGGACCAACAACATGTGTGTTGAGGTGTTGATGAACGCTTTTTAAACCATTGTGGATTGTACGCCACCAGGACTGTTGGTTCGGACTAAGCATTTCATTTGTACGATGTAGATCGGTGTGTTTCGATCGGTTGTTGATCTTTTGTTTCAAAAAACGTATTGGCTGTCAGATTTGTCTTCCAAAATTTTTATATGTATGCATCAGTGATGCTAGACTTTAAAAAATAAATTTCCCGTTGCCGTATTAAAACTTTCCGATTTTCACCGTTGCTTTAAGGAAATACTTTCCATCAAGCTTTCAATTAAAAAAAATATACATACATATACACCAGCTAGTTTCAAGCAAAGGTATTTCAGGCACTTCGATGAAAAGTTTCGTCCATTCTTCTGTCCTATAATTTAAATGATATTTATTCATAGTTACATTAGTCTATTACTGTAAACGAACTATTTAGATTAGTTATAGTCTATTACCAGTATTTAACATTCACTTTATAAATTAAAAAATTTAGTAATAATATACAGTGTCAACCCATTACTAATTTAATTGATATTGATACATATATATTCAAAAGTGTAAACTTACATATATGTAAATAATAAATAAATAAATAAATAAATATAAATCCAATTGTTTATATGGAAAAAACTTCAAAACCACCACTATAACAATATTTGTTTTGATTCTTCAGATACCTTGTGGAATAAGATAGTATTTCTATGTAATAGAGCATTAAATCTATCAAAATTGCGAAAGACATTTTTAAAAGAAGTAAATATGCCTTGATTTCGAGATTTGCAAAAAATTTTAAATACCTCTTTTTCGATACGTATAATTGAAATAATGATACAAAACATCCCAATTTTTTAATATGTTCAAAATGCATCTTGTAGTTGCAGGTGATTTTATTTTTCGTGTCGTAGTGTGAAAATATTCCTGAAACTCAGAAATATGTTATTGCTTTTGGGATTTTCGAAACGTTTGCTTCTATTTCCCTAAAAAATATCAGAACATCAACATCTGAAGGCTGAAATTTCATCGATTTTACTGTATACTATGAAGGTGATGAATGGCAGATTCATTTAAACAAAATTATTGAGTAATCAACATCTTTCTGGAAGCATAGTAACAAATAGTTGTTGCGATCATTTTGAATAAGTTTGAAATTTAAAACGCTTCTACAATTTATTGTGAAATAGTTCGCACTTGCCAAGTTTTTGCCCGCTTTCCTGTTTTAAATGAAATATCCCATAAACGGAAAAAAAATCACCCGATCTGGCATTACTTCTGTGTATTAATATAATGCTCATATATTTTAAATAGAACTGAGAGCAAGGGTATTACGATCTTTAATTTGAAATATCACATTTTGTTTCGTTTTGAGGATGGGCTGGACATTGGCTAACTTCCAGCACGAAAGAGAAATATAGGATTTGTAAAAAATTTTGGTAAGAGAAGGTGCAAGTTCTTTTAAAAATATTTTTAGAATAATAGGAGGAATGATGTTCCGACCGAAGACTTTGCTGGTAGTTAACGCCCTTAAGATTTTTTTTTAACAATTTTGGGTTTAAAATAAAGATCTTTCATATTAACTTCTGAAGCCTGGATTTTTGGTTTTTCTTTAGGAGTTTCTAAAACAGTCGAGATCACAGCAAAGCGTTCCGCGAACAATGTGGTTTTTCTCGCTGGGTCAGTGACGATTAAATCACCGTCAATAATAGGAAAAAAAGAGTTGGTTTTTAACTTTAAAGAATTAACCCTGTAAATTTTTTTGTCAGAAATGGACTTGGTAGAAAGTTTTGCCGCTCTTGCTCTGTCAATTTCTGTTTTTTTCGTTTTCGTTTATCTGGTTTAATATACTATTGGGCTGTATAGATATTAGAACTTAAATCGTTAAGGTAATTTTTTTATGAAACCAAATATTAAGTGGTCTTTGTGTGTTTCTAAGGGCCAATTTGACTGGAAAACAAATGTTTTTGTTAAAGTCTCATTATCGAGAAGGAAACGAATTTATTGATACTAAAACATTTTAGTCAAACAAAATTTATACCAAATTATTATTATATTATTATTTTATTTTTATATTAATTTTTACTCGGATATAATGGCTAAACAACCTACCAGAGCCCCTCACATTCCTGGTCAAATTAGTAAATTGCTTTATTTGTTTTTGATAAATGATCTTTCGTTGGTACAATTTAAAGGATCAGAACTTTTAGGTGGTTCAGACTATAATTTAATTTCCACTCATTTAAATTTACAAGTTCATATAAACAGTTTCAATCTAATCTTAGTCTTATTTGGGTGGCAGATTGGCAAGGGCTCAGAGATATATGTTTAATTCAAACATTTCTACTTCTAATTTTTCAGAAATAATACACGTGGGTATGCGCAGGTTTATTCCGATTGATGGTTCTGAAGGCTGATCTTTAGGTTTCGGGTAAATGTGAAGAAGCAATAAAATTTAAAATAAATGCTCTTTAAAAAATGGCCAGTATACAGCCAATTCCAAAAAAGTTGCTAGCACGAATTCAACAAATTACAAACCCATATCAATCTTTTCCGTTGTTGCAAAAATATTTGAGAAGTTCATTAATTTTAATATTATGAGCTTCTTAAGTCGTCAAAAATACTTAATGAAAGACAATGCGGTTTCCGTAAAGGAAGAGCGACGGGAAATTTACTTTCTTTGTCACACATATCTGCACTGAAAAAAAAGTCTGCTCAATTTATACCATATAGGTATTAAATCATGTATAAAAGTTGCTTAAATGTGCGCCAAGAATAACTATTCTCAACCTATTCTAATATGAAGAATAGGGGCTCGATAATTTGTTTATTTTTGAAATTCTAATATTATGCAATTAAAATATAATTGAAGTAAATGCAGTTTCTCAATTCGAGCATAATATAAATTTATCATTAATAAAATTGTTCGTCTTTTTAAATTTAGATTAGGTTTGTGAATATATGTTCTCTTTTTAATCATATGGAATTCAAAAGTATTCTTAATATAAGAATACATTTATTAGAAAACGTAATTTTTTTCTAAAGTCGAGCATAATTTTAGTATGATTAAGAGAAATAGTGATTAACCTTTGAGTTGTTTAAAGATATATATGCTCAAACCCGTTCTTAAATAAAGTTGATCTATGTATAATTATTCATAATCTGAGACAAAAATAGTGCATTTGATTTCTGCATTTGAGAATAAAAGCAATCATTTTGCTGCATATTTTAAATCTATTTGAGATTCATTATTCTTTTTTCAAGAATAATACGCAAATTTCAAAAGCAACTCTTCTCAAAATAAATTAAAATAGACAATTTTTTTAATTATTTAATAATTTATTTTTAATAATGAAATAATAATTCTATAGATATAAAATATTCATATGTATAATATATGTTATAATTATTGTTTAAATACATACATACATTTTTATAAATATCATTAATCTTAAAATAAAATAAAATAAAATATATAATAAAACATGACATTAATTAAAAGAATTTTCATCTTTTTCATAATTTTAAACTATAAATTCTAAATTACAGATTCAGTTTTATTTCAGTTAAAATAGATAAATATTAAATAATTTATTTCAATAAAAATTATAATAAATTTTATTTTAAGAAAATATTTAAGCAATAATATTATTATTGCCGAAATATTTAAGGTATTAAAATTTAAATATATACGCCTTATTCTTGTTAATTTGAGCTTTATTTTGCTAAATACGTATTTCGAAATCTAAGTTTTCATCGACAGTGGTATCTAAAAAACTAAATAATAAAATAAAAACAACTTGATTAATTTTAAGATTTAGTTTTTTAGATACTATACGGTCGACGAAAGCTTAGCGTTCAAACTACGAATTTAGTGAAAATTATTATTATTTAAATTGAAATATTTTGTTATAGTTTAAAACTTTTTATATTGATTATTATTTCCGTTATTATTATGATTAGGCAAATTTTGCTTGCATTTTCCCTGCGGCGTTTTCCGCAATGTTTTTAATTTTAATATTAAAATTTTTGTTTGCAATTTAATTAGATTAATGACTTCTAAAAATTTGGTCACTTCGTCCTGAGCATACTCGTATTTTGATGCAAATACATATCATAATGTTTGTTGCAGCTGTCAACCTTAATAAAAATTAAGCTAGTTAAATCCAAAATTATGTTATAGAAAATTATTTTAACTTACTAGTTTAAATTCACTCGCAGAAGCAAAATAATCTAATCGCTTGGAAAACCCGACGCGAAGAGTTTCAATGCAGTTCAACTGACATCTTTTCTTTTTAAATTTGCATGCTTCTTTATTTCTAAAGTTTTGAATGGTTCGAAAATATATCTTAACCACGTTTTATTGGCTGCAATGCTGTCGCCTTGAAGGAACAACTCCGAATTAGTACTGCTTCCTTGTAATGTCTGTATAAAATAAGATTGCTCGTAATGTCTGTATAAAATAAAATAAAATTGTTGTAATTTGAATTTTTTTTTAAATTGTTGAATATTTTACCTGAAGATTGAAACTGAAACCACGTTTTCGCCCAAAAATATTCCTTTGCTTTTTAATTGGCTTGAATAATTGCTATATTTGTGCAAGAGAATTCCAAATGAACATTTACTATAATCTTTCCTCGAATTGTAATAAATCACCTGTAAATATATTTACAAAAATATTAACATTTATGTTGTTTATATTAAATACCAATATCGTATCTAAACATTAAAATGAAGAAACAAAGATGATGATCTGTGGGTACTTTGGATTCGAAAATTGTAGATCCACACTTGCACTTGGACACTGCCACCTGACTCAGTAGCTCGCTAGAAATTTTATAATTATTATTTTTCATTTGTGGCATTTTATGTATTTATGTACTTGTTTATCTTTGATTGTGATAAAAAGTTTATTACCAGTTTTTAAAATATATGAATTTTTAAAATAAATAACTTTGCCATACTCACTATATATAATTTTTTAAGGCACTGAATATATGAAACAATTTTCACAATATTAATTGACTTTAAATTCACTTTATTAATTATTTTGGTTACTTTGCAAGTTACTCCTTAAAATGGCAACACGAAATGAACCTGACAGTGGTATAGTTTAGTAAGAACAGAACAAGATTGATTAAAATGTGTATTTATACATTTTGTCATTTAACTCTCCATTCACGAAAATTGTTCTTTAATCAACTTAACAAAATTTTTTAAATTCGATCACTTCATTCTTCACTTGAGTATAAGAAATAAAAATGATAATAAATTGTTGATGAGAAACTAGTATTGATTATACTTTACATAAAACAAGAAAAATTAGATTGTCACATTTTATTTAACTCAAAATCCGTTCTATAAATTTAAACAATTTAGTTAAAATTTGATTGTAATTTTCTCAGAATAAAACTATATTAGAAATAATTTTTCAAGAAATAGTTTTTCTACAAATGATTATAAATATTTTACTAGAAATGAGAAAAACGTTGCACAAAATCATCGAGTTATTTAAATTCTATTTTTAAGCGTAAAATTATTAAATTTATCGTAAAAAATCGTAAACTAAATGTAAATGATTTAAATTGAGTATTTCATAATTGAGTGAAATTGAATAATTTAATCTTAATTTAGAAAATGGCAATATGATAAAATTAAGTAAACTTCTCTCAGGTTCACCCAGTTATTCTATAATCTAGAAGATGAGTTTCGAATATTCATCAACTAAAGGTTTCTGTATTGGAGAATAGCTTCTACTTGATATTAGAATACGATTTCTCTCAGTGTGGAACAGTCGGTTGAAAACCTTGGTGAGACTTTCATTGCCGCTCAGCAATTCTATTCTTACTAATGAGCTTGCTTTGATGTATGTTGCTGATTTGCAAGGACACAGATACACTATGGATGAACGCGTGTGTCTGCCTAGATCAAATCAATTTCACCTGAACAAAATATCAATAGCAGCTCATCTTTTTAAGGCTCGAGTGACAAAATGGAGCTTTTTAAAGAGATTTTTTTAACAAAATCTAGCATCTCTGGAATGCCTTGCTGACGTGGGTCTTCCTTGATAGTTGTAATCCACAAAACTTTAAAAATAGCGTTCAAAAAATCCTCAAACAGAATGGGTCAATTGTGAGTAACCTTAGATCCCATAGTTAGCATCGTATCTTACGAAATTCAGAGATATTAATCTATAATTTCTTATGGTTAACACTAAATAATGTTTAACTTTAAAAAACAATACTGAAAAATTATCGGATAGGGGGGGTCCGGACCCGAAAACCTCCCCCCCCCCCCCCCCCCTTGTGTGCGCGCCTGATAGATATGAATAATCCACTCTACGTGCTGGTATGCCATAAAATTCAGGGCCCAAAACTCTATTTGACTACCTACGGTTTATAATGAGGTAGCATAGTTATGACAACGGACCCCAAATGTGCTATCATCCAATACATAATAGCGCTCCGTCATTGACCTGGAAGGGTCACTGCATTTTATTTCCATACACTTCTAACACAGAAATCGAAATTCAAAAACAATAACCATTTTCCACTGGATATTTTTATAAAAAAACAAATATAATTTTTCACAAGTGTTTTTTTTATTTAATTATTTAGCTATAATTTTTTTTTCGACAACTTATGGTTAACTAGTGAATTTGTTTTTTTCTATTGTTGAAACTATAATGACTTTCACCTTTTATTAATATCTAACCATAAACAGAATTAAACAAACTTTGATAATACTAATTTCTAAGTTTTAAATTAAGTTGGCATAATTTTTAGTGGCTTCTTTCTGGCCAACATTTAAACTTTAACACAATAAAACAACCACTCCAGTTCCTGTCGACTCACTACCCAACTCAAAAAAAAAATCCAAAATTAAAAAAACACCACTTCTCGTTGCCACTTGCCAAACCCCAACTGGCTAGATAAAATTAAAAAGACAATTAAAAAAAATATATTGCAGAAATAGTTCTCACGATAAAAAGATGTTATGGCAATTTTTGTTTTGGTTTCGTGGAATCTAAACGAAATAAGAGCTAGGTTTGTTAGCTAGTAACAGACATAAAGGTTTTAAATGACAAATGTTATTAGATTAGAAAAAGAAATGAAATCGTAGAAGGGTGTGATGAAAAGTGTTTGAAAATACGGTTAAACATATTTTCGAATATTGTGGATAGTAGATTACAATCTACGAGGAATAAAGCTACCAAGCATTTGTTATAAGGATGATGGCCATTACATGACAGGACGAAATGAGGAAGTCCGGCTGATAACATTCGTCCTGAGAATCATAGAAAAAATATCAAGAACTAAAATGAAAGCTGGGCTCGAACCCAAACCCCGAGGTAGACTCTCAGGCTCTACCGACTGATAGCCGCGCCAGAAAACAAAATTTACCAAAAGCAAAAAAACACAAAAAGACAACAAAACAAAAAGACAACAAAGCAAAAAGACAAAAACAACAAATATAATGACCAACAAAAAAGGAGCCAAATAAAATATATCTAAAAACAAATTTACGAAAACTAGCGGAGGAAACAAAAACTATTTCGATGGGTGGCAGCGGAATAAATGGGCTGATTAAAAAAACTCAAATTCGTAAGCAAAAAAAATTTAATCCTAAACGCATAATAAACAAAAAAAAGGAGTTTTGGAAAAGTGTTTCGGTAACAATAGGAGGATGACGAGAGGACAGCAGTGGTCTAACTATGGCTCCGAAAGCCAAGGGATAGCATTTTCCTGCCTACTGTTCCCTGGCAAGCCAAAAACACCACCGGAACACCCTGTGTTGAGAATAAAGAGGTTGGTTTTAAGGATAGAGACGTCAGTCACAGCGGCCCGAACGACAGGCAATTCATTTCCCTGTTATCGTCCACTGGTCTACGTTCTTCCTATTCTCCAACAGGTTATACTCTAACGATTAGAATTCTCGAAGACAATGGAAGTTAGACTTAATGAGTGTAACACTTGGTGGTCATGACCTCATTGAGAAACCAGGAACGTGGTGAAATAACCATGGTGGGATAACCTAGATGGTAAGCCACCAGAGGTCAACAACATCCGGGCCATATCACTTCACCACTCACGAACTGCTTGCAGCAGCCAATTTCCACCCATCTAAGGTACGCGGGATCGCAAACCCCGCTAGGAATACGTCTGAAGGACATTTCCTACCTTTGCAGTTCTAAACTAAACCTAAAAACTAAAATTTAAATGTTGTTTGTGTGTCAAGGACTTACGAATTCTGCCTTTCACCCCCCCAGAACTACAACTATACAACAAAAAAAAATATAAACTAAACGTCAACGAATTGTCTGCGCGTTAGGACTTACAAGGATCTTGCCTTTCGCCCACAGAACAAAACTTGGTCAAACAAATACCTCAAAAACTAAACCTAACAGAATTGTCTGCGCGTCAGGTTTTATAGGATATCTTGCCTTTCGCCCACAGAACAAAACTGAATAACAAAGAAAACCTCAAAACACAAATGTTGTGTGCACGTCAGGACTTACAGGATATCTTGCCCTCCGCCCACAGAACAACCTCAGACAAAACCAAACTCAAACATCAATACACAAATTCATTCAAAAATAAACAAAAAAATATTTTCAAACTAAAATTTAAAATAAAATACATAACTTATATATTCACAAATTAAAATTAACAAAAAAATTAAACAGTCTAAAATGGAAGACATAACCACAAGACTAAATAAAATCCGTACAATTCAAAATGTATAAACAAATTTCAAAACTAAAAACGTCAAAAAAAATTTAACCAAAATAAAAAATATTTTTCAAAACAAAATTCTGAAAACAAAACAATACCAATAATTTTGAGTTGGAGTTTGACAGTTGTTGACACAATTATTTCGATGAGAAAAAAAATTTTAAATTAAAAAATCAAAGAAGAAACTGAATGAAAAAAACAAAACTTCAAAATTTTTTTGTACTCCTATTCAAAAAAATTTATATTGACTAAATTGAAAGTTTAAAAAAAATTTAAATTGACTCAAATAAACCTCTAACCTTTCAATCAAAAGATAGTTGGAGCTGGAGTTGGTTGGTTGGTTGGTCGAGAGTTGGTAAAATTTTTAATTAAAAAAATTCAAAATATCACACAAAAGTGTTCAAAAAAAACAATTCAAAAATTACAAAAAAATTATTCAAAATTCAAAAATTACTTAAAAAATTCAGAACAATCAACAACAAATCTCAAAAACTACTAAAAATATTATACAAAAAAAATTCACTAAAAATTATACAAAAAAATTTAAGTTTAGCAAAAATTTAAAATGCCACAAACATATTCAAAACATAAAAATCTACTAATTTACAGCAAAATTAAGAATTTACAAAATTTAAAATAAAACAAAAAAAAAATTTTTAATATCCAAAAAAAATATCTTAAAAATTAAAAAAAATTTACAAACATTTGACATCTAAAAATTAAAAAAATACTTTCCAAGAAAATTATTTTAAATTTTGAAACTAAAAATTACAAAAAAATTCCAAAAATTATAACAATTTTTCAAAAAACATTAACAAAAATGTTCCTTAAAAATTTTTTTTCAAAAAAACTCAAAAAACTAAAAATTATACAAAAATTAAATAATACAAAACAAGAAAAATTACAAGAAATTTTATATATACAAAAATCAAACTTAAGTATAGAAAAATTTACAATCAAAATATTCCAAAAATTCAAATAAATTAAAATTTCAAAACAAATTATTTCAATCTAAACAATTTTAGAGCGATCTAGTTTCGAACCAATGAGAAATTTAAATGAGAAAATTTTAATTTTAAACTATGGATTGCAAAAAGTTTCATAATTTGCACCATAATTTTTTAGATTCAGTTCTTATATTATTCTTGATGGGAGATTTTCTATCGGGGTGATGTTATGTCACAAATAATTTACTGAATTAATTGTTGATCGTGTGTCAATAGACACAAGTGAAGACTAGTCATCTTCTTCTCACCGATACAAGTTTGTTATTCAATACTAAAATTTCTAGAGTATAACAAAACAGTGATCATCAGAGAAATTAATTGACTAAACCTGAATTTATTAAATGTATGTTTATGTAAATTTTTTGTTTTTACACTTCGCTAGAGTTGTAACCTAATTTTTGGTTTATATTCATTAGAGTTGACATTTTTTTGTATAGTTTATCTAGTCGGCTAGCCCTGATGAGAATGATAAACTTTTTTAAAGTTTAAAATTTTCTCATTGGTTCGAAACTAGATCGCTCTAAAATTGTATGGATTGCAAAAAGTTTCATAATTTGTACCATAATTTTTTAAATTCAGTTCTTATATTATTCTTGATGGGAGATCTTCCATCGGGGTGATGTTATATCACAAATAATTTACTGAATTAATTGTTGATCGTGTGCCAATAGACACAAGTGAAGACTAGTCATCTTCTTCTCACCGATACAAGTTTGTTATTCAATACTAAAATTTCTAGAGTATAACAAAACAGTGATCATCAGAGAAATTAATTGACTAAACCTGAATTTATTAAATGTATGTTTATGTAAATTTTTTGTTTTTACACTTCGCTAGAGTTGTAACCTAATTTTTGGTTTATATTCATTAGAGTTGACATTTTTTTGTATAGTTTATCTAGTCGGCTAGCCCTGATGAGAATGATAAACTTTTTTAAAGTTTAAAATTTTCTTATTGGTTCGAAACTAGATCGCTCTAAAATTGTATAGATTGCAAAAAGTTTCATAATTTGCACCATAATTTTTTAGATTCAGTTCTTATATTATTCTTGATGGAAGATTTTCCATCGGGGTGATGTTATATCACAAATAATTTACTGAATAAATTATTTCACACAAAAAAATTTTTAAAATTGTTAAAAAATTAGAAATAGTCTAATATTCTATTAACTTACAAAATTTACTTAATAAACGTTCAAAAACAACCTTCATCAATTTAAAAATAAATAATTTTATATAATAATTTTTATTACAAAATTATTAAAAAAACTTCCAAAAATCTATATAATTTAGATAAAACTAAATTCTAAATAGATTACCAAAAAAATTAAACAAATGTCAAGAAATTACTTCTTTAAAAAAAATTTAACAAAAATGTACAGAATTTCAAAGTCTATTTAAAATATCTAAAACTTTTCGAATTAAAATTTTCAAAATAAATTCTTAATATCAAAAACAAATTCCTTAAAACTCTACGATTTACAAACTTTTCTTAATAACTACAACAGCTCAAACTTGAACTAAAAAAAATTTACTATAATGACAATATTAACAAAATTCCTAAAACAATTACGACACAAAAATTTTCACCATTATTCAAAATTTCAAAATTTCAAAATAAAATTTAAACACTTAAAAAAACTTCAAAAAATTCTCAAAATAATAACAAAAGTTATCCAAAATTTGTCAAAAACTTTTCCAGAATTACAATTTACAAAAAAATTTTCAAGACCATTTACTAAAAATTGTACGACAAAAGAAAATTGAAAATTAAAATATTTTTAAAATTCTAAAATTCAAAAAAACTTTATGAAAATTACAACAGAATTACCAAAAATTTAAAAGTTTCATACAAACATTTAACAATTAAATATTAAAAAAGTATGACTTTCACCTTTTCTTAAAAACTAAATTAAAAACTAATTTAAACAAATCTTAAGAAAATCAAAAGCTTTCACAAAAATACTAAAAACACAAGATCATTAATTAATTCTAAATTATAAAAATAAAAAAATACGAAAATTCTAATTTAATTCTAAATTACAAGATTCCAAAATATAGAAAAAGTTTCCAAAATTAAAAAAAAATCAAAATTACTAAACTTTCAAGACATATACCAAAAATTCAAAATTCTACAAAAGTCAAAAAATACAATTGGCTCTAAAATTTCTTAAAAACGTACAACAAAAATTCTAAGAGATTCACAAAAATACAACAAAAATTACTTTTCCAAAAACAAATAAGGGACCAGTCCAAAAAAACTAGGTGGTGATAAAAAATTTAATTAAAAGGGCTTTTAATAGGCTGTTAAGGTGATGACATCAGTCCGAAAAGTAAACACATGAGGTCAAGCTATGGCTAAAAAAACCATGGACTAGCATCTTCCAACATGTGTCCCCCTGTCAACCCAATACCAACACCCAAACAACCTGTTAGGAGAAAACGTTGCCAGGCTGGTGTTTCTTGGATGCAACATCCGTGACACGAAAAATGACCATCCGTGACCGACGAACACATCTCTGTTATCGTCCACGAATATTACACCCAACAACACCCTAACAGACTTTACTCTAACAAAAAAAATTGAAGACAATGGTAAAAATAAATTTAGATGAGCATAGCATTATAAAATCTTTAATTCTGCCGAGAACCCAGATACTAACGAAACATTTGCAGGGTGGGATGGTATTGGCGGAAACCACGAATAACCAACAAGGTCCATCACCTGCTTGTTCCGTCATCCATGACCTTCTCGACGAAACAAAAGCTTTACTTTAACTGGAGTCCGCGGGATCGTAAACCCCGTTGAACTTTAGCCTTGAGGGCTGTTAATGCTGATTTTAAAAGCTTTACGAACGTTTAATTGAATCTATATTAATACAAATGTTTAACTGAATTTATACTAATAATACCTTACAAATGCTTAAATTAATAATACCTTACAAATGTTTAATTGAATTTATATTAGTAATACCTTACAAATGTTTAACTGAATTATTTAAGTAATACTTTACAAATGTTTAATTGAATACCATACAAATGTTTAATTGAATTTACATTAATGCTAATACCATACAAATGTTTTAAATTAAAACTTTACAAATGTAAATTAAGGAATTAGAGGAGTATTGATAGAATAGCTATACTCTTCTAACATTAGTATATAAGCAATGAAAATTATAAACCAAACTCTATTCAAATAAAGCTTCAACAGAAGAAACAACCAAAAGGAGTAAGAATTTTATTGATGTAATTATTCTACAAATTGGCGATTTTGCACGCTCCAGTGCAAATATTATAATTACAAGGAGTTCTTGGGGTAAATACGTTCTAGGTCTACAAGAACGTAAACATGGTCCTTCGAGACGGATATTGATGCAACTACATATAAACCGTGAGTAAAATTTACATCAAATTTTTAAATAGTGAAAAACATTAAAATTTTTAAATTAAAAACATTAAAGTAACTTTGAAACAATTACAAACATTAAAGTAATTTTTTGTTAAATTAAGTGAAGCTCAGCGATCAGCGATAAAAATTAAAATTTTAACAGTGAAACAATTACAAACATTAAAGTAATTTTTTGTTAAATTAAGTGAAGCTCAGCGATCAGTGATAAATTTAAAATTTTAAATAGTGAAACGATTACAAACATTAGGAAAGTAATTTTTGTGAAGTGAAGTGAAGATCAGCGAATAGTTAAGGTGTAAGTGCGACAAATTAGATAAAATCACTAACAATGGCTTCAAATAGAGCATTGAAGCGAATACACAAAAATCTTCAACTTATAAATAATAAAACCGAAATTTTGAAAACTAAACCCCAGATATGTGAAATAAAGGCATGTTTAGCGATGCTACGGGATGAGTGGATTGAATTTCAAACCTTAGAAAACTCAATAATAGATGAATTCACCGAGGCTCAAAATGAAACTGCTAACAGAATTGAAACAGGTTATTTGGAAATAAAGGAAGCTTTGTATAAGCTTGAGAAAAACTATGAAATTGAGAGACAACGTGAAAGCTCACAGATTCACAGTGAGAGCTCAATGATTGGCCAAAACCAATTCTTAAACGAGATGTCCCAATTAAATAAGCGAGAAAACGAAGTACGTTTACCAAGGGTAAATATTCCATCTTTTTCGGGCAAATATTCAGAGTTTCCTTCGTTTAAAGATCTATTTGAAGCATCGATTGACAAAAATGAGAACATATCTAGCGTTCACAAACTCCAATATCTAAAGGGTTTGTTAAAAGGTGAAGCTTATGCGTTGATAAACCATATCAATATAACTGAGGCTAATTATACCCAAGCTTGGGAAAAGGTAAAAGAGCGATACAATAAGCCAAAACATGTTATATCCACTTTACTGAAGCAGTTTATGGATCAACCAAATTTACACAATAGTTCAGCCAAAGATCTACGTAACATTACAGATGTTTCAGACGAAGTCATACGTGGGTTACAAGTTCTGGGACCAGAGGCTCAAACACGTGATCCGTGGTTGATTTATATTTTAGCTAAAAAATTAGACCACGACTCTAAGGAAGCATGGGCTCACGAATCCGCGGCGGTTGATTTTCCATCACTTGAGCAATTTTTCAAATTCTTGAACAACAGAAGCGATGCTCTGGAATGTCTTAACTTATCTGAAAAGGTTAGACCCATTTCTAAAAAGGTAGGAGCAATGGTTTCGCAAACAGTGATCAAAAACGAATGTACAATGTGTTTAGGCGAACATTACATTACCAAATGTGACAAATATCTTCAATTATCAATAGCAGAACGTAGGGAGTTTGCTTCAAATAAAAAATTATGTTTCAATTGCTTATCATCCAAGCATCAAGCAGTTGTTTGTCGTTCTAAATATAAGTGTCGCGAATGCAGAAGGCTACACCATTCTACACTGCATTCAGAAAGTACTTCTTCAACAAAAGATGTCGATCATGAAGATATCAGTTCTAATACACCATCAACATCTAAAAGCTTTAACACCACAGTACAAACTAAAGATATAAAGAACGAACAATTACAAACCGTTTTACCAACAGCAGTTGTGCTAATTGAAGACAATTGCGGAAACACACACAGATGTCGTGCTTTACTTGACTCTGGCTCACAAGCATCATTTATCTCTGAAAATTGTATCCAACGATTAAAATTACCAAGAAGCAAAGCCAACGTAAGCATCACAGGCATAACAACCGGCACAATGGTTTCAAAAGGCAAGACGGTAATAAACATGGGATCTTTGTATAATAGTAATTTAAATCTGGAAGTCAACGCTCTCATAATCAATCACTTACCAACCAACATTCCAAGTTACAACATCAAGGCAGCAGATGCACGCATATTGAAAAATTTTCAATTGGCAGACCCTGGTTTTTCAAGATGTGCACCAATCGATATTATAATTGGTGCTGACAAATTTTTCTCAGTCATGGAGAATGAAAAACAACAATTCAATTCGACTGTATTACAAAAAACTGTGTTTGGGTGGATAGTGTCGGGCGAACTAAATTCAATTAAATATTCAGGTTTATCAACCTTTATGGCTCTTAACATACAATTAGATATAAATATTGACAAAATATTACGTCTATTTTGGGAAGTAGAAGAACTTCCACTTGCAGGTACCCTAACACCAGAAGAAATTGAATGCGAACAATATTTCACCAATACTTACCAAAGAGGACTTGATGGACAATATATAGTCAAATTGCCGTTTAAAACGAAATCTGAAGATCTTGGAAATTCCCAAATAGTATCAACGAAGAGATTTTTGGCACTGGAACGTAAACTATCCTCGGATACTAAATTACGAGATGAATACGTAAAACAAATGCGAGAATACATTGAATTAGGTCATATGATAGAAGTTTCAGATTCAATCACAAGAAAATATTGTGACAAAACTAGTTACTATCTACCACATCATGCCGTAACCAAAGAGGAAAGCACCACGACAAAGGTAAGAATAGTCTTTGATGGGTCAAGTAAAACTACAACCGGCGTTTCACTAAATGACAAACTTTTGGTGGGACCAACAATTCAACCTACATTGTGGTCGATTTTGCTAAACTTTCGTACAAAAAAGATCGCATTGGTTGCTGATGTCGAGAAAATGTACCGTCAGGTGATCGTAGCTGAAGACGACAGAAGTTACCAAACAATTCTTTGGCGGGAGAAGCCAGACGATAAATTGAAGTGTTTTCAACTAACGCGAGTCACATTTGGTCTTGCATGTTCAGCTTATCTTGCTATACGAGCGATGCAACAACTTGCAGCAGATACTGAGAATGAAGATTTAAAACATTGTCTGCTAAATGAATTCTATGTAGATGACTTACTATCGGGTACCAACAATGTAAGAGATGCAATTGAATTGAAAAATAAACTAACAAGCTTATTAGCCAAAGGTGGATTTAAATTAAGAAAATGGAGATCAAACGTATCATGTTTTCTCGAAACGAAAGAAGATGAACACGCAAGTGATATTTGCAAGAATGAAATAGCAACAAAAACTCTTGGTCTGCAGTGGCACCCAAAAATGGACGTATTCACGTTTAAAATTCAAGATGAATCACAATGTGCCATTACCAAGAGAAAGATAATTTCAGAATCCTCACGCCTATTTGATCCTCTTGGTTTCCTTTCCCCTTCAATTGTCCTTTTAAAAATTTTATTTCAGAAACTATGGCTGTTGAAGGTCGACTGGGATGACAAACTACCAAGTGAATATGAAGAAGAATATTATAGAGTTCGAAATCAGTTTGAAGATCTTAAAAGCTTTAAAATACCGAGACACACTAACATTAATGGAGAAGTTCAAATTCATGGGTTCGCAGACGCAAGCGAAGTGGCTTACAGTGCAGTAATTTACAGCCGAACAATTACTAAAGATGGTGAGATTGTCAGCCAGCTATTGACAGCTAAAACTAAAGTAACACCAATCAAAAGGATTTCATTACCACGTTTGGAGTTATGCGCGAGTTATTTGCTAGCCAAATTGATGTATGCCGTTAAAGAATCTCTCCAAATTGATGCTGAATATTTTGCTTGGACAGATTCAAAAATTGTGTTGGCATGGCTTTCCACATATCCAGCACGGTGGAAGACATTTATAGCTAATCGGACAAGCCAAATATTAGACTATTTTCCTAGAAAACATTGGAACTATGTAAAATCCAACGAAAATCCAGCAGATCATGGCTCTAGAGGCATTACTCCAAAAAATTTAGTTAACTTAAAACAATGGTGGAGTGGTCCAGACTGGTTAGATCATGAACAAAAGAATTGGCCAGTAAATGATGAATCAAAATACACTGAATTACCAAACATCGATATGGAATACAGCAAAGCAAATCAACATGTAGTTACTTTAAACGCGAATTGTGAGTCAACTACTAATTTTTGGCTAGCAGAATTATTTGAAAGAGAGTTTAAACTGCAAAAATTATTTCGAGTAGTAGCATACGTCTTTCGATTCATACATTTTAAGTTCACTAAATTATACAAAAAAGATGAGGAAAGAAGCGGCACCCAGCTATCATCTAACGAGATCGAAAATGCGAAAACATTCTGCATTATGTGGATACAGCGAGAGTCATTCAACGAAGAAATACAACATATTCTGCGACATAAAAGGGTTAGTAACAATTCTAAGCTTTTATCTTTAGCTCCTTTTATAGACCCAAACGGGTTATTAAGAGTGGGTGGCCGTCTTCAGAATGCAGATTGTGACTATGATAGCAAGCATCCAATTATACTACCGCAGAAACATATACTTACCACGAGATTAATCTGGGATGTTCATTTATCAAATCTTCATGCTGGGCCAACATTGACAACACACCTTATCCGTCAAAATTACTGGATAGTCAATGGACGTAGCAAAGTACGAGAGATCACCAGAAAATGTGTTATATGCAAGAGATATGCCGCAAAAACCACAACGCAAATGATGGGAAACTTACCAAGTACGAGAACTACACTCACCAGGCCTTTTGAAAATTGTGGAATTGATTTTGCTGGTCCAGTACATTTAGTGGCAAGAAAAGGCAGGGGAAATAATCATACTACCAAAGGATACATATGCATATTCGTCTGTTTGGCTGTGAAGGCCATACATATAGAATGTGTAACAGATATGAGCAGTGAAGCATTTTTAGCAGCCATGAAACGCTTTACTTCGAGAAGAGGAATACCAAAAAACATATACACAGACAACGGCTCGAATTTCATAGGAGCTAAACGAATATTAGAACAGGCATGTAAGCTTATCAAAAATATTAATGACAATTATCTAATTACAGAGTTCTTAAGCAAAAATTCTATAAATTGGCATTTTATTCCACCTGCATCTCCGCACTTTGGCGGGATTTGGGAAGCTGCAGTTAAATCGGTGAAGGGACACTTGTTAAAAGCCACACGTAACGCAAATCTAACATTCGAAGAGCTGACAACGTTGCTATGTCAAATTGAGAATATTTTAAATTCGCGACCTTTATACACCACTTCAACCGATGATGACTTTGAAGTATTAACGCCAGCACATTTTTTGATTGGTACTTCGACTGGTTCGATTCCAGAACCATATATCATCACTCCAGAAAATCGTCTAACTAGATGGCAAATAATCCAAACTCGTATACAAGGTGTTTGGAAACGATATCATTTAGAATATCTCAACAATATGCAACAACGACATAAATGGAAGACAAACAACGAAAGTTTAAAAATCAACGACATAGTGTTAATTAAAGAAGACAACACGCCAGCATGTAAATGGCCACTTGGTCGAATTATTGAAGTGCACGCAGGAAAAGATGACCTTATAAGAGCTGTGACTATAAAAACTGCATCGTCTAAACTACAACGACCAATTGTGAAGTTATGTAAATTACCAATTTGTTAACGGTAGACTCGTTAACGCGGCGGAGTATGTTAATGCTGATTTTAAAAGCTTTACGAACGTTTAATTGAATCTATATTAATACAAATGTTTAACTGAATTTATACTAATAATACCTTACAAATGTTTAAATTAATAATACCTTACAAATGTTTAATTGAATTTATATTAGTAATACCTTACAAATGTTTAACTGAATTATTTAAGTAATACTTTACAAATGTTTAATTGAATACCATACAAATGTTTAATTGAATTTACATTAATGCTAATACCATACAAATGTTTTAAATTAAAACTTTACAAATGTAAATTAAGGAATTAGAGGAGTATTGATAGAATAGCTATACTCTTCTAACATTAGTATATAAGCAATGAAAATTATAAACCAAACTCTATTCAAATAAAGCTTCAACAGAAGAAACAACCAAAAGGAGTAAGAATTTTATTGATGTAATTATTCTACAAATTGGCGATTTTGCACGCTCCAGTGCAAATATTATAATTACAAGGAGTTCTTGGGGTAAATACGTTCTAGGTCTACAAGAACGTAAACAAGGGCTAATGCTCACTCCTGCGGTAATCATTACCTTTCGGTAATCATTAACTTTCACAAAACACGGACCTTAAAAAATTCTAATAAAAACATTGTAGTCCCTAGAACACCATTGTTTGGATCCAAAGACCCAACATTGTCGCCCTAGAGCCCCACGTTGGGCGCCATATTGTAATAGGAGGTTTGTCTGGTAGACAGTGAAGATCTACCAGTTGGTCTTGCACGCCAATAAGCCTGCGCTAGCTCACTGAGCGAAGGTTCTTTCGACCAACCCCTGTACAAGAAATTTAAAACAGTAAACTTAAAAAAAACAAAGCATGCATTAAAACATCACCCATTTTCACAAGAGTGATCAGCCACCATATCACAACTATCCCCTAACAAATCATATTAATTCACTGTGGTTTTTTTCAATTATTATGTTACATTATAACCTTAATAATAAATGTTCCATGTTACCTTTTATCTCGATTATCCTGTAGACCTTTATCGGATGCTTGGCAGATTGATAGGATAACTATAGATATGAATAATCCACTCCACGCTGGTATGCAATAAAATTCAGGCACCCAAACTCTATTTGACTACCTACGGTTTATAATGAGGTAGCATAGTTATGACAACGGACCCCAAATGTGCTATCATCCAATACATAATAGCGCTCCGTCATTGACCTGGAAGGGTCACTGCATTTTATTTCCATACACTTCTAACACAGAAATCGAAATTCAAAAACAATAACCATTTCCCACTGGATATTTTCATAAAAAAACAAATATAATTTTTCACAAATGTTTTTTTTTTATTTAACTATTTAACTATAATTTTTTTTCGACAACTTATGGTTAACTTTGAATTTGTTTTTTTCTATTGTTGAAACTTTAAGAACTTTCCCCTTTTATTAATATCTAACCATAAACAGAACTAAACAAACTTTGATAATACTAATTTCTAAGTTTTAAATTAAGTTGGCATAATTTTTAGTGGCTTCTTTCTGGCCAACATTTAAACTTTAACACAATAAAACAACTCCAGTTCCTCCCGACTCACTATCCAACTCAAAATAAAAACACCAGAATTAAAAAAAACACCACTTCTCGTTGCCACTTGCCAAACCCCAACTGGCTAGATAAAACTAAAAAGACAATTAAAAAAAATATATTGCAGAAATAGTTCTCACGATAAAAAGATGTTATGGCAATTTTTGCTTTGGTTTCGTGGAATCTAAACGAGATAAAAGCTGGTTTTGTTGGCTGGTAGATTAGATCTAATCTACTAGCTAATAAAACCAGCTCTTTACGAAATAAGAGCTAGTTTTGTTAGCTATTAACAGACATAAAGGTTTTAAATGACAAATGTTATTAGATTAGAAAAAGAAATGAAATTGTAAAAGGGAGTGATGAAGAGTGTTTGAAAATACGGTTAAACATATTTTCAAATATTGTAGATAGTAAATTACTATCTACGAGGAATAAAGCTACCGAGCATTTGTCATAAGGGTTATGGCCATTACAATGCGAACTCTTTTAGTAGCGAAGAACTAGATTCAAATATCCTAGAAACCGGCAATCTTCCAAAACATTTTAAGACTAAAAAAAGATAGGGATACTTAAGCCAGGTAAACCATCAATGAACCAGGAAGCTATCACCAAATTGCCCTTTTGGGCACCTGCTACAAATCGTTAGAACGGCTCATATTAAACCGTATCGCTCTGATACTGAATCACCAGATCTCAGTCGAACAAGATGGTTTCCGTCCCAATCGCAGTTGCACCGACCGACTGCTTACTTTAACATCCTACATCGAAGCTGGGTATCAAAAACAATTAAAAAAAGGCGCGGTATTCATCGATCTTACTGCAGCATATGACACGGTCTGGCGAATTGGGATTATATATAGGCTGTTCAATGCAATACCTTGAAGCACCATCTTGCGTTTAATTAACAATATTCTGAGTAATCGTGTTTTCAAAGTCCATCTAAATAATTCCTGTAGTAGGTCCAAAATGCTTAACAATTGTTTGCCACAGGGTTCCGCCCTGGCGCCATTACTTTTTAATTTGTACATTCATGAAATTCCTGACACAATATCAAAGAAATTTGGCTACCCTGATGATTGGACCCTGGCCACTCAATATAAAGACATGAGTGTCTTGGAAGATTTGCTCTCAACTGACCTGGTGATAATGAATGACTATTTTCGAACGGGGAGTTTACTTCCTAATCTAAGTAAAACCGAGAATTCTTGTTTCCATTTTAACAACAAACTGGCAAAACACGAACTATCAGTGTTATTTAATGGCACTGGTATTAAATACAATCAACAGCCAAAGTACCTGGGCATTACTCTCGATAGAACTCTTTCTTTTAAACTCCACCTAGAAAATACGTCAAAAAATCTTAAAACGAGAAACAATATACTGCACAAATTGGCAGGCTCGACATGTGGTGCTACTCCTGCTACCCTCCGCACAACTGCTCTAAGTCTGGTTTACTCAGTGGCTGAGTACGGCACACCAGTCTGGTTAATTAGCACACATACTGAAAAAGTTGACTGCCAGCTGCATGCCACGATGCGTACTATACGTGGTACTATCAGGTCTACTCCTTTGCCCTGGCTCCCTGTGTTACGTTACCCTTGCACGAATATTACGGCGACCATACTCGTTGTCGATTGAAGTCAAGAAATCCTCCACATAAAACTGCCAGCAACCTGCTGGCAACTAATTTTAATATCTTGAATGCCTGGAACACCTCCAGGCATCATTATAACACACCTGGCCTTTCTATTACTAACCCGACTTCTACCCAGCCTGGTTTCGATTTGCCAAGTCATACCTGGGCTACACTAAACCGAATAAGAACGAATCATGGACATTGTGCTGATTCTTTCTACAAGTGGGAAACTTCAGAGTCCCCTCAATGTGACTGCGGTGCTCCACAACAAACCATAAAACACAACAACTGTGTGTCCAATTAGACGATACAATGGGGACATCTCAGACATTTGGCAACTCCCGATGTAGTAGCATGGATAAACTCACTCGATGTTAACATCTAATGTTCAAATATACGGCACAGTGCTCAAACATTTTACTTTTTACTTTCTAACTAAAAGACGCGCAATCAAATTGAATGTAAGCTCATTTAATGTGTATTGATCTTTTGTTTTAGGTAGATTTCAAAGAAAAATCTACCTTTTTTAAGCTATATTTTTATTTGTTAATGTGTCATTAAAACCATGCGCTAAATAAATAAACAAAGAAAGGATCTTATGATATATGTAATAGGTTTTTCTTGACAAAAAGCAACAACTGATTTATTTTAAGAAAAATATATTCAACATGTGTTATAGCAAAAACGGTTTTGACGCAAAAAGACAAAGGCAACATAACAATAACTATTATTTTAGTATATAGGTATAAGTGTTAGGTGGCAGCAGTGATATAGTGTTTTCACTACAACACTTCCACCAAAACACTACTTACTAAACTTCAAATGTCAATTCCATTATTCCAATGCTATAAAGCGAGCGATAAGGTAATTAAATCTACTTCTATCCAATGGTTTCATAAATAAATCGGCAAGCTGCTTTTCTCCATCGATATGTTCCAACTTTAGTTCTTTATGCAAATACTTTTTTCGTACATAAAAATATTGAATATCTATGTGTTTGGATCTTTTATGATGTTCTGGGTCTTTGCAAGTTTTAGATCACTTGCATTGTCTACATAATGCTCAAAATTCCGTATGCAGTGCTGCGTGCATATCTGCATCTAAAATAGATGTTCAGAATAAATATTATACATCTGACGTGCAGAATTTTCGTTGCCTGTTTAACAACGTTTCTATCTTACTTATAAAAGAAATAATTCATTTTCAAAAACAATGTCAAAATCATCCATTTTTATCTGAGTTTTCAAGTAGTTTTTTCTTGTGGTAGGACTGCCGCTGCGCAGCGAAATTTGAATTGGAGATATCTTGCAGAATTTTTCTGCATTCAGAATTTACAAGTAGTTGCTCTCATATTACATGTTCTAATTTCGCTGCATGCCGAATTCTGCATATGTATTTCCAGCATAACTCTTTTGCTCCTTCACTTGCTGCTATTATCACAGCTTCTCAGTTGTTGAGAGTAAAATTGTTCTTTGAAGCTGACTGGTCTAAATAGTTTCTGCTCCAGCTAACACTACAACAGTTCCAGTTGTTGATCTACGTGTTGTGGCATCACCACCAAAGTCGCCATCACTGTAATACCGAGGACTTCCCCTTAAATATTTAAAAATACATTTCACATTACTCCAATTTTTCTCAGCAGGATTTTCCATAGCACGTGCCGCTTTATTGACACTGAAAGCAATGTCTGAACGAGTTGCAGCAGTAAGATACATAAGGCTTCCGGCTGCTTCACGATAGAGAACTTTTCATTTTATATTTGGACTATATTCCGCTTTTTCTTTACCAACGGGAGTTAAAACTACAATAGCATCATACATTTTGAAACGTTCTAAAATTTTGTTTGTTTATTCTTGCTACTGAATCTGCATACCTAGAAAATTTTGTAAAGAGCCTGTAGTATATATAATTATAAAGCAATCAAGGGTTAATTTCCTATTATTGTTGTTGTCTGCCCAGTTGTCTGCTCTCTCCAAATCATTTGTTTGTAATTATACTACATGGCACTGAGGACAAACCGAAAAAAAAAATAAAAATAAGTTTGTTTTATTCAAACTTTTGGTGAAAAATTTATATTGGGTCGTATGAATAAAAATTAGATTATACTTTACTTTGTTCAATTTACGTAATTCACCATAGTTCACCACTAAATCTAAGCATATTCTCAGTTTAGTATGATAAAAGAGAAAAGAAAATTCGAACATAAATTTCTCAACTCACTTTCTCAATTTGGTATGAATAAAACATAAAAAAACAAGAATATTCTCAAATATTTTTAAGTTAGGTATATAGCATTCTCAAACAGCTTTACTCACTTTTTTTGCATGTGACAAGTGATCAATATAATACAATATAATTAATAAATGTATATATTAAAAATGAATTTGATTTTACCTTTTCCAATTTTACCAATGGTAGTAGACGAGGATTATATTCGTTGTACTGTAATAGTATATTACATATCTAGAGTTGGAAATAGCATTTTACATGCGAGTGAAAATTTTGCGCACGAGACGCGTAGCTTTGCATTATTGCAATATTCTGTGTCAAAATGAATTGAAATATTTAATTTTTATAAATCAAATTTTTCTTTAAATAAAAATTTTTCTTTTTATTAAAAGCGTGCAGTAACATATATACGAAAATCCATTACCGCACGCCTTTTTTTTACTTACCGCACGCTATTTGAAATAATCAATTTACATGTCATGGATAGTGTGATGTAATTTTATAATTTACTGTGATAGGAGTAGAAAAAATTATACAAGCCACGAAGATCAACTTACGATAACAATTTTAAGCAATTATATAGATTTAATCGTAGAAATGTCGAAATATTAGCAAACACATTTTTGGAAAATTATGATGAACGCCGACTCCAAATAGTCTTGCATGCAGTAGTTTGGTGAACACCTAAATCTTCACCTACTCCAGCCTAAGAATATGAACATTTCAAAATAATTATATATGAAAAATACAAAAACATTAAACTTTTACCTGGAAGCCAGGATCTCCTACGTAGAGCAAAAGTATTTTCATCTTTTGTATATTATCTAGATCAGTGGTTCTCAAAGCGTGTTCCGCGGAACACTGGTGTTCCGCGATGCACTTTCCACTGTTCCGCGCAAAAATCAAATGTACAATCAATTCAATTAAAAATTGTTTGAAAATAAAAATCAATTCAATGTAAAATTTACACGTACTTAAAATTTACACGTTTCTCGGCTTTGTATGAATAAAAATATCTTTCGGGTTAAAATTACTTCTTGAAAACATAAAATATTATTGCAGTTATTAAAATTCTTCTTTTACACATAAATAAATAAAAAATGTATTAAGTTTTTGTTTCACTCGATATGAACAAATGATTGGATAAGAACCCCGTTTACTTCTTCCGAATTTTCTAGTTTTACTTTAAATGAAGAAGAAGAATTGATGTCGCTTTCTTCAGATCGTGGATTAAAATTACAGTTCCATGAAAATACTCATTAAAATTTTTGGATCTCTGTTCAAGATGAATACCCGAGTATAAGCAAAAAATCCTTGAATATTTTATTGTTATTTTCCACGACATAACTTTGCGAAGCAGGACTTTCAACTATGATCAATATAAAGACAAACAAACGTGAGAGACTAGGGAATTTAGAAGAAGAAATGCGTGTGGCGTTGTCATTTATTCGCCCCGTTATAGTTGAGATCTGTAAAGATCGTCAAGCTCATGGAACGCATTAATTTTGAGATTTTTTTAAAAGTATTGTTACGATTACAGAAAAATCTAGACGATTACGGTTACTTCTAGGAAAATCAAATCAACAAAATACTACAACAGATTAATAAAATGAATATTGTTGTTGTTGTCTCTTCTTAGAAATAGGGTCAACATAAACGATTTTATGAATCAAATCAACATAACGTAAAATAATCGAATATTCTAATATTTTCTCAAGGTTTCTGGAAAGTGATGTCGAATTATCTAGAAGTATTGCAGAAGGTATATAAGAAAATTACTTCTTGTAGTTTTCAATTAGTTTATTTTAAACCTGCGATTGTGAAGTTAAAAATTATAAAAGTGATCTTTAAATTAGTTTTTGTGTAAAGTTTTTTTAAATAAAGTTATAAGTGTTATTAAATAGAAATATTTTGTGTATTATTTTGAACGTTGTGAATTGGAAATTTCTACAATAAACCGTTGGAGTTTCGAAGCTGTTGGAAGAATATTCTAGTTGGGAATATTGTTTGCTGTATTGTTTTCCTGTTGTTGTGGAACAGTTAAGGTGTTGAATACTTAATAAAACCTGGTGTGTTTGCTTACTAATCAGTGATCGAACTCAGAAAGAGATTGGGAATTGCGTTTATCGAATTGTGAGTTAGGCCAATTCGAAGGAAGTTTGGAAAAACGTAACATTGGTGACATCGGCGAATTAGTTGGCTGTTAATAATGGTTTTATTAAGTGATTTGAAGGTTCTTGAGTTAAAGAACTAGAACAACGTGGATTGTCAACAACCAGCAACAAAACTGAATTGACGATACGGCTTCGAGAAGCTATGGAAGCTAGTGGAGTAGTTGTGGAAAGTTACCAGTTTGGAGTGATTAGTACAAATGCTGATTCAATAGCAGCTGATGAGGAGAAAAGTTCTGTTGCGGAAACAACAACCTCATTGACACCTGCAAATTGTGATTTTACGCAGTTAATGGCTATGATGCAGCAAATGAATTTGAATATAAGCCAGACAAAACAAGA
Source organism: Diogma glabrata (assembly GCA_963693315.1). NCBI lineage: Eukaryota > Metazoa > Arthropoda > Insecta > Diptera > Cylindrotomidae > Diogma > Diogma glabrata. The sequence goes on along the minus strand of OY856189.1, from coordinate 12,754,255 downwards.
AATTAATTCCAACATGAATCAAAAACTGGATGATGTAAATACAAATATGGCTGCTACCAAGGCAGAGATTAGTCTCAACATCAATCAACAGTTAGAAGCAATAAAAACAAGCATTGCTATGAGTCGCGATGAAGTCAAACAAATTATGGATGAGAAACTTCTACAAATGTCAACGGCATTCGATGGAAAAGTCGAGAAGATTCAAAACGAAATCCAAGAATTAGAACAAAAAGTGCTTGACGAAAACAAAAAGGTACTTTCCAAGGTTGATGATATCGAAAAACGGTTGCAGGATGTTGAGACGACTAAAGTTACTTCCCAGGTGGTACATCAAGTAGCAAATATGAAATTAAAACCATCATCATACGATGGAACAACATCGTTTGGCATCTTCAAGTTCCAGTTCGAGACCGCAGCAGATCAAAACGTTTGGAACGCTGAAAATCGTCTAGCTGCATTGATAGTAGCTCTTAAGGGGGAAGCAGCTGAAGCACTATAGGCAGTGCCAGAAAGTGACCGAAAAAGCTATGCTGAAGTGATGAATGCATTGGAACGAAAATTCACGGTTAAAAATTTGGGTATTATTTTTAATAACTTGATTCCTATAAAAGCTATTAATATGAATTTTCTTATTAATTTAATATTTTATGAAATTATTAATGATATTTTTATCAGTTTTATTATAAAATTAATACAAAACTTTTATTAAAGACAGTTTTATATTTTTTTGGAAAAAATAAAAACATTTTTCGTATTAATTTAAAACGATTTCTGATTAGTTTTATACTACTGCAAAATATTTACAAAATTTATACACAAGTAATATTAATTTAATACAAAATATTTATTTAAACTAAATACTATGGGTATGCTTATAATTTAAAATTATTTATTTAATAATGTCAAGTTATAAATTATTTTTGTTTCAACCGTTATTAATAAAAGCAGGTATAAAATAAATATATTAACTTATTATTTTAATATGGTACTAAGTATAAATTTTATATTTTTAAGATATAAGCTATTTTAACTTCAAACGACCACAGAGATTTATTTTGTTTGCATTATAAATTCAAACACGGGTAGAAAGTGAAGGTGAAAAATTAATTATTTGTTTAGTTACCCAAACCGAACAATTTACAGAACAATAAGTGTTTTTTTTGTAACAGTGCAAATTGAAAATTTTTAAAAACTAAAAGTTATTGTGAATGTACGGAATTTTGCATATACGGATTGTTTATTCTGGTATGTTAAAAATTTTATATTATGTGTTACCTTTATATACATATAGAATAGCATATGGAAATTGGTAGCCTAATTATGTTGCACAATATAATTTCTATTTGTTTATAATTCATTGTGGATCAATAATGTTGTTTATTGATTTCACAACAATTTTAATGGATATATCGCGATTTCTAAATCTGCAACACACAAACTTATGTGGATCGAGATTTTTATTGTATTATAATTAAAATTACTTTATTCCTTAATAATATAAAAAATCCAATGTCCAAAGTGGTCCTCATTTATTATTTATGCATTCTATTAAATTTTCAAAGTCAGAATTTGAACGAACAATTTTTTAGATTTCGGGTTTTAAGCACTGCAGCATGTTTATTTAATCATATATTTATTTGTTTTTAAAATTCAATTTAATTTTCAGGATTTATTGTTTAATACAACAAAAAGCGGTTTTCTGGGTATTAAATTAAAAAACGAAAGATTGGTTCTGACTCTGAGTTTAGATTTGGATCAACACAAAAATTAAATAAACATTGTCAAAAGCTCCGGAAAAAAACTGTTATATATGGCAGCCGACAGAAATAAAGGTAATTCGCCAATTAGCTTGTAAATTGAAATATCATACTAAATGTTCTTGTTTTAAAAATATAGATTGGGACACCCAAACTCTCACTTAATAATTTATTGCGTCTGTTGCCACCATCTCCAGCTGAACGTGTAAAATTTTATCGGATGATGGACGAGCAAGCCGTTACTAATTTACTAGTTCATAGACAGGTAAGGAATTTTTATTTATTTTTAATCAGGTATCCGTTCAAGTTTTATTTAATAGGTTACCTTCGATGGCTAGCATATAACTATTGATTTTTAGTTTTAGTATTAATTTATATCACTAAAAAGTTTTAGTGATATACAGTACCTGATCATTGAATTGTACTCACGATAAAATTTTTAAACAAATGTAAATTACCTACCCGTATAAACAATTTTGAGACCAATTGTTAGTTTATCCTAAAATTGATTATGATATGTGTGAATCCCCTTATTAACTGTCAAAACTTTTGCAGTTTAGATCATAGTAAAAAGGTAAATTTAAAAAGATTGAAAAATACGGAGTGAATGATTTTAATATTTTGTGCAATTTTGTCTATAAATCAGTGAAAATATTGACGTATATTTGAGTTTTATTATTTTATGGTACGTCTATAATCTTTTACCATACATATGACAAATAATAAGAATTAATTAGGGTGCAAATTTCAAGCAATTAACGGAAAATTTAAACGCTGTTATGGGTACCGAAAAAACAATTTTCGTCACAGTCAAACTGCAAATTAAAGTGTTACTAGAAGAAACTAATATGAGCCAACGCGAAATTGCAAAAAAATTCAATGTCTCCCAATCATTAGTAAAAAATATTAGTAAAAAAGTAAAAAACTGCGAAAGTTTAGAGCCACAGTATAAAGGATCACAAAGGAAAACCACCTCCAGGGACGATAGGAAAATAGTTTACTGTGCTGAAAATCTTCGACAAAAACCTCTTCGAGTAATTCATCAAAATATTTTAACTGCCAGAGTTCAGGTTTCAGAAATGACTGTCAGAAGACGGTTGAAAGATGCAAACCTTATAGGTCGTCGTCCAGCAAAAAAACAAAAACTGACTCTGAGTATGACTAAGAAGCGTCTGATGTGGGCAAAGAGATATAGACATTATACTGAGTCAGCTTGGATGAAAGTAAGCTCAAAAAGATATTAATCTGTAGTTTGTAGTTGATGAATTTTAAATTCTTTTAATATATTTAATATCCATAGGTTTGCTTCTCTGATGAATCGTTGATACAGATCACAGATGAGCGAAATATTTTTGTACGTCGCCGTCCAAATGAAAAGTTTTTGCCCCAGTGTGTTACTTAAACTATTAAACATCCAACTTAAGTCATGATTTGGAGTATGATTTCTGCCAAAAGGGTTGGAGAAATCCATTTTGTTGATGATAGAATGAATACTCAACAGTATCTAACTGTAATGTAAACAAGTTAACGACCCCAGCTTCGATCTTGGTTTCGTCTAAAGGAGCATTTTGAGTTTATGTAAGATGGAGCACCCTGTCATCGCTCAAAAACAATCTCCGATTATTTAAAATCCGAAAAAATCAAGATTCTCGAGTGGCCAGGCAACTCTCCCGACATGAACCCAATTGAAAATGTCTGGGCAGTTCTAAAAAAAAAATTGAGTGAAGAACAATTGACGAATAAGTCTGATTTAATTGAAAAAATAAAATATATTTGGAAATATGACGGTGACATTAAGAAAACAACAATCAATGGCATTAAAAGTGTGCCAAAAAGAATAAAGCAATTGTTAAAAAATAAGGGCAAGTGGACAAAATATTAATTTTTTTAACCAACATTAATTATTCTTGGTTTGTTTTTATGTAAGTGGATGTTCTAATATTTAATAAATTGAATTATACCATTTTATGGTTCTATAAGAACTAAAGACTTTGTTTTTTATATGATATTGTTAAAAATTTGAGTGAGTACAATTCATTGATCAGGTACTGTAAATTAATACTTTTACACTACAACTAAAAATAATATTTTTTAATTGTTTTTAAAGTTTAATATACATTTTCTTTTTTTTTTCATTATTTAATTTCTTTAGACTGACTTACGCAACGAAGATTATATTGGAGATTCAAGCATAAAAGCACCTTATCAGCTATAGGAAAAACAAAAGATGAAATACAACAATAACTAATACATAGTTATCAACAATAAAAATTTAAATATAAATACACACATTTATAAAATATATAAATATATAATTACATATATATATATATATATATATATATATATATATATATATATATATATATATATATATATATATATATATATATATATATATATATATATATATATATATATATATATATATATATATATATATATATATATATATATATATATATATATATATATATATATATATATATATATATATATATATCTATATATATATATATATATATATATATATATATATATATATATATATATATATATATATATATATATATATATATATATATATATATATATATATATATATATATATATATATATATATATATATATATATATATATATATATATATATATATATATATATATATATATATATAAAAATAAATATATAAATAAATAAATATTTAAATATATAAATATATAAAAATTAAGCAATATAAATATAAAATAATACCAATTATAATAAGAATAACATCCATATGTTAATACCAAATAATATATTAAATGTAAAAATTATTATAAGGAAGTTGATGAAAAAAATGTGAAAATAATAATTATGTGATATTAATAAATGAAAAAAATGCAACCTTAATCTTTTATTGTTTTAAACCAATCTTGTATTCTGAATAGATATAAATGTTATATCTACTTCTCTATTAAATCAATCGCTTTTGTTTATCGAGCTAATACATTTTAAATATGAATTATTGATAAATATTTAGTATCAAATTGATTATAAATAAATATTAAAAATTTAATAGAAAAACGTACTTAATTTAATACACAAAACTTATAAATTCGTTTAATAAGTTTATTGTATTAAATTTATAACTCATTATTATGAAAAAATTTTATATCATTTGATATTAGTTTAATACTTAGCCTTATCAAAGTTTTAATACCATGTAATATATACACTCAATAAACTTTGGTATGAAATTTTATAAATAGTGGATATATTAACTTTATAACATTTTGGGTGTGGACTTATATGAATATCTAAAATTGATCAATTTTATACCTTTTTTTTTAACCGTGTATGACAGCGACCACAAAAAGGAGCTATACCGGATCGAGTTAAAGGGTCGCTTGCAACGGAATGGAGAATGCCCTCAGGACTATTCTTCGGCAGTAGAACGGCTTGTACATTTGGCACACTCGAGTACTCCACCGTATTTTATGGAGAAAATGAAGATCGAGACTTTTACTGATGGCATTCGTGATCCAGAAACACGAAAGGCAGTAATGTTGTCGCCAAAAGCAACATTCGCAGAAACTATTGCTTATGCCTTAACAAATGAAACTGCACAAGCAATTATTAAACCATCAATTAAAATACGCCGGGTAGAGTTGGCTGATGATAACAATTACAAGCCCAGAGCAAGAGAAAGCATTCGAAGTGACAGAATACGATGCTGGTTATGTGGCAAGTTGGGCCATATTTCGAGAGAATGTCGAGATGTTAGAAGGAAACGAGCAAGATCAGCATCGCCTATGCAGAGACGTCAAGCAGAAGAACGGGTGCAGCAAGCTAGAGAAGACGATGGAGCAGCGCCGCATCCGTTAAACTACAACGAGTCAGCCTAAAGGGGCGTAAGCTGGCTCCCACAACCGATTGCCCCATAACCTTCATCCACGTATCGAGATTGACAAGGGGAGGTGACAGCCTTACTGTTAGGGCTAATATTGATGGAAAAAGTTGTTTCATCACGTTAGATACGGGAGCAACAAATACAATTGTCCGCACTGATGTTGTGAAAGGGAAACTAAAACCAGCAGGAAGATACCGAATGCAGACAGCTACTGGTGAAAGTGCAAGTATTAAAGGAAAGAAAGTGGTCAACTTTGAAATCGGGAATACTCACTTTCAACATGAAGTGGTTGTAGCTGACATTGTGGATGAAGTAATCCTGGGAATGGACTTCATGAGGCCAAATGGATTCGTTATTGATGCTGGCAAAGGAGTACTCACGTACGGAAATGTTGAGTTGCCACTCCAGTTTAATGGTGAAGATTCAAATTGTGTTCGTCGAATAATATTAGATCACAAGGAAAAGCTGCCACCCCAATCAGAAACAATCATTTGGGGAAAGTTGGAAGGAGGTTCTGGGTCACCCAGGTTGTGGGTTGTAGAAGCCAACAAAGAACATCAAAATTTTAAAGAAGTCGTTATAGGGAAAACTTTAGTTAGATCGGATGCTGATTACAAAATACCAGTAAGAGTTTTAAATCTGTCAGATACGCAGAAAACAATGAAAAAAGGATCAATCATAGGACAATGTGAAGAGGTAGCTAAAATAATAAAGTGCGAGCAGAAAAACATCAATTGCTCGGTCAACACAAAACAACAAAAGGCAGAAATGGAGCAACTTGTGCAGAAATGGACAGAAGGGCTTTCAGAAGAACAGAAGAAAGCAGCACGTCAATTGTTGGAGCGGCACAAGTCTGTATTCTGTAGTACACCTGAAGGGAATGGCAGAACCAATATGGTAAAACATCGTATTGATACCGGAGCAGAAAAGCCGATACGCCAGGCACCAAGACGATTACCATTAGCTAAAAGAGAGGAAGCTGATAAAATTGTGAGAGATATGAAAGAAGCTGGTGTGATTGAGCCTTCAGACAGTCCCTGGAGCTCACCTGTGGTGTTAGTTGGCAAGAAAGATGGGAGCTTGAGATTTTGTGTTGACTACAGGAAACTAAACATAGTTACGAAGAAGGATAGCTACCCATTGCCTAGGATTGATGATACACTGGATACATTATCGGGCTCAAAATTGTTTTCAACATTGGATCTGCAGAGTGGTTACTGGCAGGTTGAAGTTGCGGATGAAGATCGGGAGAAAACAGCGTTCAGTGTAGGGAATGGACTATGGCAATTTAATGTCATGCCATTTGGGTTATGCAACGCGCCCGCAACTTTCGAGAGATTAATGGAACGGGTACTAAAAGGCTTGCCCTGGAAAACATACCTTGTATATTTGGATGACATCATCGTCATGGGAAAAGACTTTGATGACCACTTGAGGAACTTGGCGGAGGTACTGGAAAGGTTGCAAGCAGCCGGTTTAAAGTTAAGTCCCAAAAAGTGTTCACTTTTCAAGGAAGAAGTAAAATATTTGGGACACAAGGTTACGGCAATGGGAATTCACACAGATTCTGACAAGATTGCAGCAGTTATGAACTGGCCAAGACCAAAGAACCTACATGAACTACGAAGCTTCCTTGGATTGTGCACATATTACAGACGGTTTGTGCCAGGATTCGCCAACGTTGCCAAAAGTCTGCATGAGTTACCCAGAAAAGATAAGGCATTTGAATGGAATGAACCTCAAGAACAAGCATTTGTGGAGCTCCGAAAGAGATTATGTACGGCTCCAATTCTGTCCTATCCTATACCAAATGTTCAGTTTATTTTGGATACTGATGCCAGTAATGAAGGTATAGGAGGAGTCTTGTCGCAGAATATAGATGGTCAGGAAAAGGTGATAGCTTATTTCTCGAAAATGCTATCCAAGCCAGAGCGGAATTATTGTGTAACTCGAAAGGAATTATTGGCTATTGTGGAATCCGTCAAACATTTCCATAAATACTTGTATGGTCAGAAATTTCATCTCAGAACTGACCATGGTGCGTTAAGGTGGTTACTCCAGTTCAAAAATCCAGAGGGACAAGTAGCACGTTGGATCGAACGGTTGCAGGCGTACGATTTGGACATTGAGCATCAAAAGGGTACTGCACATGAGAACGCTGATGCATTATCGAGACGACCCTGTCAAGTTGAATGCAAGCATTGCAGTCGTCAAGAAAATAAGGAGAACATCATCGATGTCCGATTACTACAAGTGCTACCTGACGATGAATGGACTGCTGAAGCCATAAGGAGAGATCAATTGGAAGATCCGGATCTTGCACCGATCATCGAGTTCAAGGAAAAGGGTTGCAAACCCGTATGGGGAGAAATTTCTGATAAAACTCCAACTTTGATAAAACTCCAACTGGACAGTCTCCAGTTAGAGAATGGATGTTTAAAGAGAGTATGGAAAAGCTCAGATGACAAGATAAAGCAATCCCTTACAGTGGTACCAAAAAGGAAAATAGAAGCAGTACTAAGGGAGTATCACGAAGGAACGAGTGAAGGTCATCTTGGGATCAATAAAACTCTTGCAAAAATACGACAACGGTTTTACTGGGCGGGGACTCGGCAATCAATTGTGGAGTGGTGTCAAAAATGCGATAAATGTGCGGCGGTGAAAGGACCCGCACGAAGAAGTCATGGAAAAATGAAGCAATACAATGTAGGTGCTCCATTTGAAAGGATCGCAATGGATGTAGCGGGACCATTTCCAACAACTGATAATCAGAATAAATATGTGCTTGTGATCATGGACTACTTCAGTAAGTGGCCGGAAGTGTGTGCGATTCCCAACCAGGAAGCAACCACAATCGCTGAAGCTGTGATAAATAATTGGATCAGCCGCTATGGAGTTCCTATGGAGATCCACACCGATCAGGGACGGAACTTCGAGTCAGCTGTATTCCAGGAAATTTGTCAAATGCTGGGGATTAACAAAACCAGGACGACAGCTTCACACCCACAGTCAGATGGGATGGATGAGAGATTCAATGCTACTTTGGAGGAATTTCTAGCTAAAGTGGTCAGTAAGAATCAACGTAACTGGGATCAACACATTCCTTTATTTTTGATGGCATACAGATCAGCAGTTCATGACACCACGACCATGACACCAGCTCAAACTATTTTTGGAAGTGATTTAAGACTTCCTGGAGACCTCATATTTGGAGCGGTACCATCAACATCATTGTCTGCGCAAGAATACGTCAACCGAATCCGGGAGAACCTTGAGGATATTCACAAGCTTGTTCGGAAGAAGATACAACTGACCAGTGATAGAATTAAAGCCCGATATGATATACGATCTAATAATAAAGGTTTTGAAGAAGGACAATTAGTATGGCTACACAACCCACAACGAAAACAAGGGTTATCACCAAAACTGCAAGCTGCATGGGAAGGACCTTACAACATTATAACCAAGTTGAATGACGTGGTTTATAGAATTAAGAAAGGACGTCGAGGCAAAGCGAAAGTAGTACATTTGGAAAGATTGGCCTTATACAAAGGAAAGCTAGATCCTGTTCGGGACAAACAGGCTTAAGTGGAGGGTATTGTTACGATTACAGAAAAATCTAGACGATTACGGTTACTTCTAGGAAAATCAAATCAACAAAATACTACAACAGATTAATAAAATGAATATTGTTGTTGTTGTCTCTTCTTAGAAATAGGGTCAACATAAACGATTTTATGAATCAAATCAACATAACGTAAAATAATCGAATATTCTAATATTTTCTCAAGGTTTCTGGAAAGTGATGTCGAATTATCTAGAAGTATTGCAGAAGGTATATAAGAAAATTACTTCTTGTAGTTTTTAATTAGTTTATTTTAAACCTGCGATTGTGAAGTTAAAAATTATAAAAGTGATCTTTAAATTAGTTTTTGTGTAAAGTTTTTTTAAATAAAGTTATAAGTGTTATTAAATAGAAATATTTTGTGTATTATTTTGAACGTTGTGAATTGGAAATTTCTACAATAAACCGTTAAAGTTTCGAAGCTGTTGAAAGAATATTCTAGTTGGGAATATTGTTTGCTGTATTGTTTTCCTGTTGTTGTGGAACAGTTAAGGTGTTGAATACTTAATAAAACCTGGTGTGTTTGCTTACTAATCAGTGATCGAACTCAGAAAGAGATTGGGAATTGCGTTTATCGAATTGTGAGTTAGGCCAATTCGAAGGAAGTTTGGAAAAACGTAACAGTATTGTAATTTTAATTGTGCTTTCAATAAATATATTTGCATCAATCGATATCGGTACATATTTTATTTATTTACATATTATTTTCTAAAAGTAGCACTTGGAAGCAGGGGGTTGCCAATCACACGCTGCGACACGATTCGGTTTCCTTTTTCTTTATAATTACTACGTTTTCATGCGGATCGAAAAAGAATTGAATAATATAATAATAATAATATAATAATAATAAAGTTTATTTCATCTAACAAATTATAAATACAAGGTTTTAAATGCTAAACTTACGAAGACTGACATGATTTTTTATAGAAAATCGTCTGTCAGATTTTATTTGGCTTATATATAATAGGCAAAGTTTTAAAATTAATTATTCCATTTTAATTAAGCTTTAATTAAGCTTTGAAATTGAAAAGTTGTGGTACTTAAATTTAATCTTTAATATGCGGCGTGTATTAATGGAATTCGGTGGTTAGTAAAAGTCTATATTTTAAAGATGTTACCAAATAGTGATACAAAAGCTCACAATTTGCCCCATTTATCAACTCGAGGAATTCTTCAAACATCAAATTTTCTTTATCAAAGTACTGTTTTCTTATCTCTTTAAAAATTGGGCAACGTGCAATAAAGTGGTATGTATTTTCTGCTTCATCGAGATTACATATATCACAAATTCCATTTGTGTTTGTTTTAAACGCTTTGGCATTAATATTCAGCATACCTCCTCGGGCTTTGAATATTAAAGATATCATTTTAGTTGGATTTTCGTCAGAGAAGTAATTTGGTATATCATTATATTTCAAGCTACAGTATATGTCATGAAAGGCTGATAATCTGGCTCTTTGAATGTGATCATTTCGGTGTTTATATGCTAGTTTTTCTAAAATTATTTTGTGATCTGAATGCAAATTTTCTACGCAGCTATTTAACTTTAAATCCACATTTCTATAGATAATCTTCCATTCGCTTGCCCAATTTATATCTGCTTCCAAAATTTTTGTGGCTAGTAATTTTGGCAATCGTGAATCTGGCATCGACAAAACTTTTTGAACATAATCAAAATGTGTTTTCAGCGTGTAGACAAATAACTTATTTATGCCTGTCTCTAAATAGATCATATAATTTGGAGTGTTATTTGGCAGGTGAAACATTTTTTTAAAAAAAACCTTTGCAGCTTTTCCACCTCTTCATATTCTTTAAAGCCCCATATTTGACTACCATAGCACATTATTGTTTTTACACAGGCTTCAAATATTTTATACTTGTTGCTGCTGAGAATATTCTTATTCCGTATTATACTTTTCCAGGTTTGGTTTATCGCATTTTTTGACAATGCTAGTTTGTTTTCTAGGTGTTTGGTGAAACTCAAATTGTATGTCAATAGTATTCCAAGATACTTATATTCATTAACAACATCTACATCATTCCCGTCATATTTCCATATTTCAGTTGCTGACCGTCTACCACCGTTTCTAAAGATAACGACTTTCGACTTTTGTAAGTTTACTGTCAGTCCCCAAGTTTTGCAATATACATTCAATGAGTCGATCATTTTTTGTAATGTTTGAGGGTCTTCTGCTAGTAATACACAATCGTCAGCGTACATTAATAATTTAACCAGAAGATCTGCAATATACAATCCTCCAGGCAAATTTTCATTTAGATCGTTAATATACAGAGAGAATAATAATGGACTCAGTTAGCAACCCTGTTTCAATCCTAGTTCAACTTCAAAGAATTCAGATATAAATTCTCCATTCCATACTGTTGAGGCTGTTTTCTCATAGAGGTTTCTTAATATCCTTAACATCTTTGTTGACATGCCAATCATTGAAAGTTTATAGAAAAGTGGTTGCCGATTTATTGTATCGAAAGCAGTTTTAAAATCTACAAAAAAGGCATATAACTTTTTTTTCTTTTTTAATTGAATGTTAATAATGCTCCTTAAACTAAAAATGTTATCAACAGTACTATACCCTTTCCGAAAGCCAGCTTGGCATTCATTTATAATATTGTTATCATTTACCCATTTCGTAATCCTGTTCAGTAGTACTCCAGAAAATAGTTTATAATCGGTGTCAGCAAAAGACAGTCCTCTATAATTTTCAACTTCATTTATATCTCCTTTTTTAAATATTGGGAATATTATTGATTTGTGGTATGATTGAGGTGTAGAAGCGGTGTCAAATATGATATTCATACACTGGCATAACTTTTCTAAAAACTCATCATTTGCATATTTATAATACTCATACGGTATTCTATCTGGCCCTGGAGCCTTAGAATCCTTCATCTTTAGCAGTACAGTATGTAGTTCATCAATGGATATTACACCATCTAAGATGTCTGTTGAAATATATGGCTCAGCATAGTGGAAGAGCTTTGGTTCTTCAAATAATTTAAATAGTTCCTTGTAGTACGCCGCTAAATCTTCTGTTTGGATATGCCGTCCAACGATAAATGTGCTATGTTTGCTTTCATTTACTACACCCCACCATTCTTTTGGATCTTTTACTCTGCTTAGCTTTAATGCCTGATTTTGAAAATATTCCTTCTCCTTCTCTCTACATAATTTTTTATATAATTTTAACTTTTCTGTGTATTTTGACCTGAACTCTGAAACATTATGATATTTTCGACAAAGGTTAAGGGCTTTGTACATACAAAGCCGCGCTTTATTGCAATGATTATCAAACCATTTTTGTTTAGGCTTGAATTCGTTCGTTTTTACTATATTTTTTTTTGCAAAATCGTATATAACATCCTTTAAAGATTTAACTTTTGTATTAATATCATCGGTTTCAAAATTTAGTATGTTCAACTCAAGGCCCGTTATTGTATGGTAAGCAGTGTTAAAGTTTGGATTCCATTGAATTTTTGGTAAAAGTTGACTATAAGATGTTATACCATTATTAGTTTTGAAGGATAGAACTATTGGCATATGGTCTGAGTATGGTTTACTAAATACTTTTATATCATTTATTGTATCTACTATATTCATTGAACAGCAAGCATAATCTATAACAGATGAACCCCTGGCACCAAAAAACGTTTTAGCGCCTTCCATATCACCTTTACATCTACCGTTTAATATGACACCACCAATATCGTTCATTAGATCTAGAAGAATCTTGCCATTACTATCAACAGACTCATCTTCTGACTTTCTTAAAGGTGTTATATTTTGAGAATTTGTAAATTGTTTATCATCAAGAATTTGTTTATTTCCGATTCGGGCATTAAAATCGCCTACAGCACAATAATCCAAATTATCAATGGTTTCAAGAGTATTTTTAAACTTTTCAAAATCAGCTTTCCAGTTTTGATTATTATTTAAATATGTTGGTACAAATATTACCGTTTTGCCATTCAACTTTGCTTTCATACACATATACCCATCCACGGCTACAAATTTTAAACAGTACTTTGATTTGATTGATTTTTTGAATCCGTATAAACAACCACCGATAGCTCGCCCGATATTATGAGTCTTTGTAGCTTCTATTGCACATATATCGTATTCCCTAAAAATAAAACTAAAATAATTTTGTTTTTCCTTAACTAAAAAAGTTTCAAATAAAAAGAAAATATCAAATTTTTTAATGAATTCAAAAAAATCGTTTAATATTAATTTATTGCTTAATCCATGTACGTTATAAAATAATACCTGACAGACTTCTAATTGTTAAACTTTACTTGCGTGTTTAATTTCATTTCGGGTTGGTTTTGCATTTTGGAAGAAACCCACTTTAAGTTGTTTACTATCAACGGGGCTTAAAATTGACTTTAAGTAATTTGCGTCTTCCTCCTTTTCGGCTACTATTTGTTTATCTTCTGCGGACCATTTAAATTTTTTGCTATTTATTATTAAATATCCACCTCTTACTTCACACTTTATGTCATTCATCTTTCCGAACATTTTTTTAACCTGCCGTAGTTCGTAGTTTTGTTGTGACTCTTCAGGAGTGTAGTCCTTATGAATGTAAATACCTTTTCCTCTTAAAGCTGCACTCTTTGCAAGAATTGACCAAACATCATTAGGTGACGAAAGCTCTACGATGCACTTAGCTGCGTTTATCTTTCGAACATTTAGCACCACAACCTTAACTTGCAGTACATCTTTGCATAGTTCTAAAAAGTTTGTTTTTATAATATCGTTTTCGTTACCCGTTATTCCAGTTACTACTATGTTTGATCTCCTCCTAGCTTTGTCAATGTCTTGTACTCTTTTCAGTAGTTTTTGTTCGTTTTGTTTTAGATATAAAATTTCTGTGCGCATTGAAGCGTTTTCCGATTTAAGATGAGTCATATCTTGTTGCAAACCATTAATATCATTCTTCGTTGCAATATCTTTCAGCTTTTCATTCAGTTTAGTTTCAAGCATAGCTTCAATTTTTACTAATAGATGCTCCCACTGATGATTTTCGTTAAAGTTCATTGCTGCTTGTGGTGATGTAAAAGAGTTTGCTTCGTGTTTTGTCGTTTTACCAGCAGTTGCTTCAATAAAAGGTCTTTTACTAGAATTGGTTTCTGTCTTTTGGATTGAGTCAGGTGATAATTCTAATCGACTCCTTTTTTTCGATGATAGCTCTGATAAAACTTTTATATCTGCCAGTTTGATATACAACTTTTACAAAAAAGCGATTTCACAAGAATTAAGAATTCTTCTGCTATGTAACATAAATATGTATCAGGTATATTTAGACTATCAACACTCACACTTATTGATCAAATCAATAAAGCAAATCAAATTAAAATAAATGGAGTTAACACAAGCTCATTTGCAAAATCTGTCTATTTGATTTATGTAATTATGTTATATTATGTTATATTATTGTATTTAGTGATAATTCTGGTTTTAGTTGTTTATTACCAGATTACCGTTTTTTCAAGAACTCCAAATTTGTAATTGCGGTGTTTTTTATTTTAATTTTTAATTATATGTATGGAATGCTATGCTATTTTACTAATTTAAAAGTTAGGGTTTATTTTTGAAAATCAATTTGCAATGCAGTAAATAGTATGATAAAAAATGCTAGTTATTTATTTTAGGAAAATTAACAATCACCATAAATAGTTTACAAAATAGTTTACAAAACACTTTACTTTTTCTTTTAACGTCCAGTTTACCAACACTATATGTTATTTTTTAGCTTTTAGAGTTTGCAATAGGATACAACACTTTGTATCATACACCAAAAAAAAAAAAAAAAAAAAAAAAAAAGAATTGAATCCTCATCCCGTTTTCAAACTGTAAGGTGTTTTCATGATTGGATTGAAAACGGGTTGAAAACGGTTTTAAAACTGTGTTGAAAAACTGTCAAAATGTCAAAAAGCGTTTAATTGTGTTTCATTAATTGTGTTCAATAGTTTATTTTTTTATGCTTGATACTGTATTTTTCTTTTAAATAAAGTTAATGAAATAAACATTTTATAAATCAATGTGAAATTAGTTGTTTTGTAATTAAAAACAAACATAAACATTTTACTGCGCATGACACGATCCAGTTTCCCGTTTTCATGTATTCTCGAGTATTTAAAAATAAATAGTATTCAAAACTGTAATTGTTGATGTTTTCATGGTGAATTCAATTCGAATTTGGTTTTCAAATCGTTTTTAACTAAGCATGAAAACGTAGTAAATAATGGAGTGTTTTGGCAAACATCATTCTGTTTTTTATTGCACTTTTGGTTTCAAAAATGTTAGCCACCCTCGCCCCCTGTTGTAAAGTGTATGCTGAATTGGAGATGTTCCGCCTAAAAATATATCAGAGTTTAGTGTTCCCCGACTTCAAAAAGTTTGAGAACCAAGGATCTAGATTCTAGGGCACCACCACGACATTATCAAAAAATCTCACTTACATTCGGATGATTACATAAATAGAAAAAACTTACATTCTTTCAACGTCCAGGCCACTTGTAATTCTAGTGAAATGTTTACTAGTTTCAACTGTCTATAGGCTGGTTCCGTACATGATGCCCGTATATGGCGTAATTCAAATCTTTAAGTTGCTTTGAATGAAAATGTGTCAGGTGCTATACTTTTAGCAGACGAAGCATACCCTTTAACACCATGGGTTATGACATCATTCAGGATCCCTTCTACTGAAGCTCAAAGAATTTGCAATAAAGTCCATAAAAAAACGCGTTATAATTGAACGCAGTTTCGGTCAATTAAAACAGCGTTTTCCAATTTTGCAATCAAAAGTACGTATGCTGACTGAAAGAGTTCCATCCATGATCATTGCATGTTTTGTTTTACATAATTGTGCAAAATTTCTGAATGATGGTGATTTTGACGAACCAAATTTACCTATCGATGTATCAGTGCCGGTACCACCAGATGAAGTAAATACATCATTCTTTCAAAGAGGAAGAGGAACTCGTCGCCGTGATATCATTGCTCATAACTTTCAAGGTGAGAATTTAGAACATTTAGAATATTTATTTAAAACATTTATTAATAAAAAGTTATGATTTAATTAAAAATTGTTTTCATTAAGTAATTTAGCTGTTAGCAATTTTTTTTCTAAAACAAAAATTTCCATTTGCTCAATATGGCGTAGGTGTTCTTCCTGTCGTTGATCCGCTAATATTTTTTTTTGAAATGCTATTAAATTTAATTGTTCTTGAAGAACACGGCGTTGCATGGCGTTTAAGCTGTTTTCCTCGTCATCTTCATTCTACAGAATAATGAATTAATTTGTAATTTTAACACAAAATTTAAAAATAATATATATATATATACCTTTTGTTGTAGACACGAGTCGCCTTCTTTTTTATGTTGACGAAGAGATTGGATGGTTTATGCAATGGACCAGTTTCTTCTATAACAGGTTCGGGAGTTTCTAAGCCGACTTCCATTCCATCTGTAATTGTAAAAATTTAAATAAAATTATTGTAAATATTTTAAATGCAAATATAACAAATATTACAAGGTCTTACCGTAATGCTTGGGTTTTCTTCTCTATCCAATAATTCGAAAAGCAGCTTTTCATTATCTTTTAAACTTATTTTTAAATTGCCGGTTTTCCTTCGATCAGTTTTTTGCTTTAATGTTTGTTTCATGTTATGAATTTTTTTTGTTTGCAATACTTCTATGTTTTGCTGCTGCCTGTTTTTTTATTTCTATTGGTGGAGCCTGGCTTTTCTGTAAAAGCACCAAATGCCAAATTTTTCCACAAGCCTTACAAATAGTAGGTCATTATAATGCCCTTTGCTGACACTTGGCGAATCACCTAAATTCTCAATACCTTCAAATATAAAAAAAATATCTTAAAACACATTCAAATATTTAACATAAGTTTTATGTTGAATACTTTTCACCTAGAAAAACACTTTTAAAATAAATAATTTCTTTTGATTAACATCAATATAAAAATTGTTTTTTCCTTAATTTATTTTAGACATTAAATTAATTTTTAACATTTATAAATATATTGAAACTTAATGAATTAATCACTGCTAAATGCTCAATTAAAAAATGCTATCAATTTATGAATTAAAATGCAAACAGTCGCCATTTCTATTGTTTACATACATATTTCCCACCAATGTTTGAATCTTTTGATTTCTTAAACTCATAAAATAAATCCAAATTGATTTGATTGAGCAGGTGAAAAAGATTCTACATTAAACATTTAAAATAAAATAAATTCAAATACCTTCTTCAATCAAATATTCTGCTTCCAAAATTTCGACCTCCATAACTACGTATATTAACAGTTTAAATTTTTAAATCAAAATGACATTTACGTTGAGAATATTCTCATGTTCGAATTCGAACATTCTCAGAGCAAAGCAAAGTATAACATCATACCAACATGAGAATATACTCTACAACTTTACTTTTCTCAATATCTTTTACTTTGGAGAATATGCTTACTTTTCTCAGTTTTTATTCATACGACCCATTGTTTCTATGTTTTTAAATAAACTAACTAAAGTGATAAACTATAATTAAATTATAAATTGTTAAATTTATCATAATCGGATAGTGATTAATAGAAGAAAAGTGCAAATATGATAACCATAGAAGTAAATCTTCTTTAAACGAATCTAATAAAAGTATTAAATATCGTGGTCATCCGCCCAAAACAAGAATAGTTACAGTGAATAGTATTATCGTATAATCGTATAATAGTATAATCGTATGGCGCGCGATTATGTAAAAAAAGAGATTGCCTTTTGTTGGAAGGAAATCTAGCAGAGAATTGGCGAATTTTTAAGCACAACTATGATATCTTCAGCACGGCTATCGAAATTAATAAGAAAACGGAACCAGTCAAAATCGCAATTTTTCTAAATACAATTGGGGGTAATGCAGTAGAGGTTTTTAACACATTTAATATATCTGAAAAGAAAAAAACTTGTTATGGAGAAGTAATTGGTGCGTTTGAAAAGTTTTGTAAGCCACAAAAAATGAAGTGTTTGAGACCTTCGTATTTAATAGTAGGAAACAAGCGGAAGGGGAACCATTTGATAGTTTTTTGATAGACATTAAAAAACTAGTTAAAAGTCGTGGGTTTGGAGTCCTGGAAGACCGCATGTTACGAGATCGAATTGTTTTTGGTGTAGCGGATCAGCAATTGCAAAAAAAATTATTGGAAGTAGAAGATCTAACTGTAAAATCAGCAATCGAGAAAGCACGTGCAACAGAAATAATTTAAAACCAAACCAAAGAAATGCAGAAATCAACCGTTACAATAAAGATAAGTATTCAAACAAAAGTGAAGAAAATACGAATGGGGAAAGTGTTTGTAATAATTTAAAAAAAAATTGAAGTATAAATAATAGAAGTTATTATAATAATTTACACAATAATTTGAGTAAAACTAATTTTAATTTTAATAACAGGTATAATCAGCAAAGGAATCGAAATTTTACCAATACAGCAAGGTCATTCAACAGATGTAATTTTTGTTTTCAAAGTCATGCTCGTGGTAGACAACAATTGAACAATTGTCAAAATGTTGCAAATGCAACAATTGTGGAAATTTAAATCATTTTGCTATTAGTTGTTCAAAAAATTAAAATAAATATAGGTTAAATACAATAAATTTTAGCGAAAATGATAATTTTGTAATAGATATAGTGGAAAGTAGTGAAATAAGAAATGAATCAGCCTGGTATCAAACAATACGAATTCAAGATCGTCCATTAAAATTTATCAGTAAATTAAAAAACGTTAAAATTGAGAAAACTTCTGCAACATTAGAAGCATATGGAGGAACCAAATTAAATACGATAGGAATGATAGATTTACTGTGCGTAGTACAAAATGAAATTTCTATACAGTCGTTTATAATTGTGAATAATGAGACCATACCAATCTTAGGGCTTAACGGTTGTGTTGAATTAGGACTTGTTAAACGGATTAATAATTTAAAAATAGACACAAAAAATAAATTTATTATACAAAATAAACATATTTTCGAAGGTTTAGGGTGCTTTTTAAAGGATCCCATACAAGGTTGTACAGCTGGTCTAGTAATGGTCCATTACTGACAGCCAGTAATGCAGCAATGGGCGAGTACTGGCAACCAACCAACCAACCAACCAACCAACCAACCAACTTAATGAGCCATTAAAATAAATTTACTGGATGATAACTTCGGACAATAAATGGTTGCCATTCTTGGGCCAAATACTGGCAACCATGACTGGGCCGTTAAAAAAAAATATACATTATTATCATATGTAAATTTAAATAAATTAAATACGAACTAATTTAAAATAAAATAAAAATGACGGAAAAATTCAAAACTCCCCATACAACTGGGTCAGTTGCAAAAATGGCTGAGTAATGGCAAACACCGCCCTGACTCCGCCAGTACTCCACCATTATAAAAATATAAAATAATATTTTTTTTACATAAATTTAAATAAATTATTTACAAAATAATTAAAACAAAATAGAAATGAAAATAAATTGAAACATATACCAACCTTTTCTATATTATCATAGTCTTTCAACCGACAAGGCGATAACTAAACTATATGTGAAATTTTTCAAACTATGTATTTCTAAAAGGGATAATACTCTAGTGAAATTTAAAAAAATGACATAGATCGGCAAATTCATGGCTACAGTACTGGCCCAATAACAATAGCCAAGTAATATTTACCATCCATGTGCCAGTGCTGGCTATATTCTGTAAACCATAGATCGGCCGATGATTGGTTCTAGTATTGGCCCAGTAACAATAGCCAAGTACTGTTAACCATTAATGGACCAGTGCTTGGCCGTATGTCAATTACGAAATTGAATTACGAACTGATGCAAACCCGGTTACTAAGCCGGCTCGAAGAATTCCACTGGCTTTAAATGAACCTCTTAAATTAGAATTACAAAAATTAGTGAATAGGAGAATTATTACCAAGGTCAACGAGCCTACCGATTGGAACTCAAATTTGGTAATAGTTGAGAAAAGAAACAAGAGCATACGCGTTTGCTTAGATCCCAAGGAACTAAATTTGGCTATGAAATCTGCAACTCATCTTATTCCATCATTTGATGATATATTAACAAAGATTGCTGATAAAAAATATTTCACAGTCTTAGATCTGAAAAACGGATATTGGCAAGTCGGGCTTACTGCAACCTCTAGTAAGCTGTGTACTTTCAATACACCCCTAGGAACTTATCGTTTCTTGAGATTGCCGTTCGGTATTAAGACGGCCCCTGAAATTTTTCAAAAGTTTAGTGAAGAAAATTTTCCTGATATATCTGGTGTTGAGGTATATCTGGATGATCTCTTGATTTCGGCTAAAACTAAAGAAGAACATGACAAAATTTTAAATATGGTAGTGGAACGTGCTAGGGGGAAGAACATTAAGTTTAATAAAGAAAAATTACAATTATGCGTTGACAAAGTCAAATATTTAGGACACATAATCTTGAGTTTTATGTGACCCGGAACGCACAAAATCAATCGAACAGTTGGAGATTCCAAAAACAAAAACTGAACTACAACGAATATTAGGAATGATAAATTATATAAGATCCTTCGTTCCAAATCTAGCAGATTTGTCTAAACCGCTTCGCGAGTTGTTGAAGAAGGACGTGCTATTTCAATGGCTTCCCAGCCACACAGAGTGCTTAAACAAAATTAAAAACTCATTTCAAATACTCCAATCTTAAAAACATTCGACTCTACGAAAGAGATACTTATTCATGCCGATGCGTCTAAAGATGGGTTAAGATGTTACCTTATGCAACAAGGAAAACCAGTTTGTTTTGGATCGCGAAGTTTAACAGAAACGGAGAAAAACTATGGTCAAGTGGAAAAAGAATTACTAGCTATAGTTTTTGCCTGTAAAAAATTTCACCAGCTAATTTACGGTCGTGTAATAAATGTACAAACGGATCATAAACCGCTGTTAGGGGTGTTAACGAAAGAAAATAACAAAATATCCAATTCAAGATTACGGCGAATGAAATTACGCTTATTAAACTATAATCTAAAATAAATTAAAAACTAATAACACTTGTTAATAACAACAAGTCAATACTTGTCAATAACACATTTCGCAAATATGTTTTTTATTTTAATTTTCTAAAAATTTTTGCTCAATGCATTTCGGCTTACGCCATTATCAAGAGCGATTCAAAAAGTTTATGAAGAAAAAATTTTGATTTGAATCAAAAATAAAATGAAAAATGAATAACTAGATTAAATAATTTATATAAACAAATTGTTAAAACATTTAATTAAAAAGTAGGTAATTTTTTCTTATTTAATTGGTTGATAATGGAAATACCATAAATTTGTTGATTTAATAGTTTCTAAAAATGATGACCAAAAAATAGATCATGAAGAAAAAGATGACTGAAAATCATCTATGGTTTAATTCAAGTTGTCAACGTTTAAATGTAATACCTAATTACATAAAATTAACAGCGTCTCTTTCATGTCACCTAACTTAGCCCCGCCATTTTTAAGAAAATTAAAAACAAAGATTGTGCTGTATTGTGCTACAGTTGTGCTGGATGTGCTACTCAGAAAGAATGCCACATCACCAATGGAAAAAAGTTGGCACGCTGAAACAATTTTTCGAGCAGAAGTTAGCCCCGCCATTTTGAAAAATCTGAAAAACAAAGGTTGTCCTGTATTGTCCTCGAGTTGTGCTGGTTGTGCTATTTAGAAAAAAATTTCATATCCCTAGTGGAAAAATTTTATAACACTAAAATCATTTTTTCGAGTAAAAGTTAGCTCCGCCATTTTGGAAAAAAAGAAAAACAAAGGGTCTGCTGTACGGTGTTAGAGTTGTGCTAGTTGTGCTATTCAAGAACAAATTTATACCACCAGCAGAATAATTTAAACACGCTAAAACGATTTTTCGAGTTGAAGTTAGCCCCGCCATTTTGAAAAAAATTAAAAGCAAAGGTTGTGCTGCATTGTGCTAGGGTTGTGCTGGTTGTGCTACTCAGAAATAGTTGCATATTATCAATGAAAAAAAGTTGGCATGCTGAAATGACTTTTCGAGCAGAAGTTAGCCCCGCCATTTTGAAAAAAATGAAATCCAAAGGTTGTGCTGTATTGTGCTCGAGTTGTGCTGGTTGTGCTACTTAGACAAAAATTTCGTAACCCTAGCAGAATTTTTTTACAAAGTTAGCATCATTTTTTTCGAATAGAAGTTAGCCCCGCCATTTTGTAAGAAATCAAAAACAAAAGAAGTGCTGTATTGTGTTATAGTTGTGCTGGTTGTGTGTGCTATTGAAAAAATATCGTATCACCAACAGAATAATTTAAACCACGCTAAAGCCCATTTTTCGAATGAAAGTTAGCCCCGCCATTTTGTAAAAACCAAAGAAGAAAGGTTGTGCTGTATTGTGCTACAGTTGTGCTGGATGTGCCACCCAAAAAGAATCCCATATCAACAATGAATAAAAGTTGGCACGCTAAAACGATTTTTCGAGCAGAAGGATATTTTCGAGCAGAAAGCATTCGAGCAAAAGATTGAGCAGAAGATTAAGCAGAAGTTAGCCCCGCCATTTTGAAAAAAATGAAAAACAAAGGTTGTTATGTATTGTACTCTAGTTGTGCTGGTTGTGCTACTCAGAAAGAATTGCATATAAGCAATGAATAAAAGTTAGCAGACTAAACCGATTTTTCGAGCAGAAGTTAGCTCCGCCACTTATAAAAAAATAAAAAACAAAGGTTGTACTGTATTGTGCTTAAGTTGTGCTGGTTGTGCTACTCAGACAAAAATTTCGTATTCCTAACAGAAAAATTTTATAACGCTAACATCATTTCTTCAAATAGAAATTAGCCTCGCCATTTTGGAAAAAAAAAAACTAAATTGAGTGCTGTATTGTGTTAAAGTTGTGCGAGTTGTGCTACTCCAAAACAAATTCATACCCACCGACGGAAAAATTTAAACACACTAAAACGATTTTTCGAGTAGAAGTTAGCCCCGCCATTTAACAAAACATAAAAAAAGCATGTTGTGCTGTATTGTACCATAGTTGTGCTGGATGTGCTACTCAAGAAAAATTCCATATCACCAATAAATAAATGGTGACAGGCTAAAACGATTATTCGAGCAGAAGACTAAGCAGAAGTTAGCTCCGCCATTTGGCAAAAAAACAAAAACAAAGGCTGTGGTGTATTGTTCTATTGTTGTGCTAGTTGTGCTACTCAAAAAAAATTCCATACTACCAATGCAAAAATTTTGTATGCAAGAACGATTTTTTGATTAGAATTTAGCCACGTCGTTTTCGAAAAAATGAAAAACAAAAATTTTGTATATGTAGTGGTATGAAATTTGGTTTTAGCTGGCTGCTTAGAGATAGATTATATATACCCAATGAAAAATATTTTCGCTAGCATCATTTATTCTTGTAGGAATCAGTGTAATTATTAATTTATAAGTACTAATACACCTGGTGACACCTGGTGTCCGATAGCATAAATGAATCTTGGCTGTTTTGTATATATAAAATAAGGGAATCACAAAAATATATGATATTAAAAAAAATTGTAAATTTTTCCATCGGTGGGTATGAATTTGTTTTGGAGTAGCACAACTCGCACAACTTTAACACAATACAGCACTCAATTTAGTTTTTTTTCCCAAAATGGCGGGGTTTACTTCTATTTGAAGATATGATGTTAGCGTTATAAAATTTTTCTGTTAGGAATACGAAATTTTTGTCTGAGTAGCACAACCAGCACAACTTAGCACAATACAGTACAACCTTTGTTTTTTATTTTTTTCAAAGTGGCGGGGCTAACTTCTGCTCGAAAAATCGGTTTAGTCAGCCAACTTTTATTCATTGCTTATATGCAATTCTTTCTGAGTAGCACAACCAGCACAACTAGAGTACAATACATAACAACCTTTGTTTTTCATTTTTTTCAAAATGGCGGGGCTAACTTCTGCTTAATCTTCTGCTCAATTTTCTGCTCGAATGCTTTCTGCTCGAAAATATCCTTCTACTCGAAAAATCGTTTTAGCGTGCCAACTTTTATTCATTGTTGATATGGGATTCTTTTTGAGTGGCACATCCAGCACAACTGTAGCACAATACAGTACAACCTTTCTTCTTTGGTTTTTACAAAATGGCGGGGCTAACTTTCATTCGAAAAATGGTTTTAGCGTGGTTAAAATTATTCTGTTGGTGATACGATATTTTTTCAGTAGCACAACCAGCACAACTATAACACAATACAGCACTTCTTTTGTTTTTGATTTCTTACAAAATGGCGGGGCTAAGTTCTATTCGAAAAAAATGATGCTAACTTTGTAAAAAAGTTCGGTTACGGTTACGAAATTTTTGTCTAAGTAGCACAACCAGCACAACTCGAGCACAATACAGCACAACCTTTGGATTTCATTTTTTTCAAAATGGCGGGGCTAACTTCTGCTCGAAAAGTCATTTCAGCGTGCCAACTTTTTTTCATTGATAATGTGCAACTATTTCTGAGTAGCACAACCAGCACAACCCTAGCACAATACAGCACAACCTTTGCTTTTAATTTTTTTCAAAATGGCGGGGCTAACTTCAACTCGAAAAATCGTTTTAGCGTGTTTAAATTATTCTGCTGGTGGTACAAATTTGTTCTTGAATAGCACAACTAGCACAACTCTAACACCGTACAGCAGACCCTTTGTTTTTCTTTTTTTCCAAAATGGCGGGGCTAACTTTTACTCGAAAAAATGATTTTAGTGTTATAAAATTTTTCCACTTGGGATATGAAATTTTTTTCTAAATAGCACAACCAGCACAACTCGAGGACAATACAGGACAACCTTTGTTTTTCAGATTTTTCAAAATGGCGGGGCTAACTTCTGCTCGAAAAATTGTTTCAGCGTGCCAACTTTTTTCCATTGGTGATATGGCATTCTTTCTGAGTAGCACATCCAGCACAACTGTAGCACAATACAGCACAATCTTTGTTTTTAATTTTCTTAAAAATGGCGGGGCTAAGTTAGGTGACATGTCTCTTTCTAATCCACGAGCTATGAAAGCTATTAGAGTTGGTCAAGATATTTGGCTACAAGCTGAAATACAATTCCTGTATGCAACACGAAGTAATTTAGCTACACATCTAAAAGTTGCACATACCGAATTAGCTAAGAGGTTACATCCATTTGAGTTTGATGTATTAGACCAAAACCTACGTGAAGAAATTAATGAAACCACTCACGCACTATATTTAAAACAAAAAGCTAAACTAGATATTTTGTGTAATGTCAACTGTGAAGATTCTACAACAATATTAACAACAACTGAATCTACAAATTCTTTTTATCCAAGAATAAAAAATTTAACAAATATCATTTTTTCAAATGATGAAACTGAACTGTTAAACAAAGGGTTAAAATTCGCTCCAGTTAATACTAATAAAATTAAAAGCCACTTATCATTAGCAGTGGATATTGATGTAGCTCTCTCTGGAACATCAGCTAGCTGTAACATCAACAGAAATAATTTTAAATCTATCTGTGCTGAAGATATCAGGTTTCATCTAAATTTTTCTAATTTAAATAATTTTGATTTAAAAAATTCATTTTTGGTTAATAATATAAAAACTAAGCTTTTAGACACAAATTCAGTTTTATGTAAGGCAGATAAAGGAAATACCATAGTAATTTTGTCAGAAAATCTTTATTCTGAAAAAATTTTTGATTTTATTAGTGATAGTGGAGCTGTATTACTACGCTCTGACCCCACGAGTAAATTTAAGATTAATGTGTCTAAATGTCTCTCGTCATGTATACAACTAATCCCACCACAAACTGCTTTTCGTTTCAAATTAATGAACCCTTCTGCTCCTGTCCTTTACGGATTACCTAACCTACATAAATTAACTATGCCTATCAGACCTATAGTTTCATATTGCAATGCACCAGCTTATAAACTTTGTCAAAAATTTAACAAACTTTTTATTGAACATACAAACTTTTTCTCACATTATTCTGTTAAAAATTCAATTGACTTTATTGACAAAATAAAAAATATTGTTGTTCCTTCATCTTCAAAATTAATTTCCTTTGATGTAACCAGCTTATTTACATCTATTCCTATTAACGTTCTAAATACTGTTGCATTCAAAATTATTAATGATTCCGTTCAATCTGATGACATTCGAAATGAGCTCTCGATGATGTACAAAACTTGTGTAGAGCAAAATTGCTTTTGTTTTGATAATAGATATTATAAATTCACAGACGGACTACCAATGCGATCTCCTTTGTCCCCACTTTTGGCAGAAATTTTTATGAACTGTTTTGAGATCGAAATTTTAGATGTATCAGTTCCACTTTCTAGTCATGTTTTATTTTGGTATCGTTATGTTGATGATATTCTTTGTCTTTGGACTGGAACTGATTTAGAATTAGAGTCGTTTCTTGAAATAATTTATAATAAACATATTTCTATTAAATTTACAATCGAAAAAGAAGTCGAAAATTGCATCAATTTTCTTGATATAAGTATAAGTCATTCATTTTCTAAATTCTCTTTTAATATTTATCGTAAGCCAACATGTACAGATTCTATTATACACTCTACTTCTAATCATTCGTCAAATATAAAACATTCAGCCATTCATGCATTGGTTGATAGACTTATAAAAGTCCCTCTTTCCGCAGCTAATTTTCAAAAGGAATTAAATGTTATTTCGAACATAACTTTTAATAATGGATATAATCCTACATTAGTTCACAAAATTTTACGTAAGAAATTAAAAAAGATTTCTTATAATTTAATTTATCCAAACCCCGTCCTTGAAACAAAATTATGGCGTAAAATACTTTACACAGGTAATTTAAGCCAAAAATTAGCAAACAAAAATTTCAAAACATACAAATTTAAGTTGTGCTTATTATAATGATCATAACCTTCAAAATCTTCTTGTAAATAATAAACAAAAATTAAGTAAGTTTTCAAAATCTGGAGTCTATCAACTATCTTGTTCTGACTGTGATGCAATCTATATTGGACAGACAGGTCGTCCGTTTCATGTTCGATGTGCTGAACATTTTCGTAGTTTAAGATTAGGACAAACATCTTTTACCTTTTTTAATCATTTAATTGAGGAAAATCATACTAGTAATTTTATAAATAACAACAATATTCAAATTTTACAATATGAAACGAAAGGTCTTAAACTTGATCTTTTGGAAGCTTTTGAAATACGTAAAGCAATGCACTTTAACAAAAATTTACTAAATTCTCAAACCGACGTTATTGGTTCTCCTTTGACAAATCCAGATCTATTTTTCGGTCATCATTTTTAGAAACTATTAAATCAACAAATTTATGGTATTTCCATTATCAACCAATTAAATAAGAAAAAATTACCTACTTTTTAATTAAATGTTTTAACAATTTGTTTATATAAATTATTTAATCTAGTTATTCATTTTTCATTTTATTTTTGATTCAAATCAAAATTTTTTCTTCATAAACTTTTTGAATCGCTCTTGATAATGGCGTAAGCCGAAATGCATTGAGCAAACATTTTTAGAAAATAAAAATAAAAAACATATTTGCGAAATATAAAAACAAGTGTTATTAGTTTTTAATTTATATTAAAATGTTTCGCCAAGTGCCGACAGTCGACACAATTGAATCTATAATCTAAACATAACATATGTTCCCGGAAAATATTTATTCGTTGCAGATCTCTTATCAAGAAATTTTGATAAAGATGAAAAAGGAAGCGAGATCGTGGATCTTAATGAGGTAGTTCATTCTGTGAACATCAGTAATGAAAAAAAAAATAGATTTATTGAGGAAATTGAAAATGATTCGGTTCTTAGTGAATTAAAAATGACTTTGATCAATGGTTGGCCAAATGACAAACGTAAACTGGATGAAGCAATCAAATCATATTGGAAATTGAGAGATGAAATATTTTTAGAAGATAATTTAATATTCTTAAATGATAGAATTATAGTCCCTATTACAATGCGAGCTGAAATTCTAAATCTCTTGCACGAACCAAGTTATAGAAGAAAATGTTGCTTTAAAAAGAGACCTGTTTTCTACATTGAAAAAACAAGAAAAACTTGAAGAAACAGTTTGTGTCCTGGAGCAGAAAATTGATAGTTTGGAGCAAGAGAAGCTGAACTCTAATATGTTTATAACTGGCCTACCTAATCAAAATATTGCCCCGGAAAAAGTTATTGCAAATATCTTTCAAACTCTAGATGTTGATTTAAATATGAATGACATTTCTGAAGTACATTACGTTAACAGTTCTAAACCATCTATACAACTAGTTCAAAACAACTCTCCTTCCACAAAATTCACACCAAGCGCCCAAATTTTTGTAAAGTTTGCTTCTGAAAAATGTAAAAATAAGATTATGGCAAAGAAAAAAGAAAAAAAAATGCTTTTCAGTAATCAAATCGGATTTGATACATTCTCAAACAACGTTATTTTCTTTCGTGATCACCTTACTAGATTCAAACAAGATTTGCTACGTGAATCAAGAATTCTAAAATCTGAATTAAATTTTAAATTTTTATGGATTAAAAATGGAACAATCCTATTGAGGAAAGATGACAGCTCCAAAGTATTAACAATTAGTAACAGAAATGTTCTTTCTCAATTAAGAACATTTTAATTATTTCAAAATCAATGTGTATAAACAAATATATCTAATTACATTTTCTCGTTTTCATGGCTTATATTGATCTGAACTCTTTTTTTGATAACATTAATTACAGTACCTCGGCCAACTTATTTAACCATAATATGAATACGGGTTTATTTAATATTGTTTATTTGAATATTAGAAGTTTGCGTAAAAAATTTGCGGATGTTGAATTGATAGGGCAGTCGCCAAAATTTCTTAAAATTCAAGCCTTTTTACTAACAGAAATCTGGATAAAAGAGTGCGAAAATTTTTTGTATAATATGGAAGGTTACAATGCGTTTTTTTCGAACAGGGCCAAAGGATATGGCGGTTGTGCGATTTATCTTCGATCCTATTTAAAAGCCACTATAGTACACTCTGAAGAATTCGAAAATAATAACTTTCTTGTTGTTAAACTTATTAGAGAAAAATTTCATTTAATTGCCGTTTATAGAGCTCCTAGCTCGAACATCAAAAATTTTCTAATCAAATTTACTACCATTCTTCAAAATTATCCCAAAAGCATAGTTATGGGAGATTTTAATTTAAATCTATTAAACAATAATGTGGATGTTCAATCTTATTTAAATGAAATTTACTCTTATGGTTTTGCCGTGCTCAATAAAATTGATGTCAATTTACCAACGCGTGTATCTTCAAACTCTGTTTCAATTATTGATCATGTTATTACTGACCTGTTTCAATGGAACTTTGATTTTTCTATTATTGATTCTTCTTTATCTGATCATAAGCTTATAATTCTTGGTTTAGATTGCTCTTTGACTCGGGATAGTTTTCAACAAACAAAATCTATCCTTGCCTACGAAAACTTTGCAAACACATGTGACTGGGAAAGCATTTATAACTGTGGATCTTTTAATGAGCTTATTCATGTACTGAAAGCCACAATTTTAGAAAACTCGCGAACAATAAAAGTTTATAACAGGAAAAATAATAAAAAGTGGATGACTCCTGAAGTACTGCGTTGCATTTATAATCGCGAAAGATTTTTTAAGTATAAAAAAAAATTTCCTAATAACGAATATATTTCTAATCAATATAACCTATTTAGAAAATTGGCCAGAAATAATATTTTAGCAGCAAAACGAGAATTCAATAGCAAACAACTTGATAACTGCAAGGGGAATCCGCGAAAATTTTGGAATTTTCTCAAAGAAACGGTTTTTAATAAAAAAGCAAGTAAATCGGATAAACTATCGATAGATATTGATGGCGTTATTATTAATCATGACTTTATCATTGCAAATGAATTCAATAACTTTTTTACAAAAACTCATTTTTCGTTGCAACCTAATGATATTATTAATTTAAATTATAGTAATATTGTCCTTGATTCTCCTAATAGTTTTTCAATTTGTCATACTGACTGTCTTGAAATGGAACATTTAATTCGTAATCTAAAAAATACTACTTCTTCCGGTCCAGATATGATTTCAGTAAAATTTGTAAAACATTTTAGTAACAACCTGTGTCCGATTTTATTTCAATTGATAAATAAGTCCATTAGCAGAAACGAGTTTCCTGATGTTTTGAAACTGGCTAGAGTTGTCCCTGTGTTCAAATCCGGTTGTGCATTGACCTTAAGTAACTATAGACCGATTTCAGTTATAAATGTTTTGTCGAAGTTATTTGAAAAAGTTTTTGCGACAAGACTTTTATCTTTCCTTTCTGATGAGAGAGTTATTTCGGATATGCAATATGGATTTTGCAAAAATTCTAACACAACGTGTGCTTGCCTTGCTCTCACGGATTTCATTAGTAAGGAATTGGATAAAAACTTCTATGTTTCTTGTATTTTCCTGGACATTAAACAAGCTTTTGACTCTGTTATATATTTGATCTTGTTATCAAAGCTTGCTAGAATAGGATTTTCTATACAAGCATTAACGTTCTTTGAAAGTTATTTGAGAAATAGAGAACAGTTTGTCTCTGTTGGTATGTGTAATAGCAAAAATAATCAGTTGCAAAAAGGTGTTCCACAGGGCTCTATTTTGGGTCCTTTGCTGTTCAATATATATATAAATGATATCTGTTCTCTGCCGTTAAAAGGTAGAATACATTTATATGCTGACGATGCTGCGCTAGTCTATTCTTGTAAAACAAAACAACAGCTCCATGTAGATATGCAAATTGATCTAAATATTCTTTTTGTATGGTTTACCCAAAATAAATTATCACTTAATACTTCTAAAACAAAATTTATGGTTTTTGAAAAACGTAATGTTGATAGTTCCCAGCATGACAACTATTTTATCTCTTATTGTGATAGTACTATTGCTAAGGTTAATAGTTTTAACTATCTGGGCCTCCAATTAAATGCTAATTTCAAGTAGAATGATCATATTTGTCACATTAAAGGTAAAACTGTTCCTTATATTTTTGCACTTAAAAAGATTAGGAATATTGTTCCTTTGGAATCCTTAAAATCAATTTATAATGCTTACATTTTGTCTCATTTAGTTTACTTGAATCCTGTTTGGAGTGGTGCCTCAAAGTTTTTATTACATGATCTATTCATACTTCAAAAAAGGGCTATCAAATACGTACGGAACCTACCTATTCGCTATCCTACGGCTCTGTTATTTGATGAGTTTCTTCCTTTGAATATCATAATTGAAAAAGAACTTGTCATCGTTATTTACAATATAATAAACTCCCGTATAAAACATAGTTTTTCCATAACTCGTGCTTGTGAGATTCATAGTCATTATACTAGGAGGCGTTCGTTTTTCCTACGAAAACGTACGAAACTAACTTTAATAAATTTAAAATTAATATAGTTGTTCACTTACGTGGAATTTTTCTTGATAATTGATAAACTCGTTTTCTATTATTTTTTGTTTTTTTCTCTTTTTCTCTTTTTTTTTTTTTTTTTTTTTTTTTTTTTTTTGAGATTATTTCTGTTACTATTTTGTTGATACTTTTGTTATTTTTGTACTTGTTGTAATTGTTATAATTGTTAATTGTTAATTTTTATTGATTTTCTGTAATGTAATTGTAATTTGTTATTAGTATGCCATGCAATAGCATTTTTGCTCATATGGCTATTTAAATTGTTAGGTTTCTTTTACTTAACAATAAAATAAATAAAATAAATAAATAAATAACCTCATTTAGGAATAGAAAAAACTAAATCTAGAGCTAGAAGTTCCGTGTACTGGTCCGGAATTAATGAGGCAATCGAAGATAAAGTTTCAAAATGCACAATTTGTCAAAAATATAGAAACAGTATTATAAAGGAACCTATGCTATCCCATGAAATGCCTGATCTACCGTATTTTAAAATTGTTATGGGCATAATGGAAGTTGGAAGCGTTATCTATTTAGTTATAATGGATTATTACTCAAAATATTTAGATATAGTTCAGTTCAGAAATAAAACCGCTAGTGAAATCATTTTGAAGTTGAAGAATTGTTTTTGTGTTCGTGGAATTCCAAGGCAAATTTTGGCAGACAATATGCCATTCGGGTCTTTTCATTTTAGAAAATTTTGCGAAACATATGAAATTGAAATATTTACTAGCAGTCCAAATTATCCGCAATCAAACGGATTAGCTGAACGGGCGGTGCAAATTGCCAATAAGATGGTACTTAAATGTAAAGATGAAAATAAAGAGCTGTGGGTCGCATTGCTAGAGTACAGAAATACACCATTAAAAGATTTAAATATTTCTCCAGTTGATGATCGAACTCTGGTCCCAGAAAAGTATGAAAATTATAGATCCCGTTATTTTCCTAATTTTAAAAAAAACTTTGAACTCCAAACCAGTCGTAATAAATACTACTATGATAGAACTAGTAAGATGCGAGGTGACTTTTGTGAAAACGAAATAGTTTGGGTAAAACAGGGAAGATTTTGGGTTAAAGCACAAATTAGTAGGTTAGATGAAGCACCAAGATCTTATTGGGTAGAACTGGAAGACGGAAGTGTATATAGACGAAACTCAAGCGTGATTCGTAAACTCAATTAATTTAAAAAAAATTATTAAACTAATATTTAAAATATAAACGAAATGATTTAAATTTTCTACAATGAAGCACATTTATATTAATCAATATTTTTATAATTTTATTAATAAAATAAAAATTTTTTTGTTTTAGCAAAAATTGGTAAAGTTGAATGATTTGATTCCTTTCGTTTAGGCCTTCTGATACATTTTGTTAAAAAAAAAATATTTGTTCTGTAATAGGTGTTGATACTATGAATGTATGATTAATAAATACAATTTAGTGATAGTAAAATTATTTATAAATTTAAGATACATTAAATAAAACTTTCTTGTAAAGGGATGAGTAAATGTAAAGTAAAATAGAGTTTAGTAAAGTAAAAATAAATAAAAATTACATGCATATTTTTTGAGATTCGTTCCTAATATTTTTGAAATTATTAACTTAGTTATATTTATTTAATTTTATCAAATGTAATTTTAAGATGACTGTTAAAGAAAGGAAGATGTAGTAAATATCATTATAAAGCAATCAAGGGTTAATTTCCTATTATGATTTCATATTACCTGTTTAATGTTATGTAAATTAAGTTACTGCTATATTATAAATGCTAAATGTTTATAAGTAAAAATTAAATAAAATATCCAGTTGTCTGCTGCTCTCCAAATCATTTGTTTGTAATTATACTACAGAGCCGATACTAATTTTAAATTAATTCTTCAAAGCTTAAAAAACATCTCTGTTTTTTGTTTATCAGTTTATATAAGTAAACCATCATCGACACCAATAGCTACATACAGAGCTATTCTTTGATGAACTCGATAAAAAAACACAAGCATCAGCTGTACTTGTTTAAAAAAATTTCCTTTATAAACTGAATAAAGCCCTTGTTCCAACATTATAGAGTTTGCTTTAGGCCATATAGGCTAATTTTAAATCGGCATGATCGGTTGGTACCACCTTCAACGCCTACAGGCTGCTCCATATAAACGTCCTCCTGAAGTGTACCATATATAAAAACTGTCTTGACGACAAACTGCTTTATTTTCATTCCTTTTATATCCGCAACAGCTAAGAGTGTTTGTATGGAATCATAACGAGCAACAGGACTAAAAGTATCATCGTTATCGATTCCATGTTTTTGCACATAGCCTTTGGGTACTAATCTGGCTTTGTATCGATTTTCTCCATTGATTGGAGGTTGAACTAAAAAAACCAAACGATTTTTGATAATATTCAAATTTGAAGGTCGTTGCACAAGTTCCTAAGTTTCATTTTTTTTAGAGACTTCAATTCATTGTGCATTGCTTCTTATCAATTTTCTCTTTTACAAGATTGGATTGTTTCAATATATGACTTTGGATTATCGTACAACGGTTGAATTTATTTTAGCCTATTCCATTGGGCTCTGATGTGATTTTTATTACAAACTCACAATTAATGATGTATATACATATATTCAAAAACAATTTGAATTATAATTCCACATTAATTCAATTTAATAATTTCAAATAATATTCTTTAAATCATTTGTTTTTTTGATTTTTATATTTAAATGCCATTTTATTTTTGTTTTTTAAATGCCATTTAATTTTTATATTTAAATGCCATCGCATTGAAACTTACTAACTGAATGTCCATTTGCTATTGGTTCGCTTAAAAATTGTTCAAGAACTTTACGAACTTTGTTTTTATTTTTCAGAAAAAATAGTCTTCGATATTTACTAAAGTCATCCTTAAACCAAACATAATATCATAATCCACCTAATGAAGTTATATATAAAGGACCACTTTACTTTAACATTTATAATACCATGACTAAAGGCTAACATTACAACAGCTTTTTACCAAGACACATTTCGTATGATTCAAAATATTCTTACTCTGAGAAATAAGCTTAGAAGCACCACTATCACCAATGCACCAATGATCTAGTGCAATACTATTATCACAATCTGATTTCAAACTGTAGGTAATAAAAGAAGTATTTTTGTTTTTATGTTGTCCATTACTATTTGTTGTAATGAGAAACATTCTGTTGTCCTGTGACCAATTTTTTGTTCACATTTGTTACAGGAAAACTTCTGCTTTGCACGGGCAATTTTTTTAACAATTTTATTCTTCTCGTATCCTGGTTTATTCTTGACTTTGACGTATTTTGCTACAAAATCCACTCCATTTACCTCAGATTTATTAACAATTAATTCACGTGCTTCAATAGTACAAAGTTTTTCAATAAGTAAATTTAATTTCTGCTAGTCTGTAGGAATCATACCACACAAGTCATTGAAGTTATCATATTATCTTCCTAGTGTTGATAATATCCTGCCATTCAACATCCTTTCAGATCACTAATTTTTGTTATTTGTTTCTAGCTAATTGTTTAGATCGACGAATAACTTCTACAATTTAGCTACAGCCTACATGTATTGTTATTTCTTCTTTTTCTTCTCATTTAGCTTGAAAAAAAGATTCGATCAGCATATATAACCGTTGTGGACTGCTACCTTTAAAACGAGAACAAAGTTTGTCTCATATATCGGCTGCATGCGTACAGGTTACAACTAATTCTGCTAACGTTTTGTTGAGTGCACTGGCAATAATACAAGCAAGCTTTTGCATCATCAACACTCCATTTTCGCACTGCTTTCTTTTGTTCAGCAGTTTATTCAGCTACTGGACATTTCAATAAACCATGTACAATAATGCTTTCAAGGTTGTTTGCACGAAAAATAGTATTTATGTACCATTTCCACTTTTTCCAGTCCTCAGGACCGTTTAACTGCTCAACGCATGTAACTTTAGAACAGTATTCGACATTTTTTAATGACTTTCTTATTTTTTTTGGTTTTACAATTTATAACCTCACTTTCTATAACTTGAACTTTTTCACTTTTAAAGTTTATTAAAATATATTTTTTCTTTTTGTTAATTGCTGATTAAATTCACAAATCACGTGGCCTGGGTCTATAACCTAATAGGTTTTTCTTATTAACAAAAAGCAAGAAAAATATACACAACATATACAAAAAGGCAACTTAACAATAATTATTATTCTAATACATAGGTATAAGTAGGAGGTGGCAGCCCTGATATAGTTTTTTCACTACAACATATTATATCACAGCTTCTTTGCATTTATATTTCATAATTGTTCATTTTACTATATGAGGTTTTATGAAAGAAAAGTTTAGACAGGATATCATATTAATATCCGTGTTCTTTTTAGGTAAACTTGCGATTCGAACCAAATTTTATATAGAACAACAAAAATGTGAGGTGTCTTAGAATTTGTTCAACTACTCAAAACGCCGTATGCAAATAACAATGAACCTTGCCATATCACATATGCAAATAAGTGGATTAGCGTTTTTGATAAAATTTTTTTATATTGACTTTGAACGAGCTTACAATATCGGGGATTTTGTACTATACAACGCATGGACAAGTATTTTTCAAAACGCCCCATATTATTACAAACTTTAAAACCCCTCAACAAAAACCCCCCAAAAGCTCGATTGATATACAAAAAACTATGCACATTGCAATATGCAAAAAAATGGATAAGTGTTTTTGATTAAATTTGTTTAGATTGAGTTTTAATTTCAAAATGGCGCTATAAGTTTCACGATTTTTTCTGTGCAAAACAAACAAGCTTAGAATATCGGGGGTTTTGTAATACATACTACTAAAATTCTTCCTTATTTTCCGACATTTTTTGTGACAATAAATATTTTTTACAAATTTGGAAAACAATTGCTAAAAAATGTGGAAGGAAATTATAAGTTTTGCAATATGTTAATTGTAAGAAAATTAATTATATATTAAAATCTTTTTACAAATTGAAATTGTGATTCATACAAAAGTAAACAATAAAAAGAAATGTTGTGTGTTATTACGAGTATATTTTCTTCTGTTAAATTATTATTGATATTTCGATATTTATTAGACAATAACTATAGATTTACCATTATAGTGACTAATTCTTACGGTATTATGACGATTGAGGATTTTTCCATTGTCATTCAATTAAAACGATTCAACTGGACCAGATCGATTCGCTAGCTATCACGGTAAATCATAAATGAAGCAATATATATTACCAAAGAAACTAAGCCTAGTAAATAGACTTAGTAAAGACCAGTTGCGTAGCCAGAATTTTCCATTTGGGGGTGTCAAGGATTATTTTATAAGACTTAATGGTTTAACCCAATAAACCAATTAATTAGTTTTATTAATAATTAATTACAATAATATATACTTCATTTTAATATTTCCTTAATTTTAATTTTTTTAATTAATGATTTTTTTAAAAATAGATTAATGATTTTTTTTAACTATCTTAAATTATTTTTAATTAACTTTAATAAAACAAATATCGAATAATTTTTTTTTCAAAAAAAAATATTTTTACAATATAAAACAAAAATATCGAATAATTTTTAATTAACTTTAAAAAAGCGAATTTCGAATAATTTTTTATTAACTTTAAAAGATGATAATTTTGGTTATTTTTGAATAGAAATTTTTGTGCTAGTGATTTTGAAATTTAAACTTATTTGAAACTGAATGACACTTTACCTTAGGCGAATCAATGCCTCAAACCTGTGTCTAGGAAGGAATGAAAAAGGATTTTCCTGATTAATCAAGTTCCTTAAAATATCAAGGCGTTAGATATCATTTTAATTATTCTAACATAATTGATTTTGTTTTGTATTTAAAACAACTTCCAGGACACTTTGTTTTATCCGATCCTATCTATTGTCCGATCCTATCTATTCTCCGATCTACGAAATTGTTATTTCCCGCGGCACGGAATACTAGTTATGAAAAAATTGCTGTAATTTATTTCTCAATTCCTATTTCACGATGTACAGAAATAGGGCTACAGATGTACTCATAATTATTATTTTCATGTATTATTTTGTATTATTTTTTATTATTTTGTATTATTTTGAAAACGTACATCGAAAAAAAACAACTATTTTTTAAAAATCTGAAATTTTGATATATCTTTGGCATAGACTAAAGGAAAAGAGCACTTTCTGCTTTTATTTTTTGTGTACTCTGAATCGGAGTTATGCGCGGTTGAATTTTTGAGTCTTTTGGTAATGGTGTCAATGTTTTGTTAATAGATCCCATAAATTTCATGTATATTTTTGCACATAGAGAGAAAAATTATTGAATAATCGAAATATGTAAGTTGGAAATTAATAATTTTTCTCTTTTCCTCTAGGCGGCGCGTTAAACCTTGCTTTACTTCAAAGCTCATATCTCAAAAAGTCCCTTTTTTCACAAATTTTAAAGTAAACATATGTAGCTATGAAATTGAGAAATAAAAAGTCAGCAATTCAATATGGATTTTTTCTTACGATTTTTTAAAGCTTGGTATATGAAAAATTCACATGTGTTTTTTTATTAAGTTAATAATCCTGTACTAAATGTGGATCTAATAAATTAAACATTTCATATTTTAACACCTGCAATAAATTTGAACCATTTTCTGTGCGGTTAAATTGTTAAAAACTTATTAAAAATTAATTTAAGTTAAGTGGTAAAATAAAAGAATTTAAATTATTAAAAGGGTGTGTAAAATGTTTATTCATTTAAAAAAATGTCTATTCAGACCCTTTTAACAAATTAAAATCTCATTAGAGACTCATAACTTTAACATTTAAAATTTCTAATGACGCCCACAAACGGTTTTTGGAAAAATTATGCTTGCATCCAATCAAAATATATTAAATTGTACCTACCTAATTTTACCTGATTCTACCTATGTCAAAACTATTTAAAAGGTATATATATATTGATGTGATTGCCTTATAGCAAGTATATTCAAAAATATTTAGAACACATAACGTTTAGAAAAGATAATAATAGAAATGCCTTTCAAATTGTGCTGTAACTTGTACGGTCTCAAAAATCATAAGCGGACATCAAAAAATGTGAAACTGGTCACACCAGCTGTTATTCAAAAAGCTGCGACCCTAAATTTTACTTTGCGTGATAACCAGTTTATATGTGAAACATGTGGCACTTATATCTATAAAAATAAGGTAAATTTAATTATTTTATTAAAATGAATAAAAATTCATATGCAACTAATATTTTCTACAGTAGCTTTCATGTTCGGAAACTATCGATGGTGAAATTATTTCTATAAATCAGGATGTTGAAAGTGTTCCAACGAACGAAAATATTCAAATACCTCCAGCATCTTTAGATCCATCACCAGTTTCGGTTGATACTATATCTCCACCAGTTCCTGAACTACTTAATGACACTTTAGAAGATATTAACAATGTTCTTGGAATATTAGCTAAATCTATTAGCTAAACAAAAACCTATTACAACAGGAAGTTATAAAAAAGTGTCCCATCGGCAATAAGTCAAAGAACATTTCAAGTAGATTCAGTTAAAGTGTTATCACCAAACGAGGAATGTGAATATACATCATGGCTTATGAACCTTAAAAAGGAATTTAAAGATGCCAGCTCTAAATCAAAACAAATGTTTTTGTTGACAACTCTACCACGTAAATTTTGGTCAAATCAACGTATCCAGGATACTCAATGATAACGCAGAATGAGACACAAGCTGCACAATAAAGTTTAAGACACAATCCACCCGATCGTAATTTACTACAAATCATGTAATGATAAACTAGAGGTCTCATCTCTTATCATTATTTCTGATCATTTAATGCATAACACAGTTGCAGTTCATAAATACCAAGAAAGGTGTATCGAATTCATTGAAAAACAGCAAGAAATATATCCAAGTATCAAAAAAATTTTATATTTTACTGATGGTTCAGCAGCTCAATATAAAAATAAGAAGAATTTCATAAATCTCTGCAAACATATTGATGATTTTAAAATACCGGCAGAATGGCATTTCTTTGCAACTGCCCACGGAAAGGGTCCATCCGAAGGGATTGAAGGAACACTTAAAAGAGAAGCCCGGAGAGCTTCGCTTAGAGGAGAAAAAATATCAACAGCAAAGGAATTATTTGAATGGGCGGAGATTTGGTCGAAAAAAACCAACCACGTTATGAAGTTTTCATATGTGTCTTCAGGAGATATCGAATTACAGGAGCAATTTCTTTCGATGCGGTTTTTGGACATTAAAACCATAAGTGGAACTCAAGGATTCCACTGTTTTTTACCGGATAACACTACACCCGATAAAATAATTGCCCAAATGTTTTCTTTTTCTTATGATCATAAATATTTCAATTTAAAGGCAAAAAGAATTATATAAATTAATTTTTTATGTATGTATTTATAATATTAATTAAATTATAATGTTTATAGAACAAATATTTTTTTAATGTTTTTTCCTAATGTTAGTGTTGGTGATGTTGAAATTATAACAAAATCTTCGATCATTGGGATCTCCAATTCTTATTCTGAATAAAAACCTGTTTCTCAATCAGAAATACACAGAAAATGGTTCAAATTTATTGCAGGTGTTAAAATATGAAATGTTTAATTTATTAGATCCACATTAAGTACAGGATCATTAACTTAATAAAAAAACACATGTGAATTTTTCATATACCAAACTTTAAAAAATCGTAAGAAACAATCCATATTGAATTGCTGACTTTTTATTTCTCAATTTCATAGCTGCATATGTTTACTTTAAAATTTGTGAAAAACAAAAACAAAGGGACTTTCTGAGATATGAGCTTTGAAGTAAAGCAAGTTAGCGGGAAAGAGAAAAATTATTAATTTCCAAATTACATATATCGATTATTCAATAATTTGTCTCCCTATGTGCAAAAAATACGTAAATCACATGAAATTTATGGGATCTATTAACAAAACATTGACACCATTACCAAAAGACTCAAAAAT
This sequence comes from Diogma glabrata, assembly GCA_963693315.1. NCBI lineage: Eukaryota > Metazoa > Arthropoda > Insecta > Diptera > Cylindrotomidae > Diogma > Diogma glabrata. The sequence goes on along the minus strand of OY856189.1, from coordinate 12,713,434 downwards.
TCAACCGCGCATAACTCCGATTCAGAGTACTCAAAAAATAAAAGCAGAAAGTGCTTTTTTCCTTTCGTCAATGCCAACAATATATCAAAATTTCAGATTTTTTAAAAATAAAAAATTTAAAAATCAACAAAAAAATGTACATTTTCAAAATAATAGCCCTAGTAGACAAAATAGTATACCAGCGGACATAAAAAAAAGACGCCAGAATAGTACATTATGATGCTAGGACGTAAAGCTAAAGATCTTGGACATATGTGAAGTTTGCAAATCGAGGCGCTAGCCAAGTTTTATAAATTTGCGTAAATTTTGAAATAAAAATATGTGGAACAAGTTATCTTTGACATAATATTTGTTATTTTTTCCAAATTATTGTATCACAATTTTTTTTATTAGCGTATGGTTTTTTTTGTGACACAAAAAATTAAACTTAAAATAGGTAGACTCTTCTATGAAATTTACCTAAAACACAACATGGATACACATTAAATGAATTTACAATCGATTTGATTGCGCGTCCCTTAGTAAAAAAGTTAAAAGTAAAATATTTGAACATCCCAAGTAGGTTTTGCCAGACATTGACATACGGCCAAGCACTGGTCCATTAATGGTTAACAGTACTTGGCTATTGTTACTGAGTCAATACTAGAATCAATCATCGGCCGATCTATGGTTTACAGAAAATAGCCAGTATATTGTTACCGTTGAATGGCCAAGCACTGGCCCGTGAATGGTAAATATTACTTGGCTATTGTTATTGGGCCAGTACTGTAGCCATGAATTTGCCGATCTATGTCATTTTTTTTAAATTTCACTAGAGTATTATCCCTTTTAGAAATACATAGTTTGAAAAATTTTACATATAATTTAGTTATCGCCTGTCGGTTGAAAGACTGTGATAATATAGAAAAGGTTGGTAATGTTTTAATTTATTTTCATTTCTATTTTATTTTAATTATTTTGTAAATAATTTATTTAAATTTATGAATAAAAAATATTATTTTATATTTTTTTTTAATGGCGGAGTACTGGCGGAGTCAGGGCGGTGTTTGCCATTACTCAGCCATTATTGCAACTGAACCAGTTGTATGGGGAGTTTTGAGTTTTTTCCGTCATTTTTATTTTATTTTAAATTAGTTTGTATTTAATTTATTTAAATTTACATATGATAATAATGTATATTTTTTTTAACGGCCCAGTCATGGTTGCCAGTATTTGGCCCAAGAATGGCAACCATTTATTGTCCGAAGTTATCATCCAGTAAAATTATGTTAATGGCCCAGTCATGGTTGCCAGTACTCGCCCATTGCTGTATTACTGGCTGCCAGTAGTGGACCATTACTGGACCAGTTGTACAACCTTGTATGGGATTGGGCAGTACATTGAACATTAGATGTTTACATCGAGCGAGTCTATAAATGCTACTACATCGGGAGTTTCCAAATGGACGTCTGAGATGTCGCCATTGTACCATCGAATTGGACACACAGCTGCAATGTGTTTTATGGTTTGTTGTAGAGCACCGCAGTCACACTCAGGGGACTCTGAAATGCCCCACTTGTAGAAAGAATCAACACAACGTCCATGATTCGTTCTTATTCGGTTTACTGTAGTACAGGGGGTCAATTCTAACTTGATGACTTCAAGTCATATGACTTGGATTTCGAAATTTTGAAATTGAAGTCATAAATATCGATTCTGTCTGGGTCATATGACTTTTTCCAAACTCATTTGAAATGTCAAAAAAGTCATTAAAAAAAAGCTGAGACTACCGTTATGTATTAAAAATGTTAAATGATAAATTAAAAAAAAACTAGCTAAAGCCCACAAACAGCCAAAAGGTTGCTCTAGTTGATTATATAGAGGAACAATTAGAGTTGGCTCGAAACCAATTTTCATCTGCAGAGGATGGAAAATGCAAACTTGCAGAGCAATGGTAGGATGTAGCATGCCTTATAAATGCAATGGGAGGAACTCATAAGACTGGACTAACTTGAAAAAAATATTGGTAGGATTTGCGGTAAGCTAAATTAGTTGATTAGAACATTTAAGCACTAATTGTGTTTTTATTATTGCAGCATCGTGTTCGTACTAAATTTTTAAGATCGGGCATTAATGGAACAGATCATGTTTTAGAGCTAGATTAAGTGGAGAGCAAGGTAGTAGACATTATCACATACCATGCCGTGTATGGAGATGGTTTTACAAAAGAACTGAGAGTAAAAATTCAGATGTTACCTCCTCTGTGATAAAAAGCATTCGAACTCCATCGAGCCTGCAGCAAAAACGAAAGAGAAAACTTGAAATGCCGAATGCAAAAACAATTTGCAGCTGTGAAAACGATTACATAGAGGTGATTTTACAACTAAAAAGAGGAAAATTGGAAATAATGGAAGAAATGCTTTAAATTCAAAAGGACAATTTAGCTTACATTTGGAAATAATGTTTTACCTTTTACCTGTGTTACTATTTGAATGAATTATAGATTTAATTAATGAATTAAAGAAATTAGTTTATAATATTCGTTTGAAATATTTTGAAATGTACAAAATAAGCATAAAATTTGAGGAGCAATTTTGTCCCGCAATCTGCTGCCTTCGATTAGAAACTTTACTGCATTTCTTGTATTTATATTATATTGTGGATCAATACCATTCTCTTCGTCATCCACTTCCATTGAAATTTCGTTATCAGACGGCAAAGCACAATTTTCTGTTAACATAATATTATGGATGATAGCGCATACATTAATTATACTGCCGGATCGTTGAAGAGTATATACTTTAAAATTCTTTGACGAGAGAGACATCGAAAACGACTTTTTAGAATATATATTTTGTATAAAACTTAAAATTATGTATCATAAACAAATACAAACTTACATAAAACTGACAGTAATGGAATTCTTTAAATATCAAACAGTCATTCTATGAAAATTGATTTGAAGTCACTCACTTTTTGACTTAGAATCGCAAAACATAGAATTTTGAGTTCGAAGAAATGAGTGACTCTCTTTGAGTTGGATTTTTTTAACAGCAATATGACGGAGTCACCTCATCAAGTTAAAATTGACCCCCCGGTATAACGTGGCAGATTGAAATCAGGTTGTGCAGAAGTCGGGTTAATAATAGAAAGTCCAGTTGTGTTCCTGAGCAGAAATTAGTTAGGGAAAACCTGAATACAGTCAGGGCATGATCAGGTCCTGGTCCGTCCTACAAGGGCGATCCCTGTTAGGGCAACCTGATGTGGGCCTGTTCCGGGCCTGATATAGAATACCCTTTTAGGGTTAGCCTTATTTCAATATATCCGGCCCTGATCAGGTTCTTCGTATTTGACCCCTAGCTAAAATTTCAATTGTTTAAAATTCACTAGAGTATTATCCATTTTAGAAATTTATAGTTAAAATCGTTTCAAGTATGTTTTAGTTATCGCTTCTCAGCTGAAATACTATAATACTAGTGATTAAGGTGGTATGTATGTCTTAATTTTTTCCATTGTAATTTTTGTATTTTAATTTGATTAATTTATGTATATAATGTATAAATATATATCAGGGTCTGGTCCGGATATCCCAATCAGGACCTGATAGGGCAAAAGCGTTACACTCATGATCAGGGCCCAATCAGGCAGCCCTACCAATGCCTGATCCGGGTTAGGGCAAACCTGATCAGGCCCTTACTTGAGCCCTGACAAATTTCTGCTCGGGTTGTAATGATGCCAGGAGGTGTCCCAGGCATCCGAGATATTAAAAATAGGTTGCTGGCAGTTTTATGTGGAGGCTTTCTTGACTTCAATCGACAACGAGTATGGTCACCGTAATATTCGTGCAAGGGTAACGTGATGTTATTGGTTACCTTTTTATTTTCACGCATGAGAGCATGCAAACGTCTGAGTGCAGGTAGAGCGATATTGCTTAGCACAGGGGCCAGGGTAAAGGGGTGGATCTGATAGTACCACTTATAGTACGCATCGTGGCATGCAGCTGGCAGTCAACTTTTTGAGTTTGAGTGCTAGTGAGTATGTGTGCTATCACTATGACAACATAGGATGGCGGGGGTAGGGCTCTGTGGAACGAAAAGAAAGCAACTGTTCAATTCATTCGTAAGATACCAGGGAAAAGAATCTTAATATTATAATATTAGAGCAATTCTTCTAGATTACAGAAACTTTAAAATTTCAAGGGGGGGGTTAAACCCATTAAACCCGTATGTCGCTACGCCACTGGTAAAGACTTGTGGCGAACATCTAAATTAAAATTTTCAAAATTTAAAATTAGTATGCGATGTTTTTTCAGTTTTAGATTTAAAAAATAAGCAAAATAATTTCAATTATAGTTTTTTCCTCAACATAAAAAAGTTTTTGTTTTTTCGGATTTTAAAAAGTTCTTAGTTTAACCTTAAGTCTTAAGTTCTTTTAATACTTTTAAAATTGATTAAATCTGTGAACCTTAAGTAATAAAATAATATTGATATAATTATTTCATTCGGCATTTACTTTAAATGTCTTAAAGTTTAAGTCATGTATATTTAAACTACAATTTTGCTGAACTTTAATTTAAGTTATATATGAGCCGTTCACTGCACAACACGATTAACTCCATAAAACAAAATGTTGAGAAAATTGAGTTTTTTCAAAGGTCAAATAAATTTCGATATTTTGTAGTGTTAATCTTTATCATTCAGGCATGTTATTATAAACATAATTTATTTAATTTTGGTTACTAAGTATATCAATTAGCTATTCTAGTAGTATTTTAATTAGCATAATAGATATTATTAGTTTTTAATGTCAGGTTTTTAATAGTCATTTTTTAATGGTCAGACAAATTTTGACTTTCAATGGTGTTTATCTTAATTATTCAGGAAAGTTGTTTTTAACATAGAAAGTTATGACTATAGCAAGTACTTTGACATTTAAAATTAAAATTTTCCAAAAAGTGGAGTTGGTCGTTCTGTGCAGTGAACGGCACATATATAAACTCAAAATGTGTTGAACTTTATTTTATGTTTCATTTACTCCTAATATGCTAAATTTATGTTATATGTATAATCTTCGAAAATATTAAAGGCTCCACTTATATCTGAAAGAAGTTGAGTATATTGTTTAAAGGAGTGTTTGATTAATTTTAATGTTGATTGATGTCAGAAATTTTCAAATGGAAAATTCATTTATTGAAAATTAATAAGAAGAAAACAAATCATTTAAATGAAATCAATAATTTAAATTAATAAATTATTGTTAAATTGAATCACCAAACAATCTTTTTAGAAAACCATTGGTGAATTTAAGATTACACTATTTTATCCATTAATTCAATTAGCGTGAATGACTAGCTAATTTTCTGGATTGACAACAGCAATCAAAATTCTGTCCACTGCAAATTCATTTAGTTTGGATGGTGTATAGTATTCAATTTTAAAGCTATAGACTTATACAATAAAGTTATTGATTATCTAATTTGCTTTCAATAGTTATTTCTGTAGTATGATTTTAACACACCAAGTCTTTCTTTGGGTAGTGAAATCCGAAATTCTACGTCCACGCCGTAATGTGGTAATGCTAACAGAATTGGGTTGGTGTAGTTGAGAGGGGCAGAGTAAATACTGCTTATACTCAATGATTCTGCACCATGGCGAGTCATTGGCGCCACAAAACCAATGCAACTCAAGCGTCTGTTCTCCATGTTAGGGGCGGCTTGGAGCGGGCGTCTGTCTTGGATCAAGCGGCTCGCTATATAAACGTGTAGCAAGCGTCTGTTCTCCATGTTCGGGGCGGCTTTCAGCGGGCGCCTGTCTTGGATCAAGCGGCTCGCTATATAAACATGTAAAAAGGTTGTTTCTGGTGACCTTAAGATGCAGAACGAACCCATTCACGAAAATTTGGGTTGGGCGAAGGGCTAAGGGCTTGTGCACAGGCCTCGGATTATCTCGGATTCATTATTAGAACGACCTCGGAAACTGTACCCGGACTACGATTTAAAAATGGGAACCTGGAACGTGCTAAGCCTTAGAATACCAGGAGATCTACTGAAACTTACAAACCAAATCAATAGCTATACACTGGATATAGTGGCGTTACAAGAACTAAGATGGCCAGGGAGTGGAATCCACGAAACAGCCAAGGGATACACTCTCTACTATTGCGGTCATGAAAACGGAGGAGAATTTGGAGTTGGCTTTCTCACACATCGTCGCGTGAATCAACATGTTATCGACTTTCGCCCAATTAATATGCGGATATGCACAATGAGAATCCGTACGCAAAAATTTAATGTAACGATCATCAATGTTCATGCACCTACTGAAGACAAAGCAGATGACATTAAAGACCTGTTCTTTCTAGAACTCGAAGAAGTCATCAATAACATCCCGCGGCACGATATAAAAATCGTGGTAGGTGACTTCAATGCGCAAATTGGTAGGATTGCAGAACTTAAAACACATGTCGGCCCTAACAGCTTGCATCATGCTAGTAACAATAACGGCTTTCGCACAGCTGAACTGGCTATGATGTATGATCTAGTAATTTCTAGCACTTTCTTTCCTCATAAGAGAATCCACAAAGCAACGTGGAAATCAAATGATGGAAGAACTGAAAATCAAATCGATCACGTCATGATTTCTAAGAGACACTCTATAAGTGTAACTGACGTTCGATCACACAGAGGTGCTGATATGGACACCAATCATATGCTTGTCATCTTTAAGTATAAGTGCAAATTATCATCTACATTTAATAGGCAAGCAAAAAAGACCGTGCGCTGGAATGTCGAAGCATTTAAACACCTGGAAACACTGAATAGATATCAGGAAATTGTAACGAAAAACATAGAAGAGCATGACATTCCATCTGAGATGCCATTAAACATACAAGAAGAATGGCAAACGCTTCAATCAACCATCATATCCGCAGCACAAACTACAATCGGAAAACGACCACCGAAATCACGTAACGAATGGTTTGATGACGAGTGCCGCGAAAGCATTGAGCACAAACAAAAACTGCGAGAAAAATGGTTAACAAGAAACACTCGAAGCTCCCAAACTGATTATCTATGCGCCAGAAAAGCCTCAGCAAAACTCCTACGGAAAAAGAAACGCGAATACATGAACCCAGGTAACAATTTTACCTATCTAAGCAATGAGTAAAGCTTTAAAAAAGGAATTTAAAACGGTAGGGGAAATCTAAATTTCTTGAAATAAGCATGAAAAAAGTTTTATACAACCTCTATTCAAGGAGAAAAGGCGTATGAAAAAATATTCTTTATTCAAGAAAACATATATAATGTTTTATACATGTTTAATATAAGTATTTGAATAAAACTGTACATAAGGTATTTTTCCAAAACTTATTCAAGTACTAGGAAACTATTACATGAATACTATTTGTATAGAAAACTTGAATACAGGTTTATGTTGGGATATAACATAGGGGTTATCTGAGACTGCATCTTGAATAGTATTTGCATAACGTTCTTAAGTAAATCTTTAATCATGTCCATTATTCAATAACAACACAAGGAGAAATGTCCAAAAAAATAGTTGTTGCTTTCGGGGGGAGAGTGGGGGCGTTTGGTTCTGTGTAAATTGCATTTTTTGTGTCCACTCGTTTTTGGCTGGGAATGAATTTAGAGAATTTATTTGTTTTCATTAATTTAGAATATTTTTATTAGTACATATTTTATTTATAAACTTTTAATATTTACCACCGCTGGGGATCGAACTCGGAACCTTCGTTTTATCAGCATCGCGCGCTATCCACTTGTTTATTCAGGATCTTTCAGAAACATTGTTGGAACTTAATATTTTCCTTGAATTGTTTTACGTTAAATTTATGAGAAAGTGTGGGTAATTTAAGTACTTATGCCTTTTAGAAAAAAATTAATATGAAAAAACATATTTCGATCATGACGGGTATGTATATAATTATAATTGTCTATATGACTACAATTTTGACTCATCTCAATTTGATTGTGAGCATGTAATGAAATCAAAAATAATTAGGAAAAGAAATTCGATTTACATTGGAAATAAAAATGATGAAAATTGTTACAATTAAGATTGTGTAGTGAAATTAGTTTGTGTAACGTATGTTTTCATTCAATTTCACAATTATAAGAATCCAAAATTTAAAAAGGAAATAATAAATTAAATATGTTTAATAAAAAAAAAAGCTTGGCCCAGGAATCGAACACGATACCTTTACCATTTAAGGACAACAGTTTTGTGAAATCAATTATTTTGTTTATAAAACGTGAATAAAGTTCACAAACCTTGAATAAAGTAAATAAATTAATTATTCGAACTATAGTAGTCTTTTGATTTGAATAATTTTTTTAAAAAGTTTATCACAATTGTTTTACAGAATTTCAATCCGACATTTCTCATTTCATTTATCTGTGTTTTGAAAAAGTGTTAAAGAACATTTAAGTTTTATCTAGACAAAACTACACTGAAAAAAAATTGAAGTTCATGACAACCTCATCTCGCCAGTTGATTATTCATGCAAAGAAAAATTATTTGCAAACAATTTCACTGTAATTGGGACAACTACACGATAACATTTTCCTAACAACAGAATGAGGTTTATTTAAAATATAAAGTGTTATATCCAATATAACAGTAGTTGAATAAAGATAATAAATATTTCCCTGAAAAAAATTTTCTTTGGCCTTATATCATGAATTTTTCATTTTAAAGTTTAAGTATTTGAGATTAATTGAACTATATTTTATTTTCACATAAATATTTTGTGTGATTGTCTCAACTTCATCGATTTATAATTGTAGAGTTGTTGAAGCAATTTCGTAGTTTGATTCGCCATATGTGACCACACGGTGAGGTTGAGACAATTGCATTTCGATTGGAAATAGGACATGTTTTTTTCAGTGTAGGTAAGTTTCAGAAGCAAAATTTAATAGGTAAGAATAAATAATATTATTTTAAATTGAAAATTATGGAAATTTCAGAATGTCTTTCAAAATTATACAAACAAATGAAAAAAACAAAACTGTTCTCTTGACGGTTCCTCATTTGTGGGAAGCCGATGGGATCTTTAAATGGCCAGCAAGCAGCCAAATTAACAAAAAAAAACTTATTGCATTGTCAAAAGATTCGAATAGCGTTCCAGGAACAGATTGGCCTAGTCACAATTGCGCGGTGAAACGATTTGGCATTACATCGTTTGAACTAGCTGTAGTTGAACTAGACGAGATGTCTGATCAAAGTGACAGCAGTAACCTAGATTTTTGGGATATACCACCATCTGGCAACCATACAACAAAAAAACGACTTTCTGTGGTGCGAGACAAAGCAAAACGCAAAATTGCTCTTGATTTTTCATCACTGGTAATAAACCATAATTTTTATTTATCTTGTTATTTTTATTATATATAACAATTTAGGTGAACATTTTTCATTTCCCATTTTGATCATTTCAGGTTAAAGAACTTAAAACAACTTCGAAAAGTCAAGTTTCTGAAATTGTTAAAACTGTTCCAAATGAACAACCACCACCACTTTTGCTATCGCCTGTAACACGTATTGCCTCTTTTTCACCAGAGCAAGAGGTAGTATATACAATGAATGACCAAAATACAAACTATGGATTAAAAAACGATGAAATTATTGGTATCCCAGAGGAGACGATAGTCAATAACTATATTCTTGAAAATGAGGGTCAACTCCAACTGCTTCAAGAGGACAAATCAAGCAGCAGTTCATTTGAAAATGAAGCATTGAATTTACTCCGTACAATAATCCACAACCAGGTAAAACTAGACGCCAAATTAGATTTAGTTATAAAATCCTCAGCACAGCCACCGCCACCAGTTAATCAAACTTCATCGGTTTCGATACTGAAAACATTTGATCAAATTATTTCAATCAACGAATTGAATATTTTTGAACATAAGCTTGAAGATTTGAACTTCCAATCCGAACAGGTAAATATATTATAAATAAACATGTTATTATAATAATAGCTGAACAGTTTCTAAAAATAAATTTTAATTATTTTTCCACAGTTTAGTAAATTGGAGCTTATTTGCAATAAAGATACGACCAATATAAATAAAGGTGCCAGGGATACATGCTTTACGGTTGTCGACATAATGTTTAGTCGACAAATTTGGTTGGACATATCTTGGGCAGGCGGCAGTCGTGGTGTGGAAAAAAAAACATTCGATGAAAACTTATTTTAGAACTTTGGCATTTTTTTTAGGTGTTATTCGTAAATATTATGAATCCTTCACGGATTTGCAATGCCATGAATTTTTAAAAAAATGTATCATTGATCAAAGCAAAGTACGTGCTAAGGTGCCACAACCAATGTCGTCTGCCAAATGTCGCCGTAGTAAAATAAAACAAATAAAACTTGCTTCAACTTTATTATCAAATGACGATAAATGTGAGGATGAAGAAATACAAGATGAACACGATTTCGATACCGACGACGAGATAAGTGTTTACTGATGATGACGTAGATACAGCGATCTATAAAACAGTAGTAGTTCGGAAAGTGCCAAAATTAAATTAAAGCATACCAATTATGAACTGTGGAATACTTTTTATGTTGTCGATACTTTAATTGAATAAAATTAATATAATATTTATTATAGTAAAATATTTAGTTTTATTTTAGAAAAAAATTGAAAATAACTGTTTCCATTTATAATTAATGTACAAATCGAAAAGTCCAAACTATTGATGTTTGTTTTGATTTAAAGACTATCATTTTCTGTAGGTATGCAACAACGGTAAAAATACAGTGGTGCTATCAGACTCAATACAAACAAGTTTGCATTTTATATCTAACACATTAAATAAATGATCGACGCCATAATTTTCATCAGAGCAATCAGCTGCGAATATATTTATTTCACTAGAGGGAAAAGGCGTTTCAAAAAAATTATATTTTCTCTTCAGAATTGATCCATATACTCGGACTACAGTGTGTTCATACAACAAAATATTTTTTATGCCTACAATTTCCTTATTTCGCGATAAAAACCATTTGTTTGCAGTATCTGTGCTAAGCGAAAATGCGTCTAACTTCATTTTTGAATAAAAATCAATGGTAGAATTTTTACAATTTACTTCTGATATAATTTTGACCGGCACATTCTTGCCTTCATTTTTTTTCATAAAAATCACCATTGAAGGTTCTGTTGATAGATTGATGTTTGTTGATTCGCATTTGCTTTGTTCAATAATCCGTTTGGCAGCTTGAATTAACGGTCTTTTTCCGTTTCTTAAAAGTTTTTTAATGCGGCAGAGCAGGTTTTCAAACGGATATGCACTAAATGAATCAAGCTCTCCAAATCGTCGTACATCATCAACCAAATGAATAAGATTGTGAATATTGCTAGTCATATACTGCTCTCCGTATTTGTCTCTGAAGTTTTCAATGTAATGGTTGAACATTATTTCTGCCAGAGGAAGCAGACAAAAATATTGATTCGATGAGCAAATTTTTACAGCACAGAATAGTAACAGAAAGTGCTCGTATACATCGACGGGTAAGTATCCCTTAAGTGCAACGATTCCGATGTAATACAAAAAAGTGCGAAATTCTGTACCTTTCCAATGACGCAAACAGTCGAGTCCTCTCACGGCTCGATGTATTTCAATTGGCATTTTGCATGTTTTCAGAAAACCAGAAATTTCAAGAGCTGTTCTCACTGACCACTTTGTAGTAGAATGCCGAAATGAACCATCGCGCCATCCAAACAGCAATCTTTTCATTACGCCAAGATGTAATAAATGTAATGAATCAGCAACTGGAAACTGTTCGATTATATCAATGGATTCCAATTGCAGTAATGGTGAATCATATTTATGATGCGAGCCGTATTGTTTCGCGCGAAACTCTGAATCTATTCGTTTATTACAAATCGTACGTGGAAAAATATTGGTGAGGCTTAAATAACTATATTCACCGATGGTTGTACATTCAAGGCAGCCTTGTTGTCCATTGAAATTAGCAACGCCTGAGGAAAATAAAAAAAATAAATATGAAATGTATTTTAAACTTCCATTTGATGTGGCATTTACCTTTGATAAAGGCTCTTGCTGGCGAATCCAAGATAAAGCACCGAAGTTTCACGGATATTTTATGACCATTGACAAAAACTCCACAAGACAAAATTGTTTTCAACTCTTTAACAAATGGCATCAAATATGAGTTTAGATCTGATGGCTTCGATTTTCCACAATATATTCCCACCACCATCGGTTTTTGCTTGGGAAATTCAGCAATATTAGCTAGGATGGGCCAAAACTCATCCTTGGAGCTTTTGAATATTGGTAGTCCGTCAATGTTTATATTCAATGATATGCTAATTGAACCTGATATTTTTGAAAATATATTTTCTAAGTTAAATTGCAAGCCATTGTGCCAATATTGGCCATCACCAACGGGTATGGTTTCAACCGTTATTGGCGTTTCCATTAATGTTCGTGGATCTTGTGGTAATACAGTTTTACCGAGACGTTCGTTTAATATTTGAATGATAGCTTTCAGTGCTGAATGATTAATGTTGAATCGTAACGCCCAATTTTTAATATTTTTACGCAAATAATGGTTTTGACTGATTTGGTCCTCAAAGGTATCGCTTAAGCTGCTTACTTTGTCAATATCACTTCTTTTATTGTTGGCATCAATATGGTTATTAGTTTCTATGCTACCATTCTCTTTCTGTGCTACTAATAGGTTGTCGAGCTCTATAATACACAATTTATAATTCGTATTGCGCATATAATTATAATTGACTAATAAAAATTTGATATAAAAGGAAAACAATTATTATTTTTTGACAAACCATCATCTGTAGATATATTTGTTGCTCCATTCAAATCATTATGTATTGCGCCATCGGAACTGTAGCTATAGGGTTGCGGCATGGTATATTGTTGATAATTTGACATTGATGAAGATGCTTTGATCATGTTAAAATATTCTTTTTTTATTTTCCGGTGATAATTCCCAGATCTTTTAGTTCTTTTCCACTTTTGAAACAAATCCATAATGATATTATATCAAATTTAAATTGAGAAAACACATTCGCACTGAAATATGGACTGTGAAAATGCAAACAATGATTACGCATTTCATTTGACAGATGCGTCTTATATAAAACTTTTTAATTTTCATTGAATAAAGCTATATATAAGAAATTTTTGCTGAATAAGAATTTACTTGAATACATACTTTAGTAATTATATTGGAATAAAGTCGTATATATGACATTTTGCTTGAATAATAATATTCCTGAATACGACCTACAAATTTTATTTTAATAAAGGTTTATATAAGGATTTGTACTTGAATAAAAATCCTCTTGAATACTACCTTGAAAGTTACTTTTGAATAAAGCCTTATATAAGAAATTATACTTGAGTAGCAGTTGCTTGAATATGTTCTAAAAATCTATCATTGAATAAAGCCTTACTTATGGAATTATATAAGAAACTTGGTGAATCTAGTCTTTTACAAGCCCTTTTTAGGTAAAGCTTGAATAATATGGTTTTATACAATGCTTTTTCAAGTTAAGTTGGAATAATTTTAAAAGTTTAGGCGAAATTGTTATCTGGGGAAGAGCTGCATCGAAAACATCAACCAACATGCGGCTAATGGTAATTCGAAAGAGTGTTTTGCCAATGCGCGGAATCTGACCAAAGATTTCCACCCAAGATCTACAGCCATCAAAAGCGGAAACAACGAGCTTACAACAAGTGAACGTGATATGCTGGAAGTATGGCGATCCCACTTTCAAGACCTACTGAATAGGACGAACGAAGTTCATCCTATTCAAGCAATTGCTCCGTCAACTGAGGAGATTTTTGTCCCTTACCCAACAATAGAAGAAGTGGAAGCTGCCATCAAAAAATTAAAAAATGGCAAATCACCAGGTATTGATGGAATCCCTGCCGAACTATTTAAGAATGGAGGAGCAGCTCTGATCTCACGTATATATGATCTGATTCTTGCAATCTGGGACCAAGAAGAACTACCTGCTGAATAGAAAACAGCTCTCATTGTTCCGCTACATAAAAAAGGTGACCGCCTAAAGTGTGCAAATTATCGTGGAATCGCACTGTTGAACACTGCATATAAAATACTAGCTAATGTCGTACTCGCTCGGCTCATCCCGTTTGCCGAATCTATCATCGGCGATTATCAGTGTGGTTTTCGTCCCAACCGTTCAACCACAGATCAATGTTTTACCTTAAGGATGATTCTGGAAAAATGTTGGGAGTACAACATCAGCATTCATCAGCTCTACGTTGATTTCAAGCAAGCATATGATAGCATCATCCGCGACAACCTCTGGTCTGCACTCATATGCCTTGGTATTCCAGAGAAACTTGTTTCTCTGTGCAAACTCACAACATCGGGATCAAACTGTAGAATAGTAATCGCAGGGTCAGTTTCTGACTCTTTTGATATAACATCAGGTGTTCGACAAGGTGATGCAATCGCACCCGTACTATTTAATTTGGCGCTTGAGTACGCGATAAGAAAAAGCCGCATTGAGACACAAAACTGTATATTTAACAAATCTAGTCAAATTCTTGGCTATGCAGATGATATTGTGCTTCTCGGACGTAGAACAAGCGATATCAAGGATAGTCTCTCTCAGCTTGAAAGAAATGCTAAACGACTTGGATTATGCATTAACACCGGCAAGACTAAACTTTTAACAACATCCAGGAATATACCTCCCGGCAATCTGAATACTGGCGACTATGAAGTGGAACGTGTAGAAAACTTCAAATACCTCGGGTCTGTAATAACATCGTCAAATGACATGCAGGCAGATATTAAAGCTCGTGTCTCAGCCGCATACAGAGTTTTCTACGCATACTCAAAACTTTTGCGATCTAAACATCTTTCGCAGTCGTGCAAACTCACACTTTACAAAGCATTAATTTGACCTGTGCTTACCTTTGGAAGCGAAAGCTGGACACTGACTTCCTCCGATTGTAGAATTTTATCAACATTCGAGAGGAAAGTTATACGAACAATTTATGGTCCATGTAAAGTTGCTGAAAATCAGTATAGAATCCGAATGAATCATGAAATCAGACAGCTTCTTGGAGGCTGCGATGTAATCGGATTCATTAAATCTAACCGGATTAGATGGTTTGGTCATGTAGAAAGGGCACCATTAGATAGAATGATTAAAAAAGCGTCCCAACAACAACCAGCTGGTGTTCGTCGAAGAGGAAGACCTAGACAACGCTGGCGTGATGACATCATCCAAGACCTTCGTGATATAGGATGTCGAAACTGGGGTCAACTGGTCATGGAACGAGACGATTGGAAGCTGATTGCACAGACGGCAAAATCCCTCCATGGGATGTAAACGCCAGAGAGAGAGAGAAAGTCTTTCTGGTTATGTTAACAAATTTATTCAAAGTGGCCGCAAACCAGCGTTAGACAGTTTGACTTTAGCCAACTAAAACAGGATTCCCAATTACTGATATCTGCTAGTGCTTCCAATTGATTTATCAAAAATTGTCTTTTTTTGTATTATAAAAAAACTATAAAGACTATTAAAAATTTAACTCAAAATATTTCCGTCCCGCTATAAACTTGTATCGATAATAGATATTATTCAAATCTAATAAAATTTGATCCGAAAATTATTCAAAATAATTTAAACAAAACTAATTTCTTTGCTTTGTATATTACCACGGATATCACCTCAAACACATTTAAAAATTTACCCCTATCAACATCATTTTTATTCGTTTATTATTATGACATCTCGAACACATCATTATATTTTTAATCAATAGTAAATGATTTTTTTCCCGTCTTTTTTAATTTGTGACAAAGACGCTACATAATACACCCTGGTCCTTTTGGGTAGGGGTCTTAGGTACTTTTCGGCAATATTTAGTCAAAGCACTTTTTATATGTAGTGTGTCTTGGACAAAAGCTTATATTAATTTTATTATATTACGTATAAAGTTTTACATTTAAACTTCAAATCGATATACGCGATTTTTCTGTTCTGGTGTTTACCGCAATGGCGCTGCAAAAAGGGGATAAGAGAATAAATTCAAAAAATTTTATATGAGATTCCATACAAAACACAACATGAATAATTTTAAAAATTGTCTATGAAATCTCTCATTTTACTACAATTAAATAGTTTAAATTTGTTTATGAAGTATTATTGACTATATATTAAGCATAATATATAAAATATTTCATTTTCTTCCGTCCGTAAAACAAATACGAAAATAGGTTAAATTTTTCATACAACTTTGTATGGGAATTTTTGGCAATTTTTATGTTGCTTTTTTGAGCGACTTAAGAATAATATTTTATATATTACGCTTAATATATAGTCAATAATACTTCATAAGCAAATTCAAATTCTTCAATTGTGATAAAATGAGAAGTTTCATAGATTATTTTTAAATTTATTCAAGTTGTGTTTTGTATGGAATCCCATATAAAATTTTTTTGATTTTTTCTCTTATCCCCTTTTTGCAGCGCCATTGCGGTAAACACCGGAACAGAAAAATCGCCCTATAAAGAAGTATGGGAAAAAGCAAAACCCCCGATATATCATAGCCATACACTTTCACGCCATTTGCAATAAACAATGAACATTGCCATATGCAAAAAATTGGATTAGTGTTTTTGATTAAATATTTTTGAATTTTTTTTATATGGAGTTTTATTTTTCCAGATGGCGTTATGAGCGTTATGGCGATTTTTTGAATTTTTTTTATATTGAGTTTTAATTTCAAAATGGCGCTACAAGTTCACGATTTTTATTGTGCTAAAAAATGTAGATGGCTTCTATACCGGGGGTTTTGGAAAAAGGCATAAACTGAGCAATTTTATATCAATAATTTTGTTCGTCGAAATTGTTTTAACTCCATCTAGTTTCAGACTTAGTTTTAAATAGAAACAATATTTTACACATCATTCAAAATGGCACAACATTGATTTTTTTTAATTGCTTTACGTTTATCAAGCAAGTTTTAAACTCAAAGTTTTAAACACTTTAAGTGTTCGAAAATCTCTAATATATAATTCAAAATTTTCAATATTCAAATCTAGTGAATTAAAAATTGTTAACCAGTTTAACGTACAGAAACATTGTCTTTCGTATAAAGTAAATATACATTCAAATAACATCTAGAATTTAATTAGTGTTATTCACAATAAAGTTGTTGGAAATTGTCTTCCAAACTCGTAGATCATAAGTTATTCATTCAATTCTAACTTAGTTAGAGTATGATAAACATATGATCGAAGAGTTAATTTTTTTTTTTTTTTTAATAAAATGTGTTGTGTAATAGGGTTTAGAATATGTGTCACAACAACACATAAATACCTTTTAAGACCTAGGTCTAGACCTGGGTCCCACAACAACTGGCGTTCTGAGGTGTAGATTAACGCTTTTTTTAAACATCTGTGGGTTGAAGCCACCTGAGACTAAGTGTTCCGGCAAACTATTCCATTTGTACGCAGTTCGGACAAAGAAGTCTCTCTGCGATCTGCCAGTATGACAGCGCGGGATCTTTACCGTTTCACTGGTTGCGGCAGCCGATTGCCGAGTGGAACGGGGGTAAGAATAAGTTTGAGGCATGATGCCGCTGATTTCATCTGAGCACTGCTGATGACGATATTTGTAAAAAACAACGAGGTCAGCAACAGTGCGACGATGTTGTAGGGAATCAAGTTGTGATGTCAAAGTTCGATCACCTACAATTCGTATAGCTCGCTTTTGAACAGAGTCCAAGAGGGCCAAGATGGAAACAGAGGCAGCACCCCAAACTTGACAGCAGTACTCCATACAGGGACGAATATAGGACTTATAAACATGGAGCAATTGGTATGGAGTGAAAAATTTTTTGCATCTATTTAGGAGGCCGAGTTTTTTAGACGCGCTTTTTGCCATCGACATTACATGATCGTTCCAGAGTAGGTCATTTGAAACTGTGACACCCAATAAACGAATGTTTTTACATTCACCTATTGGTTCATCACACATACTAAATAAAATATCTTTGGGGAACTCGGTCTTTAATCTGGAAACAATCAACAGCTGTGTTTTGGTGGAGTTGAAATTGACAAGGTTTTGGTCACCCCAGTCGGCGACTTTATTCAGGTCTTTGTTCACGTTTATGGCAGCGTCTCTCCGGGTAGGATTAATTCGTTCGTGCATTTTACCTTTTGAAGGAAGGGGCTCGAACGACTTGTGCAGAGTACTATCATCTGCAAAACTATTTATTGGGTTGCTGGTGATTTTCAACAATTCGTTGATATAAATCAAAAATAGGGTTGGGGACAATACTGAGCCTTGGGGTACACCAGCGTTAATTAGTTTAGATTCAGAAGAATATCCGTCTAAGGTTACCGAAATGTATCGGTCGGATAGAAAATTTTGAATCAGCTTCACAACATTGGGATCAAAACCGTACGCAACGAGCTTGTTGATTAAGTTGGCATGCCAGACTCGATCGAATGCCTTGGAGATGTCTAAAGCGATAACGTATGTTTCACCACCTTTATCAAGTATGCTGTTCCAACAATGCGCTACATAGTTTAATAGATCGGTAGTTGATCTTTTGTTTCGAAAGCCGTATTGGCTGTCGGATATTAAATGATTTTCTTCCAGAAATTTTGAAATATGTGTATTAATATAATGCTCGTAAACTTTGGATAGGACCGATAGTAAAGCTATTGGCCTATAATTTGAGATATCGGATTTTGGTCCCTTTTTGGGGACGGGCTGGACATTTGCCAACTTCCAGCACGAGGGAAATATACCAGATTTGTATGATTGGTAGAATATTTTAGTTAAAGTTGGTGCAAGTTCTTTGGAAAAGGTTTTTAAAATAATGGGTGGAATATTGTCCATTCCTGATGCTTTGTTGACGTTTAACCCCTTTAAAAGTTTAGCGACTATTTTGGGTTTGAAGTGAAGTTCATTCATATTAACTCCTGAAGACTGGATTTGGGGTATTTCTTTAGGAGTTTCCAAAACAGTGGAGTTCAGAGCAAAGCGTTCAGCGAACAAGTTAGCTTTTCTTGCGGGATCATTGACGATTAAATCACCATCAATAATAGGGGGAATAGAAAATTTTGTACCAGAATTTAAAGAATTAATGGCACTGTAGAAACTTTTGTCAGAAACAGACATAGACGTAAGTTTTGAGGCTTTCGCTCTGTCAATTTCGGACTTTTCGTTTGAGATAATCTGATTAGATATTTTGTTGGCCTTTAGATATTGGGATCGATTAGTGGGAGTTTTGTTATGAATACAAATATTAAATGATCTACGTTTGTTTCTAAGTGCCGTTTTGGCAGCTTTCGAATATAAGTATTTTTGTTTGGGTTTTACTATGGAGAAAGGCACAAATTTATTGATAGCAAATTGGATGGTTTCTGTAAAGTTTTGAGCAGAAACATTTACATTGTCAGTGTAAAAACAATGACGGTCGAAAGGGAAACCATGGAAAAAATTTTGAAGACCACTCTTATCCATTTTTGAGTAGTGAAATATTTTACGGGGTTTGGGAGCTGTAGTTTTAAGTAAATCAGTTTTGATAACTGATGAGATTAAATAATGATCAGAATTTCCAATACTACCTTTCGCAACATCGACACTCGTAATATCTGGCATTGTGGTAAGATAGAGATCTAGTAGAAAACTATTATCACCGCCATTACGGGGAGTGAAAGTCGGGCTTTTTACAATTTGGAATAGGCCCTGAGACGCGGCAAAAATTTCTGCCAGTTTTCCACTATTGTCAACATCGTCGGTCGATTTGGAGAATTCCAACCATGATTTGTTGTGGACGTTGAAGTCACCGGTAACGATAACTTCACAATTAGGGGACTTTGCTCTAATCTCGTCCATAATTTTTGTCAGTATATTAAAAAAGTTTGGGTTACGTTTGTTGGGGGACCGGTATAAAGCTATTGTAAAAAAAGTCATTTCTGGAAGACAAATCTTTAAAACCATTTTATTGAAGCCGTCACCGTGTAGTTCAAAATTTGGAAAGCGCGTGTACGCAACACTCTCATGAATGAATGCGCATACGCCCTGATGGAGTTTGAAAGCTGATTCGAGCCTATATTTGGAATTAAGCGATTCTATAAAGAGAAAATTTTCAGAAACTTGTGTTTCTGTAAGGAATAGAATGTTCGGTTTGTCGTGCTCAAGATGATGTTGCACGTGGTCATGGTTAGCGTTCAATCCGCAGATGTTTTGAACATGTATTTTAAAATTTTTTATTGATTCATATATGTTTTGTCCCTGCAAATTCCGTGGACATGCCGCTTTATGGGCGGGTGGATTGCGCAAATTTGCTTTACCACTTGCAGACTTATTTTTTTTCGGTTGTACTGCCATATATACATCAAAATGTTTATTTTATTTTTTTGTGTTTTATTTTAAAATGCATAACTAAGTAAAAAATCCTATCATACTACAAAATATGACATATGCCAGTATTTCATGATAAGATGAAGAAATAATAACAAAATAATAAGTGAAAAACAAATTGTGAGAAATTTGCAGAAAACAAAACAAAACTAAATGCCAATAATCCAGCTGATGCAGCGCACCCCAGACGCACCGCCCACCACTTCAATCGAGGCACAAAGCCCACACATAACTACGTGTTGGTTCGATTCCTCGGAAGAGCTAATGAGCGGTACCGCTACGGAACGCTGCCCAGCTAAGACTGGAAGTGCTGCCGTTGACTAATTAAAGTTCGTCCGCCAGCACCCTAAGATATCATCTTGGCTAATGACATCTCCTGCCATTGCCAGTGGTATGTGATATCTCACGCTAACTCATATGTCAATGGCAGGGACTGGAGTACGCAGGGTAGTCAGACCCGTAGATCAACATTGATCATAATCGATCAAAATCGATCCCTCCTGCGGCATCAATCAAAGATTTTTCCGATCTTTTAGAGAATCGATTTTTATTAATTTGAATAATCGATTCTAAAGAATCGATTCTTTTTTCAATGAAATCCCATCCCTAGACTAAATACACTAGAATTGACTAATTGAAATTACTTAAAACAGAAATATCTAATGAGAAAAATTCAACTTAAAGTAGTTAAAATAATGATAAAATTACAAGTTTGAAATACCACCGCCTCGGTAGGTTAGTTGGACAGCGTGTCTGCAAAAACGATGAGGATAGTTCGAATCCCAATCCGAAACACGTATAAGAGAAAAATGGAGTTTTTCTCTAAGAAAAATCCACAATATCCTTTCGAATTGAAAAATTCAAAAAATAACTTAATTGCTTGAGTTTAAGTGCTCAAAAATCTCTAATATATAATTCAAAATTTTCAATATTCAAATCTAGTGAATTAAAAATTGTTAGGTTTTAAAAACTTTTACAAAACTTTAGTGTTCATTTGCAAGCTTTATTTTTTTTAATTTTATTATAACAAACTGCCATGTTGATTTTGCACAATTAAGGAATTTTTGTTATATGAACAGTTATTGCTGTACTGTTATTATTATTATATGATCTTTTTACCAATATATGTCAAACTGGAACCACAGTTTTTTATAACTATCCCTACGTAAAAGTAAAACGCGTTTTTCACATTCTATCGATTATCTCGTGAACTATAAATACTATGGCTCTGAAAATTGAGGTGAGTATAAAACTAATCAGGGTGGTTATTTTGTAGCATTATCTCACTAGGTGAGATAAAAAGTGAGCTAAAATATTTGTCTTTGGTCGATTATATTAGATAAAAGAAATAATTTCAACATAATTTTTTTATCTCACTTTTTATCTCACTTAGTGAGATAACGCTACAAAATAACCACACTGTTTACATAAGATGACGGATACATTTAAATCTAAAGTTGTTTTCGTTTGGTTTACAGGGGTACGATGTGAGACCTGTGAGACAACACATATTTTTATAGATTCAAGTAGGGTATCATATGAAAGGACTTAATTTCAGTATTCTTTAAAAATTTATTTTAGAGTTTTACACCTCACCATTTTTTGTATAATTTTGAATAACGACGTTTTCTTCATGTTTTCTTACCTCGATTAGCTCCGAAGCTAACTGAACTGAAGATTTTCGCTTCAAATATAGTGGGAATGATCGAAAAATTAGTAAGTTTTTAATGGAAAATATTGAAAAGTGTCTAATGCTCATAATTATATTTATTAAGGGGGTGGAAATAAGGAGGGGTAACAAAACTATTTAAAACGTGGTCAAGTGGGGTGTCATTTCGAAGAGCGCTTAATTTAGAAAACATTGCAAATCTTTTTAGAATTTTTCAGTGCACAGTTTTAGAGTTGTTGTCAAAAGAGTACAACTTTTAGACCGCCCCCTCCCCCTACATTTCAACTCTGATTGACAGAAAAATTTGAACAAATTCACAGAGCTAGGAAGTGTGGTAATTTTGAATGAAAATTATAGCGAAGTCTCAAGTAATTATATTTCTGTGTGTTTAGGGGATGGGTGTGAGGAGGGTAGAAAAACCATTTTTGACCAAATGAGTTAAAGGTCATATGAAAGAGCACCTAATTTAAGAAACATTACAATTTTTTTTAGAATTTTGAAATGCACATTTTTTGTGTTACTGAAAAAAAAATATTTTTAGTTGTAGCCCCTCTGCCCCCCCTAAATTTTGACCGAAAAAAATCAAATTTAAACCATTTACAAGGTGGTGTAGCCCAAGCGAGTGGGGCGTCATTTGAAAGAGCCCCTAATTTAGAAAGCATTACAATTTTTTTTTGAATTTTGTGGAGCACAGTTTCTGAGGTATTATAAAAAAGTGCATGTTTTAGACCGTTTTCCCTCCCTACGTCTCGACACTGATTGACAGAAAAATTTGTAAAAATTCACAGTGTTAGGAAATACGGTAAATTTTGAATGAAAATCATAGCCTAGTCTCAAATAATTATATTTCTGTGTGTTTAGGGGACGGGGGTGGAGGGGGTAAAAAAAAATTTTTGGACCGAAGCAAGTGGGTGTCATTTGAAAGAGCACCTAATATAGAAAGCATTGCAATTCTTTTAGAATTTTGCGGTGCACAGTTTTTGAGTTATTGTCAAAAAAGTACAACTTTCAGACCGTTCTCCTTCTACGTTTTGACGCTGATTGACAGAAAAATTTAAACAAATTCACAGAGCTAGGAAGTGTGGTAAATTTTGAATGAAAATTATAGCGAAGTCTAAAGTAATTATATTTCTGTGTGTTTAGGTGATGGGTGTGAGGAGGGTAGAAAAACCATTTTTGACCCAAATGAGTTAAAGGTCATATGAAAGAGCACCTAATTTAAGAAACATTACAATTTATTTTAGAATTTTGAAATGCTCACTTTTTGTGTTACTGTAAAAAAAATATTTTTAGTACGTAGCCCCTAAATTTTGACCGAAAAAAATCAAATTTAAACCATTTACCAGCTGGTGTAATTGAATATTTCTTGAGTTACCATAAATGGCTATGGATAAGATTTAACCTGAAGTATCTTTTTTGTGTCATTTTTGATTAATGTAGATGTGATTGAAATATATTATTTACATTTACGATTAAACTTTTATTTTGTTATGTGTCTATGGTCTAGCAATATAATGACATTACATCATAAAGACTTTACAATATAAAAAACTTAAAAACTCTTGATATTGTGTTCTTTTACATTCACGGAACCCTTGGCGAGCGAATTTGATTCGCACTTGCATGAGTTTTATGTTCTTTTCATACCCCGGTTCTCAGTGAGTTGTCGGGTATGTCCCTTAAAATGGTTTGAATGTCGGTCTTTGGTCGGTTAGTATTTCTATGTTTCCTTCATCAACATCTTTGCAGTTTTCGTCGTCACTAATATTAACGTCATTATATCTATTTTCACAATCGACCTTGTTTGATATATCTTCTGTTCCTTTAACAATTTTTGTTAAAGAAACAGAAGATATATCAAACAATTTGCAATAAACGACTGCTAAACAATTTCTTAGTTTAGAATTATTTTGTTGCTTTACATTAAAATTTATAAAAGAAATTTTGTTTTTCTCCGATTTGTCAATTTCTGTTGGTTTATAAATCCTTTTGTAGGGTAGAGTGTACATGTATTATTATTTAACTTTTTCATATTATAGCTGTGTTATAATTGTGTCCTTCCTCATTTAACATGTAGGCAAAGATCAAAGCCTTTTTCTTTTCTTTGCGCCAGGAAAGCCTCAGCAAAACATCTACGCAAAAAGAAACGCGAACATATGAAGAGCTGCATCGAAAACATCGACCAACAGGCGGCCAACGGAAATTCAAAAGAGTGCTGCTTTGCCAATGTACGGAATCTGACAAAAGATTTCCCAAGATCTACAGCCATCAAAAATAAAAATAATGAACTTACAACAAGTGAACGTGATGTGCTGGCAGTGTGGCGATCCCACTTTCAAGACCTCCTGAATAGGACGAATGAGGTTCATCCTATTCGAGCACTTGCTCCATCAACTGAGGAGATTTTTGTCCCTTACCCAGCAGTAGAAGAAGTGGAAGCTGCAATTAAAAAATTGAAAAATGGCCAATAACCAGGTTTCGATGGTATTCCCGAGCTTTTGAAAAATGGAGGAGCAGCTTTGGTCTCACGTATATACGATCTGATTCTTGCAATTTGTGACCAAAAAGAACTACCTGCTGTAAACGCTCTCATTGTTCCACTACATAAGAAAGGTGACCATCTAAAGTGTGCGAATTATCGTGGCATCGCACTATTGAACACTGCATATAAAATACTAGCTAATGTCGTACTTGCTCGACTCATCCCGTTCGTCGTATCTATCATCGGTGACTATCAGTGTGGTTTTCGTCCCAACCGCTCAACCACAGATGAATGTTTTACCTTATGGATGATTCTGGAAAAATGTTTAGAGTACAACATCAGCATTCATCAGCTCTACGTTGATTTCAAGCAAGCATTTGATAATATCATCCGCGAAAACCTTTGGTCCGCACTCATATGCCTTGGTTTCCCAGAGAAACTTGTTTCTCTGTGCAAACTCACAACATCGGGATCAAATTGTAGAAAAGTAATCGAAGGGTCAGTTTTTGATCCTTTCGATATAACATCAGGTGTTGGACAAGGTGATGCACTCGCGCCCGTACTGTTTAATTTGGCGCTGGAGTACGCGATAAGAAAAAGCCGAATTGAGACAAAAAACTGCATATATAACAAATCTAGTCAAGTTCTTGGCAACGCAGATGATATTGATATTCTCGGACGTAGAACGAGCGATACTTAGGATTGTCTCTCTCAGCTTGAAAGAAATGCTAAACGGCTAGGATTATGCATCAACAACGGCAAAACTTAAGTGTTAACAACTTCTAAGAACATACCTCTTGGAGATCTGGATACTGGCGACTATGAAGTGGAACGCGTGGAAAACTTCAAATACCTCGGGTCTGTAATAACATCGTCAAATAACATGCAGGCAGATATCAAAGCCCGCGTCTCTTCCGCATTTAGAGTTTTCTATGCACACTCAAAACTTCTGGGATCAAAACATCTTTTGCGGTCGTGGAAACTCACACTTTAAAAAGCATTAATCTGACCTGTGCTTATATTTGGAAGTGAAAGCTGGACACTGACTTCCTCCGATTGTTGAATTTTATCAACTTTCGAGAGGAAGGTCATACGAACAATTTATGGTCCGTGTTAAGTTGCTGAAAATCAGTATAGAATCCGAATTAATTATGAAATCAAACAGCTTCTTGAAGGCTGCGATGTAATCGGATTCAATAAATCAAACTGGATTAGACGGTTTGGTTATGTAGAAGGTTCTATTGGATTGTAATGATCGGGATTAACACTCATCGTCTGAGCCAACCACCGGGGTGTTTTGAGTCGGTTGACCAGGTTCGGGCTCAGTACAGGTAGGTTTCTCGGCTTTATGCTGCATAATCCACGACAATTAGACCTGCGACGGTCTCTCTGACATCCCTCACCGCTTCTTTACTGTCGCACGCACTAACACATCACGATCATCACGAGCATCCAAAAAAAACAAGTACACAGCAAATTAAATACCAACAGCATATATTTACACAGGATTTATAGATAAATTAACATAATGCTAAAATCAAAGAAAAATTAATGGTTGTTCAAAATTACGAACCCTGGTTAAGCCCTCGTTCTGGAACGTATACTCCTTCCTCCAAGTCCCTCAATGATACCAAGAACAATATTGTGGTATAAAATGGTAGATAACTGGAACAATTACTACTAGTTGGATGATATTACGGTTGTAACATATGTAAGTATGCTTGGCGAACGATTATCGAACAATATGGTGGTATAAAACTGGTATATAACTGGAACAATTACTAATAGTTGGATGATATTACGGTTGTAACAGATGTAAGTATGCTTGGTGAACGATTATCGAACAATATGGTGGTATAAAACTGGTATATAACTGGAACAATTAGTAATAGTTGGATGATATTACGGTTGTAACATATGTAAGTATGCTTGGTGAACGATTATCGAACAATATGGTGGTATAAACTGGTATATAACTGGAACAATTACTAATAGTTGGATGATGTTACGGTTGTAACATATGTAAGTATGCTTGGCGAACGATTATCGAACAATATGGTGGTATAAACTGATATATAACTGGAACAATTACTAATAGTTGGATGATATTACGGTTGTGACATATGTAAGTATGCTTGGCGAACGATTATCGAACAATATGGTGGTATAAAGTGGTATATAACTGGAACAATTACTAATAGTTGGATGATATGACGGTTGTAACATATGTAAGTATGCTTGGCGAGCGATTATCAACCAATATGGTGGTATAAACTGGTATATAACTGGAACAATTACTAATAGTTGGATGATATTACGGTTGTAACATATGTAAGTATGCTTGGCGAACGATTATCGAACAATATGGTGGTATAAACTGGTATATAACTGGAACAATTACTAATAGTTGGTTGATATTACGGTTGTAACAGATGTAAGTATGCTTGGTGAACGATTATCGAACAATATGGTGGTATAAACTGGTATATAACTGGAACAATTACTAATAGTTGGATGATGTTACGGTTGTAACATATGTAAGTATGCTTGGCGAACGATTATCGAACAATATGGTGGTATAAATTGATATATAACTGGAACAATTACTAATAGTTGGATGATATTACGGTTGTGACATATGTAAGTATGCTTGGCGAACGATTATCGAACAATATGGTGGTATAAAGTGGTATATAACTGGAACAATTACTAATAGTTGGATGATATGACGGTTGTAACATATGTAAGTATGCTTGGCGAGCGATTATCAACCAATATGGTGGTATAAACTGCTATATAACTGGAACAATTACTAATAGTTGGATGATATTACGGTTGTAACATATGTAAGTATGCTTGGCGAACGATTATCGAACAATATGGTGGTATAAACTGGTATATAACTGGAACAATTACTAATAGTTGGATGATATTACGGTTGTAACATATGTAAGTATGCTTGGCGAACGATTATCAACCAATATGGTGGTATAAACTGGTATATAACTGGAACAATTACTAATAGTTGGATGATATTACGGTTGTAACATATGTAAGTATGCTTGGCGAACGATTATCGATCAATATGGTGGTATAAACTGGTATATAACTGGAACAATTACTAATAGTTGGATAATATTACGGTTGTAACATATGTACGTATGCTTGGTGAACGATTATCGAACAATATGGTGGTATAAAACTGGTATATAACTGGAACAATTACTAATAGTTGGATGATATTACGGTTGTAACAGATGTAAGTATGCTTGGTGAACGATTATCGAACAATATGGTGGTATAAAACTGGTATATAACTGGAACAATTACTAATAGTTGGATGATATTACGGTTTTAACATATGTCGTATGCTTGGCGAACGATTATCGAAACATTATGGTGGTACAAACTGATATATAAC
>OY856189.1:12554057-12685243 GCA_963693315.1 Diogma glabrata | reverse complement strand
ATGCTGCTTTTGAATAATAGTGTTTGTAAGTAGCTCTAGATACCGTCCCTGGCCCTATTTTGACATTAAACCGTCTATCTAGATCAGTGATATTTAGTATACAGTTTGAAATTTGGTAGGACTCCACTTCGTTCTGTAAATCCGTGAAGATCGTTAGATAACTCGTTAGGCTTACAGGTTTTAGTGTTTCGACTAGCTGCAGTCTGTGAGCACTATTTCTAAAAGATCCTGTGGCACAGAGTCACACATGTCTTTGTTTGTTGGTGAGCACTGTCTGAGCATATTTTTATTAATTTTTTTTTATACCAAAGCTGCGTATAATAAAATTAAAATTAAATTATACAGTGGTCTTACTATACTTTTATGTAACCAAATATATCATTTTAGGGCTAAATCGACAGGTTTTTCCAACCAAGTTTCTGCACGCGAAAAAAGCCTTGTTTACTTTGTCCGAGATTTGTTTTAGGTGTGAGTTCCAAGTGAGCATGTATCGAATCTCCTTAACTACATGTATCCGTTCGTCGTTAAACTCTGGAGAATTGAAATTAAAACTCCTTATGTAAGTAAAGACTGCGAAACTAGTTTTTTGTAAATTAACTGACAGTCCCACTTCGTTGCACCAATTCATCACGGGGTCCAGGGTTGCATGACCTGAGTTACTGTCGGTAGAGCTATGTTTACCTCTCGCCATGACTGTAGTGAAGTGTACAGTGTACAGTACAGGGGTTCAGCCTATTTAGAAGATCATCAGTGACTAGCAGCCATTGCAACGGAGAGAGTACCGCTCCTTGGGGACATTCTTTAAAAGGCCTGACAGTTGCCAATGTATTTTCTAGGGTCAAACTGTAATTTTTTGACTCTCTAGCGTTGATGATCCACGCCAAAATGTGCGTATTTAAATTTTCCTTGGTGACCGTTTCGGTTTGGTACATGCATGTTGGCATGAGTTGAGAGGGTTTTGCTCCAACATGTACGCATGTAAAGAAAAATAAAGCAAAATTTTGCTCCTTCATGCGTACATACATGCCGAATGTAGCAATCCTGCACCTTTTCCAACGTTTTCAGAAAAGAAAATGTAAGACTTATTGCCCTGTATAATTTGGCTTCGTTCGATTTCTTCCCTGGCTTGGGTATGAATACTATTTAAGCTTCTCTCCATATCTGAGGAATGTATTTCAGGATAAAACTTGCTATAAATAAACGTTCGAGGTATGGGAAAAGTGTAGTCA
The DNA here is from genome assembly GCA_963693315.1 of Diogma glabrata. Lineage (NCBI taxonomy): Eukaryota > Metazoa > Arthropoda > Insecta > Diptera > Cylindrotomidae > Diogma > Diogma glabrata. The sequence continues at coordinate 12,684,014 of OY856189.1, read as the reverse complement.
AACCTCTTTGCAGGAAATCAGGAATATTTTGTCACCTTCTGGGGATTTGAACATTCAGAACGATTTCATAGCTCAAATCGTTCTGTTAAAGGAAAATTTTCTGTTGGCTAGTCCTTCATAGTTTCAGAATCCAACAGACCAGAGATTGGAATATTTTTTTCTTCTAAGCTGACGCATGTTGAGCCCGGGAAGTGAGTCGATAAAAGTGTTTCTAGAGTCTCACTGCACCTGGTAGTGTAGAAACCGTCCAGCTTGCAGATTTAACTCAGGAGTTTGTGTGATTAGACGCAATAAATTTTTGGAGTCGAGTTGCATCTAGTAGACTGTTAATCGTTACGCACACCTCCAGCTCCAACTATCCTTTTTTGATCGTCTGACTGCTTGGTTGTATGAGCCGATTTGTATTCCGTGCAGATCTTTGTTCTTTTTGGTTTGGTAAAAAGCTTTCGAACTTTATTCCGCATTCTCTCCACTTTGCCGTACCACCCATGCACATCTCTGGTCCTTTTTGACTTGACAATTGGAGAATTTCGGTGATATCCTATATTGATAATAGCCTGTAGATGGTTTGCTGCATAATCGAACTCCATTGTTGAGTTGATCCTGCCACAATCGCCTACTTAATTCCAACGATGTACTTTAAAGAGATCCCATTGGTGTTCTATGTTGAAGCATATGTGTGCGTCGTCCAACGCATACATATGCTTCAACTATTCTAAAGGTAGGTTTGTTGCTACATATAGAGGTATTGGAGCAGATTGCCCCTCAGTTGTAATGTTTGTCCTAGCAACGCCGGATAGATGGTATTTACTCCTTATTTTCTGGAAAGCATGTAGATGATAAAATGAATTTGCAAGCTCTGCTATAGGGAAGAAAGATTTTAATTTACACAGCTGTGTCTAATCTGTACAAATCTAATCTATACAGCTGATCTCGGCAAATGAATTCTGTTAAGGGAAATACTTTAAAGCGTTTGTTGAAGAGAACCGGATTTCTGGATTCTAGCCTGAGAAGTATATCAGTTGTATGTTTTTGTTGGTCGAAAGTTAATTTTTTATGTCTGGGATGAACACAATATCGTGAGCATCCTGTTGGATAAAGCGGTGCAAATTAGCGAAGGCCATTGTTGACCTGTGCTGGTTAATTTGAACGCAGCTTGTGTAAGTCTTTTCCTTTTTTTTCTTCCAGTCAAAGCAGGGTTTGCCAGACTCTGAAATATTCTCAAGCACTGGTGCCCATTAATGGTGAACAGTACTTGTTTATTTTAATTGGGCCAGTACTAGAACCATTGATCGGCCGATCTATGGTATAGAGAAAAAGTCAGTATACAGTTACTTTTGAATGCCCAAGTACCGGCCGATTAATTTTAAACAATAGGTATTAAGCTATTGCTATTTGGCCTTTACTAAAACTATAAATCGGCCGATATCCGGTTTATAGGAAATAACCAGTACGCTTTACTTTAAATGGCCAAACAACGGCTCGTTAATGGCTAACATTAACTGGCTATTGTTGTTGGGCCAGTACTGCAGCCAATAATTGACCGATCTATGTCAGCTGGTTAAAATTCGCTAGAGTAGAATCCAGTTTAAAAATATGTATTTGAAAAATGTTCACCTATACTTTAGTTATCGCTTCTCAGCTGGAAGACTATGATAATATTGATAAGGTTGGTATAAGATTTGAATTTTTTTTTCATTAGACATTTTTATTTTATTTTATTTTAATATATTTCAATTTGCCAATCATAAGATTTTCTATTTTTTTTATTTGCCAGTCATGGTTGCCAGTACTCGTCCATTGCTGCAGTACTGGTCATCATTATTAGTTCGTTACTGAACCAACTGTACAACCATGTATGAACCATGGCTTATCTTTTCTCTGGCCCATGAATACCAGTCATGTACTGTCCGAAGTTTTCATTCAGTAAAATTATGTTAATGGCCCAGTCATGGTTGTCAGTATTCAGCCATTGCTGCGTTACTGGTCGCCATTAATGGACTTTTACTGGACCAGTTGTACAACCTTGTAAGGGAGACACTGTTGGTAGACCACGATGTTTGCGTGGCACTGCCTTAGTTCCCATGGACGCTACAGTTCGCTCGTTCGGAATTAGGTTGGTGTGTTTGAGACGTGGATGTTTTGGTGTGGAGGTTCTAGGAGGTTCTCCTCTGATTGAGGAGGATCTTGTTGTCAATGAATACAGGTTAGCGGACACCGATCGAGAATTGCTCCTTTCAGAAGCAGATGTGGATTGTCCTTCACTTGCGACTGAAAGGCCCAAATTTGAGTTACCGTGTCTAAAGCATTATCGGTAAAACTAGGTACTGCTTCTTCGAGTGGTGACTCTAGCATGAATTAAACACAATTAAGCACTCAGTTTAACTTGAATTTGCCACTTTGAAGATGTTACTCGGAATCTGGGAGAGGAATGAACAGCAGCATCAGAAGGTCCTTCTTAATAACACAGGGCTTCAGGATGGTCCATGCTCCTGGCCTAATATCCGGATTTTTGGAACCGTGCCGCTTTAGAATCTTCTCAAGTGGCTTATTTGCGCAGTCTTGCAGGTAAGCAGTGAGCCTAAGAAGTTGAATAAGCTCGTCATCTTTTAGGGTACCTTCTCGATCATTATCTTTGGTACCGCATTTGAAACCCACTGCGTCGATGTCTTATCGGAACAGTTAAGCATTAACCAACCTTTTCTTGGTAGGAGCCTTTGAAGTGAATTTCATAACCTTGAATTTGTGCTCTACTACCAGATCCATATGTTGTCTTTTAAGCTCACAGAGCTGCTGAGAACACAGGAGGCTGGAAAGTCATCAGTCAAGTCATCGTTGAATGTTGACGGAACAATTGTACTCACAACATTGCTTGCAGTGTCCTCTAGCCTATGCTGTCTTGTGCCGTTTGACACCAGATTTAGCTGTCTGTGGAGAGTGGTTTTGTGGAGGACACAGAGCTGTATGACTCCCTTTTCAGAAAGGATTTTATTTAATAGTATCCTTTGCACTTTCTGTTTGTGGCAAGAAGGTATTGGGACTGATTGTTGGATCGAGGGACATCCAGCTACGAGGCACTTAATCCGACTGTATTGTACACGTGTATATTAGCGTGATTTCGGTATATATCTGACGTGATGGTTACTGTTGACATGCCAGATTTGCTGTCGGATTTTAATTCACATGCTTCCCCGATTGCTGATTTGGGAGCGGAATCAGAATTGTTTGCGAACTGATAATCTTTTTCTTCCGACAGGTCTGCCGTGTCAGAACACTCTTTAGTGTTTGGCACCCGGTATGTCATTTCTAAAAGTTTGGTGAAATATGACTATCTCCTTAATACCTATGTTATCGTAATGAAAATTTGCTTATAAATCAGGCATAATTTGCATTTTATGGGTTTCGTGATGCGTTTAGAGAAACGTCCTACTATAAATAAAGTAGTTGAACGAAATTAGGATTTGCTGTCGGATTTTAATTCACATGCTTCCCCGATTGCTGATTTGGGAGCGGAATCAGAATTGTTTGCGAACTGATAATCTTTTTCTTTCGACAGGTCTGCCGTGTCAGAACACTCGTTAGTGTTTGGCACCCGGTATGTCATTTCTAAAAGTTTGATATTGAACCTGGAGGACGACTGGTTTTCAAAATTCCATTTTAGCAATAAAACACTACATTTCTACCTTAACATTGGGCTTTGAACTTGATCTTGGCTGCGATTCTCACCTAGAACCTTACGGAATGGGTGACCCTACCGCTGTAGCTCATAAGATCACTGAGTGTACTGTGGCCCATAACTGCGTCAATGTGCCAAGTCCATTCGTAAGGAAAATAGCTATTGACTGCATAGTTTTTGAGTTATGACTAGCAACGTTCTTTCTCTTCCCCTCATCTTTGTACATTATATAATAAAAATTTGAAAAAACTCACGGTTTTTGGAAAATTGAAAAGAAAAAATTAAAACTTTAGCAGTCGGCTTTTAATTTCAAACGTTATTTGGAGAGGTTTGAGAGTTGACGTTTTGTAAAAATAATTTTTGACCTAGATTTTCGTATATAAACGGCGATTTCGAGTTATTTGCAAAAATATGAAAAAATTTTCATGCCACTCAACTTCAAACATTATACAAATGATTCAAGGTTATAGGAAATGTAGTAAAGATTTATTGAAAACTATAGCGGTCGGCTCATTATTTCAAGAGTTCTTTGCATGGAGTTGCGAGTAGAAATTTCGAAAAAAATTACTTTTGACCTTGGGGGTGGGGTCACATTAAAGGTGAGTTTTTCTGGTGCAAAACAGTTCCATAATTATCTTAGAAGAGAATAAATTTTGCTACGTTGTACCAAATGTAGAATTTAGAAAAACATAAATCCATCGCAATAAACAAAATTTAAAAAAAAAGATAAATAAATGCAAATAAACAAACAAAAATGTTTTGCCAAATATGAGGCAATATGACGGCATATGACTTGATATTGTGTATGACACAAAAACACATGAAATTTAATCATGTAATTATAGATTTTTTTGTTTTAAATATATAATTTTAAGTTTCTGAAATTGTCTTAAATAGATTATGGTTCGACAGAAGAACTCGGGAGAACCGAACTCAAATGCTGGGTGAGGTCGAAAAATTATGCGGTAACTTTAACTACTATTAACACACGGGTTGCTTACTACCACTCAATATGGTTATTTTTAAATGTCATCTATGAACTGAACACTAATTACAAAAATATTTGATTGTATCAAGTCTTCAAGTAGAACTCGATCAGAAAATTGATTGAACTATAAAATTATAGATTACAACAGATTACCTTCAGTCCTAACAGACAACTACAGGAGGGCAAACAAATCATTAGATTATGTATCATGGGTTGACCTTTGAAAGAATTCTAGATGAATATGTTATAAAGTTGTATTCGCTCTTGGCTGACATTTTGTTTTGTTTAGTATAACGGGAAAAAAAAATAATTATTCCTCTTTGAAATTAATTAAATAAATAAGATTACTTTTTTGTAAATAAAACAATATTCGGGAGGACCATTGCCAATTAATAATCTGCTTCATTGTTCAAGTTTTAACCGTTTTTTGCCGATATAAATATTCCACTGAAGCCTCATGAAAAATCTCAATGACTTTTAGAAATGGTATTGGGCTCCGTACTTTGAAAAAATACAAACGGTACTCTATTGGTGAGAGTTCGGAGTTCTTCCGAAGCCACATATCAATTTTCTTACTAGCTATAATCAACTTATAATTATGAATTAATCTGCGCATACCCTCGATTATCGGTTTAGAAAAATTTAGAGCAACAATGTTTGGGTTTTGGCCAGTAAAACAATAACATTTCCTGGAAAACTATTTAAAGAAGTATTTAAGTAGTTGCCAATCCACAACTTCCACAGCAAAAGGTGCTGATAGCTTGATGCAATTTCTATGGAGATAACAAATTTATTATATAAATTAATTAAGTGTTGTTATTAGTCAATGTATGTAATTGGCAGTCAATTGTAATTGGCAGTTTGATTTAGCTAAATAGTAAACAGTTGACGTTAATATTAAGTGACGAATTTTGACGAATATTGATGAATTTCATTTTTTTCATAATTTCGTAATTCAGTTTGTGTAAGATTTAGAAAAGGTAATACTGAATCAACTATTCCGTGGAGTATTCAATCAAGATTGAAAGAATCTTTAAAGGTATTAACCTCATCACAACTAACCAAAATTTAAGATCTTACTAATTAATATACGAAAAACGATCAAATTAGATACCTTGAAAGCAAATCACATTCGGGATTCGTGACATGCGTGAACTGCAATCTTTTACTTCTTTTCTAACAGAAATGATTAAGCAGATATATCTACATTAAATAAGCTATTCTCAAACCCCTTTCAATTAAAATGTTGTACTTATTAGTACAAAACAACTGTATCGCAATTTTATGAGGTCATAACTAATTACAAATATTCACCTGTTTTGGTCGTTTTATATTTTAATTACAACGACACGTGCATGTTTTCCAATTATTCGTTTTTTATTTTGTATATTTTTCAAACCAAAACTATACACATAATTTGTTTTTGTCTTCATTGTTCTTAGAAGCTAGTCACGAATAATTATGGTTGTAAGGCAACAAATACACATTAAAATTATTTTTGATATAAACTGAACAAACACAATAAAGTTATTATTTTATTGGTTCTTAGTTTTAAATATTTATCAAAACTCTAACCTGGTCGCCCTAAATCTTCAAATCACTGCGACTTCTCGGCTATGGTTCGATATTTCAATTTGAACCAAATAAGAGCTTTGTGTATAGTTTTCGTTTTTAATATAAAAACATAATAATTATCATTTTGAAATATAACATTCCATTATTTATAAATGGGTTAAGAATTCCATAATTTTTAAAATAATAAAAAAAAAAAACAATAAAAAAATTTAATAATCAATTTAAAAATTTCAATAGGTTTTTATTATTACTATCCAAAAAATAAATAATAATTATTATTATTAGTAATTTGTTATTCAAATCACAGTTTTTAGAAATAAATATGTTGAAAAAACTATTTTTGTGAATATTTTTTCTCTGTTTTAGTGTTTTTCAATTGAATATTATAGAACGTCATGTCCGGTTAAGAGAATTAACGCATTACTTGAATAATAACCAAATATTGAAATTATTTTAAAACTGTTGATATAGTAAAGATATAACTAGTTCCTTAGTTTTGTTTAAAATATTGTTTTTAAATTATATATAAATAACAAACTTTTGTTGCATTAGATTTAACAGATTTTTTTAATTTTGATTAAGTGAGCCCTTTTATAACCCCGGACATAATCTTTGATGTTCTGGAGAAATTGTGTATGTAGTGGCGTAGCTAGCATGGGTAGCACCCGGGGCGGATATTGTGGTGTCACCCCAAGAATGAAAACTCAATTCAATATTAGTCAATATTAATAAAAAGCCAATGGCGATAAACGTAATTTATAATTTTATTTAATTAATACAAATGAGCATAAGTTACACATAATTAAAGTACTGTTTTATTATACATTCTTTTACATGGATGTATGTAAATGAAACTTTTATGATAGGGTATAGTAAAATTAATATACTCTCACATACATATTATGTACACACATTTTAAATCTCTTCTTTCTAGCTTTAACTGCTGCAAACTTAGAAATCACATCTTTAAAATTTATATTTTGTGTTGCCTCATGTTCTTTTGTTAATATGCCAAGATTATTAAGCCTCGTTTGGGTCATTGTCGCCAGCAAGTAATTTTTAATTAATTTTAATTTGCTGAAACTCCTCTCACTTGAGGCCACTGATATGTAAATAGTCATAAATAACTTTAGTGCGACCATAAGATTCGGAAGAGATTCTGTAAAATCCCGTTTCACGATCAATTTCAATATGTTTATAGGCACACACAATTAGAAACTGTTACATTGGCCGCTTTTAAATGCCTTCTTCACCTCAGTATATCTATGACGAGTTCTGTTTCTGATACCTCATCATAAAAACCGGTAAATTTTGATTCAGATAATTGTATCTCTTCACTGTTCGCCCAAAAGCCCAGTGTTTGTCTGCACAACCTAGAACAATGAAGCTACATCTTGGACTGACTTTAATCTCGTTCGGAGTTCAACGGATGGATGGTGGATCCATCCAATGACCACAATATAAAAGTAGCTTTCAAACCATATACAACAGTAGGAAAAACAACAAGCAAGCCCTATGACAAAGTCAACACCATGGAACAACACGGTGTGGTTTATGCAATAAACTGCAACAACTGTGCAGGGGTCTACATTGGCCAAACGGGACAAAAACTAGGTAGTCGACTAAAACAACATATCAATGATGTCTCAACAAACAAAACAAAAACTAACAATACTGCTGCTTTCCACCACAGCAAACAAACAGGACACCGGTTCAATTATGATGACACCAAAATATTAACGAAGGAAAAACATTGGGAAAAACGTTTAACACTGGAGTCAATCTCTATTCACCAACACAAACAAAACACAGTAAATCTCAAGTCGGATTTTGAGATACTAAATCCTGCCTTCACTCATATCTTAAATCACTTAAAACAGAAGAAACAATAACCAAAAATTGCAGTTAAATTAATTAGAATAACAAAACCATCAACAATAAAGAAAAAACAAAACCTCTGAAAATCAAACTAACGTACCAGTTTGTTTAGTCATAATAATATATTTTGACATAAAACAAATAACAATGACAAGAACATATATATACATAAGAACAGCTGATAACGGATTCGTTATGTACAGACAAGAAAAAACGGCGGGATTAATAAGGTCTTGTTTTGCAATTTTATTTAGTTCATTGACCAATTAAAATAAAATATTTGATACGTACTCTAGATAATTTTTAGTAAATGACAAAACATTTTTAATTTAATTTATTTGTCCGTAAAATTTTTAATAATTTTTTAATAATTTTTTAACTTTTAAATTTTTTAATGTGTTCTATATGAATAATTAATTTATTTAAATGTTTGTTTGCATACAATTTTATATTTTTATCGGAAAAAACGAAACTTAATGGAGTTGATTTATGTAGAAAAACTAAAATGCTAAAAAATTGAAATTTTGCTTAATATCTATGTAAGTTCATATTACTTTAATTTTAACATTTTTGTATAATTTTATCTTTCATTCTCACATCCTGTAATAGTGCACTGAAGAGGAGGTCACAAAAACCTCGAAATATATGCAAAAGAAATAAAATAATAAGCAATTAAAGGTCTAAAGCTTGGTGTTTTCTTTGTTTTCATTTATCTCTATTTTTCTAATACAAATAAGAGGAAAGAAAGAGAATACAAGACAGTATACATAATTCCAAATATTTAGCCAAAATATTTATATATTTTCAATATTTAATTCAAGATGTGTTCTTTTAATACTACATCATACTTTGACAGTAGTTTGATTAGTTCTAAGAAATTGCCTTTATTTAAAGAACTTTGTCCTGCATCATATCCACGAAATGCTATGTTTTCTTTAGATAAAAACAAAGCTATATCCAATAATCTGGATAAAAAATGTTTCCACTTCTGTTTTTCATTATCTGTTAATACCAAGACGTTTTATGAAATTTTAACCTCGTTTCCAAAGTTTTCAACTCTTCAACATTGGGTTATTCTAAAAATTGCGAAACCGTTTTTCAATCAAATTAAAATACATAAACAATTAAACGAATTAAAAAAACTAAAGTCATTCTTCATCCTCAATAATGATTAAATGCCCAAAAACATAAAATTCGTTTAGAAATTTCGTTTTTTCTACTAATTTACTCTTCTAATAATATAGTCAAGCAAGTAAACGAAATACATCCCGAGCAGAAATTTGTCAGGGCTTAAGTAAGGTCCTGATCAGGTTTGCCCTAATTCGGATCAAGCATTGGTAAGGCAGCCTGATTGGGCCCTGACCATGAGTGTAACGCTTCTGCCGTATCAGGTGCTGATTGGGATAACCGGATCAGACCCTGATTTGGATAATCGGATCAGGCCCTGATTGGGATATCCAGACTTGACCCTGATATATTTATATCCCGAGCAGAAATTACTTAGGAAAAACCTGAATAAAGTCAGGGCGTGATCAGGGCCTGGTCAGATCTACAAGGGCAATCCCTATTAGGGCACTCTGATGTGGGCCTGTTCCGGGCCTGATATAGAATACCCTTTTAGGGTTAACCTTATTTGAATATATCCGGCCCTGATCAGGTTTTTCGTATTGGACCCGTAGCTGAAATTTCAATTTGTTAAAATTCACCAGAGCATTATCCTTTTTAGAAATATATAGTTAAAATCGTTTCATGTATGTTTTAGTTATGTTCAGCTTCTCAGCTGAAGTAATAATAATAGTTATTATAAGGTGGTATGTATGTTTTAATTTTTTCCATTGTAATTTTTTATTTTAATTTGATTAATTTATGTATATAATATATAAATATATATCAGGGTCTGGTGCGGCTATCCCAATCAGGGTCTGATCCGATTATCCCAATCAGGGTCTGATCCGGTAATCCCACTCAGGACCTGATAGGACAAAAGCGTTACACTCATGATCAGGGCCCAATCAAGCTGCCCTATCAATGCCTGATCCGGAGTAGGGCAAACCTGATCAGGACCTTACTTGAGCCCTGACAAATTTCTGCTGGGGATATTATATTCATAAATTAATCAAATTAAAATAAAAAAATGCCACCTTATAATCACTATTATTATAGTCTTTCAGCCAAGAAGCGATAACTTAAATATACATGAAACGAATTTAACTATATATTACTCAAATGGACAATACTCGAGTGAATTTTAAACAATTGAAATTTCAGCTAGGGTTCAAACACGAAAAACCCTACCAGGGCTGGATATATTCAAATCTTCTAAAACCTTCTATGTATAATTTTCAAAATGTTACCATTTACAATCAGTAAAACGAATATTCCAGATAAAATCCAATAACAATTCGAAATTTTTGAACGTAAGTTTTATTTAAATACAATAGTACAATGTACAATTCAGTTGAGTTCAATGTGTACAATTCATCCTTAAGTTCGTTAAGATATTCAAGATCCGAAATCATAACCATCATATAATTGACTAAATGGAAATTAACCCCAGATTTTGTTCAATTAGGCCCATATCTTCTTATGTATCACAATTAAAAAATGAATTTGATTAACATAAATTAAATTAAATTTTATCATTAATATTATATAACTGAAAACAAACAGGATGAGTATGTATCTATCCATAAAAATTTGCATAATTATAGTAATTGCATAACTACCATTTTATTCCACAGTAATTATTTATGTGTCCATTCGAAAACGACTTATTCCAATTTACGAGTTTCAAGATAAAGGAAAACAAATTTAATTTGAAACTATTTACAAACACGGTGATTTGATTGTTTATTGGTTTCCTTGGGTGTTTGCAATTAATTCGTTTGAAATGTAAAACATATTAGGTAGTAAAGTTAAGCTGATATTTTAGAAATTATTTTGGAATAGAGACATAATTTTGGAATATAACAGAACTCAAGGGTGCCACCCTATCGACACAGGGTGCCACATTATCGACGGAGACCACTTTTCCTATATATTATTCAGCATTTGTGTTTTTAAACCTAGTCGTTAAAGAATCATTCTTGCATACTAAATAATGTACCGTAAAAGAAAACGGTTAATATGGTATTTATAGTAATATTCAAGCTATTGAGTAATTGTGGTGACGGTATTCAATGTTCAACATGTTGATTTGATTAAAAAAAGAAGAAATACACACATATTGTTAAAATTTTATTTTACGTAATAACTCAAAAGTTTTAAAAAGTAGAATAGATCCTTTTCAAACCAATAGGACACATTTATAGGATACATTATTATAAGTTATTACAATTTATAAATTAAAATTATATGGATAACCTGGCTAAAATGATTTCTAAGTGATTTATCGTTGAAAACATTGTGATGGTTTGTTTAAGTTTTTTACGGTCGGGTGTCACCCCCAAACGAGTGATCCCTGGAGCGGACAGCCCCCTCCATCCGCCCTAGCTACGCCACTGTGTGTATGGCTCTTAAGCAGCTGTGTGAACTGGGAACCTCTGCAAGAACAAAAAACAAATATTTCTGTGTGTGGGGGTGGGTGACAGAACCACATAGGATCTTGATTACACTTTGGTATACGATCCATGGTTCACTCGAAAATGAAAGATTTGGATTCCTTTCAAAATTGGACAAAATGTCGCGATCTTTCGAACATCTTTAATTTCCAAGGCAGGGTTTACCGGACTTTGAAATATGGCCCAGCACTGGCACATTAATGGTTAACATTGCTGGGCTATTGTTATTAGGCCAGTACTAGAACCATTCATCGGCAGTTCTATGGTTAACAGAAAAAAGTCAGTTTATATAGTTACCTTTGAAAACGGCCAAGCATTGGTCTATGGAAGGTAAACAGTACTTGGCAATTGTAATGGGGTCATTACTGGAACTATTAATCGGCCGATCTATGTCATTTGGTTAAAATTCACTAGAGCATTATCCGCTTTTAAGAAATATATAGTTTGAAAAATTTAACATATATAGTTAAGTTATCGTTTCTCGGCTGGAAGTCTATGATAATATTGAAAAGGTTGGTAAACGTTTTAAATTTACATATGAAAATATTATTTTATATATTTTTTAATGACCGAGTACTGGCAGTTAGGGTTGCTGGTACTTGGCCATTGTTGCATTTCTGGTCGCCACTAATGGATCATTACTGAACCTGTTGTACCATCTTGTATGGGGAGTTTTGAATTTATTATTTTGTATTTAACTTATTTAAATTTACATATGATAATATTTTATATTTTTTTAATTGCCCAATCATGTTTGCTAGTACTTGGCCATTACTACAATACTGGTCATCATTATGGGTCCGTTATTAGGCCAACTGTACATCCTTGTATGAACCATTTCTGTTGTTTTTTCTCTGGCCCATAAATGGAAGCCATTTATTGCCCGAAGCTATCATCCAGTAAAATTATGTTAATGGCCCAGTCACGGTTGTCAGTACTCGACCAATGCTGCGTTGCTGCTCGCCAGTAATTGACCATTGCTGGAGCAGTTGTACAACCTTGTATGGGCTTGAACAGCTTGGTACAAAAGGTTTTAATACTGTTTTCAATATTCCGGTATACCAGTTTCCGGTTTGTTACTTCCGGTAAAAAATTTTATGCCATTTATACAATTTTTTACAGTGCTTCTATTTGACATCCACAAAAATTTGACACAGCCTACAATATTGAAGTGATTATGATGAAACTTATGAAAATAGTTTCAACTAGTGTGAGAAGGTAACAATTTTTGGGTCACATCCCAAGCAGGGTTTGCCGGACTTTGAAATACGGCCAAACACTGGCCCATTTCTGGTTAGTAGTACTTGGCTATTAATATTGGGCCAGTACTAGAACCATTCATCGACCATTCTATGGTTAACAGAGAAGAGCCTGCATTTAGTTACTTTTGAACGTTCAAGCATTGGCCCATGGAAGGTAAACGGTTGGAGAAAATGATTGGAGCAAAATTAAAAATTTGAGCTTTGAAGAAAAAACAAATTTTTTCCAGATGAATTTAACACAAGCTGTTAATAATTTAATGACAAATAAAGAAATTAAAGTTATAACATAATAATCCTTGGTATACAAATTATCTTTCAAATCTTAAAAACTTACGTGATAGTTCTTATCGTATAGCCGTATTAACAAATTCACTCGAAGATTGGAAGAACTATAAAATTAACCGTAATAAATACTCCCATGAACTCAATATAAAAGTTTGTGAATACACACAAAATAAAATTAGAAAACTCGGGTGATCCAACAAAAATGTGGAAAACGTTGAAAGCTTTACTGAAACAAAAAAATGATAGACCAAAATATATTTTGTTTGATAATAAGAAATTGACCGATAAAAAGGAAATTGCTAGTGAATTTAATAACTATTTCATAAATAGCATTGAACAAATAAATAAATCAATAAAAAATTGGCCGATTTCCTATTGCAATACATCGGAAAATGAAAGAACTTTTATAATGAATCCGATCTCTGAAGAAGATTTATTGAAAATTATTAAAAATTTATCTAAATCTAAAGCTGGAGTTGACAATATTTCCACAACAGTCCTGTTGGACACGTTTGAAGTAGTGGGGTGAATCTTTATTCTACATTATAAATAAATCTCTTCAACAGGGTAAATTTCCGAATAGTTGGAAGACTTCAACCGTCATACCTATACCTAAAGTTAATGGCGCTAATAAATGTTCTGAATTTCGTCCGATTAATATGTTACCATTATACGAAAAAATCTTAGAAAATGTTGTGAAAGGACAACTGATGACCTTCATAGATAATAATAAAATCATCAACAAATTCTAATCAGGATTTAGAAAAGATCATAGTTGTGAATCTTCACTAAGTTTATTGCTTTCAAACTGAAAAGATGAAATTGAAAGTGATAAAATAGTCTTAGCTGTTTTCCTCGATTTTCGACGAGCATTTGAAACTATTGACCAATCATTGCTACTAAAAAAATTTAAAAAAATATGGTATACGTGGGAAAGCATTACAATGGTTTAACGAGTATTTGTTTAATCGAACCCAAAAAGTAAAATATGAAAACTCAGAATCGTCAGTGAAAAACAATAGCTTAGGAGTACCGCAAGGTTCTGTCCTTGGTACGTTACTTTTTATTTTGTACATCAACGATATTAGTAGCGCAATCGATTTTTCGTCAGTAAACCTTTTTGCTGATGATACTCTAATATCGATATCCGCAAATTACATCCACACAGCAATAAGTCTAATCAATTCTGACTTATCAAAACTAGAACTGTGGCTTAGATTTCATAAACTAAAATTAAACACATCAAAAACGAAATTCATGATGATCTCTAATAAAAAAATTACATCTGTAGCAAATGGAAATGTTATTATTGATAATGATATAACTGAGCGGGTTAAATCGATGAAATATTTGGGTATATATATCGATGAAAAACTTAAATTTGATGAGCATCTTCAGTATCTGACAAAAAAAATTGCAAAAAAAGTTGGTTTATTTGGTCGAATAAGCAAAAAATTATCACCGAGTAGTCGAATCTTAATATACAAAACCAAAATTGCACCACATTTCGATTATTGTTCGTCAATCATATTTTTGGCATCAGAAAATGACATTAATAAGTTACAACTATTGATGAATAAGGCAATGAGAATAATATTAAAAGTAAATAGAAACACATCAAGAAGATTGATGCTGGACACATTACAGTGGCTCAGTGTTAAACAAAGGATTTATTTCAATTCATCAATCTTTATATTTAAAATTGATAATAAAATTCTACCAGAACACTCTGAAAAAATGAAAAAAAATGAAGATATACACTCAATACATACAAGAGGAAGTACACTTCAGCGTCCTCCACAATACCTGAAGACGTCATGTCAAAACTCTCTTTTGTATAAGGGAGTATTAATCTATAATGAATTTTTAAAAAAATGTGACACCTGTAACATAAAAGAATTTAAAAAAAAATTTGTCGACTTTGTGCGCACTAAATTTCCAATAGATTAAACATTAAACATTTTTTTTTTTTAATTTAAATGTCAATTTAGTTTGATTTCTGTATGATATAATGTAAAATAAAATTGGCAAATAAAAACAATATTATTATTATTATTGAGCCATTACTGGAATCATGAATCAGCAGATCTTTAGTTTATAGAAAAAAGCCAGTACACTTTATATTAAATCACCAATAAATGGCCCGTTAATGGTTAACATCAATTGGCTATTGTTATTGGGCCAGTACTGTAGCCATGAACTTGCCGATCTATGTCATTTGGTTAAATTTCACTACAGCATTATTCGTTTTAAAATTATATAATTTGAAAAATTTCATATATATATAGTTTAGTTATCGCTTCTCGGCTGAAAGACTATGATAATATTGAAAAGATTGGTATAAAATATTTTCAATTTTTTTTGATATCTATTTTATTTTAATTACTGTGGAAAAAAGTTATCTAAATTTAAATATGAAAATATTATTTTATATTTTTTTAATGACCGAGTGCTGATCGCCAGTCATGGCATGGTCGCCAGTACTTGGCCGTTGTTACATTACTGGTTGCCAGTAATAGATCATTACTGAACCAGTTGTATGGAAAGTTTTGAATTTTATCCGCCATTTTAATTTTATTTTAAATTGTTTTATATTTAATTTATTTAAATTTACATATTTTCTTTTTTTTATTAATATAAGAGCAATTTCACGAAGATTCAACAACGTTTTGACTTGACCCCTTTTAATTTTGATTATTTTTTGTTTATAGATAGTCTTTGATAAATAAAAAATACAAGTTCTCTTAGAATTTTTTTTTTCGACCAGGGGTCTTCACAGGGCGCCCCTCAATTTTTGTTATTTTGTGATGTGAGTGCATTTTGACGAGCGATTGTAGAAAAACTACTCAATCGATTTTCATAAATGATATGTCGTTGAATAGGTATTAGAACAAAGTTTTTAAAAATGTACACTGTTAATTTTTTGAAATAATTTTTAACGGTGTAACATAAGAAAAAAATGGTGTAATTGAAAAAAAGATGGCATAGCTTTTTTTTTTTTTTTGTAAACTAAATTGAAGCTTATTTTATATCTAACAACTTGTGAAAGTTTAGGACTAGCATCATTTTTAGTTTTAGAGATAAAATTCGTTGTGCATATGACTGTCGGGAATCAGTTTTTTTTGTTCTGAAGGAAAATTATAAAAATGGCGATTTTTAGATTCAGATTTTTTTTTTTATGTTAAATATCAAATATTTTATTATTAAATGAACTTTTTAAAAGGCAATTTCAGTCAAGTTCAGCAAAAGTTTGCGACATTTTGACTCGACCCTTTTTAATTTGATTTATTTTGGTCTATATTTAAAAAAATTCTACTTGAAGCCGTATTTTTCATTTATCAAAGGCTATCTGTAAACTTTTTTCAATTGCACCATTTTTTTCTTATGTTACACCGTTAAAAATTATTTCAAAAAATTAACAGTGTACATTTTTAAAAACTTTGTTCTAATACCTATTCAACGACATATCATTTATGAAAATCGATTGAGTAGTTTTTCTACAATCGCTCGTCAAAATGCACTCACATCACAAAATAACAAAAATTGAGGGGCACCCTGTGAAGACCCCTAATCGAAAAAAAAAATTCTAAGACAACTTGTATTTTTTATTTATCAAAGACTATCTATAAACAAAAAATAATCAAAATTAAAAGGGGTCAAGTCAAAACGTTGTTGAATCTCCGTGAAATTGCTCATAAAGAACAACTGAGCTACGCTCATCTAGTAATTTACATTTCATATTTATAGCACATTTTTTGGGGTGTAACTCATTGGTTAGTCCCATTTTTACATTATTTTACTAAGTATGCTTTTGATTATAAAATCAAATCTAGTGGCTTCGTTCTTGCAAGTCTTCTGTCAGCAACAGGCACATCCATTAGCTGGCGTATTTCAATATTTTCATGTACGCGTATACGCGTGGTGTGTTTAATTGCATATTTTTTTATTTCATCCTTCACGAAATCTTTCTTTAGGTCCCTATGGATGTCTTCGTTTCTGATGTACCACGGAGCATTAACAATGCAACGCAGCACTTTCTTTTGGAACAACTGGATGATTTTCGCGTTCGATTTCTTAGTACAGCCCCATAGCTGGATGCCATACGTCCACACCGGTTTCAGTATTTGACGATAGAGAAGCAGTTTGTTTTGAATAGATAGTACTGAGTTTCTACCTAGTAACTAGTACATCTTTCTAAATTTCAAATAAAGTTCTTCTTTTTTCTTTTTAACATGTTCCTTCCATCTCAGTTTAGTCATACCTAGATATTTTGCTGTGTTTGCATAATCAACTTGTGTCGAGTTGATTTTCAGAGGTATTTGGCTTACTTTTTGGTTAGTGAAGTTGACATGAGAGGATTTTGTTTCATTCAGCTTAATTTGCCATCTTTTTGTCTAGCTGTGGATTTTATTAGTAGCGTATTGCAGTTTGCTAGTTGCTTCTTCTACGGTTTTTCCGGTGGTCAAAATTGCGGTATTATCTGCAAAGGTTGCAATATATTATCTCTTGTATATAGGAGGTAAAACACTGGTCCTAGGACTACCCTGCGGAGCTCCTGTATCAATCTTTTTCAATGTTGAATAACTAACATCATATTTGACTCTAAAATGGCGGTCATCCAGATAAGAGTTTAAAATTTCATAAAACTGTTTGGGCAGATCTCTATGCAATTTATACTTTAAGCCATGATGCCAAACTTTATCAAAAGCTTGAGCGACATCAAGAACGACTGCGGAACATACCCTGTTGGCTTCAATCGTTTCTTCAATAATATTCGTGATTCTGTGCACTTGTTTAAGGGTAGAGTGGTTTTCTCTGAAGCCAAACTGATGCGAAGGTATGAGGTTTCTATTTTCTATTATAGACTTAAGTCTTTTAAGAAAAACTTTTTCAAAAAGTTTCGATATCGTTGGGAGTAATGATATTGGTCTATACGAGTTTTTGTCATTTGGTGATTTAATCGGTTTTAGGATCATAATCAATTCTGCTACTTTCCATTGCATAGGTACATACCTTAATCGGAATGCAGCATTAATGATATGAAGTATTTTGCGCATACCTTTATCAGGTAGCATTTTAACAACTTTACTGGTGATTAAATCGTAGCCTGGGGCCTTTTATGGAACCAAACTGGTACGTATTTCTTCTTTAAGTTCATGTAATGTTACATTTGAAATTTCCTGTGAATCAGTTTTGTTCGCTTTCGTTATGTTTTCGTCTTCTGTTAGTCGACCAAATGGCTTGAAGGTGTTCTCTAGTAATTCTGCAAATAGATCAGATTTTTCTTGAGCAATTCTGTCCCATTTTTCATCATCTTTTTTAATCGGAGAGATCTGCACTATTGGTCTTTCGAGTCCCTTTGTTGGTTTCCAGAGTGAGTACTCATTACTATTACCACCAGAAAGACTTGAGAGATATCTGTTAATAGATTCATTTTTTGCTTCTCTAATGGCTGTCTTTACTTGTATGCACAGATTATTTAAATTAGTTTTGTGTTCTGGAGATCGAGTTGTCTGCCAGATTTTACGTGCTTTGCGCTTTGATTTTATCAATTCTCTTAATTCCATGGGAAAGCTTGCGGTTGTCGTTACTGCAAAGTGTACAGCTTCAACCAGTCTTTCTAGCTCTGTTTCTAGCTGTTCTGGGTTTCATATTGGTACTTGTAGATCTATTTTCTCTTTTATACACTCACGAAAAACATTCCAATTAGTGTTTTTACCTGTTAGTTTAGGTGCATATGTCCGCTTGATAACGTTTTTGCTATTATTAGTTACTGTCATTAAAACAGGAAAGTGATCTGATGACAACCCTTCGTTATTTTCGATATCTATGTAGTTTTTTGACATATTCCTTGTAATAAAGAAGTCTATTAAAACAGGTACCTTACCAAGGTCGGTTGGCCAGTAGGTCGGAGAACCACCGGAATGAAAATCACATTTTTTTATCTGTCCTGCTTCGTTCTGTTCTTTGCCTTTTGTTGTGGTGATTCTTGATCCCCAATATGTGTTTCTTGAGTTGAAATCTCCACCAATTTTAAATTTACTGCCTAGTTCATTGAAAAGCTTGGAGTAATTTTTTTTTTTAAATTATGTTTTGGTGGACAGTATCTACCGGCTATAACAAGGTTTTTATTTTTAGTAATAACTGTTATCGACGTGACCTGCATTACCTCTTCTTCGATTTTAATACTTTCATGGTGCTTTATGTTATCCCTGACTAGTATTGCTGATCCTCCCTTCGCGTTTTCTGCTGGATGAATTGCATGGTAATGTTTAGACCCAGTTATTTTTATATATGATGATTTAACAAAGTGAGTCTCTGATACTATAAAAATATCTATTTTTTCTAACTTCAAGAACATTTCCACTTCTGTGGTGTAGTTGTTGAGCCCGTTTGCATTCCAGGTTGCTATTCTAAGTGTTGTATTCATATTTAATTTTTCTTGGCGATTGGTTTTAAGCTTTCTATCTGCTTAATTTTTTGGAATATCAGTTCGTTTAGGCTGTTTTGTTCATCTAACCGCCTTAAAATTACTTCCATGCAGTTGTTGATACTTTCTAATACTTCCGAGTCTTTGATTGACTCTGAGCCTTTTAGTACTTGTGCGTATGATTTTCCATTTTTCGCGCTGTTAGATTGGTCACACAGTTTCTCTTGGTATCGTTCATTGGATCTACCA
The DNA here is from genome assembly GCA_963693315.1 of Diogma glabrata. Taxonomy (NCBI): domain Eukaryota; kingdom Metazoa; phylum Arthropoda; class Insecta; order Diptera; family Cylindrotomidae; genus Diogma; species Diogma glabrata. The sequence continues at coordinate 12,664,111 of OY856189.1, read as the reverse complement.
GCGTTATTTTGCTTGTTTTGTGATGGTTTGCGCGTTTTATCTCTTATTTTTTGGAGTTGAATAGCAACTTCGCATCCACAATAGTTTGCTTGATGTTGCCCTTTGCAATCTATGCACTTGGCTATGGTTTCCTGGTTAACTGGGCATACTTGCGTTAAGTGTTTACGGCAAATTTAACACATACTGGTTCACGTGCACAGTAGTTTTGTGTATGGTTAAAACCTTGACACTTCTTGCATTGTGGTATTCTCATCGAGGTTTTCTTTAAAGGTTCAATTTTCACTCTCATATTGAGTATGCCTTTTATATTATAAATTTCTTTTATATTTTCGTTTTGCTCGAAAGATAACATAAAAAGAGAAAGTCCTCTTTTATATATAATTTTGGATCCATTTTCGTTGGTTTTTCTTTCTATTTTGATGATGTTAACAGCATCTAAGATTTTAAGACCTTTACGTGTCAGATCTTCAATTATATTGTCGACCAAACAAGTGGGATGTAGTCGTCCTGCCATTACCTTGATTGGGCGTTTGTTTTTGTTTTCATATGTAACCCATTTATACATGTCAATGTTTAGTTTCATTGTTAAATTTCTGTACGCATCAGAGTTTGATGTGTTGATCTTCCAGACATCATTGTTAAGAGCAGTAATTTTGTACTCCTTATCCGTTACCATTTTCATTATGGTTTGAATTCCCGCATGACTTGAAACACCCGTTACAGTTACTGGCGGTGGCTTTTTCTCTTTCGTTTCTTTTGTTAGAATAACTTTGTCTTTATCATTTGTATGTGCATTTTGCGGTTGACTAGCGCTTGATGGCACATACTCAGGGGAAACTTCAGCTTTCCTTTTTTTACTTGGCCTACTCTTTTTCAGTATCCAATCTGTTTCTCTTTGCAATTCCTCTTCCTCTGTTAGATACTCAAATACGTTTGTTCGTCTTTTGATATCTTTGCCGATATTTAGATTATCATTCATTTCCGATTGACTTGCTTCTCGACTAATTTTCAGGTCTTGATTTTCTCTTTTTAAAGCAGCAATTTCATTGCTTAGCTTTGATGTTATCTCTTCTATTTTGCTTAGTTTTTTCTTGAGCTCTAAATTTTCTTTTTCTTGATGCCTGTGTCCTTCTCTTTCTTCATAGTCTGTTTGGCGTTCTTCACTTTCATTTTCCACTTCATTTTTGTTTATATTTAGCAAGATATTGCTTCTTTCTCTTTCAGGAGATCTAGACGTCTTCCTGCTAGGTTGGAATGGATTTTGCACATTAAGTTGCTTTTTTTGATTAGGTTTCAGTACTTGACTACTATCTCTCCTAAGTGAACTTGTAGTTGGGGTACCTTCCGATGGTTTGCAGTCGCTTGCTCTCAACGGCTGGAAGCCTGCCTGCACACTCCCTCTAGCCGCCGGCACTGGGTTTCCGAAGCCCTGCACCGTATCGTTCGATCCTTCTTCACCACTCATGGGTGCTTGATAACGGGGTTTGCTCCCCGCACTAAGTTTCATTATATATGAAAAACGTGTTCTAGATAGAGTTGTGAAAACTTGACCATTTTTGATTTTCCTGAAACTTGGCATATAAGTAGTATGGAAAAAATTAAAAATTCTACTTATTTTAAAATTTGTTTAAAGTGCATAGTTTGAGCACAGGGAGCACCCCGACATGCATGAAAAATGAAAATTTGGCCAATCCGATGTAACTTTGAAATGAAATTGCTCAAGAACGGCTATACCGATTTTATCAAACTTTTTTTTGTTTGATAGATGATTAGTTAACCCTTTGAAAAAAATTAATTAATTGTTTTTATAATTAATTTTTAAGTAAAAATATTAAAAAAACTTTTTTAAAGATGGCGCTAGGGTCAGAAGATCAATTGGAATTTAATTAATTTTTTTCTGAAAATAGTTCTATCCTTACTCTAAAATATATCAAATTTACTTAGAGGAATTAATTTTTGTTCTTGAGATATTAGATATTTAATTTTAAAGATTTTTAGTACGACTGAAATTCGAATTTGTCTTCATTTTTTCAAACAACTTCATTAACAAAAAATTTTAAAATCAATCAATTTTAACTTTTTTTTTTTTTAAATATAGCTCTAACCTTACTTTAAAATATATCAAATTTACAAAGAGGCGTTAATTCGTGTACTTGAGATATATAATTTTAAAGATTTTTAGTCCGTCTAAAATTGTATTTGTTCATTATTTTTTCTAACAATTTATATCATCAAAAAATTTTAACCACTGAAATTCGAGAAAATAATGAACAAATAATGAACAATTAATCGGACAAAAAATCTTTAAAATTAAATATCTAATATCTCAAGAACAAAAATTAACTCCTCTAAGTAAATTTGATTATTTTAGAGTAAGGATAGAACTATTTTCAGAAAAAAAATTAATTTAATTCCAATTGATCTTCGATCCTAGCGCCATCTTTTAAAAAGTTTTTTTAATATTTTTATTTAAAATTTAATTATAAAAACAATTAATTAATTTTTTTTTCAAAGGACTAACTAATCTTCTATCAAACAAAAAAAAGTTTGATGAAATCGGTATAGCCGTTCTTGAGCAATTTAATTTCAAAGTTACATCGGATTGGCAGAATTTTCATTTTTCATGCATGTTGGGGTGCTCCCTGTGCTCAAACTATGCACTTCAAAAAAATTTTAAAATAAGTTGTATTTTTTATTTTGTCCATACTACTTACATGTCAAGTTTCAGGAAAATCAAAAATGGTCAAGTTAAAATTTCGACTTTTTCACCTGCGTAGATCACGTTTTTCATCTATAGTCCAACTAGCGGAAAAGACTAAGATTTTCGACCGCCCCTAACATAAAGAACAGACGTCGTTTTGTGCCGCTCCTTCATGGTGTACAGATGCACAGGGTTCGGATGACTATTTGCTATAATGCTTCACTACTACGAAGGGATTGGGTACCACAACCGTTCGTTCCACATCACATTGCCCAGAGTACGCCCGTATCCGTTGTGTATACTTCGTGGAGGCTGCCAATCCAGTACTCCAAAAATTTACATATGATAATATTTTATATTTTTTTAATGGTCTAGTCATGGTTCAATAGTCCAGTATCTTTGTCACCTGAAAGTATGGGGTAGTATGCGTCAAATCCTCTAGTTCTGATTTTTTGAAGACTTGTTTATTGTTGGCTTTATGAATAATCCAAGTTTGTGAACTCGAGCGCCAAACGCAACTTTGCCAAAAATCGAAAAAACCGCGAAAAAACCGTTATTTTTTCAAATTTTGGCGATTATAACCCTAAAGCACTGGTTTTTTCTTTATACTTTTTTAAGACGTTTTTAACGTAGACTAAATTTTCTACAAGATGATACTAGAACTGTCTCTGTAGACCCAATAGTTGCCGAGTTTAAGGATCAAAAATTGAAAAAATTGTTATTATTTCAAATTTTGGCGATTATAGCCCTCAAGGACTGATTTTTGAAAAATCTTGTTACTATGTTTTTAAAGTAGACTAAATATTCTACAATATGATACTAGAACTGTCTCTGCAAACCCAATAGTTTCCAAAATTGAGTCTTTCAAAATTTATCATCTTTTTAACTTTGCAAAATTTTGCGCAAATTCATTCAGAACGACAGAATTGCAAAAAATTGCGTAATTCGAAAAAAAAATGATAAACTTTGAAAGGCTTAATCTCGGAAACTATTAGGTCTACAGAGACAGTTCTAGTATCATATTATAGAAAAAACTAGTGCTTTAGGGTTATAAGCTTTTGGACTTCACTACTGGTCACCATTATTGGTCCGTTACTAGGCCAACTGTACATCCTTGTACGGTCCATTGCTGTTGTTTTTTCTCTGGCCCACGAATGGCATCCATTTATTGTCCGAAATTATCATCCAGTAAAATTATAGTAATGGCCCAATTGTGGTTGCCAGTAATGGCTCATTGCTGCATTACTGGCAGTAATGGACCATCACTGTATCAGTTGTATAACCTTGTATGGGATGGATCAAAGTAGCGCGGGTCTACCATACAACTGCTGACTTTTCACACCTTATTTTTAAAAGTTGTTGGGAGCATACAGACCTCGTTTATCAATCATTTTTTATGACACTTTGACAAAAGATCGAAATTTAAATGACAAAGAACTGATTAGTTATTTGGCCGATGATGGTATAAGACGTGGAGAGTCTCCATGAGCACCTGTTTATTTAAAATTTCAATCACATCAGTTTCTGGCATTTGATTTTGATTAAAGTTAGTATATTTACTTAGAGTATGATTTGCGACAATTCTGCATTCCAACTTCCGATTTGTCACTTCCCGTAAAAATTTTTTGCTTTTTCTATTCCTACAACAGAATTTATTTAAATTATGTATTGAATGGATTTTAGCCCACCATATATCCAGAACACTTTGTTTCCAGAGCTGTGATGAAGTACGCATATGCATCAGCAGCGAAATATATTTTTTTTGTTGTAATAAATATTACTCAAATCATTAAATACCACTCCAATAAGGCGAATCCCCTGCACACAGACCACAGTGATAATTTTTATATCCCAAGTTTAGAAAATTAAATTGTTCGAAATCGTTTGTACACTCTAAAAAGTTTTTGTTGAAAATTACTACAATTAATGTAGATTACTTCCCATACAAGGTTTTACAACTGGTCCAGTAATGGTCCATTACTGGCAGCCAGTAATGCAGCAATGGGCGAGTACTGGCAACCACGACTGGGCCATTAACATAATTTTACTGGATGATAACTTCGGACAATAAATGGTTGCCATTCTTGGGTCAAATACTAGCAACCATGATTGGGCCGTTAAAAAAATATACATTATTATCACATGTAAATTTAAATAAATTAAATACAAAATAATTTAAAATAAAATAAATATAACGGAAAAAATTCAAAACTCCCCATACAACTGGTTCAGTTTCAAGAATGGCTGAGTAATGGAAAACTCCGCCCTGACTCCGCCAGTACTCCGCCATTAAAAAAAATATAAAATAATATTTTTATACATAAATTTAACTAAATTATTTACAAAATAATTAAAATAAAATAGAAATGAAAATAAATTAAAACATATACCAACCATTCCTATATTACCACAGTCTTTCAACCGACAAGGCGATAACTAAACTATATGTGAAATTTTTGAAACTATGTATTTCTAAAAGAGATAATACTCTAGTGAAATTTTAAAAAAATGACATGATCGGCAAATTCATGGCTACAGTACTGGCCCAATAACAATAACCAACTAATATTTACCATTCATGGGCCAGTGCTTGGCCATTCAAAGGTAACAATATACTGGCTTATTACCACAGTCTATCAACCGACAAGGCGATAACTAAACTATAAGTGAAATTTTTCAAACTATGTATTTCTAAAAGAGATAACACTCTAGTGAAATTAAAACAAAATGACATAGATCGGCAAATTCATGGCTACAGTACTGGCCCAATAACAATAGCCAAGTAATATTTACCATTCATGGGCCAGTGCTTGACCATTCAAAGGTAACAATATACTGGCTATTTTCAGTAAACCATAGATCGGCCGATGATTGGTTCTTGTATTGACCCAGTAATAATAGCCAAGTATTGTTAACCATTAATGGACCAGTGCTTGGCCGTATGTCAATATCTGGCAAAACCTACATGGGTTGTTGCCAGCAACTATTGTAGTAAATTAGCATTGCAGTGGGACTTCAAAAAATTTTAACTAAAATTGAGGAAATTACTCAATAAAATACACATTTTAAAATGATGGTTTAGCAATAAAAGTGTATGAAATCCTGATGAACGTTGTGTTTGATAACTGTACCGGAAGTGTGTCAAAAAAATCGTCAAGCGTGAATCGTCCTTAAAAAACGTTCATATTAAGTGATAATGAGTAGGAACATTGAATTTCGAGAAATCTTGATGGTCGGGATTTGGTATGTGAGAACAAAAACTAGATTATTGAATTAGAAGTTTGTCACAAAAATGTTTTCAAGTGTGTCAAAAGAAGGATTTTTATTTATTTTTTTACCCAATTTTCTGGAAAAAAATAAAATAAATTATTTGCATGACATGAAATTTTAATATTATTATTGAGAATTATGGCATTATAAGTTTGTCAAAAAAATGTTGTCATGTGTGTCAAAAGAAAGATTTATATTTATTTTTTTTTTCAATTTTATGGAAAAAAATAAAATCAGTTATTTGTATGACATGAAATTTTTATTATTATTATTGAGAATTATGGCATTATAAGTTTGACAAAAAAATAATGTCAAGTGTGTCAAAAGAATGATTTTCATTTATTTTATTAGAAAAAATTAAAATCAGTAATGTATGAGATGAACATGAAATTATTATTATTGATTATATTATTATTGATTATATGATATATATTATTGATTATATGATATATGTGATATTATATGATTTTATTGCATTATAAGTTTGTCAAAAAAATATTGTCAAGTGTGTCAAAAAAATGATTTCATTTATTTTTTCGCCAATTTTTCGGAAAAAAAATTTCAGCTGTATGATGTAAATGTAATTAAACATGAAATTGGACATGGAAATTTTTGAATTTTTTATAGTTTTTGAAATCTTTTTGGAATTTTGGAAACAGTTTGTATATTTGATTTTGTAATAATTTTTGCAATATTTTTAGAATTTTGGAAAATGTTTAAATTTTTCATCTTGTTATAATTTTTGCAATATTTTTAAAATTTTTGAGTTTGTGAATTTTATATATATTTTTAGAATTTTGAAAAAAGTTTCAATTTTTGATTTTGTAAGAATTTTTGGAATATTTTTAGAATTATGAAAAATTTCAAATTTTTGATTTTAATATAATTTTTGGAATTTTGAAAAAAGTTTCAATTTTTGCATTATTCAAATTTTTGCAGTGTTGCAAAACATTACTCGGAACGTAACGAAATAACGAAATGAAATAGTGTTTTAAAGAATAAATACTTTCATGAAGTTTTAAAAATTAATTTGTGTTACAAAAACGCAAAACGTTACGATTTTATTTCGTTATTTTGGATGACTTTTTGTTTATAATTATATGTAAACAAAGCGCAAACAACGGTTGTATAAAAGCCGACTTATCTGCTTTTTCAATTTCTGTGTACGTTTTGCAACACTGAATTTTTTCAATATTTTTAGAATTTTGGAAAAAGTATGAATTTTTGAATTTTTAAGAATTTTTGGAATATTATTAGAATTAAGAAAAAATTTAAATCTTTGATTTTATTCTAATTTTAGGAATTTAGAAAAAAGTTTCAATGTTTGATTTTGTTATAATTTTTGCAATATTTTTAGAATTTTTGAAAAAAGTTTTAATCTTTGATTTTGGAATATTTTTGGAATATTTTTTACTTAATTTTTACAATATTTTTGCAATTTTGAAAGAAATATTAATTGTGATTTTGTTAATATTTTCGCGAAACGCTAAATGGAGAGGTTTTTGATTGATTGAGAGCTAGTGAATCCTTTGGGTAACGGTCGTTCTGTAAGGTTTGAATTTGTTTAGTGACTGATAAGTCATGAAATGTGAAGTACGGAAACCACCACCTGTCAGGCATAAGCCGTGCACGTCATCATCCCCTATATGTTTGAAAGTGTAAAAGAAATTAAGTATAAAATACTTCCTCCTGTTAGCTTGAAATTTTTATATGATTTAGCTCATTTGTTGTAGTGTAAAAAAAATTGACAGGCGATTTTGACGAGCACAAGTATCTGCCAGGTGGATCGAAATGGTGTCACAACCTGCCGGCCGGCCGTCACAACAGACGAAATCTAGAAAACCGCTGAACAGATTTCAAAAATTTTGTTTCTAAAAATAATTTTACTCAATGAGAAGAGCTGAAAGGACGATGTGTTCGATAACTGTACCGGAAATGTGTCAAAAAATCGTCCAGTGTGTCAAAACAAGGAAATTTGCATATTTTTGGCTTCAAAAACGTTCATTTTAAGTGATTACAGATAGAAACATTAACTTGAAGAAATCTTGATGGTCGCGATTGATATATGAGACCAAAAACTAGATTATTGCGGTATAAGTTTGTCAAAAAAATGTTGTCAGGTGTGTCAAAAGAACGATTTTTATTTATTTTTTTACTCAATTTTTTGGAAAAAATAAGATTAATCATTTGTTAGACATGCAATTTTAATATTATTATTGAGAATTATGGCATTATAACTTTGTCAAAAAAATGTTGTCAAATGTGTCAAAAGAAAGATTTTCATTTCTTTTTTTAGAAAACAATAAAATTAGTTATTTGTATAAAATCAAGTGTAATGCACATGATATTATTATTATTGAGAATTTTATTGCATTATAAGTTTGTCAAAAAAATATTGTCAAGTACGTCAAAAAAACTAGCTGTTTGCATTACGTAAAAGTGGCATGGAAAATTTTTGAGCTTGTTATAGTTTTTAAATTTTGAAAAAAGTTTGTATTTTTGATTTTGTAATGGGTTTTGCAATATTTTTCGAATTTTTTGAAAAAGTTTTAATGCATAATATAGTTATAATCTTTGCAATATTTGTAGCGTTATGGAAAAAGTTTCAATTTTCGAATTTTTAAGAATTTTTGGAATATTATTAGAATCTAGAAAAAGTTTAAATATTTGATTTTATTTTAATTTTTGGAATATATTTAGAATTTTGTAGAAAAGTTTGATTTTAATTAATTTTTTACAATTATATTGGAATCTTGAAAGCAATATGGATTTGTGATTTTGTAATATTTTTTGAGACACTAAATGGAGAGGTTTTTGAGAAGTTTGCTGATTGTATTATCTTTTCACTAAATCATGTTAATTTATTTTAATTTATTTATACAACGTATTGATGTTTCGTATTAGTTTTGTAATAAGCTTCTAAACAGAGATAAAAAAATACATGCACTTTAACAAAGAGGTTTGTTTGATGTACATCGCTGCCCAAAACTAAAAACAATGTTTTCAAACAAGTTTGATGCCTAAAACGATATCAAAATCCTTAACCAAAACCGAAGACTTGATATCTGAGAGCTTGAGATTTCAGCCCCTCCATTAATAGTACATTATGATGCTTGAACGTACACCTAAAGTTTTTGGACGTTTGTGGCGTTTGCAAATCGATGCTTTTCGAAACGAAACTTTTTTCAAAATTTTAAAAATAAATATAAAATTCGTTTCGCTTCACAAATTCTTTTTTTTTTTTAAATTCTACAAATATTGCAAAAATTATAACAATATCAAAAATTAAAACTTTTTCAAAAAATTCCAAATATATTGCAAAAATTATTACAAAATCAAAAATACAAACTTTTTTCAAAATTCAAAAAAAATTTCAAAAACTATAACAAAATCAAAAATTTTCCATGCCACATTTACGTAATAACTAATTTTTTTGACATACTTGACATTTTTTTTTGACAAACTTATAATGCAATAAAATTCTCAATAATAATAATATCATGTTCATTAAACATTTCATTTTATACAAATAACTAAAATTATTAATTTCTAAAAAAAGAAATGAAAAGCTTTCTTTTGACACACTTCACAACATAATTTTGACAAACTTATAATGCCATAATTCTCAATAATAATATTAAAATTGCATGTCAAACAAATGATTAATCTTATTTTTCCAAAAAATTGGCTAGAAAAATAGATAAACCGAAGTAAAATCTTTCTTTTGACACACTTGACAACATTTTTTTGACAAACTTATATAATCTAGTTTTGTACAAACTACAATAATCTAGTTTTAAGGTCACACATACCAATCCCGACCATTCAGATTTCTTCAAATTCAATGTTTTTATCCGTAATCACTTAAAATGAACGTTTTTTAAGCCAAAAATATGCAAATTTCCTTGTTATCGTCAAGTGTTGATTTTTTTGACACACTTCCGGTACAGTTATCGAAAACATCGTCCTTTCAACTCTTCAAATTGACTAAACTTATTTTTAGAAACCAAAATTTTAGAAATCCGTTTAGCGGTTTTCTAGATTTCGTCTGTTGTGACAGCCGGCCGCCAGGTTGTAACACTTTTCGATTTGCCTGGCAGATTCTTGTGCTCGTCAAAATCGCTTGTCAATTTTTTTTTGTACTCTACAAAAAATGAGCTAAATCATATAAAAATTTCAAGCTTACAGGAGGAAGGTTTTTTTTTAAATTTTTACTCCGCCACAATTTTAAATTGTGTGAAGTAATGCAATCTTTCGTGAAAAAAAAAATCTTGCATTGCCCAAATTTTATTTTTTCTTTTGTTTTGGACATTGCATCCTCTATCTAAATAGCCCAAAAAATTTAGGTGTACTTCTGTGTGTGCGTGGGTGGGTGGGTGGTTGTACTTTCAGCATAGGATCTTGATGAAACTTTGGCAAATGATACAGGTTCACTTGAAAATGGAGGATCTGGATTCATTTCAAATGTGGACAAAATGGCGGGAGGGGGGTCTCCCGAACACCTCTAAGTTTAAATCTGGAATAACTTCTGATCCCGGACTATGATCTTATTGAAACTGAGTATATAAGGTTTTAGTACTGTTTTAAATATTTCTGCATACCAACTTCCGGTTTATCACTTCCGGCTAAAAAGTTTTTTCAAGGTGTTTATCCCTACTGTAGCCTACAATTACCGATCGATTTTCATGAAACGTTGGTAAAAGTTTTTAAATAACATGAAAAAGATTTTATCAGCTTTTGAAGCATGTTAAACAAAGGTTTGAGGGGGTCCACCATACAACAGGTGGTTTTTTCCACAAAGTTTTTATGTTTGTTGGGAGCATAAAATATTCATTCGTGAATGAATTTTGATGACACTTTGGAAAAAGATGCAAACATGTATGACAAAGAACTTATTAGTTTTTGAGCGATAGTGAACAAAGAGGTGGGGGTCCCTGGAGCACCTGTTTTTTGAAAACTCTATAACACCTGTACCTGCTTAGCAAATTGGACGAAACTTGGTACATAAGTGTGTAGTACGGTTCACAATAGCTCTGCAACATCTCCAACAAAATAGTTCTGCAAATTCCAGAACATTCCTCTCTAAATTTTCTGATTTCCCACTGTATGCAGCGAACAACAAGAAAGTCAGAACATTCCAGTTTTTCACTTCCGGTAAAAAAATTTTTTGTACTTCTTTGAAGTTTTTCCAGTGTCTTTATGCACACTACAGCCTACAATAATAAAGTGATTATGATGAAACTTATGGAAAAGGGTTTCAATTAGTGTAAGAAGATAATTTTCATGTTTTGGGACACATTGATCAAAGTGGTGGCGGGTATAGCATACAAATGCTGACTTTTCACACTTTTTTTTAAGTTTGTTGGGAGCTTACAGACTTCATTCATTAATTTATTTTAATGACACTTTGAAAAAAGGTGGAAACTTAAGTAACAAAGAAATGATTGGTTTTTGGATAATAATGGAATAGGTGGTGGGGTCCTCCCGAACACCTGTTTAATGTGTCACACTTTTTTCAATGTTTGTTGGGAGCACACAGCATTCGTTCGTGAACGAATTTTGATGACACTTTGGAAAAAGATGCAAACATGTATGACAAGGAACTGATTAGTTTAGAGCGATAGTGAACAAAGTGGTGGGGGTCGTCCCATACTCCTGTTTTTTTTAAAGCTCAATAACATCTGTACCTGATAATCGAATTGGATGAAACTTGGTACATGAGCATTTAGTACAGTTCACAACAGTTCTACATCCCAACTTACAGTTTTTCACTTCCGGTAAATTTTTTTGTTTGTAAATTTTTCAAGTTTTTTCAGTGTCTTCATGCACACTACAGCCTACAATAATGAAGAGATTATGATAAAACTTATGTAAAAAGGTTCAATTACTATGAGAAGATAATTATCATCTTTTGGGAAACATTGATCAATGTGGCGGTGGGTCTACCATACAACTGCTGACTTTTCACACTTTGTTTTTAAAGTTTGTTGGGAGCATACAGACTTCATTCATTAATCAATTCTAATGTCCCTTTCGAAAAAAATGGAAACTTAAATGACAAGGAGCTGATTAGATTTTGGACAATATTGGGATAAGTGGAACGGGGCCTCCCGTACACCTGTTTACTGTGTCATCATTTTTTCAATGTTTGTTGGGAGCACACAGCATTCGTTCGTGAACCAAATTTGATGACACTTTGGAAAAAAATGCAAACATATATGGCAAAGAACTGATTAGCTTTTGAGCGATAGTGAATAAAGTGGTGGGGGGGCCCCATACACCTGTTTTTTTAAAAGCTCAATAACATCTGTACCTGATAATCAAATTGGATGAAACTTGTTACATAAGCATTTAGTATGATTTACAAAAGTTCTGCATCCCAACTTCCGGTTTTTTCCTTCCGGTAAAAAAATTTGTTTTTTAATTGTTGGCAGTTTTTTCAGTATCTTTATGCACACTACAGCCTGCAATAATGAAGTGATTATAATGAAACTTATGGAAAAGGTTCCAAGTAATGTAAGAAGATAATTATTATCTTATGCGATACATTGATCAAAGTGGCGGGGGTCTACCATACAACTGCTGGCTTTTCACACTTTGTTTTTAAAGTTTGTTGGGAGCATACAGATTTCATTCATTAATCAATTTTAATGGCACTTTGAAAAAATATGAAGACTTTAATGACAAAGAATTGATTAGTTTTTGGACAATATTGGGATAAGTGGTGGGGTCCTCCCGAACACCTGTTTATTAAATCAATGTTTGTTGGAAGCATACAACATTCGTTGGTTAAGTAATTTTGATTACACTTTGCAAAAAGATGCAAATATGTATGGCAAGGAACTGATTAGTTTTTTTAAGCGATAGTGAACAAAGTGGTAGGGGGTCCTCCAAGCACCTGTTATATTGGAAACTCAATAGCTTCTGTACCTGATAATCGAATTGGATGAAATTTGGTACATACACATTTAGTACGGTTTACAACAGTTCTGCATCCTAACTTCCGGTTTGTCACTTCCGATAAAATTTTTTTTCATTTTTCTCGTACAACAGAATAATGCAAAAATATGCGAATTTAATTGTTTTGACACATTCGACACACAGCCGTTTTCTAGATTTTGTCGGTTGTGACGACCAGCAGAAAGACTTACATTGAAGAAAAACTCTCTAAATTTTCTGATTTCCCACTGTATGCAGCGAACAACACGAAAGTCAGAACATTTGGTTCATGATCCCTCGAATAAAATATTGGTCTCAGACGATCGTTCTGTTAGACCTTTATTATCGCGGACGTTACCATGCCTATTCTTGGCGCTGACTTTTTAAATAAGTATGGTCTTTTGTGGATATCAAAAACCGATGACTTCCACGCCTTCCGATCCACTAACTAACTTATTCTCTGTAGCTGAAATCTCCACTTCGCCAGTCCCCACTTTAACAACAATCGACAATTCTGTTGATCCTGCTGTCGTCAATATTCTAAGGACTTACAAAACTTTAACTTCTGCAAGTGATCTTGCTTTGCTGGTCAAACATAACGTTACGCACGTTCTCGAAACGCATGGTCCTACCATTTCTTCAGAGTACCGTAGACTAGCTCCGGACAAATTGGCGATAGCCAAGACCGAATTCGACACCATGCTGGTTCAAGGTGTTTCTCGAACTTCTAACAACCCAAGGTCATCCCCTCTCCACCTCGTCAAAAAGAAGAACGGCGAGTGAAGACCTTGCGGGGATTACCGTGCTCTGAATAATGTAACAACTCCTGATAAATATCCTATCCTTCATATTCAGGATTTTACTCAACAATTACATGAATGCAACATTTTCTCAACTATCGAGCTCGTTCGTGTTTATCATCAAATTCCTATTGATGAACACGACATTGCTAAAACAGCAATATCCACACTGTTCGGACTCTTCGAATTCGTTCGAATGACATGCGGATTGCGAAACGCTGCGCAATCATTTCAACGGTTGATGCATTCATTACTTCGAGACCTTGACTTTTGTTTCACCTTTATTGATGACCTCCTTATTGCTTCTAAGACTTTTGAGGAACACCTCACACATCTTCGAACTGTTTTCGAGCGTCTTTCAAACGCAGGTTTCATCTTCAAAGTTGAAAAATGCAACTTCGCAAAAAATGAATAAGAATTTTATTCGAATCGTTTGGTACATAAAAATAATAATAACTTCCTATAAACAATAAAAATATTTTAAATTTTGTTTTAAGGAGCCTGTAAACGAGCAACTAAAAATACGTATTGCCGGGCAATATTGCTGAAAATATTGCCCGGCAATATTTTCGGCAATGTGTTGCCGAAAATATTGCCGGACAATATTTTCAGCAATATTGCCCGGCAATGTTTTAACAAAATACTTGTAAAATAGCATGTAAACGAGCAACTTTTTACGGCAATGTGTGGCTGGCAATCATTGCCGGGCAATATTGCCCAAATTCAAAAACATTCTCGGCAATATTTTCGTATTGCCCGGCAATATATCCATATATTTCGGCAATATGGCCGGTATTGCAACTAATGGCTGGCATGTTGCTATTGATATCGCTCATCGAGCGAAAATTTTAAACATTGCCCGGCAACTATTTCGATTTTTGTTGTTGTTTTTTTATTGAAATTGAATTAAGTTCGTTTTGAAGATTTGTAAATAGGGGTTGTAAATTTGGTTTAATTAAATGGCAGGTAAAATAAAATATTTGCATTTGGGTATTGTTTTTGGTGTTTTAGAATAAGAAAAAAAAAGGATTTTATTTCTTTTCAGATATTATGGTTAATTAATAATAGATGGAAGGTGGGTAAAGAATAAATCTTTGTTGTTGTAATGATTGTAATTCTGTTTTGAGAATGATTGAAATTATTTTTGTTTATAAATCGTTTAGTGTTTTGGTATTTTGAATGGAGAATAAGTTTGATGGTTTTTTAGTATATTTGTAAACCTACTGCAATGGAAAGCATTTCGGTTTGATGACTTAATTATTAAAGTAATTAAATGATTATTCTTTTAATGTTTAAAACACCCAAGGTTTTATAAATATTTTTTTATATATTTTATTTAGAGAACGAAGTTTGCGAATACTACGATCCTCAACCATGTGCGATTTATATTTTTTCCAAAACGTTTTTGTAGATGAAGGAGAGTATGCGGTCAATATGATTTCAAACAAAGCGCGAACTTAGTTTGGAGGTGATGTGCTGCACGTGTCGTTAATGCATACATCCCAGTGTCGGTGGTTTTAAAATAAATGCGGTGTTTGACATGCAATGCAGAAATTGACATGTGTAACGTCGTTGACAATTCTCAATTGTTAGAACGCACATTTACTTATAACATGCGAAAAAGAATACATTTACCTTGTTTGGGATGGGGTACATTCTGCATATCGCAGTTTTTATTAATATAGCAGATTATTCGTCGACTCGCTTTTTTTTTTACTTCGTATAAATAATTTTTTATTCGGATTCCATGTTAGGTACGTAGGTATTTCCGAATACGGCAGTGTATTCGCATCGCGTTATTTTGACATATGGCAAAGAAAGTTGTTAAAGTTGTATGCCATAGATTCAAGGCGTTTTGTTGCATATTTACAGATGTGATATAGATGCGTATGTTATTTTCTAAATGTACTGCTAAAAGAAAAATATTTGGACTTCATTCATGTTTAGGATAATAAAGTGCTCATACCACTACTTCAGTGCTCTTGCTGCTTTATTGTAGCACGCTAAAAACTGAAATGTTGCTGCCTTTATTAACGTATTTACTAACTAACGTATTTGGCTGATTTCACGGAGATACCGTATTCCATGTTTATGTGCGCTCTGTATGTTCTTGATAGCAAAGGATTGATATGGAACAACCATCCATGTGTATGGAACTATTTCCATGTTCCCGTTTCGCATATCTATATGTTGTTAACTTTAGGCCATCTGCTGCCGAACTTCTTTTATATAAAGGATATTCATCATTTCCAGTAACTGAATTTCCTGTACCTGACTAAATCCTTTATGATATCACTTTGAGTATTAGTGGCCTCTCATGCATTCTGAATTAGGATTCAGTGTTCTGGAAAGCTCATGCTACAAATTTTTCGTCACAACTTCCTACAAATCTTTATCGAATCTGGAATCGGATATTTGCCGCATTTGAAATAATTTTGTGTGTGTGCGTTAGTTGTGAATATCCGTCATATTAAATTGACTCTCGCTAATGAACTGGTACTCCAGAGAAAAGCTTGGTTTGATTTAAACGGATGAAAGTCAAACGTTCTGTTTCGAATGTTTTTGCATACATTACATATCTTACATGTATTGGTGAAACAATTGACGGCATTTCCAAATGTGGAAATCTTCATTATCTCGAATCATTAATCACTCTTTTATTGAAAAAATATATCTCGGTTGATATTTATTGCCGACTATAATAATATTCACTTCACAAATTTACCAGCTTCAAATTTTGTATATGTATTTTCGATTTTCTAATTACATACATACATGTACTTACTCTTTTACCATTATTTTCATTTTTTTATAAAGGATGCAAAAACTAGAAAAAAAAATAAAAGAAGATTAACCGACTAAAAATATTTTTAGCAAAATAATAATTTTGGCGCCTAAATTAAATCCTTTTACATTTTTATTGTTTCAAAGTGACAATTGATGGTATTGGTTGATTTATTGTTGTGTCTGTTTATTTATTTTATTTTATTTTTTTTTTTATTCATTTTCTTCATTTAAACAGATGTTTGGAAAAATGGTCAATGATCTTCATTGGGTTTTGTTTTTGAGGTGTAGATTTCATATAAAAATTTACTTTTTGTAATTAATATGCGTCATCACGGGAATTCCCAAAAATTTTCTTGTCGTTTTATGAGTGAGGTCAACGTAACTGCATTATCTGACCATTATTTTGTTACCTTCGCCGTTTCACTCGTCAATCGGTTTGTACAAACAGTCAAACTGTAAAGATCACTCAGCGTTGTAGTAACAAAATGCAAAGGCACTTCTTTCTTCGTTCATCGTACAAATGGAATGCTTTACCCGTATCGATAGTTTCGAGGACGTTCAATCCACACAAAAATAAAAAAGGGGTTTATTAAAACCTCCGAACGCTTGTTGTTGTGCGACCTAGGCCTTTAATGGCATCAACGTATGTGTTGTTCTGACACATATTGTTATTCCTATATAACACAACACCTTATATTAAAATCGGATAGTTCATAGAGCTTTCATGATTCATTCGGATTCTATACTGATTTTCAGCAACTTTACATGGATCACAAATTGTTCGTATCCTCTCGAATTCTACAATCTGAGGAAGTCAGTGTCCAGCTTTCACTTCCAAAGGTAAGCGCAGGTTAGATTAATGCTTCGTAAAGTGTTAGTTTGCACGACTGCGAAAGATGTTTTGATCCCAAAAGTTTTAAGCATGCGTAAAAAGCTCTGTATGCGGCAGAGACACGGGCTTTGATATCTGCCTGCATGTCATTTGACCCTAGGTATTTAAAGTTTTCTATAAGTTTTACTTCATAGTCGCCAGTATTCAGATTGCCGGGAGGTATGTTCGTCGATGTTGTTAAAAGTTTAATCTTGCCGGTTTTGAAGTCGTTTAGTATTTCTTTCAAGCTAAGAGAGACTATCCTTAGCATCGCTTGATCTACGTCCGAGAAGTGCAATATCATCTGCATAGCCAAGAATTTGAATAGATTTGCTAAATATGCAGTTTTGTGCCTCGATCCGACTTTTTCTTATCGCGTGCTCCAGCGCCAAATTGAATAGTATGGGCGCGAGTGCATCATTGTTGAACACCTGATGGTATATCAAAAGAGTCAGAAACTGACCCTTCGATTACTATTCTACAGTTTGATCCCGATGTTGTGAGTTTGCACAGAGAAACAAGTTTCGCTGGAATACCAAGGCATATGAGTGCGGACCAGAGGTTGTCGCGGATGATGCTATCAGCTGCTTGCTTGAAATCAACGTAGAGCTGGTAAATGCTGATGTTGTACTCCCAACATTTTTCCAGAATCATCCTTAAGGGAAAACATTGATCTGTGGTTGAACGGTTGGGGCAAAAACCACACTGATAGTCGCCGATGATAGATTCGGTGAAGAGGAAGAGCCGAGCAAGTACGACATTAGCTAGTATTTTATATGCAGTGCGCAACAGTGCGATGCCACGATAATTCGCAGACTTTAGGCTGTCACCTTTTTTATGTAGCGGAACAATGAGAGCTGTTTTCCATCCAGCAGGTAGATCTCCTTGGTCCCAGATTGCGAGAATCAGGTCAGATATACGTGAGACCAGAGCTGCTCCATCGTCCATTTTTAAATAGTTCTGCAGGGAATCCATCGATACCTGGTAATTTACCATTTTTTAATTTTTTGATGGCAGCTTCCACTTCATCTATTGTCGGGTAAGGGGCAAAAATCTTCTCACTTGACGGAACAATTGCTCTAATAGGATGAAATTCATTCGTCCTATTCAGTAGGTCTTGAAAGTGGGATCGCCACACTGCCAGCACATCATGTTCACTTTTTGTAAGCTCGTTGTTTCCATTTTTGATGGCTGTAGATCTTAGGTGAAAATCTTTTGTCAGATTTCACGAACTGGCAAAGCATTCTTTCGAATTTTCATTGACCGCATGTTGGTTGATGTTTTCGATGCAGCTCTTCATGTGCTCGCGTTTCTTTTTCCGTAGGGGTTTTGCTGAAGCTTTTCTGGGGTATATATGATCAGTTTGTGTGCTTCGGGTGTTCCTTGTTAACCATTTTTCTCGCAGTTTTTGTTTTGCTCAACGCTTACGCGGCACTCGTCATCAAACCATTCGTTACGTGATTTCGGTGGCCGTTTTCCGATTGAAGTTTGTGCTGCGGATATGATGGTTGATTGAAGCGTTTGCCATTCTTCTTGTATGTTTAATGGCATCTCAAGCGGGATGTCATGCTCTTTTATGCTTTGCGTTACATTTTCCTGATATCTATTCAGTGTTTCCAGTTGTTTAAATGCTTCGACATTCCAGCGCACGGTCTTTTTTGCTTGTCTATTAAATGTAGATAGTAACTTGCACTTGTACTTAAAGATGACAAGCATATGATCGGTGTCCATGTCAGCACCTCTATATAATCGAACGACAGTTACACTTGTAGAGTGTCTCTTAGAAATCATGACGTGATCGATTTGATTCTCCGTTCTTCCGTCATTTGATTTCCACGTTGCCTTGTGAATTCTCTCATGAGGGAAGAAAGTGCTAGATATTACTAGATCATACATCATACTCAGCTCAGCTGCGCGAAAGCCGTTATTGTTATTAGTATGATACAGGCTGTTAGGGCCGATATGTGTTTTAAGTTCTGAACTTCTACCAATTTGAGCATTGAAATAACCTACCACGATTTTTATATCGTGCCGTGGGATGTTATTGATGACTTCTTCGAGTTCTAGAAAGAACAGGTCTTTAACGTCATCTGCTTTGTCTTCAGTAGGTGCACATTGATGATCGTTACATAAAATTTTTGCGTGCGGATTCTCATTTTGCATACTAATTGGGCAAAATTCGATAACATGTTGATTCACGTGACGATGTATGAGAAAGCCAACTCCAAATTCTCCTCCGTTTTCATGACCGCAATAGTAAAGAGTGTATCCCCTGGCTGTTTCGTAGATTCCACTCCCTGGCCACCTTAGTTCTTGTAATGCCACTATATCTAGTGTGTAGCTATCGATTTTGTTTGTAAGTTTTAGTAGATCTCCTGGTCTTCTAAGGCCTAGCACGTTCCAGGTTCCCATTTTTAAATCGTAGTCCGGGTATAGTTTCCGAGGTCGTTCTTTAAATGAGTCGGAGATAATCCGAGGTCGTGTACAGTGTACATTCATGATAAATAATTTTTTACGGAAATGAGGTGTTAGTCCTTCGCCCAACCCAAATTTTCGTTTTTGCATCTTTAGGTCACCAGAAACAACCTTTTTACACTTTTATATAGCGAGCCGCTTGATCCAAGACAGACGCCCGCTGCAAGCCGCCCCTAACATGGAGAACAGACGCTTTCTAAACACATTTATATAGCGAGCCACTTGATCCAAGACAGACGCCCGCTCAAAGCCGCCCCTAACATGGAGAACAGACGCTTGAGTTGCATTGGTTTTATGGAGCCAATGACTCGCCATGGTGCAGAATTATTGAGTATAAGCAATATTTACTCTGCCCCTTTACCAACTACACCAACCTGATTCTGTTAGCGCTACTCAGGTAGCATGGCGTGGGCGTAGAATTTCGGATTTTCGCTACCCAAAATTTCTGCAATTTCTGCATTGACTACAGAAAATTGAATGCAGCAACAAAAAATTAATTACCCATTACCTCGAATTGATAATACCCTGGAAACATTTGCAGGTCCAAATGTTGTCAACAGTAGATCTGCAAAGTGGTTAGTCGCAAGTAGAAGTGCAGGGAGGGGAGCGATAATTGACAGCGTGTAGTATGGGTAGATGGGTTATGGGAATTTAATGTTTTGCAATTCGATTCGTATACTGAGTCCCAGCAGCATTTGAAAGTTTAATGGAACGTGTCTTGGGTAATTTGACAACATAATTGTAAGGGTCATGGACTTAAATTAAGTCCAAAGGAATGTAAGGACAGGACTCATATTAAGTCCAAAGAAATGTACAATTTATTGGAGAGAAAGTATTATACTTGGGGGGGGGGTAGAGTGACAACAAATGGTGAACACATAGATCCGAAAAAGATCACAGCAGTACAAAAATGGCCAAGACCCAAGAATTTACATAAACAGTGGTCCAGGATTGCAGTTATCTAGGATTGTTCATTTCCTACCAATGTTATGTATCAGCATATGCAAATATTGCAAAGAGCTCCATAAGCTAACGGATAAAGCATTTGAATGAACGAAAAAGTAAGAAGATGTGTTAGTGGAACTTCAAAAAAGATTGACCTCTGCAGCAGTTCTGGCTTATCAAATTTGGAATTCAAATTTGACACTAAGCTAGCAATGATGGTATAGTACGAGTGTTATCTCAAGAAATGGAAAGACTAAGGGGTAGAAAATGTAGAATAAACTTCTTCGTTTGAATTGGCGTTGTAGCACTGGACAGTGCAGCTCACCAAATGATCACACCGTACAGAGATGTAAAGTCATTGGGAAAGGTGCAGTGCAAGACCATTTTTTCCCCATGATTTCTATACATGAGTATATATTGCTACCGTAGCTTTTTTGCTCTTTCTCTGATATTTGGTTTCCAACTGTGTTTCTATACCTATAAGTATTTTGCTTGATCTACAAGTACAATGCCGCTCCCCGTCAGAGCGATGGAGCCAATATGAGGGAGCCTCTGCTTCCTTGTAAAGTCAATCACTTCGTTTCTTGCGAGGTAATATCCTTACCCACAATTTTAGACCATGGCAATGTTATTGGCTCCTCTAAAGTAGCACAATTAATTTGGCTCTAAACGGAGCTGGATCATTCAATGCCCCCTCCCCCATGTTATTTGTTAAACAAACCTAAATAATAGGCGGCGAGGTTAACTGCTAGGCAATGATATAAATCTCGAAGAACAGAGATTTTATTCATTTTAAACCTTTATAGTCTATAAATCATGAAAATTCTAAAATTTTCATAAGAAGAACCACTTAATATAAGAAACTCTCGAACCCACCTACTTTTCTCTTGCCCTGACCTAAAATGACTCGAATTTTTAAGTTAACGCACTTGAGAAGCTCTAGATTGTTTTTGAAAGCGTAGTCCTTCATCATCAAAAATCCTTTAGTTTGTCATTCTCAAGACGGTCATTCTAACGTTACCAACTCAAGGAAACTTTTTGAGTTAATCTTGGAGTTGCAAATCCTCTTGTGTCATTTAGAAATCATCTAAAGATGAAAATTAAAATATGGTTCGTCATCGCCGCTGTGGCTAAGTGTATAAGACACACAGGCTTTGAACAGGTGTCTCTGATGAGTGTGAGATCGAATTTCGGCACGACGCACGCATTTTTCTACAGAAGTTTTTCCAAGGGAAAAATGAAAAATGATTTCGAATTGCGAAATTCAAGTGATTTCCAATATGTACTTAAGCTTAATTGTCACAAAAAACATCTCCAAATTAAAACTTTGGAGTTTTTATACATTAACAATCCAGTGATCAAACTGAAATGATTTTCAGCTAATTGTAGAAGGCTTACAAATTTATTAAAAAACCATCAAACTCATTTTCCATTCAAAATACCAAAACACTAAACGATTTATAAACAAAAATAATTTCAATCATTCTCAAAACAGAATTACAATCATTACAACAACAAAAATTTATTCTTTACCCACCTTCCATCTATTATTAATTAACCATAATATCTGAAAAGAAATAAAATCCTTTTTTTTTTCTTATTCTAAAACACCAAAAACAATACCCAAATGCAAATATTTTATTTTACCTGCCATTTAATTAAACCAAATTTTTAATGACACCTATTTACAAATCTTCAAAACGAACTTAATTCAATTTCAATAAAAAAACAACAACAAAAATCGAAATAGTTGCCGGGCAATGTTTAATATTTTCGATCGATGAAAAAAATCAACAGCCATTAGTTGCAATACCGGCAATATTGCCGAGCTATACAATTATATTGCCGGGCAATACGAAAAAATTGCCGGGAATGTTTTTGAATTTGGGCAATATTGCCCGGCCACACATTGCCGTAAAAAGTTGCTCGTTTACAGGCTCCTTTAGAATCAGTAGTTCCTAGAACGTCGAGAAATGCCAAAAAAGTAGTGAAAATCCTATCACTTTTGGCTTATAAATGTAATACCTAGGTCTTTCAGACCGAACTAGTTTACACAATATTTACTAGCTTTCAGTGACACACTAGGCATTTTTTGTATGATTTTCCAATTTTTCACAGTGTAGTTTTTAGTAGATGAAATTTTTTTTTGTATTCGAAAAATTAAAAATGTCCAGTTGAGCAAAAAAGTTGAAATATTCTTCTGATCTCAGAAACTACAAACGACGTAGATGATTGTAGTAAAAAAAACTTGTTTGTTGTTGTAATAAATATCTCTCAAATTATGAAAACATGTGATTCTCCTACATACAGTGGTAAGTTTGATAAGTATACAAGATTGTTCGGTATCGTTTGTATATTTTTGTAGTAAGAATAAATATTTTTTTGTACCAACAAAAAAAATGTACAGTAGGTCATTGAAATATTATTTTGATCTTAGAAACTTCAAACTACGTAGATGATCAAATTTACATTTTTTAAAGTTCAAGCTACAAAAAAAAATTTCCTTAAAAATATTAAGTACAGTAAATCAGTAAACTACAAAAATCTTATTTATTGATTATCAAAACTTTCACGGTGTGTAGGATAATCACCTGTTTTAATGATTTGAGTGATATTTATTATAACTACAAACAAAAAAATTTTACTACAATCCCTTACTACGTTTTTAGTTTTCCAAACTGTTTTTCTTTTTCTTTCCTTACGTTCAGATATAAACGATTGAGATTAGTAGGCTTTATTTATATGATAGATGATTTATTTAAGTTAATTTTACGGCCGATTAACGCTCATGGAGCTTAATGACTGGTCGGAAAAGAGGAATAGATAAAATTCACCATGGCGAATCATTTTTTTTTGTTTTCTTTTTTTATCAAAGTAAAGCATCCCGAGCAGAAATTAGTTGGGGAAAACCTGAATACAGTCAGGGCGTGATCAGGGCCTGGTCCGTCCTACAAAGGCAATCCCTGTGAGGGCAATCTGATGTGGGCCTGTTCCGGGCCTGATATAGAATACCCTTTTAGGGTTAGCCTTATTTCAATATATCCGGCCCTGATCAGGTTCTTCGTATTTGACCCCTAGCTAAAATTTCAATTGTTTAAAATTCACTATAGTATTATCCATTTTAGAAATATATAGTTAAAATCGTTTCAAATATGTTTTAGTTATCGCTTCTCAGCTGAAATATTATAATACTAGTGATTAAGGTGGTATGTGGGCTATTATTTTGAAAACGTACATTTTTTTGTTGATTTTTAAATTTTTGATTTTTAAAAAATCTGAAATTTTGATATATTGTTGGCATTGACAAAAGGAAAAAAGTAATTTCTGCTTTTATTTTTTGTGTACTCTGAATCGGAGTTATGCGCGGTTGAATTTTGAGGCTTTTTCACGTAGTTTTTGGTAATGGTGGCAATGTTTTGTGAATAGGTGCCACAAATTTCATCCGACTTACGTATATTTTTGCAAGTAAAAAGGAAAATAATTGAATAATTGAAATAAGTAAGTTTAAAATTAATAACTTTTCTCTTTTCCGCTAGGCGGCGCGTAAAACCTTGGTTTACTTCAAAGCTCATATCTCAAAAAGTGGGCTTTTTTTTTTTTTTGTTTTTCACAAATTTTAAAGTAAACATATGCAGCTATAAAATTGAGAAATAAAAAGTCAGCAATTCAATATGGATTTTTTCTTACGATTTTTTAAAGTTTGGTATATGAAAAATTCACATGTGTTTTTTTATTAAGTTAATAATCCTGTACTAAATGTGAATCTAATAAATTAAACATTTCATATTTTAACAACTGCAATAAATTTGAACCATTTTCTGTGCGGTTAAATGGTTAAAAACTTATTCAAAATTAATTTAAGTTAAGTGGTAAAATAAAGGAATTTAAATTATTAAAAGGGTCTGTAAAATGTTTATTCATTTTAAAAAATGTCTATTCAGCCCCTTTTTACTAATTAAAATCTCATTAGAGATTTACTAATTTTAACATTTAAAATTTCTAATGACGCCCACAAACGGTTTTTGACCAAATTATACTTGCATCCAATCAAAATATATTAAATTGTACCTACCTAATTTTGCCTGATTCTACCTATGTCAAAACTATTTCAAGGGTATATATATATATTGATTGGATTGCCTTATAATCAATTATATTCCAAAATATTTAGAAGACATAACGTTTAGAAAAGATAATAATAGAAATGCCTTTCAAATTGTGCTGTAACTTGTACGGTCTCAAAAATCATCAGCGGACATCAAAAAATGTGAAACTGGTCACACCAGCTGTTATTCAAAAAGCTGCGACCCTAAATTTTACTTTGCGTGATGACCAGTTTATATGTGAAACATGTCGCACTTATATCTATAAAAATAAGGTAAATTTAATTATTTTATTAAAATGAATAAAAATTCATATGCAACTAATATTTTCTATACAGCAGCTTTCATGTTCGGAAACTATCGATAGTGAAATTATTTCTATAAATCAGGATGTTGAAAATGTTCCAACGAACGAAAATATTCAAATACCTCCAGCATCTTTAGATCCATCACCAGTTTCGGTTGATACTATATCTCCACCAGTTCCTGAACTACTTAATGACATTTTAGAAGATTTTAACAATGTTCTTGGAAGGTTAGCCGCATCTCCTATCAAACAAAAACATATTACAACAGGAAGTAATAAAAAAATTGCAAGTGTCACATCGGCAATAAGTCAAAGAATATTTCAAGTAGATTCAGTTAAAGTGTTATCACCAAAGGAGGAATGTGAATATACATCATGGCTTATGAACCTTAAAAAGGAATTCAAAGATGCCAGCTCTAAATCAAAACAAGTGTTTTTGTTGACAACTCTACCACGTAAATTTTGGTCAAATCAACGTATCCAGGATGAATTTAATGCATCAAGACGACTGGTAGAATTCGCCATGGATCTGTTGGAAACAGTAGGTCCTTACAGTTGGCCTCAAAGCAAACAAGTGCACAGTTTGTCACAAAATATAGTAAAACAAATTCAAACATACTTCTTATCAGAGGAAATTAGTAGAACAATGCCTGGCCTTAAAGATGTTGTTACTATTACAGAAGGATCGACAAAAATTAAGAAATCAAAGCGGTTGGTGTTATGGACCCTCACCGACATCTACGAAATGTTCTTGGAAGAAAACAAAGAACTCAAGGATTCCACTGTTTTTTACCGGATAACACTACACCCGATAAAATAATTGCCAAAATGTTTTCTTTTTCTGATGATCATAAATATTTCAATTTAAAGGCAAAAAAAAATATATAAATTAATTTTTTAATGTATTTATTTATAATATTGATTAAATTATAATGTTTATAGGAAAAATATTTTTTTAATGTTTTTTTCTAATGTTAGTGTTGGTGGTGTTGAAATTATAACAAAATCTTCGATCATTGGGATCTCCAATTCTTATTCTGAATAAAAACCTGTTTCTCAATCAGAAATACACAAAAAATGGTTCAAATTTATTGCAGGTGTTAAAATATGAAATGTTTAATTTATTAGATCCACATTTAGTACAGGATTATTAACTTAATAAAAAAACACATGTGAATTTTTCATATACCAAACTTTAAAAAATCGTAAGAAAAAATCCATATTGAATTGCTGACTTTTTATTGCTCAATTTCATAGCTGCATATGTGTACTTTAAAATTTGTGAAAAACAAAAAAAAAAAAAGCCCACTTTTTGAGATATGAGCTTTGAAGTAAACCAAGGTTTTACGCGCCGCCTAGCGGAAAAGAGAAAAGTTATTAATTTTAAACTTACTTATTTCAATTATTCAATTATTTTCCTTTTTACTTGCAAAAATATACGTAAGTCGGATGAAATTTGTGGCACCTATTCACAAAACATTGCCACCATTACCAAAAACTACGTGAAAAAGCCTCAAAATTCAACCGCGCATAACTCCGATTCAGAGTATACAAAAAATAAAAGCAGAAATTACTTTTTTCCTTTCGTCAATACCAACAAAATATCAAAATTTCAGATTTTTAAAAAATAGTGGTTTTTTTTTCGATGTACGTTTTCAAAATAATAGCCCATGTATGTCTTAATTTTTTCCATTGTAATTTTTTTATTTTAATTTGATTAATTTATGTATATAATGTATAAATATATATCAGGGTCTGGTCCGGATATCCCAATCAGGGCCTGATCCGATTATCCCAATCAGGATCTGATCCGGTAATCCCAATCAGGACCTGATAGGGCAAAAGCGTTACACTCATGATCAGGGCCCAATCAGGCAGGCCTACCAATGCCTGATCCGGACTAGGGCAAACCTGATCAGGACCTTACTTGAGCCCTGACAAATTTCTGCTCGGGATGTTTAGTGTTAACTGTTAATTATAACGGATTGCAAATTAAAGTCTCTAAATATCCGAATATCCTTACTAGGGTATGAGAATAAAAATGAAATTTCTTTAAATAATTTATTGACGTTGGTTTTAAGATTTTGTAGAATAAAATTGTCAAGATCTAAATACGCAGGTAAGGCATTTCAGAGGAGATAGATTCTGTTGAAAAATCACGTTGCAAAGTGACAGTTATACATCTTGTTATTTGAACCGTAAAAAGATGAGCTGCTACGGCTGTTCTAGTGTTGTATTTGCAGACTCAGGTAAAATCGATTTAATTTCTACGGATGCCCGTTCATTCATAATATGTCCTTGTAAAAAACAGTCAGATCAGCGACATTTCGTCTACGTTGTAAGGAATCAAGCTCGATTCCAATCCACTTAATAGCTTCAGACATTTATAGCTACTTATCTATGCTCCACCCTAAATGCGTTCGCTATCGAAAAATTTATGCAAAAAAACAAATTTTTGAATAACATTTGTAGCTATAGATTAAATATATGAAAATTTTACTTCAAATTATATTCAATTTTAACACCTTAAAGTCTCATAGATTTTTTATCTACAAGATCAATTAACTCAAACTGTAATGGAAATGGATTGGGTGTTGATAACCTTAAACCTATTAAAATGGCAAACTTGTGTTTTACTCGTGTTGAGTTCAACACTATAAGAAACAGCCCATTCCAAAATTGATATGTTTGGTGACTTTATTAAATTTGATTTAGTGTTATTAAGTGCTTCATGAAATGCATGGAGCATACTATCATCAGAAAAACTATGGATTGGATGAATTGTTGATTCTAATTAGTCATTAATATAGATGAGAGGAAGAATTTTTGAACGAGTACCACTTTGCAGAACTCCAGCATTAGTAGAAAATGTATCCGATGAGACACCGTCAATATTGACCTGAAATTTTCGATCAGTAATAAAACTTTGTACCTAAGAAATAAGTTACTCATCTAAACCATAGCATCTCAATTTGCATATAAGATTGTTATGCCATATCTTGTCAAATGCCGTTGAAATATCAAAAGCAACGCCAAAAGTATCACCATGGTTTTCATGCGCCTTGTTCCAGGCATGGTTACAAACGCTAGTAGATCTTATGTTGCTCTTCCCTTCCGTTTTACGTTCAGAATTTTTGATGATTCCAAAAAACTCTTATAATATTAAAATTAACATATATTTCAAAAATTTTAGCAACAATGAAAAAAACGGATATTTGTTTGTAAGTTTAGGGATCAGCCTTATTACTATTTTTCGGAACAGGCTGAACGCTAGCAATTTTTTATACTTCAGGAAAAATTCCTTTTTTATATGTGAAAAATAAAAGATTTTAGTTAATTTCAGTGCTAGCTTCTTAGCATATGTTTTAAGAATGATTGGCAGCATATGATCAGACCCGGATGCCTTACTAGTATTAACTTTTAGAAGCATTTGCCGGATAATATGCAATCATAGATGACAGATTCAACTTAAGTAAATATGAAAATGATGAAGTTTCTATTTAGAAAATATCTGGATATAAAAATTAAAATATGGTTCATCATCGCCGCAGTGGCTAAGTTGTGTAAGACACACGGTATATGAACAAGTGTCTCTGATGAGTGTGGTTTCGAATCCTGGCAGGGAACACAAACACTTTTTCTAAAGGAGTTCTAGAGAAAATGAAAAATTATTTAAAATGATTTAGAATGATTTCCAAAATGTGCTTAAGCTTAATTGCTCACAAGAAACTACTTGAAATTAAAATTCCTCTTATGTTGTCTATATTTCCTAACCGAAATATAGCAATAAATTGACTCTGCGTCATTGCTTTGCCTTGATTGACAATAATCAATAATGATTCTATACTCGTGACTCAGGATGTTGAAAATCAAAGATTAAAACTTTAACAAAAATTCTAAAAATATTACAAAAATTATAACAAAATCAATAATTGAAACTTTTTAAAGATTCCAAAAATATTCCAAAACTTAGAATAAAATCAAATATTTAAACTTTTTCGTAATTCTAATAATATTCCAAAAATTCTGAAAAATTCAAAAATTCAAGCTTTTTCCAAAACTCTAAGAATATCGCAAAAAATTATAACAATATCAAAAATTGAAATTTTTTTTTAAATTCCAAAAATTATACAGCTACAAACAGCTAATTTTTTTTTTCCAAGAAATTTAAAATCATTTTTTTAACACACTCGAAAATATTTTGTTGACAAACTTAAGGTAACACGACGCGGACGATAAAGTCGGACGATAAAAAAAACGTCTACAATTTCGCTGTTGTAACCACAACAAAGGCGTCAGCGTCAAAAGCTGTCAAAAATAAAATTGCATTAACTAAAATACTCTGATCTTTGTCAAAATGATTTTCACAAATTTCAATTTTAAAAATAACTAATTTTTACTAATAAATAAATAATAATAATTTTTCTACTAATAACTAATTTTAAAAATAAAATACAAAATACAAATTATGAAAATATATAAATGAATAAAACTGAACTTTGAAAAAAAACTTTAGAAAATTCAGTTGACAACTCAAAACAAAACGATTACAACCTCAGAAACGCGAAAAACATCAGAAAATCATATTTTTCAGTTGACGGCACTGTTACAATAACATTAAAAATTACCCTTGCAGCCAAATAAAAATAAAATTGATATCTGGCAATAATCATCGCCGTCGATAAATTAGAAATAGAATCTAAATTTTCTCCGACGAAAAAAACTTTTTCGTTTATCGCTGTAGTTGTGTTTGAAATGTATCTATCTTGTGTATTCTAATGTTACTAACGTCGTCGTCGGACGATTTCGCCCGTGTTGTGTTTCGAGCTTTATAATGCAATAAAATTCTCAATAATAATAATTTCATGTTTATTACATTTCTTTTCATTCAATTTTCTAATTTTATTTTTTTCTAACAAAATAAATAAAAATCATCCTAATGACATACCTATTATTTTTTTGACAAACTTATAATTAAAAACTTATAACCTTATAACCAAACTTATAACCTATAACGCCACAATTCTCAATAATACACTCAGAGAATTTTGTTAGTAAATTTAATAACCGCCCGTTTTAAAAATGTGTAATAAGTTATTTTATCAATTTAATAACGATTTTTATTAAAGTAATTGCCACATTCGTTCGATTAATACTTTTTGTTATTATTTTCATAAAAATGTTTATTAAAATAAAAATACGGTCAATATTATTAAAAAAATCACAACGGTTGATTAAACTAATAACCGATTCTTATTAAAATAATGAATTCAGGCAATCAAATAAAAAATCATGTGATTAACGTAGAGCTATTAAAATAAAAACATAAATTATTATTTTTGTGGTTAATTTTAATAACCATTTTATTAGATTAATCATCGACGTTTTTACTTTAAAAACGTAGGTTATTAGATTAGTAGTATACATTAATCTAATCTAACCATAGGTTATATTTTTAAAAACGATTAAAAAAATCTTGGTAAGAATCACAGTTTATATCCAGACGCTGAATAAACAACAACTTTAAAAAATATTTAAAAGTTTCGTGAAAAGCTAGAAGTGTTTTTAAGAAAATTGAAAAATTAAAATTCTTTTATTATTAAAATTTAATGATTTAAAACAAAAACAAATAGTTGGCAAGTAAACGAATTCATGGTATGTGAAACTTTGTAAATTTTTGTACTGTCTATGCCGTGTTAAAAAAAAAATTGGTTTTTCAGTTCCTGAAGCAGATTCATCAGAACATGTAGAAATTTTGTTCGATGAACAGAGTAGTTGGGCTGAAATTGAGTCTGCATGGGACAGGACTAAACAACTGAGACTCAGGGACATTTCAAAATTAAAATCAACTTCGGAAATTTTCAAAATTAAAATCAACTACAGAAATTTTAACCTAATGGAAGCAATTTAAATTACCGCTTGGTTATAAACTGGTAATTAATAATTCAATATTATTATATTTCAATAAAATTTTAATTATATTAATATTCCTTTTAAAATTTTCAGATAGGCATTAATTTTAAAGCATTGTTAACGAAAACCACCGATTTTGGTTGTAAAGTACCAACATTCATTCAGAAAACTCAGCCCATTTTTGAAGAACAAATTAAAGATGAAAAGTTAAGAGAGATTGTTGAAAAGCTTCGCAATACAGAAAGTAAGTTTTTTAAATTTGTTTTTTTCTTACTCCAAAAACTTGAAAATCACATACAACAGAAACAGAATTCCATTCAAATTTTACAGCAACAGAATTTTTTGCTGACAAATTTGTATGAAATTCTGTTTCTGTTTCTGATGTATTTGAATACCCACTCGGCTGTAAGTTAAAAAGTTGTTTTGGACATGTCATTTGTAATTTTTTTGAGTGAAAACAATTAAACCTATTCAATTTTTGATTCTGTAATAATATAATATTTTTCTGTTTTATATTATTTAGATGGTATTCAACTATTAACTATGTCCAATCAACAAAACTTTGGAGCATAAAATTTATAAGAAATAAACTGTTCGAGATTCTCAAAACAGTTTTGCCATTATAGGTGAAACTGTTCAAAATGTTGAAGAGACGTTACAAAAATATTTGGATCAAAAATTACCAATTCAGCCACAATTAATTACTGGATCTATAACAAAGCCAATACTAGTATGTTTTGATAGTGTACGGTATGAAGTTTATATAACATGAAAAGCAATTGATGTGTGCTTCAAAATATTTTATTTATTCAACTTAAAAAATCCGCAATCAGCAACCAATTTTGGAATTTTATCCAAAAGTATTTTATACATTGAAAGGCGAAAAAGAAATAGATAAATACATATATTACTGATTTGCTAAATTCAAATCAATAATATATATTATTAGTTTAACTATGTAATTTTATTTTTTAATTATTAAATAATATAGTAAAATATAATATATTTTACTATATTTTGTATTTTATATACGAACTTCTTTAGTTCTTTTAATTTTTGTCACATGTAAATTCAAAAATACTTTAAAACAAAATCATGTATTATTTTAAAATTAAAACTGTGAAAATATTTTATAATTAAATGAAAATAATTGAAATAAATAAAATTGTAAATAAAAAATTTATATTCTTTTTTATTTAAAAAGTGTAAAATATAAGTTCCATTATTAATTTAATAAGTTCCATTATTAATTTAATAACATCTTATTATTAATTTAATAAGTTCTATTATTAACTTAATAACATCTTATTATTAATTTGATAAGAACCTATTATTAATCTAATTAGATTGTATTATTAATCTGATAACATAATATTATTTTAAAAACAACTTTATTATTCTAATAATATATGTCATTTATCCAATGGATACCTAATATGCAACTAATTTATTATGTTATTAATTCAATAAGAATTTTTATAAATATAAAAGCTATCGTTTTTAGATTTAAAATTTGAAATTTTTTTGTTAGTAAATATTACGAACAAATAATATTAATTTAATAATGCCTGTTATTACGAAATTTGTGAAAATAATCACAAGTTGTGATTAGCTGTATAATAATCATCAAATTATTAATCTAATGGCTATTTTGATAGTTTTTAACAACAGAATTCTCTGAGTGTAATAATAAAATTTCATTTCATACAAATACAGGGTAGCGAAAATCCGAAATTCTACGTCCACGCCGTGCTACCTGGGTAATGCTAACAGAATTGGGTTGGTGTAGTTGAGAGGGGCAGAGTAAATACTGGTTATACTCAATGATTCTGCACCATGCCGATTCTGCAACTCAAGCGTCTGTTCTCCATGTTAGGGGTGGTTTGGAGCAGGCGTCTGTCTTGGATCAAGCGGCTCGCTATATAAACGTGTAAAAAGGTTTTTTCTGGTGACCTTAAGATGCAGAACGAACCCATTCACGAAAATTTGGGTTAGGCGAAGGGCTAACACCCCATTTTCGTAAAAAATTATTGTCATGAATTCTGTACACAGGCCTCGGAATATCTCGGATTCATTATTGGAACGACCTCGGAAACTGTACCCGGACTACGATTTAAAAATAGGAACCTGGAACGTGCTAAGCCCTAGAAGACCAGGAGATCTCCTAAAACTCACCCAACAAGTCGAGAGCTACACACTAGATATAGTGGCATTACAAGAACTGAGATGGCCAGGCAGTGGAATCCATGAAACAGCGAAAGGATACACTCTTTATTATTGCGGTCATTAAAACGGAGGAGAATTTGGAGTTGGCTTTCTCATACATCGTCGCGTGAATCAAAATGTTATCGACTTTCACCCAATTAATATGCGGTTATGCACACTGAGAATCCGTACGCAAAAATTCAATGTAACGATCATCAATGTTCATGCACCTACTGAAGACAAAGCAGATGACATTAAAGACCTGTTCTTCCTAGAACTCGAGGAAGTCATCAATAACATCCCGCGGCACGATGTAAAAACCGTGGGAGGTGACTTTAATGCTCAAATCGATAGGATTGCAGAACTTAAAACACATATCGGCCCTAACAGCTTGCATCATACCAGCAACAATAAAGGTTTTCGCGCAGCCGAGCTGGCTATGATCTAGTAATTTCCAGCACTTTCTTCCCTCACAAGAGAATTCACAAGGCAACGTGGAAATCAAATGACGGAAGAACGGAAAATCAAATCGATCACGTCATGATCTCTAAAAGACACTCTACAAGTATAACTGACGTTCGATCATACAGAGGTGCTGATATGGACACTGATCATATGCTTGTCATCTTTAAGTACAAGTGCAAGTTGTCATCTACATTTAACAGACAAGCAAAAAAGACCGTGCACTGGAATGTCGATGCATTTAAACATCCGGAAACGCTAAATAGATATCAGGAAATAATAACACAAAACATAGAAGAGCATGACATCTCTTCTGAGATGCCATTAAACATTCAAGAAGAATGGCAAACGCTTCAATCAACCATTATAGCCGCAGCACAAACTACAATCGGAAAACGACCACCGAAATCACACAACGAATGGTTTGACGACGAGTGCCACCAATCCGTTGAAAATAAACAAAAACTGCGAGAAAAATGGTTAACTATGCGCCAGGAAAGCCTCAGCAAAACTTCTACGTAAAAAGAAACGCGAACACATAAAGAGCTGCATCGAAAACATCGACCAACATGCGGCCAACTGAAATTCAAAAGAGTGCTTTGCCAATGCACGGAATCTGACAAAAGATTTCCACCCAAGATCTACAGCCATCAAAAATGAAAATAATGAACTTACAACAAGTGAACGTGATGTGCTGGCAGTGTGGCGATCCCACATTCAAGACCTGCTGAATAGGACGAACGGAGTTCATCCTATTCGAGCAATTGCTCCATCAACTGAGGAAATTTTTGTCCCTTACCCAGCAATAGAAGAAGTGGAAGCTACCATTAATGGCAAACCTGAAAAATGGCAAATCACCAGGTTTCGATGGAATTCCCGCAGAACTTCTGAAAAATGGAGGAGCAGCTCTGATCTCACGTATATACGATCTGATTCTTGCAATCTGGGACCAAGAAGAACTACCTGCTGAATGGAAAACAGCTCTCATTGTTCCGCTACATAAGAAAGGTGACCGTCTAAAGTGTGAAAATTATCGTGCCATCGCACTGTTGAACACTGCATATAAAATACTAGCTAATGTTGTACTTGCTCGACTCATCCCGTTCGCCGAATCTATAATCGGTGACTATCAGTGTGGTTTTCGCTCAACCACAGATCAATGTTTTACATTAAGGATGATTCTGGAAAAATGTTGGGAGTACAACATCAGCATTCACAAGCTCTACGTGATCTCAGGCAAGCATATGACAGTATCATCCGCGAAAACCTCTGGTCCGCACTCATATGCCTTGGTATCCCAGAGAAACTTGTTTCTCTGTGCAAACTCACAACATCGGGATCAAATGGTAGAATAGTAATCGAAGGGTCAGTTTCTGACTCTTTTGTGCTTTTGTGCTTCGATATTGTGCTTCTCAGACGTAGAACAAGCGATATTAAGGATAGTCTCTCTCAGCTTGAAAGAAATGCTAAACGGCTTGGATTATGCATCAACACCTGCAAAACTAAAGTGTTAACAACATCTAAGAACATACCTCTCGGAAATCTGGATACTGGCGACTATGAAGTGGAACGCGTCGAAAACTTCAAATACCTCGGGTCTGTAATAACATCGTCAAATGACATGCAGGCAGATATCAAAGCCCGTGTCTCTTCCGCATACAGAGTTTTCTACGCAAACTCAAAACTTCTGGGTTCAAAACATCTTTCGCGGTCGTGTAAACTCACACTTTACAAAGCATTAATTCGACCTGTGCTTACATTTGGAAGTGAAAGCTGGACACTGACTTCCTCCGATTGTAGAATTCTATTAACATTCGAGACTAAAGTCATACGAACAATTTATGGTCCATATAAAGTTGCTGAAAATCAGTATGGAATCCGAATGAATCATGAAATCCGACAGCTTCTTGGAGGCTGTGATGTAATCGGATTCATTAAATCCAACCGGATTAGATGGTTTGGTCATGTAGAAAGGGCTCCATTGGAAGGAATGATAAAAAAAGCGTCCCAACAACAACCAGCTGGTGTTCGTCGAAGAGGAAGACCTAGACAACGCTGGCGTGATGACATCATCCAAGACCTTCGTGATATAGGATGTCGAAACTGGGGTCAACTGGTCATGGAACGAGATGAATGGAAGCTTGTGGCACAGACTGCAAAATCCCTTCATGGGATGTGAACGCCAGAGAGAGAGAGAATGTTATACAAATAACTGATTTTATTTTTTTCCATAAAATTGGGTAAAAAATAAATAAAAATCTTTCTTTTGACACACTTGACAACATATTTTTGACAAACTTCTGATGCCGTTATTTTCAATAATATTAATAAAATTTCACGTCATACAAATAACTGATTTAATTTTTTTCCAAAAAATTGGGTAAAATGATAAATAAAAATGTTTCTTTTGACACACTTGACAACATTTTTGAGACAAACTTCTAATGCAATAATCTAGATAAACTTCTGATAGCAATCCCAACCATCAAGATTTCTCCACATGTTTTGTTCCTACTCATTATCGCTTAATATATGAACGTTTTTTAAGCAAAAAAATGCATATTTTCTTGTTTTGACACACTTGACGATTTTTTTGACACACTTCCAGTTATCGAACACATTGGTTTTGGCTCGTCCCATTGAGTAATGAAACTATTTTTAGAAACCAAAATTTTTAAAATTTCTTCTACCGTTTTCTAGATATCGTCGGTTGTGACGGAGATAGACATACATTTTGTTTTTTGCTTTTTTAGAATCAGTAGGTCCTAAAATGTCGAGAAATGCCAGAAAAAGTAGGGGTAAGAATTTTACTTTTGGCTAATGAATGTAATACTTAGGTCTTTCAGACTGAAGTAAGTCCAAAGAAATGCCCCTCATATTATAAGATACCCTAAAAAGGGTTGAAGATTGGGTGCTTCTAGTGTAGACTCTTTAGAAAAATAATTAGCCAATAGATAAGCTTTTTATTTTGGGTCAGTGATACCTTTATTATTAATAAACTTCCGAAAAGCTTTTTTATTAAATTTTAATTGCTTTTTGAATTTATTTGAAAGCCATAGATCAACTTTTGTGATAGTTAATCTGTTAGGAATATATTTACGCATTATTGTTAATTATTTTGAAACAAATTAAAAGCCGATAGTTTCGGATTATGACCAGTAGGACAATTCCGTTTCCAGAGAAACAATTTAAAAACCTTTTAAGTCCTTGCTAATCTGCAGCTTTGTAGTTCCTTATAAGACGATCATCTGCCTTAAATAGCTAAGGGGTTTGAATATTTAATTACGTGTAGTGATCAAATTATGACTTGGCCCACCTAAAGGCTCTGATATTTTAAATTGTACCAAGTAAAGATCATTTACTACTTTGTTCAGTAATATCAGGAACTCTGGTAGGGTGGTCAGTTACCTATTTGTAATTGTGATAAAAAGAAAAAAGTTCAGGCGGCTGACCTATCTCATTTGTTGTAGACCTGTTGAATGAGCCACTCTTTATTGTAAACATTAAATCCACCAACAACTATAAATTTGGCATTAGAATACTCACTCAACCTGTCTATTTTTTCAGATATGTCATGAAATCAATTTATGTTTTCAGGTGAGTTAGGTGACCGAAACAGTCCAAAGACACATGATGTTTGATTAGAACAACTAATCTCTTAGGGATACCATATAAAGATATTTTGTATTTAATTCGAAATTTTAATTCCAATATATGTAATAGTATCCCTACCATACGCACAAACACCATGCTTGAAGTCAAACGATTTTTTTTAAATTAATTAGTTAGACATGTTTAGCACACTAAATATAAATATGAAATATTCATTATCTAGACTCTTTGAATATCCGAAGATACCATGTCAACTATAAAGGAAAGATATGAGTAAAATTGAAGGAATGCGGATATAGGGATAACTATAGTAATTATTTTAAATGATAATGAACATTTTCTTTAAATGCCTGAGTAGAAAATCCATCGGGAAATATAGAGGAAGGCATTGAGTTCCACAATTTGGCCACTGTATTCTGGGGACACAGTTCTACAACGAGGTATTTGTACAACAAATGGATGGGATAACTCGGCAGCTCTTGTTTGTCAATTATACTGCGCACACGATGGAAGGAAAACGATGCTTTAATCTCATGGTAACAGTGGCGTAGCTAGCATGGGTGGCACCCGGGGCGGATATTGTGGTATCACCTCAAGAATGAAAACTGTCTATATTAATAAAAAGTCAATAAACGTAATTTATAATTCCGTTTAATTAATACAAATGAGCATTATTATTAATAAATTACATATAATTAAAATGCTGTTTTATTATACATTCTTTTACATTGATGTATGAAAATGAAACTTTTATGTTAGGGTATAGTAAAAGAAAAATGAGAGTAGAATTAATATACTCTCACATACATATTATGTACACACATTTTAAATCAAATCTTTCTAGCTTTAACAGCTGCCTACTTAGAAATCACGTCTTCAAAATTTATATTTTGTGGTGCCTCATGTTCTATTGTTAATATACCAAGATTGTTAAGCCTCGTTTGGGTCATTTTGCCAGCATGTAATTTTTAATGATTTTTAATTTGCTGAAAATCCTCTCACTCGAAGCTGCTTATACGCAAATAGTCATAAATAACTTTAGTGCGACCATAAGATTCGGAAAAGATTCAGTAAAATCCCATTCCACGATCAATTTCAAAAAGTCTATAGTCACACCCAGTTAGAAACTGTTACATTGGCCGCTTTTAAATGCCTTCTCAACCTTAGTATCTCTATGACGAGTTCTGTTGTTGATACCCCATCATAAAATCCGGTAAATTTTGATTCAGATAACTCCAACTCTTCACTGTTCGCCAAAAGCCCAGTGTTTGTCTGCACAACCTCTAACAATGAAGTAACATCTTGAACTGACTTTAATTTTGTTCGGAGTTCAACATTGAATCAGTCAAGACATTCACACATGTCCTTTTTAAGATCAGCTCTTAGTGTCAGTCCTACATCAGGGGTCAACTCACCATCCATTCGTTTTTAGCCACGAATTCGTCTTTCAATTGGAATGTCGTCTATTGCCTCTTGTACAATATGACTAGGTTTTTCTTCAATATAAAGACAAAGTGACTGTGTTTTTATAACTAATTGATCAATATTCAAACCTGTGCTTTACAATGCAATCCAAGCACAATTTATTCGTCTTAAAACATCATTCCGAAACAAAAGATAGCAAAGAAATGTAAAATCACACACAATCACCACGCATAAGGTTCTGTGTAGGGTTTGCAAAAGCCCGGAAATTTTAAAACCCGGGTTTACGGGTTTGGAAAATCCTTAAGCCCGGGTACCCGGGTTTAACCCGGGTTTTGTTAAACTTCATTAAAATAACAAAAATATTTCAAAAGAAGTCAGAAATTCAATTTTATTCATAAAATTATATGTAACATAAATAAACGTAAAGAAATAAATAATAATAATATGTAAAATAAATAAAAACAAAATGTTAAATTCACTTAACTTTAATATGTAATATTATGCAAAATTTCAATCGTATCGCAAAAAAAAGTATTTTAAAAAAACTAAAGCATTCATTGCATCATCCCCCAAGCGTGTTCTAGTTTTTGTACAAATATTTCATGTAATTGAGAATACTCTTTCTGCATCAGTCGAAGTAGGCGATATTGACAGTAAAGCTTTATACAGGTTTTCTAAATTGTTGGTCCTTTCGCCTGAAAGCTCAAATATAGCGCACTCTTTTTTAAATAAATTTGAAACTTGATGAGTTTGTTTTGAATTCTGCAAAGAGGCAGTTTCAATGGCCAAATTCAGTTCTTCTGCCATTGATAGTTCAATTGAAACATCGAGACATTCAGTTGGCAAAGCATCGGCAGTTGTTGATGTAATATTAAATAACCTTTTAAACAATTTTCCTCCGTACTCCAATATTTGCGATTTTGTACTATACGGAAGGATATTTGCGTGTTTGTTCCAATTAGACGGATCTCTTAGATAATATATCAATGACATTAAACTGACATTTCTACGATCTGTAATTTTTAGTTTGAGCGCATCTAGCAGTTTAAGTCCAAAATTTGAATGCAAATTTTCATTTTTTTTAAACATAAAAATAATAACGGTTTCAGCTGTAATCAGGGTGGCATCCTCCCGCCCTAATGCTTCAACGGCTAATTTAATTAGTGAAAGTGCATTTTGAAAATCTTTCAATAGTTCTAGGTCAATTTGAGCGAGTTCCTTAAGATGATTAAGACCTTTTAAAGCAAGTTTAATGCATTCAAATAACATTAAGAATTGTTCCACCATATTTAAAATGGAGTTCCAACGAGTCTTACAATCTAAAACTAATGCGAGCTCCTAATTAAATCCTTAATTTCTTGACATAATTTTGTAAACATGAGTTACGCACGTGTGACTTTTTAAAAAATTTAAGTATGCTTCGCGTTGCTTCAATTCATTTGTGAAGTTTTTCATCGTCATAATTTATTGCAATGTGTTCGTTGTCACTACTTTCCTCAGTAGAATCGATGTTGGATTCATTGTCTGTATCACTCCCGTTATTTGAACCAGTAGTAATAATATGTGTTCTACATGTTTTCCTCTTTATGAGTGCGTCTAAAACAGCCAAATGAATACTGTGATTTATGCAAATGATGATTTCCGATTCAGATTCTCTGCCAAATTTAAGATTTACACTTGCACCGTCGCATGTTATTGCTATAATATCATGGTTCTGATTTGCCTTTTTAAAGCTGACGTTTAACCACCTTTACATTGAATTGGTTTGAGACAAATTTTGCATGTTGCTTTTTCTTTCTTTTCGTTTCTGGTAAAATGCTTCCACACGCTACTCTTTTGTGATGTCATCTAAATTGTGAGATTTTTGAAATTAAATAATTGCAAACAAATGTTTATAAAAAAACTGTTATGGTTTATTTAAAAAATTTTAACTTTATTAATTACAACATGCTTCGGAATACAATATTCCATCTACAGTAATTTTTATACAATGCAATATTGAATTGTATAAAAATACCTATAGATGGAATATTGTATTCCGAAACATGTTGTAATTAATAAAGTTAAAATTTTTTAAATAAACTATAATAGTTTTTTTTTATACTATAATAGTGAAATAATTTTTACTATAATAGTGAAATAAAGAATACAATCCAAAAAAAGAAATACAATGAATTTAAATTCTCACTCAAGTCGTTCATTTTACTAAGAATTATTATTATATTAAAATTTGTATCAATTGTTTTTAAATAACATAAGTACTCACATTACCAAAATTAACGTTCACGCTCTGACTAAAAATAGTTGAACAATACTTATTATTACATTGTAATTAGTTACTAAATAATATCAAGAAAATCAAATAACCCATATACTACTAAAGCAAATAAAATTGGATACTAATTGAAATATGCTTTTGTTTCAATAAAAGAAATAAAAGACCGGGTTTTTAGTTAAAAAACCCGGGTTTGCGAGTTCTCATATTTTACAAAAAACCCGGGTTTTTGAGACCGGGTAAACCCGGTCTGCAAACCCTAGTTCTGTGCAGCGCCTCTAGTGTCTACATTTTCTTGTTGATCAGTAATCACTTAATTTCTCAACTGCAGCCACAATCCCATTAAAATTTCCATCCAATACTTTAACAGTAGCATATGATGAGCATTCCAGCGCATTGTTGAGAGTCTTTTAAAAGTTGCTTTGCTGTGTTTAGCAACCATTTCCCAGCGGCTAGTCGAAGCAGAAAAAAATGTAAAAATTTCACTGTTACGAAAAATGTTACAAAAGCTACATTTTGTGCAAATGAGTGTTGGTCACATAAATTATTGAATGATCTATATCTATATCTATACACCAATAAATAATGTTTTGTTGTTTTTTGTTT
Organism: Diogma glabrata; assembly: GCA_963693315.1. Taxonomy (NCBI): domain Eukaryota; kingdom Metazoa; phylum Arthropoda; class Insecta; order Diptera; family Cylindrotomidae; genus Diogma; species Diogma glabrata. The sequence continues at coordinate 12,622,415 of OY856189.1, read as the reverse complement.
TAATAATAGTTTGCACTCTTCCATGTATACTACGCATATCAGCTGCATTATAATAACCTTGGGAACAACAATTCATAACATCTAAACCGTCATTTTCAAGATTTTTAAGAATTTCATCGCTTAAATCAGCGGCTTTTTTCAACGTAAAGGAAAAACTTCGGAACACTTCTTTGATTTCCACTTTTCTATCATCAATTTTCACATAACGGATCACTTCTGACATTTGTTCAATATGTGAAATGTCAAGTGAGCTATCAAACATAATTCCAAAATATTTATATTTTTTTTAATATTTAATTCAAGATGTGTTCTTTTAATACTACATGATACTTTTACAGTAGTTTGATAAGTTTTAAGAAATTACCTTTATTTAAAGAACTTTGTCCTTCATCATGTCCACGAAATGCTAGGTTTTCTTTAGATAAAAACAAAGTTTTATCCAATAATCTGGATAAAAGTTGTTTCCACTTCTGTTTTTTATTATCTTTTAATAGCAAGACTGCGTCTCCTATCGTTTTATGAAGTTTTAACCTCGTTTCCAAAGATTTCCACTTTTTAAAATTGGGTTATTCTAAAAGTTGCGAAACGGTTTTTCAATAAAATTAAAATGCGTAAATGTAAAGTTCGTCAAACTTGGCATTATGTAATTTTAACTTACAATTAGAACGAATTGAAAAAACTAAAGTCAGTCTTCATCCTCAATAATGATAATATGCCCAAAAACTTAAAATTCGTTTAGAAATTTCGTTTTTTCTACTAATATACTGTTATAATAATACTAAGGGGTATCCCGCGGGCTCCGCCCCCGCTCCTCCTTTCTCCTACCTTCACACACCAATACACTCTTGCTCTTTTCATACGGCTTTGATACAACTACTATGTACTATCCATCATAATCCAACCTCTTCTAATCTATTCTGTGTGCACCTTCTGCTTAACTAGAATTCTACAAAAACCATCGTGAGGTTAACGATAAATTTTTATACGATCAATGACAAATGGTTGAAAATAATAATAATAAGAAAATACTGAAATAGCAGCTTTTGTTCTTCTATATTTTATTTACAGAAAATAAAGCTATGCAAAAATAATGATGGAAAAAAAATATTCTATGATTTTTAGCACTATCTGTCATATAAATAATTAATTTTCTTATTAATATCGCAACGATATAAATTTGAACGAAATGGCTAAAAGACAATTAGAGCAATAATATTGAAAAACTATATTATCGAAAAATTTAAATGCCGTAAATGGATTTTTTATGAATAAAAAGGAAAAATTTTTATATTCTATACAAAAAATAAACCAAAACAATAAAAATTAAACATAGCGTTCGCGTTGAGCTCCGAACCTTTGTCACAACCCCCTTCATCGGCAACGACAACGAAATTTCGTACTGAGTTTCTTAAAGCTCATTTTATTAAATAGGTTTAAATTATTAAATGTTTGAAAATGTATATTATAACCCAACCTGTTTTTTGTCCCAAAAATATCAAACGTTTTCAACCTACATTGTTTTTAAAAATTGTTAAAAATCTATATTTTTCTATGCTGTTATGTTCGCTGTACTATAGAACAATTTTCTGGTTCTGGTCCTGCCATAATAGCGCTAGAAAGGGGAGATAAGAAAAAAATTTCAAAAAATTTATATAGGCTTACATACGTGTTTTGTATTAACTATTGTATTGTAACTATAATCATTTAAAAAACTCTTCATAAAATTTCTCGTGTTTTTGCTTTAAACGATTTAAGTTTGTTTGTGAAGTATATTAATTACTCTAAATCAAGCATAATAGTACTACTACATATAGCATCTTTTTACCTTTCTACCTTTACCTTTCTTTTTACCAAAGGCAAAATAAAAACTGTCAAAAATTTCCATGCAAAGTTATATGAAAATTTTCGATCATTTTCGTGTTTTTTATGTGCTACCTAAAATAAATTTTACATAAATTATGCTTAATATATTCAATAAGCAAATTAAAAATTTTAAATTTTAGTATAATGAAAAATTTCATTGACAATTTTTAAAATTATTGGAAGTTGTGTTTGGTATACAATCCTTTGTAAATTTTGTGATTTTTTTCTCATATAGTGCTTTTGTGGTGAACACCGGAACAGAATAATTGCACAATACTCATTGTTTAACATCTTACTGATCTACATTTAAATTGTATTATTTAATTGAAGAAAGTATTTTACGAAATGTTGTGTCAAAAGTGAGGAAATAGACCTTTAATTATGTACTTTCATCAATTTGTTTCCTGTTTTCTTTTTTAATAAACTTATTATAAAAACCATCTACCAACTTTACTTTTTAATGTAAAAATTGTGCCTTTAAAAAAAGGTTATTATTCCCTTAGAAAAAGTTCGAACCATTTTTCATAATAAATATTACATATCTTGTGACTAATTAAAAATAAAAAAGGTTTTATTAATAAAATATCAACAAATTATAAATATATGTATTATGTAACTTAATTAAAATAAAATCCCCTGAATGCATTCTAGTTTTTATTAAAACTTCAAATAACTAAACAAAATGACGTCACACGATCTTTTATGATAAAGCTGTTATATTGCAAGAGAAATACATACTCAAATATTAGTTTTTGTTTTTTCTTATTTTAGTTCACAGGAATGAAATTATGACAAATAATTATCGGAAGCCACTATTATATGATTTTTAGCACTACCTGTCAAAAAACTAATTAATTTTCTTGTTAATATTGAAATTATAATAATTTGAATGAAACGGGAAATGACAGTGCAATAAAATGTTTCAAAAACTGCATTATCGATCAAATTGCATTATCGTAAAACGAAAAGTATGTATGAATAAAATAAAAGTGTGTAAAAAAACAATAATTTTAATGTTATTTAAAAAAAAAAATTAAAAAAAAATGTGCAACAACCAGGATTCGAACTTCCAACCTAAAGATCATCAGTTGAGCACGCTACCCACATCGCAATTTGAACATTAGTAAAATGATAGACTAAAGGATAGATAAAGATTGAACGTTACGCTCGTAGTAGAAGGATAGACTCACGGCTATTATATTATGGATAGTCAAGAACGTAAACGAAATATATCTCATAAAACTATCTATGTAAAATGTTCAAAATGTTACCATTTACAATCAGTAAGACTTATATCCCAGATAAAATCCAATTACAATTCGAAATTCATTCATAAATATATTTCCAAATGATCGTGGTTTACGTAATCATCAAAATTTAAATGATTTTATTAATTAGTAACGATTATTCAACGATAAATATCCAAATTACCACGGAAAAGCGATTTTTTCGGTTTTTTCAATTTACCCAACATTTTTTCCTTAGCAGTAGTATACCTTTTTTTACCACTTATCAAACGTAGACATAACGACGAGTAAGTAAGCCAAAACAGAACTCTGTAGGAGGCGTAGTTTTAAGAGGAATCGCAGTTAAAACTTTTTTTTTTTTTTTTTTTCAAAAAAAATTAAATTTAACAACAAACTCTAAGTACTTCCCTCCGAAAAAATGACTGCCTTTTTGTAATAAATAGAGGCATCTTTTGCGAACGTTTGAGCTTCATAAAATTTTTTTTGTCAAATAAAAACAGAAAAAAGAAAAAAATCGGTTTTTGCGCATTTTTTTTCGAAAAATTGTGATTTTGTTTAAAAAGAGATCTTTGTTGTAGATCTTTTTTTTCCCTACAACTTTTATGTATAACTCTTTTTGATAGAATGCACGGTTTAGCTAGAAATTACGAAAAACTGTTTTGTTTTACTTTATGTTGTAAGGAGTACAAAAATTCTAAATTTCAAATTGGCAATTGATAGCCAAATTAATTATAAAATCATCCATGTTCGTATAAGTGTGTTTGTTTCATTAATAAATCGTTTTTACCTTTTATTGTTTCTTTATCAATGATTTGCATTATCTAACGTAATAATTTTTTTTGTTAACGTAAATTTGTTAAACGAAATATAAAAATAAATTATAATTTTAATCAGCTGTTTCTGCTGCTTTTGTTGTTCATATGAAAATAAAATTTTATGTAATTAAAAAATAGTTTGATAATATTTATTAAATATAAACTTAAGATACTAATTCCTAGTATTAAGTAGAAGATGATCACTTTGAGAAGATTTACAAATTCAATAAGCCAATGATTTGATGTGAGAGCTGAAAATATTCTGTTCCAAGCAAGCTATTGATGTTGTACAGCACGGTTTGAAGAAATGTATTATGGGCCATATTCAACTAGATCCACCGAATAACCAAGTTAGAAGACCACGATAAATATAATTGAAATTGTTTTACTGGGTTATTCAAACCGGTATAAAAATCAGAAAATGTATGAAAACGTCTACCTTAAATATAATGAAAAGCAGCCAACTAAGAAAAGTAAAATTTATTTAAAATGAAAAGTCAAGTTTGCAGAAAATTGAAAAATGAAATGGAGAGACGTGATTTGTAGAATTGGTGAACATGAGAAATTAGCGAATATTATTTGGTCTATTTGATCTGGGATTTTGGCGAGGAAGGACCAACCAGTATTATTATTATTATACATGGAAGATGGATGGACCTATTAGTATCACTCCGATAATACATTAAAACAACAAATTCAACATTTAAGACAAAACAAAGGCATGCAGATACAATAAGTTAGGAATGAATTATGTTGGCTCCTGTTGGAACAGGATATCATCAAGAAGCAGATCATTGTCAACTCAAAACAGTAAGATTTTCGTCATTTATTAATTATAAATATATTTAGTAAATTATTTTTGCAAAATTTATGTTAGTTATTCGTTTTAAAAATGAAGCTGAGTTAAAAATAATGTTAGTGCATGTACTAAATTAATAAAATTAAAATTAATATCAAAAAATTATTAAACTTAAATCTTGTGAATCTATTCAAATTCTATGTTTCTTTTAATAAAATTCAATTTAAATGTATATTTGTTTGTGATTTCCGTAACAGTTTGAGAAACAGTGAAAGGAAGAAATGGACACTTCTAGAATACGGTAAGCAAGGCTCCGTCTTCCCACATTTAAAAATATAATATAGCGTGCACCAAAGGACCACGTTACAATGTAAGTATAAAATTTATTACATTCATTTTTTTTTATTGATCTAGCATAAGCTGTTTAGCAATGTAAGTTTTTATATGTAAACAATAATATCAAAAACTAAAAAAATCACTTCAGTTAGAAACTAGTCAATAGGAAACAAGTAAAACATGTGCTTTTATCTCTTTAATAAATTTTTTAAGGTTGTTAATCATCTTTAGATCCTCTGTATAATGGAATGGACCAATAGACAGGATTTTTTTCTGACAGGTTTGATTTGAAGAACTCAGACATATAGTTATTCCGATTTCTCGTGCCATACACTCATCAGTATCATCTGATACTAAATCATGACTATATCTAATTTTATCCGACTCTAAATCATAACCTTATCTGTTTTTGATTTTAAATAATAATATAAGAAGATCATGTTTGTATAGCCTATCTAGTGGAATGCATTTTGAGTTAAGGAAGAGTTGTTTGGTTGGATAAACCCATACAAGGTTGTACAACTGGTCCAGTAATGGTCCATTACTGGCAGCCAGTAATGCAGCAATGGGCGAGTACTGGCAACCACGACTGGGCCATTAACATAATTTTACTGGATGATAACTTCGGACAATAAATGGTTGCCATTCTTTGGCCAAATACTGGCAACGATGACTGGGCCGCTAAAAAAAATATACATTATTATCATATGTAAATTTAAATAAATTAAATACAAAATAATTTAAAATAAAATAAAAATGACGGAAAAAATTCAAAACTCCCTATACAACTGGTTCAGTTGCAAGAATGGCTGAGTAATGGCAAACACCGCCCTGACTCCACCAGTACTCCGCCATTAAAAAAATATAAAATAATATCTTATCGTCAATGGTTTGATTGGTAGTAAGAGTTTTACCACAAATAAAACACCAAGCCTTAGAGCAAAACTTATAATAAAATAATATTTTTTATACATAAATTTAAATAAATTATTTACAAAATAATTAAAATAAAATAGAAATGAAAATAAATTAAAACATATACCAACCTTTTCTTTATTACCATAGTCTTTCAACCGACAAGGCGATAACTAAACTATATGTGAAATTTTTCAAACTATGTATTTCTAAAAGGGACAACACTCTAGTGAAATTTAAAGAAAATGACATAGATCGGCAAATTCATGGGTACAGTACTGGCCCAATAACAAAAGCCAAGTAATATTTACCATTCATGGGCCAGTGCTTGGCCATTCAAAGGTAACAATATACTGGCTATTTTCTGTAAACCATAGATCGGCCGATGATTGGTTCTAGTGTTGGCCCAGTAACAATAGCCAAGTATTGTTGACCATTAATGGACCAGTGCTTGGCCGTATGTCAATGTCTGGCAAAACCTACTTGGGAAGTCTCGATAGGTTCAATATATATTTTATTGCCCGTTTTTGTAAAATAAACAGATCGTTCAGGATATAAGCAGCATTTCCACTTCATATTGGGCTTAGGTATTTTATTTGTGACATTTATATGGATTATATATTTGCGAAATATAAAAACAAGTGTTATTAGTTTTTAATTTATATTATATATTAAGGTTAAAGTTTCTTTCGGTAAAATATTTTTTACCTTACGTAATGTAAATATATATGGTAGGTACTATATTTTTTTTATCTTATCGATGTGGTTGTGAAACTTGAACTTTTCATCAATAATTAGACCTAGATAGTTAAATTCGGATACTTTTTCAATTTGTTCATTTCTATATAGTAGGATGGGTGTTTCAATAATATTTCTTTTGATTCCCAGTATCATAAATTTGGTTTTCTTCACATTCAATGTCATACTATTTTTTTATGATATGATCTAAAAAATTGAAGTGCCACCTCATCTAAGTTTATCCTCTTAAGTTTTGATAATAGGATCTCATGATCCACTAGCTCGAAAGCTCGTGTAAAATCTAGAAACGTACATCCGACAATTAGTTTTCTATCCAAGTTACTGCTTATATACATGCCAAGATTAGGATATGCTGCTAAGGTGTTTGAATCTTTCAAAAAGCCATATTGATTATTTGATAGAACATTGTTGTCGCTTAGAAATTTTGTAAGTTGTTTTCCAACAGTTTTTTCAATTACCTTAGATATTGAGGGCAAGACTGATATTGGACGATAGTTGTTAAGCATTAAGTTGCTCTGAGCTTTGTATACCGGCGAAACGATTGTTTTTTTTAATTTGTTGGGAAAAGTGTTATTTTTAAACGAATCGTTAAATAGAATGGTAAGAATTGGACACAATTTATCACTAAATTGTTTTAAAAATTTTGTTGAAATAAGGCCAACACCTGTAGCAGCTTTATTCTTCAGCTCATCTATATATACTTTTGTTTGCTCCTCTTTAGTTGCTTCTAATGTGAATGTATTGATTATATTGTATTCAAACTCTAAATATACAATTGATCATATGAACAATTATTTTGTGGTAAAACGTTCAGAAAATGATTGTTAAATAAGCAAGCTACAGTTTGTGGATCAGAAATAATTTTGTTTTCAATGTTCAAGTTTATATTACTTTTGAACTGCTCCTTTGGGTCTTCGTTTAAAACTGCAGATTGAATAAGCTTCCAATATTGATCCGGTTTTAAGTTATGGTTGCTGAACTCATTCTTAAAATATTGGCTTTTAAGTGTTTTATTTAGATTAGCACACATACCCTTATAGTTTTCAAATTGCTCCGCTATATACAATACATCAGGATATATTTTTTTTAATTTAAAAACTTTTCTCTTAATTTAATTGTTTCCAATAATTGTTTCGTTACCCAAGGTTTTTTAATTTTCAACCGATTTTTTATAACTTTCTGCTCTGTATTACTTGCAATCAATGTTGTTAAACTATCTATGAGCTCATCAAAATTATTTGCTTGGTTTATCTTTTGCTAATTCTCGTCTTCATCAATTTTATCATATCTAACGAACGTTTTTATAATTTCAGTCGTTTCCTTTCGGATAATAGTATTAGCTTGAAAAATTAAAGCCTTGTGGTCAGAAAACGAAACATCTATGGTAGAAATTTCATATCGAAACTTAAAAATATCTGTTGAAATATGATCATTCAGTGTTGAACTGCTCGATGTTACTGTAGTTTTCAACCCCTAAAAACCCACCCCACTCCTCCCCGGATAACAGCTGTTGGTTCGATTTATGTTTCCCTCTTTTACAATATCGTGTTCTGCAGTTTCCTGCTGTCAGTTTGCTGTAACGAATTATTTTTTTTTCTAATTTTTCTCCTATTATTACTGGTCTATAAATGGAAATTAATCCCGGATATTGTTCAATTAGTCCCATATCTTCTTATGTATCGAAATTAAAAAATGGATTTGAGTAACATAAATTCAATTTTTTTTGTTTTGTCAAAGCAATGAACTTATGTATTTGACAAATGATTTCTTTATTGCAATAGGACACATTTGTAGGACACATTTATAAGATATCACAATTTATAAATTAAAATTATATGGATAACCTGGCTAAAATGGTTTCTTAGTGATCTATTGTTGAAAACATTGTGATGGTTTGAAAACGGGTGACACCCAGGGCAAGCCGTCCCCCTTGCCCCCCTCCCTAGCTACGCCTCTGCATGGTCAGGACAAAAAAACACATCCAAATAAACACTGAAGCAATACTATCATACCACGGAAGAAAACATACCAAAAGTTTGATGCATAGACATATATTAGAGAACAAACGATAGCTTTGTTACAAAAAAGAATATAATCTATTTTATCTAAATCTACAACAAAAATAATAAAAATCGAAAAGTGGTCTTATGCTACTTTAAAGTCTGTGCATCCTAAATATTGTTTCCGAAAGAATAAATGTTTGTCAATCATTAAACACTGCAAATTGAAGTCCGATGGCAGGGTACATATTAGCCTAAATACACATATTTTAATCTCATGCTAACAAAAAATAGTTAACTGCAAACACTTTATACAGCCACGAATAATTTTAAATTTCTACAAAAAAACCATCCCTAAAATTCAGAAAACGTTCTGTTTGTAATGTTTCTTTCAATCTGTTTTGATTAATTTTCTTAAACGTTTTAAGACATAGCCAAGAAAATTTATGTTTTTTTTTCAAACTTAACACGATATGGGAGGTTTACTCTTTAAGAAAATATCAAAATAATTTTCATAAAATTTAAATTAATAATAATGTCAATTTTTTATTTAAAATTGTTATTCTTTTAAAAATTTTGTTATCTTAATTGTCGCAAGATCCGCAATTTTTGCATAAACAAATTTTTTTTAGTAAAAATTGTTTATTTCTGTGAAATTATTTTTCAAAATATTATTTCAGGTGTCCTAAATCTCTCATTATAGATATTCTTAATAAGAATCAAATAAGAAATTAAAAATTCATAGAAATAAAAAATTGATTTGCAAAATGAAATTTGATAATCGAATAAATAAATGAATAAGATTTTTTATTTAAGATGGAGTTTGATTTTGTGTCGATATCTTAAGATTATACATTAAGATGTTTGATTTAATTGAAAAATGGTTTTCGCTTACAAGGGTGAGGTGATAAGTAGTAGTTCAAATACCCAATCCATACAGTTTGGAATTTTTTCTGAGTCTTGAATAGTGGATAACTTATGTTTTAAATATCAATTTTCCTTCACCGATGGTTTACTATCAATCAGTCGTAATTGATGACTATTTTACTGCACGTTTTTCACCATGAAAGTTAATTACATAGCTCAATTATGACGAACAATTTGTTGTTTCTGCAAAATGAAAGTTCAGAGTAGTCGCAGATAGCGTGTTTCATCAAGTTAATATTAAAGTTGCAAGATTTGTACCGGAACCAGCTCCACCTATATATTGATGAGATGATGATTGGTCGGCTCATTGCCAGTAACAAAGAACGTTAATACATCCATACAGACTCAAATTTTAAGTGAATTGTTTTTTAGGGTGTTTTTGAGAGTTCCACTTTTTTGTGCATAATATTTCTTTTCGATTCCATTCCTTATATCAAAAAATAACAATATTATAGTGCGATAATGTTGTCATGGTTCCAGTTTTGTTGTTAAATTTCAATAACTAACAATTCTTTTAGCACACTTTTGAACTGAGTTCAAAAAAGCCAACATGGAAACAGGTGTAATCAAAAACTCGAAGATGACTCAGTCATTGGTCCAATCCATAGTTGTGTTTTGGTTGAATTAAAATACTCCAACTGTTGGTCACCGTTCGATTCGTGTGTGTATTTTATCTTATGAAAATAGAATTACGAATGATTTGTTGATAATGGAATTACAATTTATTATTGGCGTTACATGGTGATTTTCAACAGTACGTTTATAAAAATTTAAAAAAATCGAACAAGTGCAAAAAGAATTCGCTGCTCAACGATTTCGTGGATGTAAAAGAACACAATATCAAAAATAAATGACATAAGGTCGTATTGCAAAGTCTTTATAATGCCAGACCACATAAAAAATAAGTATTTCATCGTAAATATCAATAGTAAATATGAATCTCATCTAAATTGATCGAAATAACACAAAAAGTGTTACTTGAGGTTAAATTTCAGCCATATTGATGTTTATGGTAACTAAAGAAAGTTTCAATTAAACCAGCTTGTAAATGGTTTATTTTGGCAAAAAATATCTATTAATCAACGTTGTTATTTAATATAATTATTTAGTACTAAAAATAGCACTTTATTGACAACAATTCGAAAACTGATCATCGCAAAATTGTAAAAGTTACAATGTTTCTGAAATTTAGTGCCCTTTCAAATGAAAAAATTATTTTTTACCTTTCCACACTCCCAACCCTTAAATACACTGAAATAAAACTATTTGAGACTTTGCTATACTTTTCATTAAAAGTTTATCAATTTCGTTTTTCTAAGAACTTTTCAAAATTTTTCTGTTTATCAACGTCAAAACGTAGAGGAGGTTCTAAGACCAAAACAAGTATTCTTTTAAATAATACCCCTCCCCTCACTCGACAGGGTCTTAAATGGTATTTTTACCACTTCTCATTCCGACCCTCTTAGTAAATTAGTTGTTTGAAAAACTCATAAAACCAAGATTAGATTTCCAGATAAAGAACTATAGCTCACCTTAGCAACATAATTTTCGTGCCCGTCGATCAACAACGACCAATTTTATGGTTTTCGCTGATTTTCTGTTTAAAAATTGTTCTGATGGTGACAAAGTAGACGTAATTTACACAAATTTTTCTAAAGCCATAAGTTAAAGCAGTGGCGTAGTGACATATGGGTTTATTTGAGTCTAAACCTCCCACCCCCTCATTGAAATTTTAAAGTTTCTGTAATCTAGAACAATTGCTCTAATATTAAGATTTTTTCCCTGGTATCTTACGAATGAATTGAACAGTTGCTTTCTTTTCGTTCCACAGAACCCCACCCCCAACATGTTGTCATAGTGATAGCACACATACTCAAAAAGTTGACTGCCAGCTGCATGCCACGATGCGTACTATAAGTGGTACTTTCAGACCCACCCCTTTTCCTTGGTGCTTGTGTTAAGCAATATCGCTCCACTTGCACTCAGACGCTCGCATGCTCTTATACGTCGTGAACATAAAAAGGTAACCAACAACACCACGTTACTTTTGCACGAATATTATGGTGAACACACTCGTTGTCGATTGAAGTCAAGAAAACCTCCAATAAAACTGCCAGCAACCTGCTGGCAACTAATTTTAATATCTTGGATGCCTGGGACACCTCCTGACATCAATACAACACAACTGGCCTTTCTATTACTAACCCGACTTCTACCCAACCTGGTTTCGATCTGCCATGTCATACTTGGACTACACTAAACCGAATAAGAACGAATAATGGACGTTGTTCTGATTCTTTTTACAAGTGGGGAGCTTCAGAGTCCCCTGAGTGTTACTGCGGCGCTCCACAACAAACCATAAAACACCTTGCAACTGTGTGTCCAATTCGACGGTATAATGACGGCATCTCAGACATCCATTTGGCAACTCCTAATGTAGTAGCATAGATAGACTCGCTTGATGTTAATATATAATGTTCAAATGTGCTGCCCAATGTTCATATATTTTAGTTTCTACTTTTTTACTAAAAGACGCGCAATCAAATTGATTGTTAGTTCATTTAATGTGTATCCATGTTATGTTTTAGGTAGATTTTATAGAAGAGTCTACCTATTTTAAGCTTAATTTTTTTTCTACTCCTATCACAGTTAATTATAAATTACATCACACTTTCCATGACATGTAAATTGATTATCTCAAATAGCGTGCGGTAAGTAAAAAAAAGCGTGTGGTAATGGATTTTCATATAAAATAAAATTTTTATTTAAAGAAAAATTTGATTTTTAAAAATCAAATATTTTAATTCATTTTGACACAGAATAATGCAAAGCCTATCACAATTTGTAAGCTATTTGCATTTAATTTGCAAAAAAGCAATTGATACTGTTCTACACAATATATTATTGATAAAACTTTGGGCAATGGGTATTCGTGGTGTTGCGCATGATAGGTTTAAATCATATTTAACAGGAAGGTCACAAAAAGTTAGAGTCAATGGTGTTGGCAGCGATCCTCTTGGTATCCATGTCGGTGTTCCACAGGGCTCTACTTTGGGACCACTCTTGTTCCTTATTTATTTAAATTCAATGTTTGATATTAATTTCAAAGGTTCCGTTGTGGCTTTTGCAGACGACCTAGCTTGCACATATTCAACTTCCAACTGCCATGATCTGGAAGCAGATATAACGCATGATCTATGTTTATTAAGGCAGTGGCTTGATCAACATGTTCTAACCTTAAGCCTTAAAACCAAGACGATGTTTTTTCACTTCACCAAGACAATTATCCCACATGAAATAAAATATCACAGAACTAGTTGCTCTGGCGAAATTTGCAATTCCAGCTGTTTAAGCATTGAAAATGTATCCAACTTTAGATACCTGGGTTTAAATCTTGACACTAAACTTAATTGAAAATTTCATATAAATGCAGTGAAAAATGACATTTTCCATGCAATTCGTAAGCTGTTTATACTTCGCCCTCTTTGTTCAACTGGTATGCTTCAAATAATCTACAATGCTTTGGTTCAGTCAAAATTGCAGTATGGTTTAGCATGTTATTGTGGAACATATTTTTCCAATGTACTTATTTTATTTAAATCTCAAAAACATGCAATTCGAATTGTCTATGGAAAACGTCGAACTGACACTGCATATCCCCTATTTGTTTCGGCTAATGTTTTACCATTGCATAGTCTATATAGTCTATATATTTTTAAGGTCTTAAAATAGTTTTTTAAAAGAAGTGGTTGTGTAAAAACACCTGATAACTACCGTTTAAGAGATTACCATATCCATGGCATTTTTCGAGCAAAAAAGGAGAATTACCGTCAGTTATTTGATAATATGGGACCTTTTCTCTTCAACAAGCTACCGATTGACATCAGAAGTAGCAATAATTTGAGTCAATTTACAATGTTACTAAAGCGGTGGCTTTTTAGGTTTTACGATGTTGAAAGTCTTCTCAAATCTTGATTTGAGTATTTAAAACTTGTATATTTTTTTGGATTTTTCAATGTATAGTACACACCCAACATTATATTTTTAATCTTTAAGTTTGATGAATTTAAAACTTCTCGTCTACTTTAACACATTTTTTCCTAAAAATCAAAAGTCGACTAATTTTATTTTCTATATCGTATATTTAATGAAAATTTTATTGTAACTATTAATCTGTTAATCTGTTGATATAAGAAATAAAGTGAAAAATAAAAAAAAAAAAATTGTAATTTTTCCAAAATTTTCCCTCGCATGTAAAATGCTAATAACAACTCTAGATATGTAATATACTTTAATGTGTCACAAAAAAAACCATACGCTAAATTAAAACAAAATAGTGATACAATAATTTGGAAAAAATAACAAATATTATATCAAAGATACCTTTGATATAATATTTGTTGTTCCACTTATTTCTATTTCAAAATTTATGCCAATTTATAATTTTAATTTAGAATAAACATTTTTTTTAAAAATATTTTTGCTTGCGGCGAATAAAAAATAGTGTATGATGCACAGACGTAAGCTATTTTGGACTTAATATGGATGCAAATCTCGGCTAGCGCCTAGATTTGCAAACTCCACATTCGTCCAAAATCTTTAGCTTTACGTCGTAAAGCATCATAATGTACTATTCTGGCGTCTTTTATTTATGCCCACTGGTGTACTATTTTTTATACTATTCTTTTTTTATGAGTACATCTGTAGCCCTATTCCTGTACATCGTGAAATAGGAATTTAGAAATAAATTGCAGCCATTTTTTCATAACTAGTATTCCGTGCCGCGAGAAATAACAATTTCGTATTAGAAAATTCCCTTTATTGCACTTTTTTTTCAATTCCCAATTCCCAGGGAAATGCAGGAATAGAAGTACTGGTATTCTTTTTATTTTAAATTACTTATTTGAACGAATCAACTACTTTTTTTTGTTACTCCAAACATTTATTGCTCAGTGTTAATTTCAATTTGAAGAGAGAAGTTGTGTTCTTGCGTCCTTAAATTTTACAAATAGATTTAGATTTTACATAGTTTACAAGGTAAGAAATCTTTTTCTTTAAAATTAATTATTTAATGTAAAATAATTTAAGATAGAATAATCATTAATCTATTTTTTAAAAAATCATTAATTAAACAAATTAAAATTAAGGAAACATTAAAATGAAGTATATATTATTGTAATAAATTATCAATAAAACTAATTAATTGGTTTATTGGTTTGAACTATTAAGTCTAAAAAAATAATCCTTGACCCTCCCCCCCCCCCCCCCCCCCCCAATGTAAAATTCTGGCTACGCCACTGAGTTAAAGTCTGCCGTTTTAATAAAAAAGTTAAAGAAATTTAATTGCGATTGCGTGTCAATCAATTGATTTTACTCGTACCTTTTTACCCGTAAGATGTGCGTAAAAATTGAAAATTCTTTTTCAGAAGTACTGGATGTACAGTCGGGCGTTCCACAAGGTAGCCATTTAGGCCCGCTTTTGTTTTTGATCTTCATCAAAGACGTAGTCAACTGTTTCGAATTTGCGCAGTGTCTGATGTACGCGGATGACATTAAATATTCTCCATAATTAAGAGAATAGCGGATTGCGATCGCTTTCGGGATGATTTGGACCGATTTAAGGAAGGGTCTACTCCAAACGAACTCATCTTAATTTCGATAAACCTGAAGTAATTTCATTCTAAAATCAAGATCCCATGTAAGTGCTCCTTGTGTTTTTGATGACCATTTGCTTGAACGGGTACATTTTGTATCTGTTTTAGGAGTTATATTTGATAACAATTTATCATTTTCTAAACCCATCGATTATATTGTGGGAAAAGGTTATCAGATGCTTTACTTATACGCTGGCGTGCTCGTACTTTTCATGATCCATTTTAACTATCAAATATCTTTACTATACGTATGGTTGATTAATTTTAGAATAAGCGTAAGTCGTATAGTCACTTTTCTATAAGAAAAGTGTTGCTCAAATTGAAAGTATTCAAAAGCAGAGTCTTTTATTTGCGTTACGTAATCTTCCTTCTGCGCGTGACCCTTTAACATTTATGACCAAGCGCATTGACTGCTCCAAATTGCTTCAATTGTGTGGTTCTGCTGTATCGTGTAGAAATATTCTCCCCAGAAATATTTTATTTAAACTAACCTCACGTCATACAAATTGCGGTTTTAATGAACCATTCTTAACTTTTTTAAGATTATAAATAAGTGTAATTAATAATAATTAATTCTTAATTCTTTAAGATTGTTTAATAAATATTATTCCAATTTTGATATTTCTCATGACTCATTTAAGGAGAGGTTGTTGAAGGTTAGTTGAGCCACCTTGCTCTCTCTACTATTTAAAGTTTCACAAACCTTCAGGTTTTTAATTTGCTCAGATATCTATTTTTATTTCTTTTAAAATGTAAGTTTAGTATATTCTTAATTTTATATAACCAAAATGTATAATTTTACGGTTGGTCAGTGGTTTGAAAAAACTAGGTGCAAAATTCAATTTCTCAACGAATTTTCAACTTAACGAGATGCGATTTTAAAATTTGTAAAATGCTTAAAATACCGAAGATTATAAAGATAAAGAGACTTCTCTAACATGATTTGGGACCGAGTTATGGCCCATTTTGTATTTGTTTTTAAACCGCGATTGTGACCTTGATTTTGTTGTTAAGAATAACACAAAAATAGCAAATTTCTCGTATCTTTTTTATAAACCTTTGGTTTTCTAAGCATTTTGCAAATTTTCAAACTGCATTTGGGTCTGGACCCGCCTAACCGATAATTTTTCAGTATTTTTTTTATTTAAACTTAGATATTGTATAGTGTATATAGTGATAACAAATTATAGATTAACGTCTCTGAATATCAGAAGATATGATGCTAGCTATGGAACTAAAATTTGTTAGTATTGATCAATTTTCTTTGAGGATTTTTGGAACGCTAATTTCAAAATTTTGAGGATAAATATTACCATTGCAGACTCACACCGGTAAGGCATTCCAGGGATGCCAGTCTCTGTTGAAAATTAACTTTGAAAAGCGAAAGTTCTACATCAATTGACACTCGAACCAAAATATGGACTCTTATTAATATTCTGGTGTAACGTGCGAAGTTTCAGGCTCAGGTTTAATCGATTTGATCAACAGAAACGCCCGTTCATCTTTAATGTACATGTAAAATAACGTTAAATCATCGACATACAAGGAATCAAGCTAATTAGTAAGATTTAAGTCGCCGATTAATAGATCTCTTCTGTATAGAATATAGACACTTCAAACTATTTTTATGCATGCTGCACTCCATATGTGAGAACAATATTCCATGCAAGGACGATGAATTCTTTAAGGCAGCCGCATTGTGTTTCATATTATTTTCGACGACTTAAGAAGCTCATACTATGAAATTAATATATTTCCCAAATATTTATCAGCAACCGAAAAGATTTATATGGGTTTTTAATTTCATGGATCCACTTTAGCACCTTTTTTGGAACTGCTGTAAACTAGCCATTCGCCAAAAAATTTTCTTCTTATATGACAAATAAAACATTTGATGCAAATACCGCAGCAAATGTTTTAAGAATTTTAAGAATAATTGAAGGAATACTCTGGTCCAGATGTCTTATTATTTTCCGGATTATATTTTTACGAAAATGATCTGCACCATTTTGTTAGAAACTACAGGAATTGGCCTAGGTTATAAATTAGGCTCTACTAATGACTTTATAAAAATTGCGTAAACCGTCCTGGGTTGCTCAGCAAATTTAGTAGCTTTTTTCGTAATAAATAGATATTTCTTTGCATATATTAGTTTTCTACATACATTTCTTTCTATACGTTATAATCTAAGGTTTTCATCATGTTTGTTTTAGTTATACTTTCGGAAATCATGTTTTTAAAATTTTATTACATTTTTGCATTTACTCGAAACCCATATATCAGTCTTCGGAACGATCTTTTGGAATAAACTTGCCCATTTCCACGTGTATTATTTCTGAAAAGCGTATGCAAAAATGTTTGAATTAATTGGTCCCTGCTAATCTGCAGTTTTATAATCCCAGAAAAGCCTTGGATCAAATTTAATCTGAACTTATGAATTTAAATATATTAAAATCATATTATGATCTGATCCACTAAAAATTTTTGCAACTCTAAATTGTACCAACGAAAGATCATTTGTCAAAAAAAAATAAAGTACTTTGGCCAGGATTGTCAGAAACTCTGGTAGGTTGGTCCATTATCTGAGTTAAAAAATATTAAAATAAAATAATAATATAATAATAAAATAGTATAAATTTTGTTTGACTAGAATGTTCTCAATAAATTCGTTCCCTTCTCAATAATGAAATCCCAACAAAAATATTTGTTTTCCAAAACAGCCAAATTGGCCTTAAGAAGCAAACGTAGATTACGTAACATTTGGATCCATAACAAAAACCCCTTAAATCGTTCCCAATATCTAAAAGCCAATAAGATATCGAACCAGATAATCAAAAACAGAAATTAACAGAGTGAAAGCGGAAAAATTTCTACCAAGTTTATTTCTGAGAAAATTTTTTACTGTGCCATTCATTTTCTAAAGTCTGGTACCAAATCATTTATCCCTCTTGTTATTGCGGTGATTTAATCGTCACTGACGCAGCAAGAAAAGTCACGTTGCTCGCGAAACGATTTGCTTTAAACTCGACCATTTTGGAAACTCCTAAATAAATGCCCCAAATCCAGTTTCCAGGAGTGGAAATAAAAGATCGTCACTTGCACCTCCTCTTACCCAAATTTTCTACAAATCCTGTAAATCTGGTATTTTTTTCTTTCATGCTAGAAGTTAGCCAATGTCCAGCCCGTTCCAAAAAAATGAACATTTTGTAAAATGTAATATTTCAAATTATACATCAATAACCTTACTCTTAGTAATATCTAAAATAAACGAACATTGTATTAATACACATATGTCCAAATTTTTGGAAGGCATCCATTTAATATCTGACAGCCAATACGGTTTTTGCAACAAAGGATCAACAACCGGTCTATTGAATTATGTCACACATCGTTGGAACAGAACACTTGAAAAAGATTGTTAAACTTATGTTATCGCATTAGACATCTTAGAATCATTATTGATCGAGTTTGGTGTGCAAACCTGATCAACAAGCTCGTTGCGTACGTATTTCAACCCGTAGTCGTAAGATTCACCATTTTCTCACCGACCTCGATGGCTTTTCCTTTGAGTCAAAATTAATTAACGCTAGTGTACCGCAACGTTCAGTTTTATTCACCAGTCTATTTTTAATTTATATAAATGCACTGTTGAAAGTCACCAGTAATCCGATAAAAAATTTTGCATATGATTATCGACTATCGTACACTGCACAAGTCATTCCTTTCCATATTTTTAAAGTGTGAAATGCACGAACGAATACATCGGAGATAAATGTAAACGAAGACCTAGAAAAAATCGCCGATTGGGGTGACAAAAATTTGGTTGTCTTAATTCCACTAAAACACAGCTATTGATATAGTTTCCAGATCAAAAATTAAGTTCCCCAATGATATTTCAATTAGTAGGATGTGTGATGAACAATCAGACGAATGTGAAAGCTTTCGTTTATTGGGAGTCACAGTTTCCAACTGTTGAACGATCATATAATGGCGATGGTAAAAAACGTGTCAAAAAAATTTGGCATGCCCTATTAGATCTAAAAACCATTTCACTCCACATCAATTACTTCACATTTATAAGTCCTATATTCGTTTCTGTATGGAGTATTATTGTCAAGTCTGGAGCGCTACATTTGTGTCCATCCTAGCTCTTTTGGACTGGGTGATCAAGATTTAACATCAAATATTGCTTCCCTATACAACATTGTCGCTCTGTTGCTGATCTCGTTGTTGTTTATAAATCTCGTCACCAGCAGTGCTCGGATGTTGAGACCACTCACTTTCATAGTGACATAATTCAGAGGGGTGTTTTTGTACAAATCGTATAATTGGAATGCTTTGCTCGAAGCAAAACTCTCGGGGACATTCAATCAATAAAAGCTTAAAAAACATTCATCAACACCTCAGAATGCAAGTTTTTGTGAGAGCTAGGTCTTAAAAGGTATCCATGTGTTTTTGTGACAAATATTGTAATGTATATAGCATAACACTTTTTATCAAAATAAACTTCTTTGAACCCCCCCCCCCCAAAACTTTTTCCGTGTGCGCCCCTATCCATGGCACCAGTATCCTAAAGTGCACCATTTACGTGTTATATCGCTTACAAAAAAGCAAAAAAAAATTGGTAGAACGCTTGCCTCTCTCAAACAACTTATGTCGTACTACCTGAATAACAGCCGGTCACACACAAGCCACTAGACTAGACCTGTAGCGCTTCAAAAAACTGATATCCGTGTGTAGTCAGGATAATGGTTCCTTGTCAGGAGTTATCACTGGTCACTGGACACTTAAAGAACACGCAAAAAGATTTGCTCAAAGCTGTAAGAAAAAGGAGGGGGAAACAGTGTTTTATCTACAGTACGTTTTCAGTATTGGTCTATATGCGGCAAACTAATTGCACAAATGCACACATTTAAAACTCTGAAAAACGAGCTGAGTAATTGAAAAATTAGGCAAATACTTAGCTTTATTAGAAGCTCTAAATGGTTCGAATAGGGAAAGGACCACCTGTGGTATCACAGCGGACCTATTTTGGTTTGAGTGTATCGTCCTGAAATTGTATTTTAATGGCACGCACTGCACCCTGACCTAACCAAACATAAATAACACATTGCATATTAGTAAAAAATTATAGAGGACAATAAATTTGAAAATTAACCTTGAATCACCAACCTTAAACCATTATGTATTAACAGAAATAAATGACTACTGAAAGTTTTATTATTTTACTCAGCAATATAACGGGGTCGGTCAGGCCCACCCTGACATAATTCTTTAGTTACGACAATGCTAGCCCATGAATGGCATCCATTTATTATTGGAAGTTATCATCCAGTAAAATTATGTTAATGACTCAGCCATGATTGCCAGTACTCGTCCATTCCTGCGATACTAGTTTATTGAAGGATTGACATATTCGTAAATTGTTAAAAAGTTTTCTTAAAATAAATTGTTTGCATTACAATAAAAATACATTTTACCCTATAGGTTCGTTATAAAAAATGCCACCTCAAAAAGAATGATTTGCAAACCGGAGAATTGGGGTACACCAGCGGTTATTGGTTTTGCATGAATCATGTTGGCATGAAATCAAAGCTTTTTCGTTGCCATCGTTTACCGTTTTATGAAAATAAATTAGACTAAATTTACCCATTTCAACTAGAGTTATGAAAAAGATTGTATTTGAAACTCAAATGAATAATTATTTCAAAATTTTAATTTATGACAATAGTTTTTTTAAGACTAAAGTTAAACCATACAATATAATTTACTATATTATTCTTTCATTGTTATCTCATCTTACATTGTATCGTTCATAATGTTTTTGCTGAATCAATTAATACAATTTTAATATAAACAAAAACAATTGGATTTTGAAATCAAACCATTTCACGGATTAAAAATAAACAAAATTTTTATTAATTTCCATTCATCATTCACTATAATTTGTTATACATTATATATGTCTTGTACTTTATGATACATTGAACCATATACTGCTTGAACTTACACAACGCATTGCTAATTGTTGATCAGTTACAACTTTGACATTATTCCCACTATGAGTTTGGTTTACAGTTTTTATTCAATTTCTACGTTAGAAATTGGTTTCTCGACTTTTGTCATTGCGTTGAAGACATTGAAAATTTCCAGATGCATCATAAGTCACATACCTCTTCGACATTTTGTCTCAACGTAAGCTCCACTGCAAAATTAAATCTAAAACTGCAAAGCAAAGAACCAGTAATTCGTTTTTATTTAATTTAACCACGCTGCTGTTCGTCACTTAATAAAAAGTAGAGTGAATTAAAATCGCTTTTTTTCAACTCTGCAATAACACTTTGATGCGTCAAAAATCTCGGAGCGTATAGGAAGTCTTATTTCTATCATACGGTGTGTTAAAAAAAATAAGTTTAAGGAGCAAATATTATTGTTTGCTATATTAAAAAGTGATACAATCAATAGTAAATTGACACTTTAATATCTTATTATAGTTACCGCCAAATCAATACTTCTTCTAGTTCACGTAAGAAATCATTGAAATTGAATCCTGGTTTCCGCTCAATATTTTTTCTTTCATTTCAATTAATCTTTACCCATAGAGGAATTCAATTTTGATTAACTGGTTTCAGGGTTAAAAGGATTAAAATCTCTGGTATTTACATATGAGTTAATGCAAGTTGTCACACACAACTGACAGTAGGAGCAAGATGTCACTACCAATTGTTTTTCTTTAGATAATGTTTTTTTTGCTTTATTTGATAGTAATACAATGTACATTAATTTTTTTTTAATTTTGAAGGTAGATTATAATTGTTTTTCGTCTGTCCCATTATGGACTCTCTAGATGCATTAGATTTTTGGAATCACAGTTGATTTTTAGTAATCTTTATTAATTTGATTAGTAATTATAGTCTTTATACAGTGCTATATAGTAATGTTAAGTGTTGATTATATAGTAAATTATAATTTAGCGTCTTTAAAAATCCGAAGATATCATGCTAAATATTAGAGTTAGTTTTTATAAATCACATCAACGTGTCTAGCATTGAGTTACCACGTGATTTAACGACCTTAAAAATCCTACCATTTCTTTTACAAGGCATTCAGAATGATTAATTAACGACCAGGTCTGAAAACACATGATCTGAGCAACGTACACAAAAAATGGCCTCCGTCAGAAATTGATCTTGACCCATTGAGTTACAGGTAAGTAAGTGAGTTAGAACGATGACTAGTTAAATAATTGTTTTTTAATTTAATCGTTTTTTGGGAAAAATTTTCGGAGATTGTCCATAAAATGTTGAAGATTAAAATTATCAAAAAAATACACGGAAGTAACGAATTCCCAAATTTTGTGATTTGAAACCGTGATTTTCTCTTCGATAGTGTACATAACTTATGTAACCGATTGTTTCTTCATTGCTAACCTGATGATGAATCAAATGAAAGACATTTTAGACAGCAATCCCTTTTGAAATCCCACTTTGACTTCATTTAATAAGTTATTAAACAAAATCAGGCTAGCCTAAAATACATTGTTCGAGTCCTTATTAATTATAGCTCTTCTTTTTCTTGTATCATGAATTTTTCATTTTAAAGTTTAAGTATTTGAGATTAATTGAACTATATTTTATTTTCAAATAAATATTTCGTGTGATTGTCTCAACTTCCTCGATTTATAATTGTAGAGTTGTTGAAGTACTTTCGTAGTTTGATTCGCCATATGTGACCGCACGGTGACGTTGAGACAATTGCATTTCGATTGGAAGAAGGACATGTTTTTTTAGTGTGTTTTTATAACTGTGGCTGTTACTTGCGTTTGTGCCCCAAGCCAATGTTAAAAATATTTTCTGATAAGCTAACAAACAGGGAAGATATTGTTATCAAATTTCTTTATGTGTATTCCTATAGCTGCTTTTAACGACATTAGATAAATTGAATTTAATTGGACCTAGCTCTGAAATACTGACTCGTTTGAGGAAAAATTAGTTTAAATAAATTATAACATCGCAATGGCTATGTATAAAAATGTTTGTATTCTTTCGGTTTGTTTCGAGCCATTGTTTATCTTCAGTGATGTTAAAATCACCCCTTTTGAAACTAAAAATCTTCAATTCCCAATATTAAAAAAATAGTTTTTTTTCTCAAATACAATGAATGATCCCTGATTGTTATAAAAAAATTTCTAGATTCAATTTATTTTTTGAAATAAAAATTATGAAAAACGACAAAATTATGTAAATATATTCTAGCGTCTGCTATAATTTATTTTATGAAACATCTGAAAACAGTAAAAAAATTAAAGTTTGAGGCCCTACAAAATCTAAAACTTTCAATCAATGTAATAATATTTTAAACAAAATTATGATTAAAACTCTCTTGATATGGAAAATTTTGTCAACTATGTGATTGAATTGCATGAACTATAAAATCATGAATTAAAATTTGCAGATGCTCATATTTCCCAAAATAAATACTATTATGTTAACAATAGGTGTGTTCGGTTTGACTGAAACAACTGAAAAAACAAAAACAATTGCATTTAATTTTTCAGTTGCTTCAGTTGTTTCAGTCAAATCAAACACGGCTAATATGAGAAAAGTAGAATAATAGACCGGGAGGCAGCGTTGCAAATGAAAAAGTCATTTGATGTCGGTTGATTTTTATTTATTATAATTAAATAACTCCAGCTGATGATATATCTGGCGGTCAGCTGCTAAAGTAGTGGGGGGGGGGGGGGGGGGGGTGTGTGGTTGTGGGGGAGTTTTAAACTGGTAAAAAATACGAATTCCAAAAGCAATTTGATGCCGCTTCAAAATTTGTATGATGCAAGTTTGCACCATAACAATTGAAAAAAAGTGATCAGTTGATTGGCAGATGGGGGATTAAAGGTCAGCTCCTCGTATACATCAGTGTAAAAATGCAATATAGTCAAGACCTTTCTACATAGGATCTTCATGAAACTTTGACAAATGATCCAGGTTCGCTTGAGAATAGAAGATCTGAATTCATTTGGAATTTGGACAAAATGGCGGGTGGTCTCCCGAACTCCTCTAAGTTTAAATCTTCAATAACTTCTAATCCCGACTTATGATCTTATGGAAACTTGATAAATAAAGTTCTAGTTCTGTTTCCAATATTTCTGCATACCAACTTCCAGTTTGACATTTTCGGTTAAAAAGTTTTTTTTTCAGGGGTTTATCGCTACTGTAGCTTACAATTACCGATCGCTTTTCATGAAACGTTGGTAAAAGCTTTCAAGTAACATAAAAAATATTTTATAAGCTTTTGGAGTACATTTGTTAAAGGGTTTGGTTGTCCACCATACAACTGGTTGTGGTTTTTTCCCCAATGTTTTTATGTATGTTGGGAGCATAAAACATTCGTTCGTGAATGAATTTTGATGACACTTTGGAAAAAGATGCAAACATATATGACAAGGCACTGATCAGTTCTTAACCTTTTTTTCACCGGCAACATACCTGGGTATGTTTTGCGTTTTTAAAACGCTGTTGCTCGGAACTGGATAATCGAATCGACTTGAAATTTCATGATATCCTAGCCAAAAGTGTTTTACGCAACAGTTTTAAGCTTGGTTAGGATTAGATCATCCGTTTAGAAGATAAAGCCCATTTGCGAAGTTGCAACCTTACGTCAACAGCATACATACCTGGGTATGTATAATAAAACGCATGCAAATATGATAATATAATTGAAAAGAATAGTATATTTTTAGTTAATTTTTGTAATTATTATTTAAAATACTGTCTATTCCGCTTAATCGGGACACATCGGGACTAGTGCAATTTGTCCCGATTAAGCGGCTAGCCTCATTATCCGAAGTTCCACAAAAAGTAAATTTTAAAAGTAGGATTAGTAATTTTCAATGTATTTTATTTCATAAATTGCACAAAATTGAAAAAAAATCTCAAAACTATACGTTTCCATACATATGTATTAAAAAATTATATAAAATGGATGTATGTACCATGTACATTAATATTAATAATAATATTAATATATGTATACATGTACATAATAAATATGTAATATGTATGTACATATATGTAATACATTCTGTTAGAAAAATAAGGTTTAAACTTTAAATAAATTCGTCCAAAGAGGTTTGCCTTTTGTTTTTGCTGGATTGTAGCTGGACAAAATCAGAGCACAAATTTAATGCTGACATGGGACTCCCGTCATTTCCATATTGCATAAAATAACACTGTAATCTGTCAACACATTGTTTTGCCTCACGATAAGTTACGACCACAGGTTCTTCATCATCACTGTCATCGGATTCCACCAATGTTTGATATTTTGATTTGATTGTTGCTACAATTGCGTCCTCACAATCGTCATTATCGCATCATAACACAGTAAATTGTCGTCAATTGACGAAAATTCAATACCAATACCTGGTGAGATTTCATTTAATCCGTCGCTGTGCTCTGCAATCTCCGTAGATTTGAAGCCGCAATAACCAGTGGACCCCCAACCGTTTATCCAATGTACTCCAAAAGCTAATAAAATATTTTCATGTTATTTGAAAGCTTTTACCAACGTTTCATGCAAATCAATCGGTAATTGTAGGCTACAGTAGGGATAAACACCTGGAATAAAAAACTTTTTAACGGGAAGTGACAAACCGTAAGTTGGTATGCAGAAATATTGGCAACCAATAAAGATCGGATACAAACCATAAACCACAGTAAAAAATATCATGAATTCGATATATGATCAAATGGGAAAAAATGAACAACATGGTGTGGTGTATTCCTTCAACTGCAATGATTGCACAGGAGTCTATGTAGGCCAAACGGGACAATAGCTGAGGACAAGAATAAAACAACACATGAATGATGCCAAGTCATCTATGTTAACCAACCACAAAAGAACAGCGGCCCAACAACATGCAATAAATGGGACACAAATTTAATTACGAAAACATCAAAATTTTAGAAAGAGAAAGAAAAATGGAGCAAAAGATTAACACTGGAATCAATTAGCATATATAAAAATAGACAACATTTCATCAATATGAAATCAGACATTGAAAACTTAAAGCCATCATATACACACATCCTACAACATATCAAATAAAATGGAATTAAGACAACACAATGGTTTGTGTACAAACTGCAATAATTACATTCAACATTTGAGAAAGAGCATCATAAGAAAATGCTTACAATACAATACCAAATGTTGAGATAGAGCAAGTTTCTACCATAACCTAGATAATAATCAAGAATATAAAGAAAACAGAGAAATAATAATAGGAGAAACAAGTTGTTTTTGAAACGAAGTTCCTTAAGGGGCTAGACGGAAAAAATTAAGACCAAAAGTTGTAACGACACTTTTTGCTATAGTTGTAAGCCGTGCGGCGTGCGCGTGTTTGTCTGTCTGTCTCTCTCTCTCTCTCATAGAAAGCAAGCCAGTTATTTTCGTTTCGTCTTTCTATTTCGCATTGAACAGTGTCATGTCATGACGATTATTTTTGTTGAGTGTATAAAGGTTCTTTATTAATAAATTTATTAATAACACTTGAAATGACTTGAAAAGTACTACTGGCGTACATGATGATATTCTACAATTGATATTGCTGGTAACATAATTATTTTATACAAGATTTAATATATTTTAACAATATGCAACATTCCTTAATTCACTATTGTTGTTATTTATTAAAATTATTCTATTTTTTCAGAATTACGTACGCGGTACTACTGTTCAAGTATGCTCTACGTGTAGGAAGGCTATAGATAAAGGAAAAATTCCACTACTATCAACGTACAATGGTTTTTCATTGCCGATAATTCCACCACATTTGCCAAAATTGAATCTTATTGAGATTATTGAGTGTATAGAATTGTATAGAAGTGTACAGAATTGAAGTGTATAGAATTGTATTGAAGTGTGTAGAATTGAATCTTATTGAGAAACTTATTGAATTCAATTAAAATTTTATTACAATTCCTTCACTAATTAATCGAAAGGAACTTCGTTCCATCCGTGTGTCCCTTGACACCTCTTTTTTTTTGTACTACGTTTTTTATTAGATAATATAATTTATATTATGTTGACGACCCAAGTACTGATGTTTGTATAGGAAAAGTTTTTTAAATGTTTAGTTTGTTTTGTTTTTTCAAAATGTCACTGTTTGTTTATTTTTTTAATTTATTTTTATTTTAAAAATGTACAACGTTCTCAACTTTTATAATAATAAGAACTGTTTTAGATTTAATAGTACAACCATAGTTAGTATTAACAATGTATTTACAAAGAGATTCTTTTACCATTTTAACTAATATATTTTTAGGTATTGTAAGTATGTGTTAATGAAGGAATTCTAGTCATCAGTTCAATAGGCTCACTGATGAAGGAGTCGTTAAAACTCCGAAATATTTGACCAAACAAAAGTATATAAACAATTTAATGATCTAAGGCTTGGTGTTTGTTTTATTAAATTCTAATAAAATATACCAAAGACGATACACACCGAGAAAAATAAATAGTTGGTTGTAATAAAAATGGTGATTAATATTAACAAATTGGTAGTTAAAAATGACTAACTACGTCCGTAGTTAAATTTAGTTGTTTTAAATACATAAGAGAAGTAATATGTTCAAAACATTGTGTTAAAAAGTAATAAACTTTTTTATTATTTTCAATACTAAATTTTGTAAAATTCGGTTTCGAGATAGTAATTTTAAATACGAAAGATATTGATAAATTTAAGCCGCAATTGACTTAAGTATGTTCCGTTGTAAAAATTAAAAGTCCTGGAAAGTTATTTTTAATACGATTGGTAGTATAAACAAATGATGAGATCAGTTGTTTTCACTACATTTTTATTACCTACTGGTAGTAATTTTAGTTATTGAAAGTAGTAAAAACATTAACTTTTTTTCAAAATTATTTATATATTTATTTTTTTACAAAAAACTTATAAAAATATTCCATAATCTAACTACACTTTACCTTATATCTAGTAAGATCTCTTACAAAAGTTTTGTTGTTGTTATTTACAACATCATGTGATATATTAATAGTGTACAAATGAGTTTGTACAAAAGTCCATTCTTGTTGACAAAGAGCAGGATATTTCAAATTAAATACCTAACAAACTTGTGTTATAATACATACTTCCAAATAAAATTAAAAAATTATACATGAAATACTTTGGAAAGCAATCGAAAGCCTCCATTTCCACGTAATTTTAATTGATCTTGGTATTGAAGGCTGGATCTACGTAAAGCTGCTTCGTTGACATTTCGGTCATACAAAATTTCTGTCGCATGTAGCTAC
This sequence comes from Diogma glabrata, assembly GCA_963693315.1. NCBI lineage: Eukaryota > Metazoa > Arthropoda > Insecta > Diptera > Cylindrotomidae > Diogma > Diogma glabrata. The sequence goes on along the minus strand of OY856189.1, from coordinate 12,593,786 downwards.
TTGATTTTTTCCTGGTCGTATTTTATCCACATATTTTCTTGAAATCTAAATATTTCATTTTAATAATTACAATTAAAACAATCACAATTACAATTACATTTTAATACATACAAAATTATTATATTTTAAAAATGATTCGTAATAATTTTAAAAGTTTCTTAATTAATTCCACATTTAAAACACTTCATGATTATATTTTATATCAAACATTTGCCAGGTTTAAACTCAAATTTTACATAACCTTGTTTTAAAAAAAACGAGTTACATCCAGAAAACATTATTAATCTATAATGCAGTTGTATTAACTATATTTTTTAATAAAAATTCTAACAATATTATTGGTTTATCATTTCAGATATTAATTGTTACTACCAAGTTTTAGTTAAAATAACCAGAGTTAATAACTATTTATTTTCACTATTTTTTATATAAGGAATACATAGTTTAATCATTAAAATTAGTACGCGTAATAAAATTCACTACCGACATTTTTAAATTTCACAACTTAAAAGATAGTTGTAAGTTCAACTACAGCGTAGTTAATTTTTTACTACAAGTATTTTTCTCGGTGCACAATAAGAAAATATTAACGACGCTAATGCATAGGTTGGTCTCACCGTCAGCTCTGGAAGTGTGGAAGTAGCTGGTTTGGTTACTACCTTCGGATAATTTCTGCGTTCGCCTCATTAACAACACCAATATCGAATTCGTTTAAAAAATTTACATACCAGAAAGAATTCCTAGCTGCTATACTAAACATTAAAAAGTTCCGTTCATACATCGAGGGTCATCGTTTTAAGATCCTTACTTATTACGCTTCGCTCAAGTGGTTGATCCAGCAGAACGATCTGTGAAATCCCTTTGTACAATGTAGCTTGAAACTAAAGGGATACACTTTTGATATCCAAAAGCTATTTCGAGAATAATCTCCATCGATACGGTTACCGAGGTTAAAAGTTACATTTTTAATCTTTATCTAAAAGCCCTTGTTTTTACAGTAACAGTTATTTTAACCTAGTGAAGATCCTCCCAGGCTTACGCATATTCGATGGACTTGTGAGTAAAAAACTTTTTCTATTCTTTACAGATGTAGTGATTATTTGCAGTTTAACAGATGTCACATTCAGAATCTTGAATTTAAAAAGCCATCCGCGGTCCACAAAAAAAATCGACGTAGAAGGTATAAAGTTTTTGCACTATGTGTAGAGGTAAAAGGATCATGAACCTGGGCAGTCAATTGGGCCGTTACGCTTCAGTAATTCACAATTTAGAAGTTTCACCTTCCGGTTTAAGAAAATGAAACTTGGATATTGTGGATCCCTGAACTTTTAACGTTGATTCCTGAAACTTGTCGATCCTGAAATTTTAGCCAAGTTGATTGCCCAGGCCTATGATCCTTATGTTTCTGCACATAATGGAGTTGAAAAAATGTAATATCATCTACGTCGATTTTGCTTTTGGTCCCGGATGGCCACTTAAATTAAATCCTGTTATGTTAACGTTGTTATTATTATCGTATTGATTTGAACAAAATTTAACAACAATATACATTAAACTTCAACATTTAAGTTTTGAATCCATTGTAATTCACCTCTTTTAATTTCATGTAAGCCAGTCAAACCTCTTTTGAATTTATGAATACTACAATCATTAACTAAATGATTCATGGTTTCAGCTGGCCATCAATTTTATTACAATGTGAGCTTCCAAGCCAAGATGGCGAACAATATTTTGCTGCAGGATACACTATCGAAAGGGATGATTGCCTCAAACAATTTATATTTGCACCTCATGTGAAGTTTCAGCTAAATTTTCTATCAAATTATTTCTTGACCAAAATTTCATTGCTCTCTCTTTCAAATGTTGTTTGTATGTTAATGACCTATCCAACTTGATTCCTTAATATTTAGGATTATGATTCTAATTCAATAATACTAATCAATACTAATATTTACCTAATTCAAAAATCCTAATCAATACCAATAATGCTAATCAATACTAATATTTACCTAACGTTTCGCTTCCATGTTATTTAAGTGAAATGCAGAAACCTCAGTTTTTAATAGATTGGGCCTGAGTCGCCATTTTTAAGATAATCAATAGTTACTTTCAGATCACTTGCTAAAAATTCTTCACCTTCTTCAAAAAAATCACATTGATAAGCAATAGCCAAATCATTAGCAAAATGAAATTTCTTACTGTCTATCATTGGTATATGAGTATAAATTGAACAGTTTTGGAGCCAAAACAGTGCCTTGAAGTAAACCATTATTTAAACGACGCCATCTCCTAGATTTGTCATTCATAAACACTCTTAAACACTAAACAAAACACTCAGTAACAATTAGATAGCATGTTGTTGAGTAAATTTAAAATTTTACTGCAAGGAACAACCGAAATTAACTTCAAAAGTAGGCCTTCTCTCCACATTGTATCGTATGCAGCAGTTAGATCCACAAAAGCCACAAAAATCTTCTTTATTTCTTGAAACCCTTTTTCAATAAATATAGTTAAAGCTAATACTTGTTCCGTGCAACCTCTATTTTCACGAAAACCTGCCTGTTTTTTCGGTACAATGTCATTTATCACAGGATATATTCTATTAAGAATTAATCTTTCAAGTAATTTGTAAGGAGCACACAGCAGAGAAATTGGTCTATAATTAGAAAAATCATTTCCGTTACGACCAGTTCTACAAATCGTTATTACTTTTGATCTCTTAAATATTTTTGGTAAGATACCACTGTTCAATATAATTGAATAAAAATTAAGTAAACAAACCTTCGTCAAAGTAACACAATTTTTTAGCATTCCCGGAAATATTCTATCAAATTCAGCTGCTTAATTTGATTTAACGCAATTATAATTTCGTATATTTTGAAGTTACTATAAAAGACTGGATTAGGAGATAATGTTTTTTCGTTGATCTTAATTTTTGTTTGACCATTTTTTTCTGTTTATGATCTCTTTTAGCCTTTGCGTTTACCAATAATTTATAAGCCACTTCATTAGGAGCTATATAGCTGAACGTATGTACACATTTTTGATGAATTCGTGCCTAGTTTATGCAATAAATTCCAAGTTTTTATTTTTGAATGTTTAAAGTCCATGGCTTCTGTTTTCATATTTAGTTGGTTCATGGTTATCCAATCGAATAACAAATTTTCATTTCTATCATTACGATCATATCCCCAAGTTTGATGGTGACATTTAGCATTACCTATGATGGTGACTGTTAGCATCACCTATAAACAATTGGATGAGATTGCAACGACAGAGGTGAATCTGACTAATCAACACTTGGTGGTTTGTAAAAGTTGACTATTTTTATTTCATTGATTTGAATACAAATTTCAGCAATGTTATTTGCAACACTACTCGACAATTGTTTAATTCATCTCTCATTAACGTAGCCATACCAAATCTTTTGTCATACACAGCAGCAGCCAAAAAGTATCCAAAAATATAGCCTCTTCTTTCTAAATCTGATTCATCTTTACAATGATGCTCTTGAATATTTATTACATCCATTTCTTTTTTCAATGCCAATCAACTTAGATATTCTGATTTAGGTTTTGATAGTCCTTCAATATTTATTGAGCAAATTTTTAAAGTACTCGTATGTTGTATTGAAAAACAATGTTGTAAAGCTTCTTGTGATTACTGTTCCATTTTCTTCTTCTAAGTGATAATCTTTATAATATGTTCTTAATAATTATCTTCCTCAATTTTTAAGATATTAAAGTATTATAATATAATAAATAAATTAAATTAAATTTTAATTGTTGCAGAAAAAAAATATTTGACTGCATTACAGTAAAGTCAAAGAAAAGTTAACGTTAAATATTCCTGTTAGATGTTTTATGTCTATTTAATGTTTCTGTTAAATGGTAACCTAAAGCCCAGCCAACATTTTCGTATGTTTAAGTAGCAAGTCGATTGATCTAAGTCAGACGACCCCTTCCATGCCACCCCTAATATGAAGAATAGAAGCTTGAGTTTCATTGGTTTTAAGGCACCAAAGACTCACTATGTTGCAGCATCATTGAATAATTGGTGTTTACTGCCTGACTCTGATACACCAACCTAATTCTGTCAGCATTACCCAGATATCAAAGCATGGATTTCGAATTTCGAATTTCCTTACCCTAGGTTTGGTTAAGATGGCTAAATTCATTGTAGTGTATCTACCAGGTTAGATCATGTCGCAAGGAAGTTATGAGATTACTACAGTAAAAACAATATGTTGTTACATAGTACTTTCAAACAGTTTGGAGGGATGACATCATTACAACTCCTCAAAATTTTTCAACATTATTTTGCGGTAACGTTTTATAAAAACTGATTTTATGTGAAACCTTTTCCATTTCGAAGGAAAGACTCCTAAAGCCAAACATAAGTTACATCATTTAAATAACGGTTCAAAAAGAGAACGAGAATCAGCTGCCTGTTAAACTGATTTGAAAAAGCTACAACATCATGCAAGTTGTTAAGTAGACCAGTTTCTTACTAAAGCACGGTTCCTCATATGCTATCGATTTTTCCTTTGAGCGCAATCTAGTCTCAAGAACGCCGTTGAAAGTTTGTTTTGTTTCTTTTCATAACGTCAAATTGTTTTTGGTGCGATCATCCAGCAGAAAAAAATGATGAGATGTTATCGTGTATGTTTTGCTGCAATACCTTTGATGCAGTACGTTGTGGAGGCTTAACTGAGGAGGTTTGGGCTGCAATTAAGATCGTCAAAAATTTGAAATTCGTTTGTGATGACTGCATTGATCATGGTGTTTGTAAATCTTCAAAGCCAACCAATATTGATCGATCATCAAAATCAACACAGATATCTCCGTTGATCAATACAGCCGGTACATATAGTTTAGGCTTAAGGGATCTAATAAGTAAAATTGATACATTAACTGCTGATATTGCTACAATCAAGAGTGTGGTTGAGTTAAGAAATCTTTCTCTTAATGAACCATCTACTTTCATTCCTAAAAGAAAGAAGCATGGTAACCAAAACACATACTCCAATGTTACTGATTTAAATGAGAACTTATCGAATACAACGACATCTGCTCCAACTCTAAATACTATAAATAATGTAAATGGTGCAGATCATTGGCACATAGTAACAATCAACACACCATTACCGATAAAGGTTCTTGATCCAGTTACATGGATTCATCTCTCAAAATTTGATCCAGCTACTGGTGTGACGGAAATGATTCCTTGGCTCAATACATTGTGAATCATAACAAACGTTAGATGTGTTAAACTTGTACCAAAGGATCGTAGGTTGGACGAACTAACGTTTATATCGTAAAAATTTGAGGTCAAGGTAGATATTCTGAAATCATAAACATGGCCGAGAAACTTAGTAGTCAAACCATTTGAAGATAGAGCACGAAATAAAGTAAAAATTTTCGACCACCTACTCTCCAGCCAATTACAGAGTAAACCGCACAGATCCACAACCTACAACTTCTTTGTCAATCAAACATTCCACAATCACGAAAACAATAAACCCAAACAAAAATGTCTGATGTGCTTCTAGAAATGGCTATACATTATTGGACATATATTAGCACAACAACAGTGGCATTCGCAGTAAATCCAAACGCATCTTAAACTCTATTTTGTGTAACGATTTCGATGTTATTCTGTTTTCATTTAAGACCGAAGAATTCTTCACTTCTAATTATACGGTGTTTTGCTAGGATATACACGAAGAAAATCTTATATTAAGGGGAGGAGAGCTTATCGTGGCAGTTAAAAGTTGTTGCGAAAGTGAACTCGTTTATTCAGCTCGAAAACCATGCCTAATCTTATGTGTCAAAGTAAAATGCGGTAGCCATTGGATCTTTATCAACAATATCTATATAGGATGCAATAGCACTGAGAACATGTACCGCGACTTTATTAGCTCCATAAATACTAATTTATCTGGCTTAATTTATCTGGTTTAACGAAGAGGATCCATTTTTATTTATTGGAGATCTCAATCTACCCAAGATCGATTGGAAATGGATGGGCGATGACTTTCCATATTCGCTGGATACAGTGTCGTACTTCGTGGTGGATAGTTTTTTGGGACTCGGCACAAAACAATTTAATTGCATGTATAACAGCAACATGCATATACTGGATCTGTTTTTTTCATCGAACGACGCCATTGCTATCAACACTTGGGATGATCTTGGAAAATCTTCCAGTATTCATCATACATCATTGAATGTGAAATACTACTTCAAGGATAACTCACCTGTAATTCATTCTAACAACATTTTGGTTAAAGATTTTAAGCATTCGGATTTTTCAAACATCAACAATCATCTTGAAAACATTGATTGGTCAAGTATTCTGATATGGAACGTAAACTCAATAAAAGTATTTACAAGAATATTAAACGTGAGCTTGAAATTTTAAATAATTTTTCGCACGTTAACTATATCTTAAGCTTTGAGAGTGAGATCTCATCGAATCCAAAAAGGTTTTTTTCATTTGTTGACAGCAAACTAAACTCGATATCTCTTCCAAACTCAATGAGCTATGCAGATTTGTCTGCAAAGGGTCCTTTTGAAATTGTAAACTGTTCTCATCGTTTTCTCAGCAGATGTACTCTACTTCCAGTGGCATTTCCAAATGTCGCAATTTTTTATAAAGTAACATTGGTGATTTCCAAATTGATGCAGTTTACACAGATTTTTCAAGAGCATTAATCGAATTGATCATCTTATCATGCTGGAAAAATTAGAATTTTTAAATTTTGACATTATCTCCCCGAAATGACTAGCCTCTTATATGTCAAATCGCAAGCAGTATGTTACGATCCAAAATTTAAAATCAGAAGCATTTGCCATTTCATTTGGTGTACCTCAGGAAAGCCACTTTGGACCAGTATTATTTAATTCATTCATTAACGATGTCGTTTCCTGTTTCAAATTTTCAAATGGTCTAATGTATGCGGATGATTTGAAGATTTATGCCTGTATAGGATCCCACGATGATTTTTTGAACTTTCAATTGGGCCTTGGCAACTTTTGTGAATGGTCCCGAGTAAAAAAATTGACCTTAAATATAAGTAAATGTAAAATTATAAGTTTCTGCTAAAATAAATCATTTGTTGATAAGTCATACGAATTATATGGTGAAAAGTTGGATCGAGTTAAATACATGCGTGACCTAGGTGTCATTTACTCTACTGACCTTTTATTCAGCCTACACATTAACTCAATAATTTCTAAGTCCAATTCCATGTTGTGAATGATTAAAAGAAATGGCAAGTATTTTAAGGACCGAACACTCTCAAAGTTCTTTATACGTCATATATCAGGTCACAACTAGAGTATGCCTCAGTAATATGGTCTCTACATTTGTTATGTAGACTGGAGTAGATAATGAAGAGCGGTAGGGTTCCCGATTTATATAATTCATGTTTTCTCACAATTCACAATTTTGCTCTACAATCCAAAGTCATATTTTCATATAGTCTCCGTTTCATAAATTTATTCTTAGCATAAAACAATTAACAATAATGTTTCCTTTACAATCCCCTATTATTGACTCACACTGCGTTTTCACCAGCGTTATTTCACCATACGTCATAATATGATTATTAATTCATTGGACGAAATAATATAAAATTGTTTTTATTCGTTGTAGTCCAAAAAAATGTTTTAATTTCTTATAAATTATTCATTTTTATTTTGTTGTGACGACGCGTTTCTGCTTTACTCCAAAGCTATCTTCAGGTCCAACAAAATAAAATACTAACATAACAAAAAATAACAAAAAATGGAAAATTATATAATTTAAAAATATTTTGAAAAAAACTTACAAAAATGAAAACACTGTTTCAAAAAAGAAAAACTGAGAATGAAAATTCACATATATTTTTTAAAAAATTCTAAAAAAACCAACAAACAGACTGAAACTTTAACTTCTATCTTTTCAATTATAAAAATTAAACAAAAACTGATACAAATTGAAATTTAAATCAAAGCTAGGTAGGAATCAAATATTTAAATGAAAGATAAGTAAACGTTGTCAAAATAGGTGTGATCCGATTGTATATTCATATTATTTTGGAATTTTGTAATATAAATAGCTTCAGAAATTTTGCGCTTGGTAGTATTTGACTCAAAATTTAAAATCTCAGGATTACCCCAATCAATTTTATGATTACTGGAAACAGCATGATCACACAAAGCACTGTGTGACTTGTTACCCTTAGCAATATGATACTTATGATCCTTCAGTCTAGAAACAAGATATTGTTTAGTTTCACCAATATATGTTAGACCACAATTAAGTTCAGCACAATTAACTTTGTAAACTAAATTAGAGAAATATTGTTTGGGAACAGGATCTTTAAGAGGTGTGAAAATACGCTTTCGTAGAGTATTGCATGGTTTACCAACAGCTTTAATATTATAGCCATGCAAAACGCGATTTAAGTTCTCAAACAAAACTTTAGTATAAGGAAGGGAAACAAATTTAAAGGTGCTATCTTGATTATTAATAGTAGAAATGCCAAAATTTAAATTATTAAGTTTATTGATGGTATGATTAACGTGATAATCAATAAATTTAACAGGATAGTAGTTTTCTAAAAGAGTAGTTTTTAAAAATTTGAAATTTTTTTGATGAAAAATGGGATTTGATAATTTTAAAATTTTTTCTGTCAAAATAGATACAGTATTTTTTTTATAAGAAATAGGAAGAGAAGAGTTAAAATTCAAATACCGGCCAGACCAAGTAGGTTTTAGATACCAATCTGTAATTAACACACCAAAACTATTTTTTATAGCTAAAGTGTCAAGAAATGCAATTTTATTTTCATTTTCAATTTCAACAGTGAATTTAAGACGAGGATGGAAATCATTAAATTTAGCAAGAACAGAATCAATTAATATACTAGGAACAGAGGTAAGAATATCATCAACATAACGTATATAAAATGGAAGAGTAAAATCTAAAGATTCAATAATTTTTATTTCTATAAATTCCATAACTAAATTAGCTAATACTGGACTAGCTGGGGAACCCATAGGTGAACCAAAAATTTGTTGATAAAATATATTTTTATAAGAAAAATAGCAATGGTTTAATACTAATAAGAGTCCTTCAATGAAAATGTCTTTTTCTAAAGTTTTATATTCAACATTATTTTTAGTTTTCCTAATATAATCAAAATTTTGTCGTCGAATATTACTAATTATAAATTCTTGAGAAGCAAACTCTTGAATAACTATTTCAATTTCATCCCATTTTCTATCTATACACTCAAGAACTAATGCATTTGGAATATTTGTGAAAAGTGATATAACATCTAAAGAAATCAAAGAATAATTTGTAGGAATAATTACATCTTTTAATTTATCAATAAAATCATAAGAATTTTTAACATGACTAAAGGTTTTTCCAACAACTCTTGATAAAATATCAGAATAAAATTTTGAAAGATTATATAAAGGAGAATTAATGTAAGAGACAATAGGACGTAATGGTTCACCAGACTTATGAACCTTTACCAATCCATATATCCGTGGAAAAGAACTATTATACTTCCGCATAAGAGTTGCACGTTCATTTGTTATATTACTTTTAAGTTCTAGTTTACTAATAAATGTATTTGTTTTTCTTTGTAAATATCCAGTTTTATCTTTCGGAATTACTTTATAAGTATCAGGGTCATTTAAAAATGAAGACATTTTACTATCATAATCAGATGAATTCATAACAACTGTTATGTTACCTTTGTCAGCTTGGGTTACAATTAAATGAGGATTATCATTGAAAAAAGAATTTGTCTCTGTGAGATATTTTTGTAAAATTTTGGTTTTGAAGTCAATCTTTTTATGTGAATTTTTATAATTACTAATAATATTGCATAAACTATTGCGAGCAATAATTTTATCAGAATCATCTAAATGGAAAATAGCAGATTCTAAATGTGTGATTAAATCATAAAAATTTAATTTATTATTATGGAAATTGAATTTTGGACCTAGACTAAGAATAAAAAGAACATTAGAAGGAATAGATGCTGTTGAAAGATTTTTAACCCACTTCTCACTAGTGATATTTAAAATTTCAGTTCGTAGAAATTCAAAATTATTTTCCAAAAGAAGATTAAATTTTTCAATCTGTTTTAGTTTAATTTCATTAAAAAGCTTATCATAACTAAAGTTAATATGATCATTAAAATCATTGAAAACATCATTTGAAACAATGTTACCAAGTTTTGAAATTAAAGATCTTTTTTCTTTAGTATTAAAATTAATTTCTGTAAAGTTATTACTAATTTCTAGATTTAAGACTTTAAATAGAAAATTATTAACAATTTTGTTAAATGCTGTACTATTAAATTGATTATTTAATTTTTTGAAGTTGTGTTTTAACCAAGAAGGTATAATTTGATAACTTCTACAATTCAATAGGAAAATTTTCTTGTTATTTAGAGCTGCTAATTTGTTAGATGTGTTAAGCAATTCCTTCATTATTTTTTTAGCCTCAAGACCATATAATTGTTCTACATAGTTGAAAAAAGATGTTGTAGCTGCCATGTTGTTAGTATTATTATTTGTTTATCGTAGTGTTTCTTAACGAACAGTAGTTTAAAATAATATGATTATTAATTCATTGGACGAAATAATATAAAATTGTTTTTATTCGTTGTAGTCCAAAAAAATGTTTTTATTTCTTATAAATTATTCATTTTTATTTTATTGTGACGACGCGTTTCTGATTTACTCCAAAGCGGAGTTATTTTGTTCTGCTTTACTTTAATCGGATCACACCTATTTTGACAACGTTTACTTATCTTTCATTTAAATATTTGATTCCTACCTAGCTTTGATTTAAATTTCAGTTTGTATCAGTTTTTGTTTAATTTTTATAATTGAAAAGATAGAAGTTAAAGTTTCAGTCTGTTTGTTGGTTTTTTTAGAATTTTTTAAAAAATATATGTGAATTTTCTTTTTTGAAACAGTGTTTTCATTTTTGTAAGTTTTTTTCAAAATATTTTTAAATTATATAATTTTCCATTTTTGTTATTTTTTGTTATGTTAGTATTTTATTTTGTTGGACCTGAATATAGCTTTGGAGTAAAGCAGAAACGCGTCGTCACAACAAAATAAAAATGAATAATTTATAAGAAATTAAAACATTTTTTTGGACTACAACGAATAAAAACAATTTTATACGTCATAAATTTGAATTTTCCGGACGCTAACCGTAATTGCCCTGAATGTTTTCAAACCTCAAACAGCTGTGCATATTTGTCCAATCGTCGCAATAGAAAAAAAGTTATTATCCTACAATTAGTTATGTATTCGATTTCTTATATGGATATTTTTTTTATCAATTTGTCTTCCCGTTATGGATCTACATTTTACTGTAATATTATAGTAAGCTATTATTTCATAACACATAAACATCATAAGATCGGTTAAACTTACGTTTAATTCATTTTAATATTTCTTACAAATGTGTTGGAAATAACTTATTTCGTTAAATTATCTTACAATTTTATGTATGACAAAATAACAAACGGTTTTGTTTTAACGGTAAAGGTCCTAACGTTTATTAACATAACATAAATTAATATAAATTTCCTCTCAACAGAAACACTTTGTCGAATTTTTCGATATTAAAAAACCTATAAAAGAGATGGATATATGCTTTTTTGTTCTCTTAGTCTATTCCTATTTCCTATTGGAATTTTGTGCGGGTTTGACGTCTCTTGGTCGGAGATCATACTTTAAAACCATCACTAAGTCAAGTTCAGTTATGTTGTAGTTAAAATCAGTTATTTCCTTTTATTATAATTTAAGAATTTAAATTCTATCCTTTTGTTTTGTTAAAGTGTTTTGGTTTTTTAAATTTAAATGATATTTAAATAGTTGTTTTATTTTAATAAATAATAAAGTAAAAATAAAACAAGAATAATATGGTGATAAAAAAAAGCAAATTCAATTCAAGAAAGAAAACTTGTTGTCGGTAAGAAAATGTTAGTGGTTTTGTTTAGTTCTAAAAGTGAAAATTGTTTACAACAGAAAATATTAACAGATAATATTTTAAGTAGTTCAATTTGAATAGATTCTTTTTTTAAAGAATAGTTTGATTATCTTGTAGTGTTTGTTTGAGCGATTACGGTATCAATTTAGACAATAAGTAAAAAAATAATTTCATGTAAAATAAATGTAGCGAAATTTATGAAATTAGCGGGATGTTTTAAATTTTGAGTTTTAGCAACCACAAAACTTGATTATATAATATAATAAACCAAAAGCATTCACAATGCTATTCCAGTACTAGATAGTAGTTGTATTCAACCATACTTAAAAGTTTTTACCATTACGATCATATTTCAACTAAACATTTATATCAAAGTTTTACTATTGCTACCGTATATTACTTCAGCGCATCATCTGATCAAAATTTATAGTATTTATCACTACACATTTCAACGCATCATCTAGTCAAAATTTATGTTATTTATTACTACTATTATCTGATTTATGTCAACGCAACATTTAGTCAAAAGTTATATTATTTATTACTACAATTGCCTGATTTATTTCAACGCAACATTTACACGAAACTTTGTGTTTTCTATCACTACAATTACCTGATTTATTTCACCGCAACATTGGCATCAAACTTTTGGCTATTACTACTTATTTCAACGCAACATTGATATCAAATTTTTGCTATTACTACTTGTTTCAACGCAACATTTGTGTCAAAGTTTTACTATTGCCACCATATATTATACATATTCAAATTTTTGCTATCAATACCGTATATTATACATATTTCAACGCATCATTTGTATCAAAGTTTTGGCTGTTATTACCGTATATTATTTCATATCAACATTTATATCAAATTTTTGCTGTTGCTACTGTATATTTTACATATTATCCAACGCAACATTTATATCAAAATTTTACTAGTACTACCGTATACCAACGCAACATTTCTACAAAACTTTTGTTGTTACCATCGCATTTCCACGCAATATTTATACAGAATTTATGTTATTTTTTTTACAACCATCGCCTGATTGATTTCAACGTAACATTTATACAAAACTTTGGATATCTCTATCGTATTACTTATTTCAACGCATCATTAGTATCAAAGTTTTGCTATTATTACCGGATATTATACATATTTCAACGCATCATTAGTATCAAATTTTTGCTATTACTACCGGATATTATACATATTTCAACGCAACATTGATATCAAAGTTTTGCTGTTACTACTGGATTTCAACCGTATCACACCGCAACATTTGTTTAAAATTATTGGTGCTATTGCTGCCGCATTCCGACCGTATTTCAACACATCAATATTAGCTATACAATTTTATCCGTGATACTTTACCTGTTGGATTATTCACTGCTGATGGAGGACTAAAACCTTAAGACGTTGAAGCCTGGAGGATTAAACATGGGGTGAGTGAACTTGGTTTATTTTAATTACTTTTTTTAACGTAGAAGTGTGAATGCGTGTGAAAGGGTGTATCAGTGATTGACTGGGGGCGTGCCTGTCGTTGCGTGTGTGTGTGAATTGGCGGTGCGTGTAGCGAGACACATTCAGTCTAAATTGAAAATGATTCTAATCAAAATATTTTTGCTACGAGGTAATACTTAATATTCCAAATACCTTTACTTTTATTATATTACCTAAATTTATGAATTTATATTTTTAAGTAAATCAAAAATCATTCTCGAATAACCTGTAATCCAAAAAAAAAATCAAATCCTTGTCATGTTTTATGTTTATTAACCATCTTATACATTAACCAACTGTAAACTACAGGTATTGAAACAAACTGGTTTGGACATGTTTGTTTAACTTACAAATAAACTTATAACTTTTTTTTGAGTTGTAAATATTTTTTTTTGGGAATTACTTATGGTTTTATAATTTTTTTAAAATGTTATTAATAAAGACAAAGGGAAATAATCAATAAAGACTTTCCATATAGCGTGTGACGTTCTCCAGTGCTCTAAGATTTGATTCACGGTGTACCAGCAATGGCAGTGGTTTACGAGCTGTATCATATGGGTCAGATGACAGCCATACAACGAAACTTTGATTACTACCACTTGCGAAGCTTGCTGCGGGTCTTAAAGCTTAATTTTCTTGCTTCGCAGTCTGCGTGTGTGGGTGAATGTAGGCATGTTTGAAGCGTGAGTGTGTGGGCGTCTGGGAGTGATTGTGGGGGTTGGACGCGCTGATAGTGGTTCTTTCGCAAAAGGGGTCGCCAAAGTCTCCGTTTTTCACTTGTATTTTTTTCCATTTCTGTGTATTTTCGTAAATTGTGTACATTTCTGCATTTGTGTTGAAGCAGCAGGTAAAAATCTTTCAAATCCACGATGGCCGAGCTTTAGTCGTTACGGCGTTAAATTACTCTAGGTACGCATCCTGCTATGCCATTCTCATTGGTTCGCCAATGAGAAAGCTCTTCATTACAAGTTGGCGCCCAACGTGGGGCTCCTCTAAGGGTTTCTACAGCGATGTAGGACTCTGGAGGAGTCCCTTCATAATTCAAAAAAACTTTGAAAACTTTTTTTTTAAATTTTTCTTTCATAATTAATTTTCTTTCCACCCAACAATAGTTTTAGACTCTGGCGGCGTAGAAGGGAATTGCTTCATACGCGCAGGAGCGAAGGAAATCTGAGACTGTAACGAAATCATGGTCCATAAAGGGTTAATAATTTTGATCATATGTTTAATGTTTTATCTACACCTACAGTAAATGCAATCATAATTAGACTGTAAAAAAACGTTATGTCTGTTAATGATTATATTGTCTCATTTTTTTGGTTTCAATTATTTATATGATCGAGTTTTAGTTGCTACAAGGAGAAGTTGTAAAACTGGATAAAGTTGAAATTGTTTTTGGCGGATTTTTTTTATTTGGTTTACCTTTTTGGAAAAAGATGTTTGATAGAGGATTCGGATTTGTGCTTTCACCTAGTAAAGTTGTGTGAAATTTAAAAATTGAAAGACTAACTTGATTGTTAGAGTTTATGGTGAACTCTATGTTAGCTTAATCATTAATTTATTTTGTGGATGAGTTCTAATAGTTAACTCAAGATATTTATTGAAGTTGAAAAAAGTTGTGCAAAGTGTGCTAACAAATTTATGCAATTTTTATTAAATAAAAAAAAATAATTAATATATGTTACTGTGTTGTGCTATACACCAAATCCGTGCACTATGACCTATTTATTAGTTGGGTCCACTATGGTTTTAAATTTCGCTTGAATATGATAATCCTGATAGTTAAAATTATTTGAAAACCATAGAAATAAATAGTTAGACATAATATTTTGTTACCAATAGTGAAAATATAATGCTATAAATTATTCAACACGTTAACAGTAATTGCCATCTAGACTCTACAGTTTTTGATTTTGTTGAGAGGTTGTGATAATAAACTGATTGATCATTTAAAACGGCAAGTAATATTAAAAATTCATATTGGAAAATCAAGGAAAATGAAATAAGTAGCAAAGGAGGATGAAACTAGAATTATTATTATTAACTACATACAACAACAAAATAGTGAACCATTAAACAGAAGATAAAAAAAATTGATGGATGTTTGTATTGTGTTTGTGCTTTAAATTTATCGTAAAAATTTATGTATATTTTGTTTAGAATTTGTTTTGATTTAGGTTATTTATTAGGTTACGCTGAACCACTTCAAGCGCTTGGAAAGGTCAGGTAATTTTTTTTATTGCTATTTATTTCTTTATTAAATAATTTTTGAATAACTTTCTTAAATAAATAACTTATTCAAATAACTTTAAATAACTTCTAGTTAAATAACTTTTAATTTAAAGTAAATTTAAATATTGAAAGCCAATTCTTTTTGTAGAATTCAAAATTTAAAGAATCAAATTTATTCCTCTTATAATTTAATAAATTGTTAAAATGAACGTTGGCGTCATATTTTACTTCTTTAATTACTATTAAATTTTCAGCATGAATCATTAAAATATTAAGGGTGATCTGTAGAGGAGATGACGCAGGTATAAGTAGGAATGGCAAGTAGGCAAGTTGGGTATTTATTTAACAGCACATATGTTTTTGTGTAATAGGCTACTTAGGCTTTTGGTCAACGAACGGCCCAGCCACTGACGCTATCCACAACAAAATGTGCTAGACCAAGAGTGGCTGTTACAAGACCCCTCAGATTTTCTTTGATGGGGTTTTGCGTCCCCACGCTTCCAGCTACTTTTCTCCTTTTTATTTTTCTATGAAACGCAAGGGTGAGAATGATTCTACGGGATCATTCTCAATGGGCCTTACAAACCCACGGACCCTAGTAACGGCTGAGTTTCTCACTGGCACGGGGAATGCCAGGGGTGACCAGGTGCCAGGATTAGATATTTGTGAAATGGTGTATACGCCTATCACATCCATCCTGGTCATCTGGTCATGCTCTGGGTTCGCTGTGACAGTGAGATTCTCAGCTGGGCTAACCACTCCATAACGTTAGAGTCCCCTCCCTGGAGCGTTAGCACCCTATGATCTAAGTTGTCCAGTTCTCGCGAATGATACTGGGGAACATCTTCTAAAGCAGTTTGATATCAACTGCTGAGGGAGGATGTTCGCCCAGCTTTCATGTCGCGAGTTAATTGGATTAGCTCGGATCATAGCACCTCCCCGTATGTTTCGTCGTTCTGGATCACGGATAAGGGGTGTCGTTTGATTGAATGATGGTGCAGAGGGTATACCCTCTGACCATCCCAGTGACACTTGTCATCCGGGTGACAGGCCGACGACACATACCCCACCTTATTCCTTTCCCACCCTACCAATTCCCATCCTTAGCCATCCCATCTTGTTCCCTTCTCCTTTTCGAATCCCATTCCCTTAACGTAGTATATTTTACTTTTTTTTTGATCCCAATTTTTTTTTATACTTAAAAAACTAATGTAAAGAATGAACGACAATCACCGCTTTCAACCCCTGAAAGTGATGAATACCCCATGGTTGTCCGACCGTTCTACGTCTACATAAATAAATAAATAAGAAAAAAAAATAAATAATTTTTTTTTTTTTTTTTTTTTTTTTTTTAATAAAATGTGTTGTGTAATAGGGTTTAGAATATGTGTCACAACAACACATAAATACCTTTTAAGACCTAGGTCTAGACCTGGGTCCCACAACAACTGGCGTTCTGAGGTGTAGATTAACGCTTTTTTTAAACATCTGTGGGTTGAAGCCACCTGAGACTAAGTGTTCCGGCAAACTATTCCATTTGTACACAGTTCGGACAAAGAAGTCTCTCTGCGATCTGCCAGTATGACAGCGCGGGATCTTTACCGTTTCACTGGTTGCGGCAGCCGATTGCCGAGTGGAACGGGGGTAAGAATAAGTTTGAGGCATGATGCCGCTGATTTCATCTGAGCACTGCTGATGACGATATTTGTAAAAAACAACGAGGTCAGCAACAGTGCGACGATGTTGTAGGGAATCATGTTTTGATGTCAAAGTTCGATCACCTACAATTCGTATAGCTCGCTTTTGAACAGAGTCCAAGAGGGCCAAGATGGAAACAGAGGCAGCACCCCAAACTTGACAGCAGTACTCCATACAGGGACGAATATAGGACTTATAAACATGGAGCAATTGGTATGGAGTGAAAAATTTTTTGCATCTATTTAGGAGGCCGAGTTTTTTAGACGCGCTTTTTGCCATCGCCATTACATGATCGTTCCAGAGTAGGTCATTTGAAACTGTGACACCCAATAAACGAATGTTTTTACATTCACCTATTGGTTCATCACACATACTCAATAAAATATCGGTGGAGAACTCGGTCTTTAATCTGGAAACAATCAACAGCTGTGTTTTGGTGGAGTTGAAATTGACAAGGTTTTGGTCGCCCCAGTCGGCGACTTTATTCAGGTCTTTGTTCACGTTTATGGCAGCGTCTTTCCGGGCAGGATTAATTCGTTCGTGCATTTTACCTTTTGAAGGAAGGGGCTCGAACGACTTGTGCAGAGTTAATTACAGCAAACAATTACAGTAATAAATAGATAAAACTGCTGATATTTTTAGAAACTTATGCCTTTTTTCTCTAAAATTTTAGGTCCACTGAAAAAAAAACAAAAAAATTCAAAATCAATATAAGGAAAATAAAATAACCATAAAAATCAATACCCGTGTTCCTTTTAGGTAAACTTGCTACCCGAACCGAATTTTAAATGGAACGACTTAAATGTGAGGTGTATTAGATTTTTGATCTACTACAACTCAAATCCTTTCTTACCACACGTTTCCGACATTTTTTTTTGACAATATATTGTTTTGACAATTTTGAAAAACAATATTGCTAAACAACGTAAAAGAAAATTATTGGTTTGACAAAATTTTAAGTTTAAATTTTATTATGAGTTTGTTAAATTTAAGAAAATTAATTATATTAAAAAATTTCTGAAAATTAAAATTATGATTCATGCAAAATATAAACAATTAAAGAAAGCTGGACAGAAATATGACATTTAGGCTAGAAATTCTAAATTTGTTTAAGCATTTGGGCAAACATATTTGAAATTATTCTCTAAACTGACAAAAACTCTGGCGGTGAATAGAAGCGTAAGTTCGTCACGTAGCTTTACCATCATTTGATATGGTTAACTTGAAAACGAAATTTAGTACAAAAGTAAAGGAAAATGTGGTAAATGGAACACACTTAATATATATAACAACCTTGAAAACTACAATTCCTAAATAAGCTTTTTGAAGTTCCAAGCATCAGTTTTGCTATAAGTACATCAAGACTTATTATACAGTTTGAAAATCAGAAGAAATTAAACCATCAGTCAACCACCAGGATACAATATAAGTAAGAAAAATTTAATATTAAAATACCGGAAGGAATGGGTCTAATCACTGAAGTTCAGAATATGCATTTTAGTTATTAAGTATATTTAGCTTTGTGTATTAGTTTATATAAAATTCTATGTTTTAGGTTAACATTGCATATTCTGAACTCGAACCGTAAGTGTTTAAACTGAATTAAATATATTTTTTTTTGTTTTAGTTATTTAGTAATAATAAACTAGAATAAATGCCTCTTTAAGACTAGGTTAGTCTGTAAGTCTGAGAAGTAAATTTTGGTTTAATACCTTTCTCCATTTTTTTTATATATCGCAATCTTCTGCCATAGCTTAGCGTAATTATTTTATCGGAAAACTTCATCTCGTCAAATTTTTTTTGTTGAAAATCAGCCAGTATTTCGAATTCCCTCGTCTGCAATATTGTAGTATACTAATTTTCTCGCATCTCACTACCTTTCTGTTTATTCCTTAATTTAATAATTGAATCAGAGATTTATTTTGTATTTAGTGACCTTTGAGTCCCAGGAACCCAGTCTCGCCCGTAATTGATTCTGAACAGTTTATAAATACCACCATCTACAATAGCATTAGTATACTTATTTTCTTTCTTATCTCAACCTTTGCGATTGTTTGGTCAGATACCAATCTGATCACGAATAATAGTTTTTATTGTATAGTTCACCGTCAACAATAGTTGGCTTAACGAATTTTTCTACAACCTAGTCAAGATTCATAATTTTTGTTTGCACATTCTACCGTCAGCAATAGTTAGTATAACGATTTTCTCTTTACCTTCCCCCTTTTTGGCTTTAATTGGTCAAATGTTGCGCAGCTGTTTGTGGTTTGAGTATAGTGTCAACCTCGGATGGGATTAACGTTTCGGTGTGGTTGGTACATCGGGTCGAATATTTCAAACCTATTGAAAATAAAATACTGATGAAATAAACACTTTTTTGTATTCGATGAAGTTGATTAGCTTCCTCAAACGTCATATCTAGCGTCGAGCAAACAAATTACTCGGTATTACGTAATCGGGAACCTCTAATAACAGATTGAAATGTATTTTCTAATTTTTCCATATCGCTTAAGACAGATTTGGGTGTAACATGTCCCGTTAATAACATTCCGGTTAAACCAATAACCCTCGGTTGATTTTTTTATGGAACCTTTTGAAATTGTTGCATTAACTGATGCATCGGGTGTTTTTTTTTTTACCATGATGACATTCATCGAATACAATAATATTTATATTTTCTAATTTTATAAAGCCATGTCGTATGACATCCAGTACAATCTGGCATGTTGCCACAAGTATATGATTATTTTCAAATTCATTTCGCCATTTTGCTCTCTTCCAATTATTCACATTCATTTCACCAGTATAAAGGCTGGTTTTCAAATTTAAAACTTGTTGAATATAGGATGATTGTTGGTTTGCAAGGACCACGGTGCTGACTAAGAACACAACACACTACGTTTGCCACCAACATCTAATTAGATTTGTAAATCCTTCGCAAAATGCCGTATTGCCATTAGGGCGATAAAAGTTTTACCAGACCCGGCTGGAAGATATATAATTGTATTTTGTTTGATAACATACTCTAGCAATTCATCTTGATATGGGCGAGCTTTAAAATTTTCAATTTCTACATCTTCAGTGTTCACCCTCATTTTTTCTGGTTTTAACGCCATAATTTGATGTTTATTAAAGAAAGTTTTGTTTTGAATAATTTAAATTAACGTAGGTTGACAATACAAGTTATTCACTGATTACAACAAGAAAACAAATATTCAAATATGTAGTTGATTGATACTGTGTATATACTTGATCTAAAATTTATTAATTTTATAAAATTATTTCTCAATTTATGATAACTTACGGAGCACGTACGAAAAAACTTTTACGCATAAGATTTGAGTGAACCAATACTAGCAGCCAGTGTGACTTTAGATGAAAAAATTTCGAATTATATGCTGAACCCAATCGGTGTCACACCAAAACGTGGAATTCCAATTTTTTTTGCATTTTTTAAAAAGTGTAAAATAACAGCATTCAAATTATTTGAAAATCGTAATGATTTAACTCAATCTTCCGAAGTGTTCCAAGAGATTGGTTCTTCTCCCCAAGTCCTCATCTCAAACGGGATTCGCTTTCTTCTTGCCATGAATGGAGCTCCAAAAAAAATTAATTGTATCGACAAGTATAGATATTTGAGCTTTGTTAAAAATACTCGTAAAAATAAAATAGTCGAACTATCTTGTCTTTCTCCAACATCTGCATCTGCTTACCAACATTTACATCGTGTATTCTACCAAGTTCAAGTGTGGCAAGGAAATCAATTGGATCCAGAAGATTGGGGATGGAAATCAAATGATAATGTTTTAGAGCCAATTCAAACTTTACTCCCTCCTGCTCCAGAGAAACTTCTTTACACCATTTTTTGCAATTGCAAAAAAGTTTGTTCTGCAAGCTGTGGCGTGGCTGTAAAAAAGTTGGATTGCTTTGCTCAGTAACATGTACCAACTGTCAAGGCTAAACTTGCTCAAATGTTGTGTCAAGATGAACAGATGAAAAGTTATCCGGGGTGTATGACGAGACAACTGATATATCTTTCTTAGATCAATCCACCGACATCGAGGAAGAAGAAGATAGCGAAGAAGACATTACTGTTGAAGTTGAGTTTCAAGGTTACCAATAAAACTGAAATTTTTATAAAGTCCACAAAATTTCATTTTTTTATCAATATCACAGTATTATTATTTTATAATGAACCCTTTTTAGTCATTTCTCTTTTGCAATTATTCGTTTGGACGACCATTGTGAGCCCATTAAACAACCAAATCACACATTGGCCACTTTAACCTGTGATGACTTTTTAGTCATCTAATTTTTATTGAAAAAAATTATCCATTTATCTAATTTTTGTCTAATAAAAACGGCTTATAAAAGATCGTGGAATATTCCTACCGGGGAAACCATGTTCAAAAAAAGCGCCAAGCACACTACAGCACGGGTGGGGCGGAAATGTGTGCATATTCTATAAAATACGACTTTTTTATCTGTTGAAACAGCCATATCTCTTAAACGGTGATTCATACGAAAAAAAGTACTTGGACAACTTTTGTAGAAAATTTAATGATCTACAAGTTTTGTTACATCTATTTTGGCGATAATATTTACCGTTGACGGGAAAAACGCAAAAACCCGATTTTTTTACCTTTGACCTTGAATAACTTTTTACGCACACATGGGATCGATGGGGACTTTTGACATATTATTTATAATAGTGAACTTAAGATCAATTTTCAGCTCTATGAATTTCTGTAAGCCTAGCCCTTTTTTATGTCTATTTCTACCGGACTACTATTATTTTCATGTAATTTTATATACAATTAAAATGACTATAATACTATAAATATTCGATTTATAATCACGGTATTTGAAATATTACAGTAAAATACTGCGGTAGAAGTGTAAAATGACAGGCACATGAGTGTGATTGTCAATAATTTTTCTGTTTAATTACGGACTACTAAATGTTATTTTAATTAGTTTTTCCATTTTACTCAACCACTGGATATTCAATACATCGTCTCAAAACCAATTATAACAAAGTCAGACAAGTTCGGATATAACTCGCTCGTCAAGGGTTTTGTGTAAATAACATTCTACGAGAAAAGTTTTTCACAAAAACACAATCTTAGAAATACATCAAAAATTATAAAAAAATATTTTGGGCTAGAAAAGAATTCACCTTTCATATGACATCCCATTCGTTAAGGTCAAAAATTATTTTTAGGGTTCTGTACTTTGAAGAAATAAAAACGGTACCCTATTTGTGAGACTTCGGTGTCCGTCCGCATTTCTACATAATCAAATTTCTCACAAACTATCAATGCTATCAACTTGAAATTTTCCACAGTTTTAAAGTATTTGGAGTATTTGTCCGCGTCTACGGAAAGTAAAAAAACGCAAATATTTATTGTTCTGCATTTTATTTCATAACAATTTGATGAACAAGCTCGTTATGTACCAATTTCATAATGCAGTCTCTATCTATGGATGGATCTTCCTCTGAGTCTAAATTAATTAGCGCTGGTGTACCCCAAACTTCAGTTATATACAACTCTATTTTTAATAATACTCACCAAACTGTCGTAATTTACCGATTTACGAATTTACCGATTTACGAATAAATGCCCTCCAGAAAAATGCTGCTATAAGTGTAAACGAGTATTCAGAAAAAGTCACCGACAAAACGGTGACAAAAATTTGGTCAATTTTAATTCCTCCAAAATACAGCTATTCATTGTTTCCAGATCAAAGATCGAGTACCCTCACGATATTTCAATTAGCATGTATGACGAACAAATAGACGAATGTAAAAGCGTTCGTTTATTTACGAGTCACAATTTCTAATGACCTACTCTGGAACGATCATTTAATGGCGATGGTAAAAAGCGCGTCAAAAAACTCGGCCTCCTCAATATACGTAAAAAATATTTCACTCCGTACCAATTACTTCAAATTTATAAGTTTAGAGTGCTGCATCTGTTTTCATCCTAGCTCTTTTTAACTCTGTCGAAAAGCATTGTTTGTGAATTGTGGGTGATCGAAATGTAACATCATGACTCTCTACAATATCATCGCACTGTTGCTGATCTCGTTGTTTTTTATAAATGTGGTCACCAGCAGTGCTCTGATGAAATTGGATCCATTATCCCTCAACCATACGCTACTCCCCTATTTTGCATGCCAATCGAATAATACAAAAAGTCAAACTGTTTAGATCACTTACTGTCGTTGTGACAGAATGCAGAGAGATTTGCCCGAATCAATAGTCTCGTGAGCGTTCAACTCACAAAAGTTGAAAAACGCGTTCATCAACACTTCAGAGTATATGTTGTTGTGGGACCTGGGTCTTAAAAGGTGTCTAATGTTGTGACACATATTGTAATTCCAATAACACAACATTTTTTATTACAAAAAAATAGGAAACCAAGAATTGAAAAGTCGCTCTCTTTACTGTAGTCATCCTTCTCAGAAACAATTTGGTGTTGGCTTCTTTGAGGGTTCACTTAAACAAGGGTTCACAAAAGCCCAAAAACAAAGGGCAATTTAAAATCTCTTCGGGAAATATTGATGGATCCCAAAAGCTAATAAATTTGCTAATGAAATCGAATAATAATGTTTGTCTGAAATTGTATTATCAAATGATTAGAAAATCGTCTGTACTTTCCTTCCATATCGATCGATTCATACGCAGACGTATGGATGGAAACACTCCAAATCAAATTAATTAAGTGCTGATAACAGAAAATTTCTTCTCTATCGTTCGGAATGTGCGATGATTTAGAGGTGAATATATTGGAAGTAATTACCTCCCTGGATGTGCTAAGATAAGGTTCCACTTTCCACACCCCGGCATTCCAAAACTAAATCAACGAACACGTTTTGACATACGATCGCTAGAGAATTTTGATTTGATTTCAAAACCATATGGCTGAAACATTAGGACATCAGAAAGCATTTATTTGGACGTCGATTCGTCTTAATATTTAACTAAATATGCTGTTTTTAACTCTGCTGAGGGAATACTTAGATCGCTGTGAACCACTCTTCAAAACCATGGATAGATCAAGTATGTTTTGACGCTATTCAATACAAAAGAAATTGCTATCTGATGCATCTATAAGGACGCGTCAAAGGTATCCACGATATAACATCCGAGATTATGGTGAAACATGGTGGAACATGGTGGAACGCTATCTTGAAAAAAATGTTGAACTTAAAGACTGAAATCATGTCAAAGGACTGATATTCAGTTATGCTGCAAGCTTCAAACTACAGGGATTCATTTTCTTTTGCGTATAAGATCTTATAATACATTTTGCTAGCCAAAATCAAACCTTTCGCTGAACAACTGGCTTGAGAATATCATTGTGGTTTTCGACAAGACTGAGGGACTAATGCACACCGATTTTCTCGATAAGATTGATTTTGGAAAAGTATCGAGAGTTTGAAGTAGCTGTGCACCAAATGTTCGTTGATCTCCATATGACTGTCTCAAACGAGATACTCTATAGTCTGCTCTAGTATTAATGAGAATCATAGGTAACCTACTATCACTATGCAGAACTCTGAATGCTGTATCCAAGTATAGAAACAAAATATCAAATCGAATTTACTACTCAATTTAACCACTCCTTGGATCGCCGTTTGTGTCAACTAACACCAATCTCAAGTTATACAAGACATTGATTAGACCGGTGGTGATGTATGAGTCACAAATGCGGATCCTTACATAAAGTGACATATAAAATTTGTCTATATTTGAGCGTAAGATCCTACGTTAATAGTCCAATAAAGACAAACGATGGAGAGTACAGAACTCAATTCAACTTTGAAATCTTCTCAAGGGTCCTTATATAATAGGTTGTATCAGTTCCAATAGGATTGTTTGGTTAGGGAATGTTCCACGAGTTTGTTCACTGTCTGGAATGATAAAAAAAATGTTATTACCCCAGGTAATATACGACCAGGAGGTACACCACCACTACAATAGGATACGTACGTAATGAACAACCTTACGAATATCGGTTGCCATGCAAATTATTCTGCTGTTGGAAATGTTAGTGGTGAATTTTCAAAGCTGGCTAGCTACTTATTTCTTGCATTACTTGTTAAATTGTTCGTCGTAACAATATGTTATGTTTGGCTTCTCTAAATATAATAAGTTTGTGGCCACCTATTGAGTTTACGTAGTTCCACAACGAATCCTGGTCATAAACCAATTTGAGCCCGGACAAATTTCTGCTCGGGACGTATTACAATCTGTGTCACCACTGACCACAGCATATAGAAAGATACCTTTTAAGACGAAACTCATACAAGAACATGCGCGGTAAGGTATTGAGGTGTGTAGCCCGCTGTTTTCACATTGCATAATTGAAAGTCTATTTCATACAGATTTACATCTCACAAACTGTATGCTATTAAATTGAAAAATTTTCACTGTCCATATCTCAGCAAACCTTACCCAATTGAATAACTAAAAATTGTACCTGAATCATATTGTATTGTCTTAGAATAACATTTCTAATCAACAACTATGGCAATTTCATTTTGGATGTGCAAACGTGTAGATTTTAAATATTTGATTTGTTTATTGTTTACATTATTAAAATACGACCCCCATTTTTTGTTAACTTTATATTTTTTGGTAAAACAAAAACAAGTATTCACAAAAATCCAATCAAAATCAAATTATTAGAATCGCGTAATAACTACAACCAATAGAAAAACGTGGTTTAAACTAATTAAAGACACCAAAATATATACAATAAAAACTTGGGTGTACCACGTTATTGATGATCAATAATCGTAATGAGTAATATAGTATTGCAGAACCACTTTTAAGTTTGAAACAATAAAGTTTATTAGTTGTAAACAAAAAGATAATCTTACCATTTTTCGTAAAATAGTTTAAGAAAAAAATATTTACAAGTGTTTTAAGTTTAACTTGAATAACATTATCTAGTTCTTGCAAATTGTTTGAAGCAATGTTTGCTGTCAATCTTAAAACTTTTTCAAGTATCTTGAGCTTTAGAAAAGATTATCGATGCAAACTCATCGAATATTTTCTAGTGTTTCACAATTTGACAGGGTAGAATAAAGAAACTATATAAATTATTAAACCATATGTTTTACTGTGTGTTCTGGTATATGATAAATTTCATCTTTATACTTCACTAGAATTGTGTGAAGTAATGTATTATGCAGTCTATCAAAAAAAAAAAAGTCGGACAAGTGCGAATAAAATTCGCTCGCCGAGGGTTCCGTGAATGTAAAAGAACACAATATCAAAAATAAATGATATAAAGCTATGTTGTAAAGTCTTTATATCGCCAGACTATGGACGCATAACAGAATAAATGTTTAATCGTAAACGTCAATAGTAAATGTCAATCACATCTACATTGATCAAAAATATTACTTGAGGTTAAATCTTATCCATAGCTGTTTATGTTAGCTAAAGAAACATTTAACCAGTATTTCAATGGTCTAAATTGGGAATATTTGTTCTATAAATCAGCGTCGAAATATAGGGTGGTATACATACACTTAAAATAGCCCTTTTTTCATCAATAGCTAAAAAACTGTGTATCGCAGAATTCTAAAAAATGTTGCAATGTTTCTTAAATTAAGTGTTCTTCCAAATGACACCCCACTCGTTTGGTTCCAAAAAAGTTAACTCACAAGAATAACTCAAAAACGGTGTACTGAAAAATTCTAAAAAAAATTTCAATGATTTGGAAATTTTGTTCTCTTTTAAATGATACCCCACTCGCTTGGGTCAAAAAAAGTGTTTTTTTACCCTCCTTACACCCTTCCCCTAAACACACAGAAATATAATTATTTGAGAGTTCGCTATAATTTTCGTTCAAAATATAGCAAATTTCCTGTCTCCATGAATTTTTTCAATTTTTTCTGTCAATCAGTGTCGAAACGTTGGGGGGGGGGGACGGTCTGGAATTTGCACATTTTTTAGAATAACTCAAAAACTGTGTACCACAAAATTCTAAAAAAAATTGCAAAGTTTCTGAAATTTGGTCTTCTTTCAAATGACACCCCACTCGCTTGGGTTAAAAAAGTTTTTTTTTCACCCTTCCCCACCAATCCCTTAAAAACACAAAAATATAATTATTTGAGAGTTCGCTATATTTTTCGTTCAGAGTTTATCAAACTTCCTGTCTCAGTGAATTTTTTCAAATTTTTCTGTTAATTAGGCTCGAAATGCAAGGAGGGGGACCAACTTTTTGTGTCACTTTATTGATAATAATTCAAAAACTATGCATTGCAAAATTCTAAAAAAATGACAATATTTCTAAAATCAAGTGCTCTTTCAAATGACACCCCACATGACCTGGTTTTAAATGAAGTTTTTACCCCTTAACATTCCCACCCCTTTAATAAATATAGTTATGAGTGTCTGCCACTTTTCTATATTTTTCATTAAAAATCTACTCAATTTTCTATCGTTCCAAATATTTTTCAAGATTTTCGATGAAGTAGGGTCGAAGTTAATCGGGGCAATAAAACATCCCGAAAACGTCATTTTTCAAAATTATACAAAAAATGGTGAGGTGTAAAATTCCAAAATATATTTTTAAATAATGCTGAAATGAAGCCCTTTCATATGATACCCTACTCGTCTCGCTAAAAAAATGTTTTCAAAGGCTTTACATCGTACCTCCTTAAAACAAACGAACACAACTTTATTTATTTTTTAACCCGCCATCTTGTGTGGATAGGTTAGTTTTATAAGCACCCCAAATTTTAAGTTCATCGGATTAATGGTTCACGAGATAATCGAAATAATGTGAAAAACACGTTGTACTCTCACCAATAGTGTTCCGTATAAAAAACGGAACCCTAAAAATCTTACATAACCTAAATTTTATTTTTCCCTTATTCAAATATCCATCTTTTGTCAAAGTGTTTTCAACACTGATTATTGAACGACGTCTGTATGCTCCCAACCAATTTTAAAAAATAGTGTGAAAAATCAGCTGTTGTATGGGGGACTCCTCGCCACTTTGATCAATGTGTCCCAAAAGTTGTTGATTCTCTTCTCACACTAATTGAAACCTTTTTCATAAGTTTCATCATAATCACTTTAATGTTGTAAGCTGGAGTTTGGGTTTGCAATACTGGTTAGCCGGTAAATCAACTAAAACGCATTATCAAAAAACCGCTAAATTTCTAAGTTTAATTTTTAACCAAAACCGGTAAATTTCGGTAAAAATAAAACAAACACATTTTTATGCTTATTTGCTGTCATAAATTAATAATTATAATATTGTGAAGAAAATTAATTAATTTTTAATAATAGAGCATAACTTGGCCTAAAATATTTTAAGACATAAAAAAATCCAAGGAAGAAACCCCTCAAAAGATACGGTAAAATATTCCTACTTAATATCACAACAGTTTCCCGCAAGTAAAAATCGCAGATACATGATGTTCGTTCGTTCATAGCAAATACTGCTGCCTCGGAATCGGGTTCTTGCCATCCGATAAGTGTTTAACGACCAACATGTTCTAATTTTCAAACTTAATAGAACATTGATTCAATTACGACTGATGATGCTGCCGTGTTAGGAAAAAAGTTTAAGCTTTTTTTTTACTTTGCTTTGATTAATGCTTATCGTCAATTGTGTTTATTTCATTTAGGTAACGGTTATAAATACTTAATATACGAAGAATCGGTAATATTCATATAGGGGAAAAAGATCGGTAATTTTTCACTTTAATATGCCCTTCTTCGATTAAGCTGAATTTTTGTATGTGATTAAGGTAGGCTTCCTGATCATATTCAGTTGAAGATGTAAATGACGGTCGTCATCCGTTCTCATATATCACTCTCGACACAATCCGAGCTACCCCCATATACCCTATATTTCCCCAGAATTGAACTTAATCATCTAAAACCAAAAATTTCAAACAATTGATGAAGTTAAAATCAAAATATACTACTCGCCTACTTTGATTGAAATTTTACAATTTTTATCTAAAAATATTATTTTATTCTATGCAACATCGTATGCAACACAGCATAAGTTCTGCTGAAAATCGTCCTTTTATCTTCTTTATTAGAACCAGGAAAAACATTCAATGATTTTGTTTCTTTAGCTTTTTGAATCCTAAATCCAAAACAAAATTGTAAAAGAGATTCCAGATAAATAGTTATTTTGCTTTCTTAATGGCGATTTTTGAGGTTTAAATGATTAAAAACAAGAGAAAGGATGACGACCGCCATATACATCCCTAACTAAATATCCTCAGGAAGCCCACCTTAATTACATATAAAAAAATTTAAGCTTAATCAAAGAAGGGAATATTAAAGTGAAAAATTACCAAAAGATCTTTTAAAGAAACAAACCATCGGAAGACAAAGAAGATTTTACAGTATTATTTGCCATACCATCTTATGTTGTTCATGTTCAGCATGATGAAATATGATCCATAATAGCAAAAATTAGAAAAGTTGTGCTGTTTTGCAAATTATCAATAAAGAAAGACAACCTAGAAAAACATGGTAAGGTGGCGAAAAAACGACTTTCCTTGATTCTAAATTCAAAATCGAGCAGCCTTTTTGCAATACTAGAAAGATTTTGTAAAGCTAAAAGTGTAATTTTGTACGCATGGAGGGATCAGTTTTTATTAATTTGTTAATTTTTTTCTATTTTTTGATCCACGGGAGTGACAACCCCGCGTACTCCAGACCCTGCTATTGGCATATGAGTTAAAGTGAGATATCACATACCACTGGCAATAGCAGTGAGATATCACTAGCCAAGGTGATATCTTAGGGGTGCTGGCGGATGAACTGTATTCAGTCAACGGTAGCACTCTCAATCTTAGCTAATGAATATTCCTTGATGTTGGAACGCTGTAGCTTGCTCGAAGAAACGAGCCTTCATATAACTATATATCTGAGCTTTAATCATTGAAAAATATACTGCGTCCCATAATCAAGGATTATGCCATTAGCTGGACTATTGGCAAACCAATTTTAGTTTTGTTCCTGCAAATTTTTGAAACAAATTTGCTTTCTACCTCTTATTTTATTTTTATTTGCCTTATCCTATCACGAAAAATTGGCCTATGTCATATTTTATATGTGATAGGATCTATGGTTTAGTTATCCATTCCATTATTTAACAAAAAAATATTAAAAAAAACAAAAAAAGAACAGATTTGCGTCCATTAACATCCTTAGAACGCATGTTGTTGTGTGACATTGGTCTTAAAAGGTTTTTATGTGTTGTTGTGACACATATTGTAATGCCAACTACACATCACATTTTATTAAAAAAAAATATTGCGACGCTGATGCATAGGCTGACTTCACCACAGCTCTGGAAACATAGTGTTCTGGATATATAAGGAGCTAATATCCATAATATACTTTAATTAAAGGCTAACCAATATTATGGACTTCGTAGTTCTAATAATAAAAATATTAAAGCAGGCAGTAGTATCCCAACAAACATAAATTCTGTTGTACGAGAAAAAGTAAAAAAATTTTTATCGGAAGTGACAAAGCGGAAGTTGGGGGTACAGAAGTTATTGAGCTTCCAAAATAACAGGTGCTTGGAGGACCACCTACCACTTTGTTCACTATCGCTGAAAAAACTAATCAGTTCTTTGCCATACATATTTGCATCTTTTTGCAAAGTGTAATCAAAATTACTTAACGAACGAATGTTGTATACTTCCAACAAACATTGAAACAATAAACAGGTGTTCGGGAGGACCCCACCACTTATCCCAATATTGTCCAAAAACTAGTCAATTCTTTGTCAATAAAGTCTTTATCTTTTTTCAAAGTGCCATTAAAATTGATTAATGAATGAAATCTGTGTGCTCCCAACAAACTTTAAAAACCAAGTGTGAAAAGTCAGCAGTTGTATGGTAGATCCCCCGCCACTTTGATCAATGTGTCCCAAAAGATGATAATTATCTTCTTACACTAATTGAAACCTTTCCATAAGTGTTATCATAATCACCTCATTATTGTAGGCTGTAGTGTGCATAAAGATACTGAAAAAACTGCCAACAATTAAAAAAAAAATTTTTTACCGGAAGTAAAAAACCGGAAGTTGGGATGCGGAATTTTTGTAAATCATACTAAATGCTTATGTACAAAGTTTCATCCAATTCGATTATCAGGTATAGATGTTATTGAGCTTTAAAAAAAACAGGTGTATGGGACACCCCCCACCACTTTGTTCACTATCGCTCAAAAATTAATCAGTTCTTTGCCATACATGTTTGCATTTTTTTCCAAAGTGTCATCAAAATTGGTTCACGAACGAATGCTGTGTGCTCCCAACAAACATTGAAAAAATGATGACACAGTAAACAGGTGTTCGGGAGACCCCGTACCACTTATCCTAATACTGTCCAAAAACTAATCAGTTCCTTGTCATTTAAGTTTCCATCTTTTTCCAAAGTGTCATTAGAATTGATTAATGAATGAAGTCTGTATGCTCCCAACAAACTTAAAAAACCAAGTGTGAAAAGTCAGCAGTTGTATGGTAGACCCCCGCCACTTTGATCAATGTGTCCTAAAACATGATAACTATCTTCTCACACTAATTGGAACCCTATTCCATAAGTTTCATCATAATCACTTCATTATTGTAGGCTGTAGTGTGCATAAAGACACTGAAAAACTTCAAAAAAGTACAAAAAAAATTTTTTACCGGAAGTAAAAAACCGGAAGTTGGGATGCAGAACTATTTTAAACCGTACTACATACTCATGTTCCAAGTTTCACCCAATTCGCTTATCAGGTACAGAAGCTATAGATCTTTCAAAAAAACAGGTGCTCCAGGGACCCCTCACCACTTTGTTCACTATCGCTCAAAAACTAATCAGTTCTTTGCCATACATGTTTGCATCTTTTTCCAAAGTGTCATCAAAATTCGATAACCGACGAATGCTGTGTGCTCCCAACAAACATTGAAAAAATGATGACACTGTAAACAGGTGTTCGGGAGACCCCGTACCACTTATCCTAATATTGTCCAAAAACTAATCAGTTCCTTGTCATTTAAGTTTCCATCTTTTTCCAAAGTGTCATTAAAATAAATTTATGAGCGAACTCTGTATGCTCCCAACAAACTTAAAAAACAAAGTGTGAAAAGTCAGCATTTGTATGGTAGACACCCCACCACTTTGATCAATGTGTCCTAAAACATGATAATTATCTTTTCACACTTATTGGAACCCTATTCCATAAGTTTCATCATAATCACTTCATTATTGTAGGCTGTAGTGTGCATAAAGACACTGACAAAATTTCAAAAAAGTACAAAAAAAATTTTTTTACCGGAAGTGAAAAACCGGAAGTTGGGATGCAGAACTATTTTAAGCCGTACTACATACTCATGTACCAAGTTTCATCCAATTCGCTTATCAGGTACAGAAATTAAAGAGCTTTCAAAAAAGCAGGTGCTCCAGGGACCCCCCCACCACTTTGTTCACTATCGCTCAAAAACTAATCAGTTCTTTGTCATACATGTTTGCATCTTTTTGCAAAGTGTCATCAAAATTCATTCACGAATGAATGTTTTATGCTCCCAACAAACTTAAAAACTTTGTGGAAAAAACCACCTGTTGTATCCAACGTGCTCCAAAAGCTAATAAAATCTTTCTCATGTTATTTAAAACCTTTTCGCAACGTTTCATAAAAATCGATCGGTAATTGTAGGCTACAGTAAGGATAAACACCTGAAAAAAAAACTTTTTAACCGGAAGTGACAAACCGGAAGTTGGTATGCAGAAATATTGGAAACAGTACTAAAACCTTATATACTAAGTTTCAATAAGATCATAGCCCGGGATCAGAAGTTATTCAAGATTTAAACTTAGAGGTGTTCGAGAGACCCCCCGCCATTTTGTCCAAATTTGAAATGAATTCAGATCTTCCATTTTCAAGTGAACCTGTATCATTTGCCAAAGTTTCATCAAGATCCTATTCAGAAAACTCAACCACCCACCCACCCACCCACACACAGACGTACACCAAATTTTTTTTGGCTATTTAGATAGAGGATGGTCCAAAACAAAAGATAAAATAAAATTTGGGGTATGTAAGATTTTTTTTTTTCACGATAGATTGCATTACTTCACACAATTTAGAATTGTGGTGAAGTAAAAAAAAAAAATTACGATTAAGTTTATTCGCTATTGAATCGGATTTAAACTTTTCAGATAGTGCAATGGTTTAACTTATAGTCTTAAGCCCTTGCCCTTTAGAATTTTGAAAAAAAATTCTATTTTTGATTTTGTAATAATATTTGCAATATTTTTAAAATTTTGGAAAAAATTGGAATTTTTAAGAATTTTTGGAATATTATTGGAATTTAGAAAAAGTTTAAATATTTGATTTTATTCTAATTTATGGAATATTTTTGGAATTTTGAAAAAAGTTTCAATTTTTGATTTTGTTATACTTTTTACAATATTTTTAGAATTTTTGAAAAAAATTTTAATCTTTGTTTTTTGTAATAATTTTTGTAATATTTTTAGAATTTTGAAAAAAGTTTGATTTTATTTAATTTTACAATATTTTTGGAACTTTGAAAGAAATATGAATTTGTGATTTTGTAATATTTTCTCGAAACGCTAAATGGAAAGGTTTTTGAGTAGTTTGCTGAGTGTATCATCTTTTCACTAAATTATGTTAATTTATGATCTGCTATAATTTTTCGGCAACGTTTTAATGTTTCGTGTTAGTTTTGTAATAAATTTCTAAGCAGATAAAAAATACTTGCTATTTAACAAAGAGTTATGTTTGGTATGCATCGCTGCCCAAAACAAAAACTATGTCCTCATAAAAGTTTTTTGCCGAAAACTATATCAAAATCATTAAACCAGACCGAAGTCTTGATATCTCAGAGCTTGAGATTCAGCCGCTCCATATTTTTTATTTTTATACTGACTTTAAATAAAAGTTTAATATTATAAATATTTTGATAGTGAATAATTCTGTTACTTTAAATATAGATGTAATTCTGATTTTACGTTATTTTAAATTTTAAATTATTTTAAATATATAATTATTTGTTAAACATTTTCTTTACTTCAACCTAAGAATGAAAATAATCAATAACGACGATAAACAGCAAGATGAAAATATTTCTAATTAATATCAAGCATACTAGGCAAAAGAAAAAGATGATACTTTTGAAAGTCAACACCAATCGGAAAAGGCTAGAACGTCTCGTGATGCTGCGTTATTGCATATTTGGAACGATAAACAACTGAATTATTTTAAAACTAAATAGCAGTAGATTAATTAATCTTGTAAGCAACAATATTGTGGGATAAGATGCCAGTGGTGTTCAAAAGTAAAATCGTGAAATTTAGAAAGTGTTTAACCCTTACACACTTCAGTGGAATGGAAATCATGTTCTGTCAAAGCTCATGGCTAAAATAAAACTAAGACAATTAAAAATCACCAAGAAAAAAAATTAAAGGAACACAATGCATCAGATTCTTACAAAAAACTGGGGAAATAATAAAAATTAGTTAAAAAATGTAATTACCATAGGCGTAACTAGGTAGGGGCCCAGAGGGCCCCGCCCCCCCTAGACGAATTTTGGCCCCCCCTAGAAGACAAAGTTCATGAAGTATATATAACTGTTAGGGAAAATGAAAATGTATTTCTTTACTAAGGAATTTGCTGTTCAAAATTATTTCAAAACGTACAATTATATTATTCATGATATTATTCATATCACTGATCTTCATTTAAATTTAATAAGGAAGTTTAATAAGCACTACCAATAATATTGCCACAAAAGTATCTATAAAATGGTCGTTTATCTTATCGGTTCACCATAGTAGCGAAGTTTAAAGAAGCAAACATTTTCTTTCCAACATGTGATGTGCCAGATGTCAGAATGTCAAATGAATTCATAATTTCTAGAAAACCACACCTTCCAATTTGTTCAACGAAAAACATCGCAATAAGAACAATATAGACTTCGTTTTAAAAAAATACGGTCTCATTGCTCAATAAGACCTAAAGCCACACCGAAACACCAACACTACTCGTAGTTTTAAGTTTGTTTGGCAAGATTACTTTTACTTAGGCGCTAGCCAATTTTTTTTTTTTAGTGTACTTTTATAAGCAAATTACAATATTTTTTTTTTGAAAATCAGTCCCGGGGACCAAGATATAGGCCTTTGAAACAAAAAATATCGTATAAAAATACACTTTTTTTACCAAATGTTGCAAATTAAATGTTATTTTTGATATACAATTTCAAAGAATCAACATGAATAACTTTAAAAAAATAATTATAGCCTTATGGGGCCCACGTTATGACCATTTGAGCCAAGATTGTACTTGAACTTAGGCGCAAGTGGATTTTGTTTTTTTTTTTATCGTAAATTAAGAAAATTTAGTAAAAGGGACAGTTTTGATCTGTTTATCTTATAAGCACATAGGACATAAAGCAAAAATTAAAAAAACAGAAAAAATTCTTTTCAAAACTGTTATTTTGAATGGATTTTGCTTTTTTCAAAGGCCTGTATTTTGGACCTCGGGACTGATATACAATTCGTTTTGGTTTTATTCGCTTCAGTGAGTGATTCTATATCAAATAAAAAAAATCTAGGCGCCTAAGTAGAAGTAATATCCCAGTTTGTTTGTATGACCATTAGCGAATTGACGACGGAATTCGAAGTCTGATGGATTTATTTTTGGATTTATCTGAATTTTGTATGGCTGAAAATGAAGACAACGATCTTAAGGACAGTACTTAAATGGTTGGGGGAGTGCATGATTACTGTAAACAATGAATTGTTATTTTTGAACTATTTTTTATTTTTATTTTTTCAATAGTTTTAGAGACTAGGAATGTAAAGTTTAATTTCGAAACTAGGAAAGTTGATTTTGTATAATTTTTGTTTGTTTGAATGTTACTAAGTGAGGATGTATAAGAATATTATACTGATATAACAATTTATAATTTTATATGATTTTTTTTCAATTTTAATTTGTCAAACATGTCGATTTTAAAAATAACATTTTTTTCTTTTAGTTTTATAATTTAAAGATTTATTATTTACACAAATATATATCTAAATATAAACATAAATAACTGCAAACAACATAGCATAAATAACTGCATTCGAATCGGTAGATGTAGTAGCAACAACGTCAAAAGTGACACTTAACCACCGGCAAATTCACCGTTCATATTATATAGGTGCCGGGTCACAGTGGCGTTAAATGCAACTATATAGCGGACGGATTTTCTAGGCAAATGACTGAACTCGATCTTCTACAAGAAATGGAAGCTCTAAGCGAGTCGTTTGCTCCTCTCAAACAACTAACTTATAACAGGGTTAAATGCATAATCTATAGGTCGGTGGTCAAACACCATTAGCTGCAAGATAAGCAGTTAAATATTTCCTATACTAGACCTACAGCGTTCCAAAAAACTTATAACCTTGAGTAGGCAGAAAACTAGTTCATTGTTAAAGTCATCACTGGTTACTGCATCCTTGGTAAGCACCCAAGTGTTGATTTGCAGGAGCTGTAAGGAGGAGGGTCAGGTGGAACCAGCGTTTCATCTACTTTGCACATGTCCAGCATTCGCCCATTAAACGGCAAACTCATTTTGGAACGCACACATTTAAAACTCTCACCGACCTGGATAATTTAAAAATCACGCAAATACTTAGCTTCATTAGAAGCTCCAAATGGTTCAAGTTGGGGAACGAGATCCTTTGATATCACAACCGACGTATTTTGGTCTAAGTATGTCGTCCTGATGTTGTGTTTTGGTGACAGTCACTGCAACCTAACCTAACATAAATAATCTATCAAAAAAATATAAATGAACGTAAATTTGAAAATTAACCTCAAATTGACACACCCGTTATGTATTTCTTTTAATACATACGGAATAAAAACGGAATAATAATAATACATACGGAATAAATACCCAAATAAAAACGGAAAATTTATTAATTATTTTACTCAGCAATATTATTGGGGCCAGGCCCACCCTAGAACAATTTCCTAGTTACGCCAATGGTAAGTACCAAAACTTTCGATGTGGAATGAA
The DNA here is from genome assembly GCA_963693315.1 of Diogma glabrata. Classification (NCBI taxonomy): domain Eukaryota; kingdom Metazoa; phylum Arthropoda; class Insecta; order Diptera; family Cylindrotomidae; genus Diogma; species Diogma glabrata. The sequence goes on along the minus strand of OY856189.1, from coordinate 12,556,248 downwards.
AAGTATTTAAATCACACAGTACATAAACATTTTTAATACTATTTATTTCATAATTAAAACAATAAAACAGTCAGTGATTTTAAAAAATTAATTGATTTACAAAAAAAAATTATGTAGATTTTGGATTTTCATTGCATTCAAGATTTATAGTCCCACTTGTCTACGCAAGGCTTTTCTCTACAAAAATACGAAGAACTATATATTTCTTAAACACAGGTTGCAAAAGTTCAATTACCATTTATAAGCTTGAGTATTTCACACAAAAGCGTTTGGGTTTTTTATTTGAAATCTGAAATTCAAGAATACGATGAGTGTATTTATGGATTTATTGATCTCTTCGAATTAGAAGGAACAACATCAGAAATAGTTTTGAATCCTTAATATCAGTTCTCGAAAAACATGTCTTTATCAAAAATATTAATATGAAAATCTTATTGAATTTTGCTCAGACGGTGCTAGTGTAATGTTAGAAAAAAAAGTTGGAGTTTCTGCAAAAATTTTAGAAAATTTGCCAGGTATTAGCAGTTGCCATTGTTTAGCTTATTGTGTTCAGTTAACTGTATGATGTTATCACAGATGTCAATGTTGCAAATCACTTAAGATATTTTCTTGATAAACTTTATTTGTATTCTCATACTTCAAATAAACATCAACGAGAATTAAATAATGTTTTTAGAGAACTTGACACTGAAGTACATAAAATAGGAAGAATATTTGTTCCTCGATAGGCAGCCTGTAGCACTAGGACCGCCAAAGAAGTTTGGAAAGCATATCAGGTCTTCAACTCCCACTTTACAAAATAAAGAAATTGGAAGAATATCATATTTTAAAAATAAAAATTTTTAAAAATTAGGTTTAATTAAATGAAATTTCTGTATTTTCTACAGCTTTCAACAAAAGAAATCTGTCATTAATGAAAGTTGAGAGATTGATAAGGCAAACAATAAATCTATTTTAATTCAACATTTAAAATTACATAAAGGATCACTTGGAAAAGAAGCAGTAGATATTATTAAAACATAGCCAATACAATAAGTGCGAATAAAATTTGCTTGCCGATCATCAAAAATGATTTACATAAATTGTATTGTAGAGTTTTTATATTGCCAGACCATATAGGCACATATAAAAAATGAAATTTTTCTTTTAGATGTCATTAATTTCGGAAACATGACGGGTGATATTTTGGAAGCAACATGAATTTAAAATTAAAGCATTTAAAAAAATAGCCAAATGCGTCATTTAAGGAACCGATGTTCGAGATTTTGTTGATGTGCGTGATAAAGAACCCACAAATATGAATTCTAAAAGGATTTTAAACGTATAATTGTCACCGAAGCTGCAAATGCTTATCCATAATGTGCACACACATGTTAAACAGCATGTTTACGAATAATAAAAAACCAACCGAAAAGAAATTTATTTAATTATAAGAAATAAAAAAATGGAGAGTGAAAAAGTAGTTTAACATTTTCTAAAATGACTAGTTCAATTTAACTTTTTATGAGATAATATGACTTTCGTATAATAATAAATTGATGGCTTTTATTTTGTTTTCGAAATAAATTTTTTCGTAAAGGGTAATAAGAACATTTACTAAAACAAACGGGCCCTTTGAATAACTAGTTTTAGCGATTCAAACAAATTATTAGTTTTAATGAAATGTGTTATGTGTAAGGAATCACAATATGTGTCACAAAAACACTTAAAAACCTTTTAAGACCAAGGTCCCACAACAACATATGTTCAAAGGTGTTGATGGTTTTTGTTTTTTTATATTTTTTAATATTTTTTGTTAAAGAATGGATAACTAAACAAGAAATCCTATCACTGACAAAACATGACATAGGCCAATATTTTATGATAGAAAAGAGAAAATAAAAGTAAATTAAAAAGTTAATTGCAAATTTTTAAAAAACTTGCTAAAACATAACAAAAATGTAGTGCCAATAATCCAGCCGGTGGCATATTCCCTGATCCTGTGACGCAGTCTTTCTAATGATATAAGCCCACACATGATGTTATGAACTATGAAGGCTTGTTTCTTCGAGGAAGCAATAGCGTCTTATCATCAAGGATTATTTCACAGCTAAGATTGAGGGTGCTGCCGTTGACTGACTATAGTTCATCCGCCACCACCCGTTAGATGTCACCTTGGCTCTCTCTCTCTCTCTCTCTCTCTCTCTCTCTC
>OY856189.1:12505457-12553857 GCA_963693315.1 Diogma glabrata | reverse complement strand
AACTTAACATCTACTGAACCGCAAATGAAGAAAAGTTTCGCTTTCCGATTAGATATTGCTTTCGCACTATCTTAATCGAAAAGAATGTACAGAAGGTTTCCTTCGACAGAGGTTTTATCCTTAGTCAACTTCTGTACGATTGAATCCTCCATTAGGAATTGTCCAAGCCATTTTGACGTCCAAGACCACCCAATAAAGCCATCTCAGATTGTCTACGACTGGAATCCAAATTTTAGCCAGGTGCGTATTAGGGAGATCATACAGCTTCATTACTGAAAGCCCTGCTCCTTAACATGGAATACAACCTGTAATTTCCTCCACCAATGGACTCAGGCGTTGCTGAATCAAATTGCTTTGTTCATGGCTGATAGTTCCATTGTCAGATTCAACAATCCCCACTAGCCCTCTGTAAGCTGTACTAGCATAGCTTGATGCAACCTTGTTCGAACCTATCGTTGTCGTCGACTTCGATGGGATACAGAGGTTAGCCTTCGATGCGGGACCGAGGTGATCGGTAGACGATTCTTTTCGATCATCTCGAAATTCTTTTCGATCATCAGCCCTCGTGTCCAAGGGAGGTATTGTTGCAGAGAGACCGCTAGATGTAGTGGCCTCTGCAATTTCTATTTGCAGCGAGGAGTCAGCCTTAGCTTTCTTCTTTTTTCTCTTCACTGAACCACAAACGTTTTTCATCTTCCTCTTTCTACAACTGTTACACTGGTCTCGGCAATGTTTACTGTGGACGTGTTAACGTCCATAGAATGTTCCTCTGGTTTTTTGTTGTGTTTTTGGGACGTTGTGGTGCTGTTATGTAAAGTGTTTGTGTTTTTGTTTTTATTTTTATTTGTTTCATTTACCTCTCTCTCTCTCTCTCTCTCTCTCTCTCTCTCTCTCTCTCTCTCTCTCTCTCTCTCTCTCTCTCTCTCTCTCTCTCTCTCTCTCTCTCTCTCTCTCTCTCTCTCTCTCTCTCTCTCTCTCTCTCTCTCTCTCTCTCTCTCTCTCTCTCTCTCTCTCTCTTCTCTCTCTCTCTCTCTCTCTCTCTCTCTCTCTCTCTCTCTCTCTCTCTCTCTCTCTCTCTCTTTCTCTCTCTCTCTCCCTGGCGTGATGCCAGCGCCTTGTCTAGGTCTTCCTCTTCGACGAACGCCAGCTGCTTGTTGTTGGGACGCTTTTTTATCTTTCTATCCAATGGAGCCCTTTCTACATGACCAAACCATCTAATCTGATTGGATTTAATGAATCCGATTACATCGCAGCCTCCAAGGAGCTGTCTGATTTCATGATTTATTCGGCTTCTATACTGATTTTCACCAACTTTGCATGGACCATAAATTGTTCGTATGATAAAATTCTACAATCGGAGGAAGTCAGTGTACAGCTTTCACTTCCAAATGTAAGCACAGGTTGGATTAATGCTTTGTTAAGTGTGAGTTTACACGACTGCGAAAGATGTTTGGATCGCAAAAGTTTTGAGTATGCGTAGAAAACTTTGTATGTGGCAGAGACACGGGCTTTGATATCTGCCTGCATGTCATTTGGCGATGTTATTACAGACCCGAGGTATTTGAAATTTTCCACGCGTTCCATTTCATAGTCACCAGTGTTTAGATTTCCAGGAGGGATGTTCTTAGATGTTGTTAACACTTTAGTTTTGATAGTGTCGATGCATAATCCAGGCTGTTTAGCGAGAAGCACAATATCATCTGCGTAGCCAAGAACTTGACTTGATTTGTTATATATGCAGTTTTAATAAGGCTTTTTCTTATCGCGTACTCAAGCGCCAAATTAAATAGTACGGGCGCGAGTGCATCACCTTGTCGAACACCTAATGTTATATCGAATGGATCAGAAACTGACCCTTCGATTACTACTCTACAATTTGATCCTAAAGTTGTGAGTTTGCACAGAGAAACAGGCTTCTCTGCGATACCAAGGCATATGAGTGCGGACCAGAGGCTGTCGCGGATGATACTATCATATGCTTGCCTGAAATAAACGTAGAGCTGTTGAATGCTGATGTTGAACTCCCCAACATTTTTCCGGAATCACCGTTAAGGTAAAACATTGATCTGTGGTTGACCGGTTGGGACGAAAACCACACTGGTAGTCACCGATGAAAGATCGGGATGGCGAACGGGATGAGTCGAGCAAGTACGACATTAGCTAGTATTTTGAATGCAGTATTCAACAGTGCAATGCCACGATAATTTGCGCACTTTAGACGGTCACCTTTCTTATGTAGCGGAACAATGAGAGCTGTTTTCCATTCAGCAGGTAGTTCTTCTTGGTCCCAGATTGCAAGAATCAGATCTTATAAACGTGAGACCAGAGCTACTCCTCCATTTTTCAGAAGTTCCGCGGGAATTCCATCGAAACCTGGTGATCTGCCATTTTTCAGTTTTTTAATGGCAGCTTCCACTTCTTCTTTTGCTTGGTAAGGGACAAAAATCTCCTCAGTTGATGGAGCAATTGCTCGAATAAGTTGAACTTCATTCGTCCTATTCAGTAGGTCTTGAAAGTGGGATCGCTACACTGCCAGCACATCACGTTCACTTGCTGTAAGCTCATTATTTTATTTTTGATGGCTGTAGATCTTGGGTGGAAATCTTTTGTCAGATTCCGTGCAGTAGCAAAGCACTCTTTTGAATTTTCGTTGGTCGCATCTTGGTTGATGTTTTCGATGCTGCTCTCCATGTGTTCGCGTTTCTTTTTACGTAGAAGTTTTGCTGAGGCTTTCCTGGCACATAGATTATCAGCTTAGGAGCTTCGAATGTTCCTAGATAACCATTTTATCTCAGTTTTTGTTTATGTTCAACGGATTGGCGGCACTTGTCGTCAAACCATTCGTTGTGTGATTTCGGTGGTCGTTTTCCGATTGAAGTTTGTGTTGCGGCTATAATGGTTGATTGAAGCGTTTGCCATTCTTCTTGTGTGTTCAATAGCATCTCAGAAGAGATGTCATGCTCTTCTATGATATGTGTTTTTATTTCCTGATATCTACTCAGCATTTCCGGATGTGTAAATGCTTCGACATTGCAGCGCACGTTTTTTTTGGCTTGTCTGTTAAATGTAGATGATAATTTGCACTTGTATTTAAAGATGAAAAGCATATTATCAATGTCCATATCAGCACCTCTGTATGATCGAACGTCAGTTTTACTTGTAGAGTGTCTCTTAGAGATCATGACGTGATCGATTTGATTTTCTGTTCTTCCGCCATTTGATTTCCACGTTGCCTTGTGAATTCTCTTGTGAGGGGAGGAAGTGCTGGAAATTACTAAATTATACATCATAGCCAGCTCGGCTGCGTGAAAACCGTTATTGTTGCTGGTATGATGCAAGCTGTTAAGGCCGATACGTGTTTTAAGCTCTGCAATCCTACCGATTTGAGCATTAAAGTCACTTACCACGATTTTTATATCGTGCTGCGGGATGTTATTGATGACTTCATCAAGTTCTAGGAAGAACAGGTCCTTAATATCATATGCTTTATCTTCAGTAAGTGCATGAACATTGACGATCGTTGCACTGAATTTTTGCGTGTGGATTCTCAGTGTGCATAACCGCATATTAAGTGGGCAGAAGTCTATAACATGCTGATTCACGCGACGGTGTTTAAGAAAGCCAGCTCCAAATTCTCCTCCGTTTTGATGGACGCAATAATACAGAGTGTATCCTTTCGCAGTTTCATGGATTCCACTGCCTGACCATCTTAGTTCTTGTAATGCCACTATATCCAGTGTGTAGTTCTCGACTTGTTGAGTGAGTTTTAGGAGATTCCTGGTCTTCTGAGGCTTAGCACGTTCCAGGTTCCCATTTTTAAATCGTAGTCCGGGTACAGTTTCCGAGGTCGTTCCAATAATGAATCCGAGATATTCAGCGGCCTGTGTACAGAATTCATGACAATAATTTTTTTACGGAAATGGGGTGTTAGCCCTTCGCCCAACCCAAATTTTCGTGTATGGGTTCGTTCTGCATCTTAAGGTCACTAGAAATAACCTTTTTACACGTTTATATAGTCGCTTGATCCAAGACAGACGCCCGCTGAAAGCCGCCCCTAACATGGAGAACAGACGCTTGCTACACATTTATATAGCGAGTCGCTTGATCCAAGACAGACGCCCGCTCCAAGCCGCCTCTAGCATGGAGAACAGACGCTTGAGTTGCATTGGTTTTATGGCGCCAATGATTCGCCATGGTGCAGAATCATTGAGTAAAAGCAGTATTTACTCTGCCTCTCTCAACTACACCAACCTAATTCTGTTAGCGTTACCCAGGTTGCACTGGGGGACGTAGGATTAGGCGTGGACGTGGATTTTCGCTACCCAATGCACAATGCACTCGTTGGCAATTATTTTACGACACCTTTTCCTCCAATAAAAATCCGGTTTCAATAATAATCCTCACTGGCTCTCAAACTATTTTCAACAAAAAAATTTATAAACAAAAATTCATTAATCAACAACAGTTGAAGCTACAACAATTGATAACATATTTTCAATATAAAGCATTTATAAGCTGGCGTTATTGAAGCTTTTTTAGCCACCATAAACAGCTTTGGGTAAGATGCAACCCAACGTGAAACTGTGCTAACAAAAACTATTGTTTTCTAAAATATTATATACACTGAGGGTTTCAGCGGTCGATTATATTCGCACTTGTCTGACTTTTTATTATGCGTGAAATACGCGGCTAACATTTGTGTGCACATATGTGCTAAGGTGTTTTGCGACATGTACACGGTATGGTGCACATAATGTGCATGACATGTGTTATTAACATTTTTGTGCACGGAGATTTTGTAACATGCACATTTATTGCACATTACAAGTACTTTTTTCAAAAACATTTTACGGGTGGTATGACAGTAACGCGTTTCCACTATTGAATTAGAGATGTCACATACCACTTATAACAACAAAGAAACATTACTCGTCAAGTTGATATCTTAGCGGTGAATGGCGTACAAACTTTTATTTTATTTTATTTAATGGTAGCACTTCCAAAGTTTTTTCAAAGGTTTTGCTTTCGATTGTCAGTGTGCTGTAGATTTGAAAATATTTTTGTTCAAAACTTTTAAGATGCCGTTCAGTTCGATGTTAATAAATTCGTCCCCTTTTCAGTCGACTCCAAGTTAACTCCAACAAAAAGATTTTATTTATTTCGTTATTAATATCGATATCGTAAGAAAAGATAGTTTATCCGCTGAACGATTTCTTGGAAACTTTACTGTTTTTGGTAACCCCTTAAGAAACATCAAATGAGTTTTTCTTTGATTTTATTTTTTTAAAATAAGAAAGAATGGAAATCTTAGGGCTCTGAGATATCAAGACTTCTGGTTTATATAGCTTTCAGCAGAAGGCTTTTATTAAGATATTTGTTACGTTATAGTAAATATTAATAAAGAAATGACTTTATTTCACCTTAGTTCGAAACTTCAATATAAAGGTTGTAAAAACTACTTGGAAGGGCACCGATGGAAAGTTCTGCTCTACTCCTTGTGTACGTCAGGCATTGTTCCGTCCCATCACCATTTGTTTCGGTCCATGCAGTCAGTCCCGACTGACCAGCGCCTCCGTTCTTTTAAAAAAAGATAAAAAGTGGGGTCGACCACCGAATCGCGTCCAAGTAACCAGTATTCTTGACCTACAGCATTGGTTCTCTACTCCAAAGATGGTAATAGATTGTAGATTCAGATAGAAAAGACTTTGATTAAAGTTTTATGTTCTACAATATTTGTTCATAATACATATTTTTATATTTCTTCGCTAGTTTGGACACAGGCTGGCTCAAAATTTGTTAAGAAATTTAGTGACTAGCAAAAATTAAAGCTAAATTGTGGTCAAACAGGTTAACAGATTTTCTTTTTCTTTTATAAAGATTTAGTATTTTACCCAAAACATACTTCAATGCGTTTTGACAAACTGAAGACAAACTGATTTTAATATTTACCTACAAAATATATGCCAATTGCAGATTTTTCTGAAATATGTCATGGTGAACTGAATTGTCATATCATGGTGAGCTATCTTTCAAATTACAATAACAAATTGATATAACTAATTATCATATATTAAGCAAAAGCACTAATTTTAGTGAAGATGTAAAATATCAGTGAACATTTCAAGTTTAAATTATTAAAATTGGGAAAATGCAGACCTTGCAGACTTTATTTTTTGTTGATGACTAATGGGTTTTTGTCGTCCAAAAACACTTGTAATTTGGGTATGCTTAGGGCATGGTTAGATTAATCGATTGTTCGATTAATTGATCATATCGCAAATTGTTCGATTAATCGAACAAAAAAATAATTAATCGATTAATCTTTAAAATTACGTAAATGCTTAAAATTTCCAAGTTTATTTAAGAAACGAATTTTGTACCAAATTATTAAAAGGTTTATTGTTCAAAGGTGTATTCTCTTTCTGTTACGAATTATCTTTTTAGTTACACAAAACTACACAAAGTACATTAATAACAAAGTTTTGCACAATGCAAAAATCTTTACTTTGCCTTAAGTAATATTTTTATTACCAATCTAACCAGTAAACTACAAGGTTTGAAGTATAGTGAACCATTATTTTTCATTAGGAAGGCTACAGCTTGTAAAGACAGGGTTGAAATCGGAAAGCAAATAAAGGCAAAACTTTCATTACACAGTGCAACATTTTTTAGGTCATCGAATGTAACACAAATTCTGACTTCTGTTTCTAGAAGTATCCATCCAAACTAGCAAAACCCTATTTGGGTTTTGATAGTTGGTATCGATTTTCTGTTTTATGACGTCATCAATTATTGTGCTCGAACTTTGGTTTTACACGGCTATATACCGTAAAGTATTGGGAATTTCTCAATGCAATCTTCAGACGAAATGTTCTTCATACCAAAATACACCACTTTTGTATGCTTGTCAAGGTCAGATTTTTGATCTTTCGGGGTGTTTTTAGAGCAGAAAGCCCTAAAAATGTCATTTTCTCAGGTTTGCAACCATAACTCACAAATTGTGCATATTTTAGGATAACTGTCTTCGACCAAAATATTTGCCGCATCCACTCGAGTAACTTTGCTGCACATTGCAATAACCTACAATTGATCCTTAATTTGTTCTGGCCGTTGTGAGTAATTTCGTAACCAAATAGTACATTTCACACCAAAATTTCAGCTTTCATAAAAAAATATGTCTTTTTTTGTGTTAATGTTTATTTTGCAAATTTGTTTATGTAAATTTTATTGAGCTATGGAAAATTCAAGATTTAAAAACAGAGAAAAAGCGTTTTAATCGATAAATTTAAAATTTTATTTTTAATTACCGCATGGAGGGATCAGATTTTATTGTTTTGAAAATTTTTTTTATTTTTGATCTACGGGTGTGACAACCCCGCGTACTCCAGTCCCTGCTATTGACATACGAGTTAACGTGAGATATCACATACCACTGGCAATAGCAGTGAGATATCACTAGCCAGGGTGACATCTTAGGGGTGGTAGCGGATGAACTGTATTCAGTCAACGGTAGTACCCTCAATCTTAGCTGTGAAATAATCCTTGATGATGAGACGCTATTGCTTCCTTGAGGAAACGAGCCTTCATATAACTATGTGTGGACTTTAATCTTCAAGAAAGACAGTGCGTCACAGGATCAAGGAATATGCAACCGGCTGGATTATTGGCAACTACATTTTTGTTTTGTTGCAGCAAATTTTTGTAAAAATTTGCTATTTACCTTTTAATTTACTTTTATTTTCTCTATTCTATCATAAAATATTGGCCTATGTCATATTTTGTCAGTGATAGGATTTTTTGTTTAGTTATCCATTCTTTAACAAAAAATTTAAAAAAACAAAATAAGAAAGATTTACGTCCATCAACACCTCTGAACGTATGTTGTTGTGGGACCTTGGTCTTAAAAGGTTTTTATGTATTATTGTGACACATATTGTAATTCCTACTACACAACACATTTTATTAACAAAAAAAAAAAAATTTTAAGTTAAAATTTTAATTTAAAATTTAATTTTAAATTTGATTTTTAATTTTAAATTTAATTTTTATTTTAAATATGATTTTGATTTAAAATTAAAAATCAAATTTGAAATAAAAAATTAAATTTAAGATTGAAAATTAAATTTGAAATTAAAAACCAAATTTAAATTTTAATTTTAAATTTGCTTTTTAATTTTAGATTTAAGTTAATTTGATTTTTTTTAAATCAAATTTAAAATGAAACATTATATCTAAAATTAAAAATAAAATTTGAAATTAAAAATTAAACTTTAAATTAAAATTTTTAATTTAAAATTAAAATCAAATTTAAATTTCAAATGAAAAATCAAATTTAAAATTAAAAATTTAAAATTAAATTTAAAACTCAAATTCAAATTTAAAATTAAGAATTAAATTTAAAATTTAAAATTAAATTTAAATTTAAAATTAAATCTAAAATTAAAAATCAAATTAGACATTAAATTTAAAATTAAAATTTTAATTTAAAATTAAAAATCAATTTAAATTTCAAATTCAAAATCAAATTTAAAATTAAAAATTTAAAACTAAATTTAAAATTAAAATTCTAATATAAAAGTAAGAATTAAATTTTAAATTTAAAACTAAATTTAAAATTAAAAATTAAATCTAAAATTTAAAATCAAATTTAGGATTAAAAATTAAATTTAAGATTAAAATTTAAAATTAAAAATCAAATTTAAATTTCAAATTAAAAATTAAATTTGAAATTAAAAATTTAAATTTAATTTTAAATTGAAATTAAAATTAAGAATTAAATTTAAAATTAAAAATTAAATTTAATATTAAAATCATATTTAAAATGTAATCTTTAATTTTTCATTATGAATTTGATTTTTAATTTTAAACAAAATCAAATTTAAAACTAAAAACTAAATCTAAAATTAAAAATCAAATTTAAAATTAAATTTAAAATAAAATTTCAATTTCAAAATCAAATTTAAATTTAAAATTAAAAATCAAAATAAAAAAACTTTTTGCCTTTTTTTAAATACGAATATATAGAGAGTAAGAGCCCGCGACGGTTAGACCTTCGTTATTTTATAAAAGCTGAAAGTTTCTCTGCGCATACCCCCTACTCAGGTAGGAACGATTAGCGACATATGAAGTTTGGATCATAGTGGCTTTGGCAGAAATCAGGTTCCAAAGGGGCCGCCAAAGCTTCGTGATCCAAACTGTTGCTTCAACTTTGATCCAAACTTCATATGTTGCTAATCGTTCCTACCTGGGTAGGGGGTATGTGCAGTGAAACTTTCAGCTTTTATAAAATAACGAAGGTCTGGCCGTCGCGGGCTCTTAGTCTTATACGATAGATACGAATCTGCAAAATGAAATTTAACACCAAAAAGTCATATTTTTTTATGAAAGCTGAAATTTTACTATTTGGTTGCGAAATTACTTACAACGGCCATGAACAAAGTAAGGATCGATTGTAGGTTATTGCAATGTGCAGCAAAGTTCCTCGTGTGGATGCGGAGAATATTTTTGTCAAAGACAGTTATCATAAAATATACACCGTTTGTGAGTTATGGTTGCAAATCTGAGAAAATGACATTTTTTAGGGTTTTCTGCACTAAAAACACCCCGAAAGAGTAAAAATCTGAACTCGACATGTTCACAAAAGTGGTGTATTTTGGTATGAAAAACATTTCGTCTGAGGATTGCATTAAGAAATTCCCAATGCTTTACGATATAAAGCCGTGCAAAACCAAAGCTCGAGCACTAAAATTGATGACGCCATAAAACAGAAAATCGATACAAACTATCAAAACCAAAATAGGGTTTTGCTAGTTTGGGTGGAAACTTCCAGAAACAAAAGTCAGAATTTGTGATACATTTTATTGTTGCACTGTGTTATATATATAACAATCTGAGTGAAATTCTATATCACTTGATTAAAATTTTGTTTTTTCTTATGTCATTGTAAAAGTTGAACTTTTAAATATGAAATACCAAGCGCATTTGTTTAAAAAAATTTATTAAAAATATTAGAATTAGAGAAAATTTTATTAATTCGATTAATCGATTAAAATTTCATATAAATCGTTAATCGATATTTGGTCCCAATCGATTAATCATCCATACCCTAGGCGTCACTAGGTAACTTTCAAACAAAAAAAAAATTATTAAAATCGGTTAACCCGTTCGACCACAATTTAACTTTAATCTTTGCTTCTCGCTAAATTTCTTAACAAATTTCGAGCCACCCTGTATACAAACTACTGAAAAAAAACGTATTAATTTTTGTTATTGTAATAACGAGAATAAACAGTTGTTCAGATTTTGAAAAGGATTAAGATCTTCCATATTTATGTGACCCCCAATACAATTACGAATCATTCATTATATCACAGTTTCAAGACGAATAATGCATGTGCGTTACAAAAGTAACACTTAATTTTTTCACATTTTCTTGAGACACCCAAAAAATTAGATGGCAATTGTTTCTGCATATTTTATTATAAAATGCTGACATGATGATATGTTCAATGGGAAAAGGAGACTAGGCTTGAATATATATCGATTGTGACAGTTCGGACATTTCGGAGGATTCGTGTTCATTATAGCGTTAAATAAATTTTGATCCTCATGCAACGATTCGTACACATACATATATATTTACCAGATAACACAAAAATTCTGATCATGAAAATTGACCCAAATACAAGAACTTCCCATATCGGAAAGTCAAAAATGATATGAATAAATTTTGATCGATAGCTTCATTGACGTTTTCTGACAGTTTAAGGTCTTTATATCTTCATGTATATCAGAGAGAATATGTTCGTATTTTAAAGATAGGTTTTTTTTTAATTTGTATCTGAATACAAAACTATCATATAACATAATAAATACACACATTTTATAATAATGAATAATTATTGACGTGAGAACCTTAAACTTTTATTTTTAAATAATTTTAGATTTACTGAATCCACCTGAGGTGGGAAATGAAGAAAACTTAAGCAAAAGTTATCAATCTTCTGTACATGGAAAAGAAATTGTTTCAGTTGTGTCCCCTAAATTATTTTTGCACGATAGTAGCTTTTTTTATTGGGGGTTTCGAAATTGAACTCATTCGTTAGCTAATGCAAGCAGCACTACGACCTAAAGATCTATTGAACTTAACCCTAATGTTGTTATACTGCAAATGACGTTGGTATCACTATGGCATGTGCAATGTGATGTGGTCGAATTCGAGGCCCTTAACATAGCTAACTAGTTGTATTGGACTAATGTTTTGTGGTAGAGAAAGTGCTAGTCTCCTTTGACCGAGCTTAATGTTTCCGCGCCATTCCAGTTCAGAGCAGTTGTACATAATGTGTTTCATGGTTTCTTCAGCCGAGGTCCAGAAGGTCTAATCTAGATCAGTGACATTTGGCTTACAGTCCAAAATGTGGTAGGTTTGAACTTCGTTCTGGAAATTCGAGTGGATCGTTAGATTGTAGTCAGATACCAGGTTTGAATGTTTCGAATAGCTGCTGATTTATTTTGTTTTAATAATAATTTTTAACTTGTTTTTATTTAAATAATTTAGTGCTTGTGAATATTCTAGTAATAAGTTCAATTTTTTAATGTGATATTTAATAATAGGACCAATATATAATATTGTTTAATTAGCAAATTCCATAGTTGTAAGTATATAGACATAATAACTGAACATATCAATTTCCCATATTTACTGTTTTATAAATATATTTTTATTTAAAATGTTAGACCTTGATAATGATAAAGTAGTTTATCGAAACGTCGGAACCTGAAACAAACAATATAACATCTGTTTAAGAATAAATAATCATCAAACAAATTAAAGATTTTAACTTATTAGAAAGATTTATATGGACCGGAAAGCCGAAGAAAGCAACAAAATATAGCTGCAGTATGTGAGATCTAGATGCTACTGAAGATCTGATGTAAAGGTGCAATAGAGGAACAAGGAGAAGTTGCACATATATACACAAGTCTATGTAAATCCATTTATTGTGAGCACTGTCTCTGCAGATATTTGATTTATCTTTGGCCACCAGACCAAAGCAGCGTATGACAGTATTGGTTTTATTATACTTTAGTGTAACTAAAGTATCGTTTTGGGGCTTATTCCGCTGGTTTTTCCAAACAAGGAGAAAGGCGTATTTCCTTTGTTCGAGATATATTTAAGTGTGAGTTCCAAGTGAGTTTTCTGAAGAGGATCATAGTAGATTACTTAATATCTTTTACTACCTGTAACTGTCGTCGCCTCAACGGCGTTATCGATAGCGTGTCTGCCCAAGGATTCGAACCGGGCACTGACGAGGTAAGTTTGAATCCCAACCGAAACACGAAAAATGTGAAGTGGAGTTTTTTCTGAGAAACTTCAAACCATACCTTTGAATTGAAAATATTCCAATTACTTCTTTACTTAAAAAATTATTTTATTTTATTTATTAAAATTTTTTACAAAATTATTAATAAAATGCCTCAATTAATTTCGGTTTAATTCAACCATTTTCAAGAGGAATAAAAATATTAAAGAAAAACATTAAACATTGTAAACAAAAAGTAAACGAAAAAATATTAACTACTTCAATATACCCATTCGACCGATTGTTTCCTATTGTAGTGCACCTGCCTACAAATTGTGCAAAAAAATTAATAATATTTTTATTGAAAAAACAGGTTTCATTTCTAAATATGGTATCAAAAATTCAATTGATTTAATTAATAAAATCAAAGATTTGTATGTTCCTCATAATTCAAAATTAATTTCTTTCGACGTGTCGAGTTTGTTTACTTCTATCCCTGTTAACATTCTTAAGGATATAGTTTTTGATCTTATAAAAAATTCTGTTTCATCTTCTGAACTTCAAAACGAACTCAGCATGATATTTAAAACTTGTGTTGAACAGAACTATTTTGTTTTTGATAACAAATATTATAAATTTACTGATAGTCTTCCGATGGAATCCCCATTATCTTCCCTTCTAGCTGAAATTTGTATGGATTGGTTTGAGAGAAATATTTTAGATGTATCACTTCCACTTGCTAAACATGTTTTGTTTTGGTATAGGTATGTAGATGACATTCTTTGTCTATGGACTGGAACCGAACGACAACTTGACTCTTTTCTTCATATCCTTAACGGAAAATGTAACTCTATTAAATTTACAATTGAAAAAGAGATAGGGAAGTCTATTAATTTTCTTGATATTACTATCAAACATAGCCAAACTAAATTTGATTTTAATATTTTTCGCAAACCAACTTACACAGATACGATTATTCACTCCAACTCCAATCATTCTCTGAATATTAAACATTCAGCTCTTTATTCATTAGTTGATAGACTTATAAAAATCCCATTCTCTTCCATAAACTTTAATAAAGAATTTAACACTATCTTAAACATCGCTAGTGAAAATGGTTTCGAACCAACTTTGGTTCATAAAATTCTTAACAAAAAACTCAAACGTCTCGCTTATAGGCAAATTTATCCAGTTTCTGTACCTGAAACAAAACATTGGCGTAAAATTTATTATAATGGACAAGTAAGCCAAAAACTAGGAAATATTATTTCTAAATACACCGATTTGAGTTGTTCTTTCTATAATAATCATACTTTACAGAATCTTCTTGTAAATAATAAAATGAAACAAAAAAATGTTTCCAAAAGTGGAGTATATCAACTTTCCTGTGATGACTGTGATGCCTTGTATATTGGACAAACTGGTCGTAGTTTTGGAGATCGTTCAGCTGAACATTTTCGAGCTTTGAGATATGGACATTCCTCTTCAACTTTTTCGAATCATTTGTTATCTGAAAATCATAATAGTTCTTTCAACAATAATTCAAATTTAAAAATTCTTCATTTTGAATCTAAAGGTACAAAACTTGATATTCTTGAATCTTTTGAAATTAGAAAAGCTCTTTTTCATAACCAAAATTTATTAAACTTACAAACTGACGTCATTTTTTCACCCTTAACTAACCCGGATTTGTTTGAGATCACTATTTAAATTTAAAATGGAAATTATTATTTAGATTCTTTAAGTTATGTAATGGTTTACCCTTACAGACTTAGTTTTATTAGTATTAATACATATTTAATTATTTGACTATAAAAATGTTTTTGTTCATTTCTACCTTTATTTTTGCAAATGTTAAAATGTTTGATTAAAGTAGTTAATATTTTTTCATTTATTTTGCATTTTTGAGATCAATTAAACTCAAGTAAGTAAAGAAGTAATTGGAATATTTTCAATTCAAAGGTATGGTTTGAAGTTTCTCAGAAAAAAACTACAATTCACATTTTACGTGTTTCGGATCGGATTCGAACCTACCCTCGTCAGTGCCCGGCTCGAATCTTTGGGCAGACACGCTATCGATTACGCCGTTGAGGCGATGACAATTTCAAAGTTGAAACTTCTTCATCACTTAATTATTTTTTACTTAAGTTGAATTTTTCCACTGTCATTAGACTCCATATTATGGAAATGCTTTTACATTATATGGGATTTTTTGCATTAAATTTCTAGACAATACTTTGTGTGAATTCATAGAATGGGGAACATTTCTATTCTAATTAACATCCTAAGTCACGATTGTATAGTCATTATTGATTGTTTCCAATCAATGTGAAATCAATGGCTGACACTTGGTGAATTTGTAGTTCTATATGTATTAACATTAGACTACATTAAAGGAATTTAAATTTATTTTGCATTTTTGAGATCAATTAAACTCAAGTAAGTAAAGAAGTAATTGGAATATTTTCAATTCAAAGGTATGGTTTGAAGTTTCTCAGAAAAAAACTACAATTCACATTTTACGTGTTTCGGATCGGATTCGAACCTACCCTCGTCAGTGCCCGGCTCGAATCTTTGGGCAGACACGCTATCGATTACGCCGTTGAGGCGATGACAATTTCAAACAATTTCCATTGATTTCACATTGATTGGAAACAATCAATAATGACTATACAATCGTGACTTAGGATGTTAATTAGAATAGAAATGTTCCCCATTCTATGAATTCACACAAAGTATTGTCTAGAAATTTAATGCAAAAAATCCCATATAATGTAAAAGCATTTCCATAATATGGAGTCTAATGACAGTGGAAAAATTCAACTTAAGTAAAAAATAATTAAGTGATGAAGAAGTTTCAACTTTGAAATTGTCATCGCCTCAACGGCGTAATCGATAGCGTGTCTGCCCAAAGATTCGAGCCGGGCACTGACGAGGGTAGGTTCGAATCCGATCCGAAACACGTAAAATGTGAATTGTAGTTTTTTTCTGAGAAACTTCAAACCATACCTTTGAATTGAAAATATTCCAATTACTTCTTTACTTACTTGAGTTTAATTGATCTCAAAAATGCAAAATAAATTTAAATTCCTTTAATGTAGTCTAATGTTAATACATATAGAACTACAAATTCACCAAGTGTCAGCCATTAATTTCACATTGATTGGAAACAATCAATAATGACTATACAATCGTGACTTAGGATGTTAATTAGAATAGAAATGTTCCCCATTCTATGAATTCACACAAAGTATTGTCTAGAAATTTAATGCAAAAAATCCCATATAATGTAAAAGCATTTCCATAATATGGAGTCTAATGACAGTGGAAAAATTCAACTTAAGTAAAAAATAATTAAGTGATGAAGAAGTTTCAACTTTGAAATTGTCATCGCCTCAACGGCGTAATCGATAGCGTGTCTGCCCAAAGATTCGAGCCGGGCACTGACGAGGGTAGGTTCGAATCCGATCCGAAACACGTAAAATGTGAATTGTAGTTTTTTTCTGAGAAACTTCAAACCATACCTTTGAATTGAAAATATTCCAATTACTTCTTTACTTACTTGAGTTTAATTGATCTCAAAAATGCAAAATAAATTTAAATTCCTTTAATGTAGTCTAATGTTAATACATATAGAACTACAAATTCACCAAGTGTCAGCCATTGATTTCACATTGATTGGAAACAATCAATAATGACTATACAATCGTGACTTAGGATGTTAATTAGAATAGAAATGTTCCCCATTCTATGAATTCACACAAAGTATTGTCTAGAAATTTAATGCAAAAAATCCCATATAATGTAAAAGCATTTCCATAATATGGAGTCTAATGACAGTGGAAAAATTCAACTTAAGTAAAAAATAATTAAGTGATGAAGAAGTTTCAACTTTGAAATTGTCATCGCCTCAACGGCGTAATCGATAGCGTGTCTGCCCAAAGATTCGAGCCGGGCACTGACGAGGGTAGGTTCGAATCCGATCCGAAACACGTAAAATGTGAATTGTAGTTTTTTTCTGAGAAACTTCAAACCATACCTTTGAATTGAAAATATTCCAATTACTTCTTTACTTACTTGAGTTTAATTGATCTCAAAAATGCAAAATAAATTTAAATTCCTTTAATGTAGTCTAATGTTAATACATATAGAACTACAAATTCACCAAGTGTCAGCCATTGATTTCACATTGATTGGAAACAATCAATAATGACTATACAATCGTGACTTAGGATGTTAATTAGAATAGAAATGTTCCCCATTCTATGAATTCACACAAAGTATTGTCTAGAAATTTAATGCAAAAAATCCCATATTTTTTCATTTACTTTTTGTTTACAATGTTTAATGTTTTTCTTTAATATTTTTATTCCTCTTGAAAATGTTTGAATTAAACCGAAATTAATTGAGATATTTTATTAATAATTTTGTAAAAAATTTTAATAAATAAAATAAAATAATTTTTTGCGAACTAAAACAAGGAGTATTTTAAAATTTAATATTATTAAATATTATTATTATACTTCTTTACTTACTTGAGTTTAATTGATCTCAAAAAATTCAAAATTAATTGAAATTCCCTTAATGTAGTCTAATATTAATACATGTAGGGCTACAAATTGAACAAGTGTCAGCCATTGATTTCACATTGATTGTTAACAATCAATAATGACTATACAATCGTGACTTAGGATATTAATTAGGTTAGAAATGTTCGCCATTCTATGAATTCACACAAAGTTTTGTCTAGAAATTTAATGCAACAAATCCCAAATAATGTAAAAACATTTCCATAATATGAAGTCTAATGACAGGGGAAAAATTCATCTTAAGTAAAAATAAATAAGTGATGAAGAAGTTTCAACTTTGAAATTGTCATCGCCTCGACGTCATAATCGATAGCGATAGCCCAAGGATTCGAGCCGGGCACTGACGAGGTAGGTTCGAATCCCAACCAAAACACGAAAAATGTGAAGTGGAGGTTTTTTCTGAGAAACTTCAATCCATACCTTTGAATTGAAAACATTCCAATTACTTCTTAACTTACTTGAGTTTAATTGATCTCAAAAAATTCAAAACTACGGTATAAGTTTTTCGTATATTAACAGACACCCACAGACAGGCACCAATTCATCATAAGGTCCAAGGCGACCTGGTTTCGTTTACCGACAGTTGAGTCATATTTACCGCCCACCATGACTGCTATATCGTCGGCGTAGCCTACGAGATACAGTAAAACAGTTAACCAAACATTTTTTGATAGCAGCCTCCAAAGTGAGGTTTAAAGGCCTTGCATTTTTGTTCTACTACCAAATACAGAAGCTGTCTTTTCACCTCACTGGTCAGCTCAAAACTCAGGAAGGTAGCTGGAAAGTCTTTAACTGCTATGTACACTTTATTGTGCTTGGCGACATCGCTGAATGTCGGAGATACGATTGTACTCGCTACATTTCTTGCGGTGTCCCTTAGCTTATACTATGGTCGGTCGCTGGCAGAGGACTTATAACGTTTAACACAAGGTGTAGCTGTTTGTGGAGAATCTCTTGGTAGCTGTGTCCTTCTGTCCATCTACTACCTTCAGAACTATATATAGATGAAATAAGTATCAAGTTGATCCCCTAACAATTTCTAAAAGACACTCCACATATGTTACTGATATTCGATCATACAGGGACATGTGTTGCTGATTCGCACTTATCCACTGAAATGTTAAATGGTTTATAATATCCCGCGGCATTAGCTGTTGGTCTGAGCTGATCTCTTTGATTTAGTTCTTTTATTGAGAGGCACGAACACACTTTTTTCTGTCAAAGTTATTATTAATTAGTTTTAACATGAAATAATCATTATTTATGTAGAACGAATATGAATATCTGAACACACCATGTCAACAAGAAAAAGAAGAAACTATGGGAAACTAAAAGAAAGATGGAATGGCTATAGTTAGGGAAAACGCGTTAAACAAAGATTTAAACTATCCGATTTAACTATCTGATTGGTGAATATTGTACAGACGGTGTAGACGCTAGAGTGGGGCGATTCAAAAATCTTCATGGGCCCCACGCGATTCCGATTCCTGGAGTTGTACTGAGCAAAAAATTCCACTAGACAATATGTCTACGGTGAAAATCGAGCTTCCGAATTTTTGTTTGAATCTTTTTTGTCGCAATTTATGTTTTGTGAAAACTTGCCAATTTTCTTAGGCTCAAATTTTGTAAACCATTTGGAATTTTACTATGAATTAAATTAGTAAATTGTAGTTCTTGACCTCAGCCTTTTTACTATTTAATACTTTTATAATAAATATTATAAATTATAATTATTATAATTATAATTAAAATAAATTTTATACTATATATAACAAATTTCATAATTAGTGTTTCGAGAAAATATTTCAAAATCACAATTTCATATTTTCAAAATTCCAAAAATATTGTAAAAATTAAATAAAACCAAACTTTTTCAAAATTCTAAAGCTATTCAAAAAATTATTACAAAATCAAAGATTAAAACTTTTTTTAAAAATTCTAAAAATATTGCAAAAATTATAACAAAATCAAAAACGCAAACTTTTTTCAAAATCCCAAAATTATTTCAAAAATTGTAATAAAATCAAATATTTAAACTTTTTCTAAATTCTAATAATATCTTCTTGAAAATTCAAAAATTCAAACTTTTTCCAAAATTCTAAAAATATTGCAAAAATTAAAACAACATCTAAAAAATTGTACCTTTTTTCAAAATTCCAAAAGTTATTATAAGATCAAAAATTTAAAATTCTAAAAATATTCCAAAAATTCTTACAAAATCAAAAATTGAAACTTTTTTCAAAATTCTGTAAATATATATTTAAAATTCACAAATTCAAAAATTCCATTTTTTTCAAAATTCAAAACATATTCCAAAAATTCTTACAAAATCAAAAATTGAAACTTTTTTCAAAACTCTAAAAATATATATATATATAAAATTCACAAATTCAAAAATTCTATTTTTTTTTCAAAATTCAAAAAATATTGCAAAAATTATAACAAAATCAAAAATTAAAACCTTTTTAAAAATTCTTAAAAGTTTTGCAAAAATTATTTCAAAATCAAATATACAAACTTTTTTCAAAATTCCAAAAAAATTTAAAAAACCAAAACAAATTAAAAAATGTCCATGTCCAATTTCATTTGCAATTACATTTGCGTCATAAAAACAACATTTTTTTCCAAAAAACTGGCTAATAAAATAAATAAAAATGTTTTTTTTGAGTCAGTCACAAAGTCACAGAGTCACAGAGTTACAACTCCACACTTGACAAAATTTTTGTGACAAACTTATAATGCCATAATTCTCTATAATAATAATAAATGTTTATGTCATACAAATTATTAATTTTATTTTGTTCCAAAAAATTGGCTAAAAAAATAAATAAAAATCATTCTTTTGACACACTTGACAACATTTTTTGAACAAACTTATAATGCCATAATTCCCAATAATAATAATAAAATTTCATTTCAAACAAAAAATTAATTTTATTTTTTTTTAAAAAATTGGGTAAAAAAATAAATAAAAATCTTTCTTTTGACACACTTGACAACATTTTTTTGACAAACTTATAATGCAATAATCTAGATTTTGGTCTCACATACCAATCCAATCACTTAACATGAACGTTTTTTAAGCAAAAATATGCAAATTTCCTTTTGACGATTTTTGACACACTTCCGGTACAGTTATCGAACACATCGTCCTTTCGGCTCTTCCCATTGAGTAAAGCTATTTTTAGAAAAAAACATTTTTGAAATCTGTCCAGCGGTTTTCTAGATTTCGTAGGTTGTGACGGCTGGCAAGCAGACAGACATACATTTTTTTTTTGCTTTTTTAGAATCAGTAGGTCCTAACATAGACCGAAGTAAAATAACAAATAGAACGTTTTTGATGAGTTTATATTATAAACAACTTATGCTGTGTGTCTCACACCAACTTTTTGAGCTAAATCAGTGACTTTTCATTTCATACCCAAGTTGCGCTATTGACCAACAGGCGGCAGACGAAAAGTCTCTTCGTCAGCTTGCTTTTCAATTTAGTTGTCAATTCATTGAAACGTCAATATATTTCAATATACAATACAATTTCAATATACAATATCTCAATATACAGTTATTTTTAAAAAAATGGAAAATAATTCAAATTTATACAAAATAAAATATTCATTATGATGTACGTATTTAAAAAAAACAAGCTCCCAAATACAATTTCATTATCCTCCTCCATTATGATAGTGTTTACAAATTTTTGCATTTAAAAAGATTCTAATTTAAATATGAGGTCAGGTACAGGTTGTACGTTTGATACGAGTGACATCTATGAATAGCATATGTGGACTAGCCAATAATTTAGAAAAGTCAGTGATTTAGCAAAAAATACTAGTGTGAGGCACACAGCATAAAAATGGTAATTTTTCAGTATTTTCGCGATAAATTTTCACATTTGCAGGGCCAAAACTGCATGAAGAAATGTTCAGATGTGGTTAGTATATCATAAAAAATTATTCAATATTTAATTGGCTACAATTTTACAAAAGATTATTACTAGGTCATTCAATAAGTCCGTAGGATGACACATAGATGGCGTTACTAGAATTTTTTCCATATGATTTTTATTTAGTACTAACCTTCAAACGATACGTGTATAAATTTGACAGCAATCTGACTATTTATTCGTGAGTTATAGCATTTTGTGTGAAGCAACTTTTGTTTTTGAAAAAAAAAATGGAAAAAAGTGAATTTCGAATTTTAATAAAGCATTGCTTTTTGATGAAAAAAAATACAGTGGAAACCAAACAATGGCTTAATAAACATTATCCAAACTTTGCTCCATCGAGACAAATGGTAGAGAAGTGGATGGCTGAATTTAAATGTGGTCGTACCAGCACAAAAGATGCAGAGCGCAGTGGACGCCCAAATGAGGCTGTTATTCCAGAAAACATCAAAAAAATCCACAAATTGGTTATGAACGATCGCAAATTGAAGGTGCACGAGCTAGCTGACATTGTAAAGGTAGCAAATGTTAGTGTTTTTACCATTTTACATGAATATTTGGGTATGCGAAGGCTCTGTGCAAATTGGCTGCCGCGTGAGCTCATAGTCGCCAAAAAACAACAACGAATCGATGCTTCAGAGGAGTCGGAATGGAATGGAAAATGGAATTCTATCGTCGATATGTAACAATGTATGAGACATGACTTCACAATTACACAACAGAATCCAATAGACAGTCAGCTGAGTGGACAGCAGTATACGAACCGAATCCAAAGCGATCAAAGACGCAACAGTCGGCCGGTAAGGTGATGGCGTCTGTATTTTGGGATACGAACGGAATAACATTCATCGACTATCTCCAAAAAGGAACCACCATCAACAGCGAGTATTACTGTGAACTTTTGGATCGATTTAAGGCTGAAATCGCAAAGAAACGGCCACATTTGCAAAAGAAAAAAGTGTTGTTTCACCAAGATAATGCACCGTGTCACAGATCGATGAAAACGATGGCAAAATTGAATGAATTGGGCTTTGAATTGCTTACCCACCCACCATATTCTCCAGATTTAGCCCCCAGCGACTTTTTCCTGTTTTCAGATCTCAAGAGAATGCTTGCTGGAAAGAAATTTAAGTCCAATGATGAAGTAATCGCTGAAACTGAGGCCTATTTTGACGAGAAACAGAAATCGTACTATAAAAGTGGTATAGAAAAGTTGGAAAATCGCTATACTCGTTGTATCGCCCTCGAAGGCAACTATGTTGAATAAAAAAATCGAGTTTTGTCAAAATGTTGTTTTTTTCTTACTTATCCTACGGACTTATTGAACGACCTGTTAGTCTTAGTTTTCTGCGGTTTGGCTGCTATGGCCTCAAAACGTTAAAAAACGGTGTAGAAAATGGTCATTTTCGTGTTTTTGGTCATAAAGATGTGATTTTTTTCGGTTTATTTATTCAGCAAATATGTAGTTGAGGTCAAGAGCCACAATCTACTTATTTTATTCATTGGCAAATTCGAAATGGTTTTCGAGATATAAGCCTAAGAAAATTGGCAAGTTTTCACAAAACATAAATTGCGACAAAAAAACTTGAAACAAAAATTCGCATGCTCGATTTTCAACGTAGACATATGGTCTAGAGGAATTTTTTGCTCAGTACAACTCCAGCAATCAGAATCGCGAGGGGCCCATGAAGATTTTTTCCTTTCCATACAAATCGCCCCACCCTAGTAGAAACGCTATTAAAATATTCGTTCTCGAAACAAAAAGAGTTATGTAATGGTAAATTGGAACCATAAATGGGTTAGACTATTCTAAATCTTTTGTTCGTCGATTGTTTTGCGAACATAATGGAAAGACTCTTTGGATGTAAGGCTTTTAGTCTATAATTTGAAAAATTACATTTTTTGGGACAGGCTGAACATTCGCCAGTTTCCAGCACGAAGAAAAGTTATCAGATTTATAGAATTTGTAGAAAATTTTGGTAAAATGGTTGTAAGTTCTATTTAAACGGTTTTTAGAATAACAGAAGGAATTTCGTCCAGACCGGAGGCTTTGTTGTTGTGTAACACCCTTAGAAGTTTTGCGACAATTTTGGGCTTAAAACGCAGTTCTTTCATTTTTCAACGACAGATTATTTCAAGGTTTACTGTAAAATAATAATTTTCATATTTAAATAATTCCGCTAATAGTTGCTAATTTGTTCGGTGCTGGCCTTTAAATTCAAAGAAACATAAATGTATTTAGGTGTGCTACAAGTAAGGCAATAATATTTAAACATTTTTTAGATAATTGCTTTGTTGCGTCACTATCAATTAAAAATGTTTGTGTGTGTCTATGTCGAAAGTTGTCGTTATGTAAAGTTTATTCATAATATTATATGTAGAAGGAATACAATTTTGCATTTATAAGTAATAAGAATAGTTATCTGTATTTGGAGGGGAATATTTTCTCGTTAGTGGATCATCATATATACTTATTAATGTAAGCATTGGTAAACTTATTTTGTATATTTTTTTTTATTTAATTTATACAATTTTTTTGGTGGTAATTTATTTATTTTGTTAGTTTTGTTTTGATCCCTGTTTATTTTTATTAAAGTACGAAATCCATACCAAACGAATATATTCCAGACATATAGTTACATGGTGACTATTCTCTTTGAACACGCATAAGCGTGCCATCATCAAACAATATTTCATAACTAAGACTAAGGGTGCTTCCGTTGAATGAATTTTCCATCAGCACCCTTAATATATCACTTTGGCCATAGCCAGTGATATTTGATATCCCAAGCAAACTCATATGTTAATAGTATATATTGTAACAATCATAGGTATTTTTTTTTTAAATTACTAATCAACCAAATTGGTCACTTTATGCGTTTAATATGCGTGGCAGACTGATCTAGCATGTAGTAAGTAGTGCTAGCATGGAGCAACAATGTTATA
The DNA here is from genome assembly GCA_963693315.1 of Diogma glabrata. NCBI lineage: Eukaryota > Metazoa > Arthropoda > Insecta > Diptera > Cylindrotomidae > Diogma > Diogma glabrata. The sequence goes on along the minus strand of OY856189.1, from coordinate 12,530,077 downwards.
AAATTTGTTTGCAAGGAATTTTTAAAGATCCTAAAAAATGATGAAAAGTTAACGCAAAGAGTGAACTTTCAGACTTCGGAAATAATAAAGGATAAAAAATGGTTCAGAATTAAAATCATGGGTGTTGAATATCAAAATTTCACAACAATTGTATATTTTTTGGGAAAGTAGTTTTTTAATCCATTTTTATATAGTTTTAAAATGTGTCTATCCGCTCTGCTTATATGTATACTTGTGTAGTCACAAATTGTTGTTAGTTTAATTAAAAACAAAGTTATAAGCATACATTTAGGTTTTATTTAAATAGAAAGAATTTTTTTGAATTAGTGTTTGATGAATAAATATTCCAATTCTTCACAAAGAATCACAAATTTTCTATAACAAAAAAATAAAATGAATAAATTTATTATTTAGTTTTTTGCATGTTTATTATTATTAGTTTGATTTAAAAAAAAGAGTTTGAACAATAAGATTATCATTTGCATAAATTCATAAATACATACATCTGCATATATAATAATAAATAATCACAGAAAAAATTTATCGGGGAACTTGAGTTTATGTAGTTTTTACTAAAAACTTATTCAATAACATTTTTTTTTAAATTTGTATATATTTGGTTGTTAATAAATATAATAAATGATATTGTAAAATACAAAGATGGAATTATTACTCAAATAATTTTTTCATTTTTAGCTTAGGAAACATAAAATTCCAATGTGATAGAATATCGGGCTAGCTTTACAAGCTTGTTATTTTACTTTTTATCTTTTTTTTATATATGGTACCCGCCGAGATCCAATCCGAATCCTGACCAGAAATATCAATCCAGGTCTGCTAATATATACCCAGACACGTGTCTGCGGTATATATTAGGATGACGTACGTCATCTTTAGCAAAAAAAGGAATCTAGGCCTAGAGATCTTAGTTGTCTTCAAATTATAGATCAATAGCTTTCACTTCAAGCCATAATAAAAACCATTATATAAATTCACACATATCAAAAAAATTTTATAGACAGCCAATCGATAGCTGAAAGCCATATGGCGTTCGAACCAGAATATAAACAACTGATATATAGAACTATATTGTTTAAATTTGGAACCGCATACTTGAAAAATGATAAATGACGGTATTGTATCACAGAATTCTTAAAATTGTTTGGTCTAATTTTGGAAGCTAGCTTGATCAGCAAGCTTGTTGCCTACGGTTTACATCACGTATTTGTAAATCTGATTTTAAATTCTCTGTCTAACTGAAACATTTCATTATATGTTTATTTATAAATGGTTTCTCTTCTAAATCGGAGTTAATTATTCACAAGATTCAGTTTTGTCCCCATTCTCTTTTAAAACTATAACAACAAACTGTTTTTACTTTTGCAGATGATAGAACAGAGCACAAGTCAATGGCTTTCCAATCCTCAAAGTGTAAAATGCTAGAATTCAGTCCGGAGAGACGCCGCCATAAATGTAAAAGAAGAACGTGGCAAATAATGCAAAGATGTGTGGCAAATAAAAAGCTGAATGCAAAAGCATTCGCTTACTGTGGGATACAATTTCTAATGACTGCTCTAGAATGATCATTTAATGTCAATATAGCAAAGGGTGCGCTTAGAAAACTTTAAATACTCAATAGAAAAATATTTCGCTTCATATCAGTTCTATATTCAAAAGTCTTAAAGTCGTTCTGTTATGGGGTTATTTCTATTACACAATGTTATTCCTATAACACAACACCTAAAATTAAAAAAATATGAGAATGGTTTAACTATTTCTCGATTGTCTGTCATATTTGTTGGCTAGAACCATAATTTGGTGGTAATGGTCAGAGATGAATATTTCTTGGTCGCTACCCAAGTAGGTTTTGCCAGACATTGGCATACGGCCAAGCACTGGTCCATTAATGGTTAACAGTACTTGGCTATTGTTACTGGGCCAATACCAGAACCAATCATCGGCCGATCTATGGTTTACAGAAAATAGCCAGTATATTGTTACCTTTGAATGGCCAAGCACTGGCCCATGAATGGTAAAGATTACTTGGCTATTGTTATTGGGCCAGCGCTGTAGCCATGAGTTTGCCGATCTATGTCATTTTTTTTACATTACACTAGAGTATTATCCCTTTTAGAAATACATAGTTTGAAAAATTTCACATATAATTTAGTTATCGCCTTGTCGGTTGAAAGACTATGGTAATAAAGAAAAGGTTTGTATATGTTTTAATTTATTTTCATTTCTATTTGATTTTAAATATTTTGTAAATAATTTATTTAAATTTATGTATAAAAAGTATTATTTTATATTTTTTTAATGGCGGAGTCAGGGCGGTGTTTGCCTTTACTCAGCCATTCTTGCAACTGAACCAGTTGTATAGGGAGTTTTGAATTTTTTCCGTCATTTTTATTTTATTTTAAATTAGTTTGTATTTAATTTATTTAAATTTACATATGATAATAATGTATATTTTTTTTAACGGCCCAGTCATGGTTGCAGTTGAAACCAAGTGACAATATTTTTAAATGTTAATAACATAAATCTTGAGACCTTATTTTACAAATAAGGTAATTGTCTTCTCAATTTAATATTAATTTTTATAAAAAATAAAAAAATTTTTTAGATCAAATTTTTTTTAAACCTACTTGACATAAAAGTCAATGATATATAGGGCTATGGTAGATCAAACAGGCTATGGTAGATCAAACTATACATTACATAAATGGGGTCTGGTGGATTATCCATCATGTGAATGTGGTAAGGAATTTCAGACAGTCAATCACATATCTCAAGAATGTAACTTAACTAAATTCAATGGATGTTTTGAAGAGGCTTTTTGTTTATCTGATCAATTTATTGATTGGTTACATGGACTGAAAAATAAAATTTAATGTATTTTGATGTTGAATAAACCGTACAATTAAAAAAAAAAAAAATGGTTGCAGTATTTGGCCCAAGAATGGCAATAATTTCTTGTCCGACGTTATCATCCAGTAAAATTATGTTAATGGCCCAGTCGTGGTTGCCAGTACTCGCCCATTGCTGCATTACTGGCTGCCAGTAATGGACCACTACTGGACCAGTTGTACAACCTTGTATGGGAAGGCCCTGATCGGGTTTGCCCTAATCTAGATCGGCCATTGGAAGGGCTGCCTGATGGGGCCCTGATCTTGAGTGTAACGCTTTTGCCCTATCAGGTCCTGATTGGGATTATCGGATCAGACCCTGATTGGGATAATCGGATCAGGCCCTGATTGGGATATCCGGACCAGACCCTGATATATATTTATATATTATATACATAAATTAATCAAATTCAAATAAAAAACTACAATAGAAAAATTAAAACATACATACCATCTTAACCCCTTGTGCATCAATCACGAGTCTGACTCGTGGACATTTATTTTGCTTTCTGAAACAATCACGAGTCTGACTCGTAGAAATTTATTTTACTTTCTAAGACAATCGCGAGCTAGACTCGTGATAACAAAATAAATTAAATTCATGGAATCACTTGACTTCATTTCAAAATTGTGATCGAACGGGTGAACCGATTTTAATGAATTTTTTTTTGTTTAAAAGGTACATAGTGACGCCTTATGAAAATATTACTTTAACAAAAAATATTCATATTTTTAGATGACTTTTTAAAATTTTATTTGTTCAAACATGGTGATTTCAAAAAGTATCGTTTTCTTCTCTTTCATAAATATATATATAAAATGGCGGAATCAATATGGCAGCTACAGGCTTACGGCCTCACTCTGAAAGTATAGAAATTTGGCTACCAACACAAATTTAAAATATCAACAGATGTGTTGTTTTACCTAGAATGTTGATATTTATAAGTAGTTTCAACTTCCGAGTAGTGTTAATTTTTTTATTCAAAATGGCGGCTCGTAAATATAAAAGTATAAAATTAAAAAAAAAACAAAACAGATCTCCCGTTTTTATATTTTCCTCCATAATTTTGAATATTCATTAACTTTTTACAAAAAACCTGGAAAATTGCACTTTGGAGATGTTTTTTGGAAATTATAGAAGTTTTGTCTATAATTTCCATACCAATCTTTCGGTATATATTAGCCGATTTTTTTTTAAAATAATTTTCTACAATAAACTTCAAAATATATAAATAAATTAAAAAATAATAAATAAATTAATAAATAAAAATAAATAAAAAAAAATAAAAATATATAAATAAATAAATAAAAATAAATAAATGAAAAAAAAATAAATAAAAAAAAAAATAATTATTAAAATAAATAAAAATAAATAAATAAATAATAAATAAAAATAAATAAAAACATATAAAAATAAATAAATAAATAAATAAAAATAAAAAATAAATAAATAAATAAATAGATAAATAAATAAATAAATAAATAAATAAATAAATATGTAAAGGAATGAATTAATAAATAAATAAATAAATAAATAACAAAATAAATAAATAAATAAATAAATAAATAAATAAATAAATAAATAAAAATAAATAAAAATAAATAAAAAAAAATAAAAATAAATAAAATAAATAAAAAAATAAAAATATATAAGTAAATAAATAAAAATAAATAAATGAATAAAATAAATAAAAATAAAAAAAAATATTAAAATAAAAAAAGATAAATAAAAAATTATTAAAATAAATAAAAATAAATAAAAATAAATAAATAAATAAAAATAAAAAAAAATATATACAAATAAATAAATAAATAAATAAATAAAAAAAATTAATAAATAAATAAATAAATAAATAAATAAATAAATAAATAAATAAATAAATAAATAAATAAGTTAAATAATTAATTAATAACTAAATAAATAAATAAAGAAATCAATAAACAAATAAATAAGTAAATAAATAAATAAATAAATAAATAAATAAATAAATAATAAAATAAATAAATAAATAAATAAATAAATAAATAGATAAATAAATAACTAAATAAATAAATAAATACGCAAGTAAGTAAGCAAGTAAGTAAATAAAAAAATAAATAAATAAATAACTAAATAAATAAATAAATAAAAATAAATAAAAGAAAATTCCACATAAAAAACAAAATAAATTGCGACTATTTTTGCACTTGAAAATTCTTGACAACGCCATTTAAATAAATTTTACTTTACTTTTTATTATTTTAAAAGAATTCTTAGCTGATGTTTGAGAACGACTGAGATTGTAAAACATTATTTACGGTGCCGCACAAAAAGAAAAGAAAAAAATACATAAACGCGGTTGAAATAAATTGAAAACTCAAAATAGCTCGCAGTTTTTATTCGAAAATTAATTATGTTGCAGAATTTAAATTATTATTAGTAAACATTATTTTTCCATATTTTGTGTTTTGACTGATTTTTTGGAAAAACCTGTATAACTTGGTGCAAATTTATAATTATTGTTTTAAATTTCACTGATAAATTAAAATAAAATCGCCAATTTCTCGCTAACTAATAGTTTTTATTTACTTTATACGTATTTCGAAAGCTATGCTTACATCGACAGTAGTTTATATCAAAACAGTTTTGATATATACTACTGTCGATGGAAGCATAGCTTTCGAAATACGTATATAGTAAATTAAAACTATTAGTTAACAAGAAATTGTCGATTTTTTTTAATTTATCAGTGAAATTTATTGTAATACTTGCTTGTTAAGTTTGAACAAATAAAATTATTAAAATGTGAATTATTGTTTGTTCAAAATTTATGACCTTGAATATAAAATTTAAAAAAAAAAACAATTTTTGATTTTTTTAACCTTTTTCTAGAATTTTTTATGGATCTGTACATAAAATAGCTCAAAATAATTGTTAGCATCTTTACTATGCTCTTGTTTCATTAATACATTGAAATTATTTGTTTTGTAAAATGTGGGATCCAAAAACCGGAATAACCTTTTTTCACCGAAAAATTTTTATATCACGTCGAGGTCACCAAATATAGTTTTTAATTGACACTATATACTATCTGGCATTCTCAGGCACAGAAGTAACCGATCCAGAGGTGTTTATGTAGATATTTTATCTAATATAAATAGAATTTGTTTTTAGCACTATCACCAATCCATGATTCAACTAAATGTTGCATTGTCTGGCATTTTTCACTACTATCGAATCACTCAATTCATTTTATTTTTCTAAATTATTCATCTTAAAAATGGCAGAATCTATCTAATGAATATTGTGTAAATAATTCTGATGAAATGGTTGAAGTTGAAGATATTGAAAAAACAAGAGCTAACCAAAAAAATGAATATGATATTCGTGTTCAGCAGGTCAAATCCACCCAAACCCAAAGTTGGGTTTTATTCAGTGAGGCAAAAAAGTTCAAAATTTGTAAACTAGTGTTATTATTCCAAATGCATTCCAAATTTAAATAAAACCTATAAGATTTTTTTATGATCTATTAAAAAAAGAATCGGTTTGGAACAGGAGCCAAGGTTGGTTATAACTATTTGATAAATGCAAAGACAGATATCTTAAACAGTAAAACTCTTAAACACTATGATCAATCAACTTAAAATCATTCTATAAATAATATCTGACCTTATACAACGTTTCACTGTAAAAATGAATTCTTCTTTTAGTATATTACTTAGTAATGTATATATTTCATTCCAACTCAATTAACGGATCTTATATTTCGGCGTATGATCAATTGTTGTTTTATTATTTTTTTGTTTCTAATGAGAAACAAATATATTTTTTGAGCGACACTAACCGCCCCACACGGGTGTCACATTGGTTTTGCGCGGGTGTCATCGGATAGTCACACGGGTGTGGCACGGGCAACCACTCGGTTGTGGCACGGGTGATACCCGTAGCATGTATTTTGAAGTGAAAACTTCTTTAGCGGCGTTATGAAATTTTCGAAGGAGTAAAATTTGTATGTTCGCGTCATCAAGTTTTATATGCATTTTTGAAGAACAAAAATATATTTTTTTAAATCATTTCTATCTGTCTATATTTTTTAATTTAAATCTATCTATCATTTCTTAACGTTTCGAATTGCGTTGTGGATATCGTGCTCGACTGATGTTCTGTAGGTAGTGAATTCAATTCCGGGTGTGGTAAATATTTTTTTAGTGTTTAATTTTAATTTTTTTCAAATACCATTAAAATTATTTTTTTTATTCATGAATTCATAAAAATAATAAAAATTTCTTTATACGAATTTTAAAAAATTGATCTATAACGCAGTTTTTTAAAGTTATATTGCTACTGTCATTTGCAATTTGCATTCGAGTCTTCACGCTAAATAAATATTGAATATATATAAAATTGAAAGTATGTCTGTTTGTCGTTTATGCATTAATACAGTAATCATCATGAAAATTTGTGAAGTTGTTGTGTACACTTAATTTGCTTTTTATTTAACTATCGTCTTAAACGGTAGTTGGCTTTAATCAATGTTTTTTGAAGTGAAAACTTCTTTAGCCGCGTTATGAAACTTTCTATGGAGTAAAATTTGTATATTCGCGTCATCAAGTTTTATATGCATTTTTGAAGAACAAAAATATATTTTTTAAATCATTTCTATCTATCTATATTTTTTAAATTAAATCTATCTATCATTTCTTAACGTTTCAAATTGCGTTGTGGATATCGTGCTCGACTGATGTTCTGGAGGTAGTGAGTTCAATTTCTGGTGTGGTAAATATTTTTTTATTTTTAAATTTTATTGAATACCATTAAAATTATTTTTTTTTATTCATGAATTCATAAAAATAATAAAAATTTCTTTTTACGAATTTTAAAAAATTGGTCTATAACGCAGTTTTTTAAGGTTATATTGCTACTGTCATTTGCAATTTGCATTCGAGTCATAATGCTAAATAAATATTGAATATATATATAAAATTGAAAGTATGTCTGTTTGTCCTTTATGCATTAATACAGTAATCGTCATGAAAATTTGGGAAGTTGTTGTGTACACTTAATTTGCTTTATATTTAACTATCGTTTAAAACGGTAGTTTGCTTTGATCAATGTTTTTTTTTGTTGAACATAATTTTCATAAAATTAAAATTACCTTAGAAAGATAGTATAACCTGAAACAATTACATTTGTATATCAAAGTTATGTGTGTTGAAATTTAACATGATGTTACAAATTTTATCATTTCCACCAAATATGTTGTCAATTTGGAATTGTATATAATACATGTTTCTAAAAATTAAGTGAAGACTTAATACTTGTAACTTGATCCTTGATAAAATCGATTATATCGATTTGAAGCTCACAATTACGAGATGGAAATTGCATAAGTTCTATATAAAGAAGCATAGCTTATATATGATTAAACATGGATGGCAATCATGATAAATAAAATGATTAAAAATGGTGGCACTTAGCCGATAGTGATTTGCAAACGGCAACAATGCGCACTAATACCAATGAATTTGCTTAGCTTTCCACAGAAAGATTTGTACAATTTAAAGTTGTTGATCTATGGGTGTGACAACGTCGCGTACTTTAGTCTCTGCTCTTGGCATAGAGTTATCTTGAGATATCGTATACCACTGGCAATAGCAATGCAATCTCATTAGCCAAAGTGATATCTTAGGGGTGCAGGTGGATGAAGTATTTTCAATCGACAATACCATCCCTACTCTAAGTTACGGAATATTCTTTGATGATGCACTATTTTTTTAAAATAAAATGTGTTTGGTAGTAGATATTACAAGGTGAGTCACAACAACACATGAAAAACTTTTAAGAACAAGGTCTCACAACAACATGCTTTATAAGGTGTTGATAGATGCAAATTTTTATATGATATGTTTTGATTATTTTAAATATAAAAATGTATATAATAGTTGCTTAGAATACTGATAGATGTGAAACCCAGAATAACTTTAATGATTTTAATTTAAACATTCTGAAATTTTAATTTGCGATGCTATAATAATTGGAATATACAAAAAAACACAGCTATTTCACAGATTTAAGTTTTCACTTCTGTTGGCAGTCCTTAACACTACTTTCTTTTTTTTTTTAATTTCTATTCGCAACATACACGGACTACATGGGAGATTATGTCATGTACGGTTGTAGCATGATTTTGATTAAAATTTGATTTTGTTTTGATAATATTTATTGTTGGAAATAAAATTTCAATTTTAGTTAATTAGATTATATCATTTCGATCTAAAAGATTTAATTACTAATTGAACAGCACACGGTAAATTTTGTCATACGAAAAATATGATAATATTGGGTGATGATTACTATTTGTAGTACGGTTTTGATTAAAATTTGGATTGGTTGGCTTGGGAAAAGTTTATTGTTAGAAATAAAATTTCAATTTGGACCATCTTTAGATTAAATAATTTTGATCTGTAAGACTTAGTTATTAGTTGCACCACATACGGGCTATGCACGGGAGACTATGTCATACAAAAAATAACCGAAATTACATACTGATTGATTTTTGTAGTACGGTTTGATTAACATTTGATCTAGTAGGCTTTGAAAATTGATTTTTGTAAAATAAAGCCAGGCCAATTAGATCAAATAACGTTGATCTGAAAGACTTAATTACCATTTGTACCACGCAGGGGAAATAATGTCATATACTAAAAAAATGTTAATATTACTTAAAAAAATATTTATTGTTTGTAGCCATTTGTATGTTTATTCATTACCAAACATTTTGAACTATTTTCTTGTTCATTGTCAAGGGTTTTCGTTTTTTAAGAAAATTGTTTGAAACGTTGTTGTTAGCTTGCAAGTATATATAGTCGTGAGATTTCTAATGATACAAACACCCAAGTGGTATCACTCTCTGCGTTAAGAATCAGTAATTTGATGGTGGCAGGTAGTCACTGGTTTCAGATTAATCTTATACTCAAAAAACAAATTTACCGCCGTTTTGCCGACATGATACTAGTTTTTGATGTTTATCTCTCAAAATGCAGTATTTACAATAAAATGATATATCACTAAAAGTATTACTTCGGTCTGAAAGATTCATGAGCCAAAAGTGAAATTCTTACCTCCACTTTTTTTGGCATTTATCGACATTTTAGGACCTACTGATTTTAAAAAAGCAAAAAAAAATGTATGCCTGTCCGCCGGCCGACCGGCTGGCCGTCACAACCGACGAAATCTAAAAAACCGCTAAACGGATTTCAAAAATTTGTTTTTCTACAAACAGCTTTACTCAATGGCAAGAGCTGAAAGGACGATGTGTTCGATAACTGTACCGGAAACGTATCACAGCCGAGGAAATCTAGAAAACCGCTAAACGGATTTCAAAATTTTGTTCTAAAAATAGATTTACTCAACGGGAAGAGCCGAAAGGACGATGTGTTCGATAACTGTACCGGAAGTGTGTGTAAAAAAAATCGTCAAGCGAGTCAAAACAAGGAAATTTGCATATTTTTTCCTTCAAAACCGTTCATTTTAAATGATTATGAATAGAAATATTGAAATTGAAGAAATCTTGATGGTCGGGATTGGTATGTGAGATCAAAAACTAGATTATTGCATTATAAGTTTGTCAAAAAAATGTTGTCAAGTGTGTCAAAAGACAGATTTTTATATATCATTTTACCCAATTTTTTGGAAAAAAAATAAAATTAATTATTTGTATGACATGAAATTTTATTATTACTATAGAGAATTATGGCATTATAAGTTTGTCAAAAAAGTAATGTCAAGTGTGTCAAAAGAATGATTTTCATTTATTTTTTTTGAAAAAAATAAAATTAGTTATTTGTATGGAATGAAATGTAATGAAATTATTATTATTGAGAATTTTATTGCATTATATGTTTGTGAAAAAAATATTGTCAAGTGTGTCATAAAAACGATTTTTGGAATTTTGGAAAAAGTTTTAAGTTTTGATTTTGTAATAATTTTTGCAATATTTTCAGAATTTTGGAAAAAAATAGAATTTTTGAATTTTTGAATTTGTGAATTTTGTATATATATTTTTAGAATGTTGCTAAAAGTTTCAATTTTTGATTTTGTAAGAATTTTTGGAATATTTTTAGAATTTTGAAAAATTTTAAATTTTTGATTTTATTATAATTTTTAAAATTTTGAAAAAAGTTTCAATTTTTGATATTTTTGCAATATTTTTAGAATTTTGGAAAACGTTTGAATTTTTAACAATTTTTGGATTATTATTAGAATTTAGAAAAAGTTTAAATATTTGATTTTATTCTTATTTTTGGAATATTTTTGGAACTTTGGAAAAATTTTAATTTTTGCAATATTTTTAGAATTTTTGAACAAAGTTTTAATCTTTGATTTTGTAATAATTTTTGGGATATTTTTAGAATTTTGAAAAAAGTTTGATTTCATTTATGATCTGTTATAATTTTCCGGTGACTGATCAAATTTCTTCCGATCAAATTTCTTTTTGTACACCAGTAATTATATGTTTTAGAATTTTTTTAAAAATTGTTCACCAAACCCAAAAAATGTTATGAATTTTTTAAAAAAATAGCTATTTATTTTTCAAATACCCATGGTATTGTCAAAAATTCATTAAAAGCGACGCGCTTTTTTTTTTGACATTTTTGTAATTGAATGTAGGTTTTAGGAAAAAAAATTTCAAAAAAATTTCGATCTCTTTTTTCATGCTAATTTTTAGTTTTTTGAGAAAAAACATCAATTTTTCAATTTTGCCTAAAAAGTCGCATAATCTAAGGTGTTATAACGCCCTTTTGAATCATAATGGTTAAATAAAATTTATAAATATTGAATATTCAAACCTTTTCTTATCATTTTTGTTCAGATAACAATCTTGGCGTTTAAGGTTCCTGAAAAATCAGTTGCTTTAAAAATTTACTAAATTTTGTTGACCTTGATATAAATAAAAACGACCAAGCTCACATTTGAAAACTTTTGCACACGTAAATACAACATAAATCTTTCCAAAATTTAAAAATAAATTATCCAAGTCCAGAGATTTTGACTCTGGGGCTGGTGAAACGAATTCAAACGCAAATGGCCATGCATTCATCATTTTTGAGTTTCTGTTATTTAAACTCCTACTTTCTTTTAGATACACTTTTGATTTATAACCTCAGAGACTTTCAGCTTTCAAACCAAAGAGGTTCCAATGGGATTAACGTTATACTAACATAATGAACGACACTCTCACGTCATACAATTACAACAACAAATCCCATAAAAATAGTAAAATATCCCATAGAAATATTAAATAAATTTTCTTTTGTTTGTTTTTATTATTTTTTGCAAAAATTTAAATGTAAACAAAGTTTAGTCATTAATTTTTTTGATATGTTTATTTTTTGTTGAAAATTTTGACCATTTGGAAATGTTAGTTGCAAGAAATAAATATTGATAACACTTTTACAAAAGTTTTCCTAAATTGATAGATATTTGTATTTTTTGAGGTGTAAAAGCTGTTTAATAATTTTTGATTATAAATTACGTGTGGTGGTGTAGTAGTGAGAACGTTAATATGCTCTTTGGATGGATTTGATATGTTATTAAAAGTAGTTTTAACCAAATTAAATAAAACTGTTCTGAAATTGCATTGATAAGTTGTTTCGGATATTGTATTTAATTTTCTTTGATAATTTTTTTGAATTATATTATTCTGTTTATACCTAAATTTTTTATGTAAACTACTCTGACACATCTAATTCTATTTGTACACAAAACTTTCTGACCACGAAATCTACCTATTTCTGGCGGATATACGTTCCGCTTGGATTTTTTTTATCCCGAGCACCAAGAAGAATCCTGTCACGTAACATTCTTGCCTCATTCTCAAATCCAGATGTACGTACTAATTTTCAAATACCCATAAAAAAATTGTCAATCGGTTCATCTCTGCTTTGCTACCGATTATGAAAATTAAATGTTTCATATACCTCGTTTGTTTTTGGCTTATAAAACGATTCCAACAACTTCTTCATACTTAATCCATCACTACAGCTTTTTGGATATATACCTTTTTTACAACAAACAGCGTCAGTCAACATTTGCAAATCATGATGAAGTCAAATAAATAATGGACGAGAAACTTTTTGAAATATCTAGGACGTTACAGAAGGAAGTAAGCCAAGTACAGCAAGAAGTGAAAATTTTAGAAAAAAAGTAGTTGATGAAACAAAAATATGAAAAAAATGAAAAAAGTTTTCAGGAGTATCTGTACATATGGCTCACCAATAAAAAGTTTGTTGGACTAGAACCAATAAATTCTAATTTATGGAGAAGCAGATAGGGACTAGTACGCTCCAAAAAATTTCTAGGTAACCTCCCTGTTTCACAAGGTCTCATCATCCTAACAAAATAGGCCTTTTTGTTTCCGACAGGTGTATATTCTCCTACTTGGACGTGAAAACAACGGAACAAGACATTTGCAGATATCCTGAAGTCTTTTGGCACAGACACAACCAACTTGGTAGTATAGAAGTAAGAAAACTAACACTTGTACTACCACAAAACGTCATTTCATTTGATTTAATTAATTTTATTAAAAGTCTCAATTTGAATAACAGAATACAACTTGGGTAAGGACGATAGACCTTCACGTCGTAGTGCTACTAAAAAAATATTTGACACCCTCTATCTAATACTGCCGTCATAAGCCGTAACTACCAAAATGTTGGAACTGATAATAATGATAAAAACTAAAATAGTCTTTGATATTTAACATATATTTTTCATAATATGATTATTAATTCATTGGACGAAATAATATAAAATTGTTTTTATTCGTTGTAGTCCAAAAAAATGTTTTAATTTCTTATAAATTATTCATTTTTATTTTATTGTGACGACGCGTTTCTGCTTTACTCCAAAGCTATCTTCAGGTCCAACAAAATAAAATACTAACATAACAAAAAATAACAAAAAATGGAAAATTATATAATTTAAAAATATTTTGAAAAAAACTTACAAAAATGAAAACACTGTTTCAAAAAAGAAAAACTGAGAATGTTTTTTTTTTTTCATTCTCAGTTTTTCTTTTTTGAAACAGTGTTTTCATTTTTGTATGTTTTTTTCAAAATATTTTTAAATTATATAATTTTCCATTTTTTGTTATTTTTTGTTATGTTAGTATTTTATTTTGTTGGACCTGAAGATAGCTTTGGAGTAAAGCAGAAACGCGTCGTCACAATAAAATAAAAATGAATAATTTATAAGAAATTAAAACATTTTTTTGGACTACAACGAATAAAAACAATTTTATATATTTTTCAATTTTACGGAGTTTTATGTAGTGAAATTTTCATGTTTAGAGTTACTTAACCATGTTATTATTTAGCAAGGTCATAGAATAATGCTTTGTGACTGATTTGGCAGAATAAACTCATTTTTTACATTTTTTGAGTTACGGTGTTTTTGCTTATTACGGCAGAATACTTGTGAATATTTTATGGAAAAGTTGAAGAAACCAATATCACAGTAAAAGTAAAACCTAAGGCGTAAAGTGAATTATAAAACCTAGGAAAACCCTTCTCTTGACAAATTCATATTTTTGGTTTTTTCTATAGCTTAATTGCAGACCAAATTGTCTAGCACGATCGATAGGGTTGTAGCCCCAGCTTAAGTCAACGAGGAACTGATAAACAGGTATATAAGTCTCAGCAGGGGCACACAAGGGGAGTTTTTTGAATCCGGACCCCTCCCCCCCCCCCTCCCTTCCCTCTAACCGATAACTTTTCAGCATTTTTTTTATTTAAACTTAGATATTGTATAGATATACACTATACAGTGATAATAAATTATAGATTATCGTCTCTGAATATCAGAAGATACAATGCTAACTTTGGAACTAAAATTTGTTAGTATATTGATATTATTTTCTTCGAGGATTTTTAGAAAGCTAATTTGAAAATTTTGAGGATAAAAATTACCATTGCAGACTCACGCCGGTAAGGCATTCCAGAGATGGCAGGCTCTGTTGAAAATTAACTTTGAATTGCGAAAGTTCTATTTCTTGTCACTCGAACCGTAAAATATGGGCTGTTATTGACACTCTGGTTTAACGTACGAAGTTTTCCGGCTCAGGTTTAATCGATTTAATCGAGGTAAACGCCCTTTCATCTATAATATATTTTTAAAATTACGTTAAATCATCGACAAACAAGGAATCAAGTTAATTAGTAAGATTTGAATCGCCGATTAATAGCTTTATTCTGTATAGAATCAAGAGAATTAAAACTACGTTTAGGTATTGTAACGACTCTTCGTTGGTTCTTTTTGATTATTGAGCAAATACGACAGTAAAAAGACAGATCTTTAATTAACAAAATCTCAAACTTCATTTATCAACCAGTTACAGCAACTTCCGATTTTAATTACAATAAATCCCAGGGTCTCCAATTTATGCACGATAAACTTCACCGCTTTTTCACAATTTGAATCAACAATATTCGGAATCGTAAAATCTGTATTTACTATTCCACTAAGTTCAAATTCTTTTACTATTAGTACCCAGGCTCAAGTACCACCGATTATTCCTTATACTTGCGAATATTTATAAACACTTTTAATTGCAAAATTAAAACTGACTATCTGATATTTTGTTCGCTTATTTATATTCAAAAACAAATAAATCGAAACTTCTTTAATTTACTTTCTAGAAATCAATATTGAATAGGCCACACCTATTTTCATTCATACTTGCATAAATGTAAACATTAGCGAACTCATATTTAATTAATTTATGCATGAGTAAATGATTAAGTTAAATGATTAAGTTAATGAGTAATTGATTAAGCTACTTAATGATTCATTAAGGTATGAATGGGTAAATTAAATTAACCCATTCTGGACGAAGTTTATTACAGTATGCTGCACTCCATATGTGATAACAATGTTCCATGTAGGAACGATTAATTCTTTAAGGAAGCCGCATTGTGTTTCATATTATTTCCGACGACTTAAAAACCTCATACTATGAAATTAATGTATTTCTCAAATATTTTAGCAACAACCGACAAGCTTTATATGGGTTTGTAATTTGATGGATCCGCTTTAGCTTATTTTTTGGAACTGCTGTAAACTAGCCATTTGCCAAAAATTCTCTTCTTATATGACAAATAGAACATTTGATGCTAATATCTTAGCAATTGTTTTAATAATAATTGACGCAATGCTATGTGGCCTAGATGTCTTATTATTTTCCGGATTATATTTTTATGAAAATGAGCCGGTCCATTTTGTTAGAAACTACAGAAATTGGCTTAGGCTACAAATTAGGCTCTACTAATGGCTTTAGAAAAATTGCGTGAACCATGCTTGGTTGCTCAGCAAATGTAGTAGCTGTTATTGTAATAAATAGATATTTCTTTGCATCTTTTTGTTTTCTACATACATTTGTTTCTATATGTTATAATCTAAGGTTTTCACACGTTTGTCTTAGTTATACTTTCGAAAATCATTTTTTTTAAATTTTATTACATTTTTAAATTTACTCGAAACCCATATTTCAGTCTTCGGAACGATCTTTTGGAATAAACTTGCTCATGCTCAAGTGTATTATTTCTGAAAAGTATATGCAGAAATGTTTGAATTGATTGGCCCCTACTAATCTGCAGTTTTATAATCCCAAACAAGACTCGGATAAATTAAATCTATTTAGGAACTTATAAATTTAAATATGTTAAAATCAAATTATGATCTGATGCACTAAAAAGTTCTGCTACTCTAAATTCTACCATCGAAAGTTCATTTGTCAAAAAAAAATAAAGCACTTTGGCCAGGATTGTCAGAAACTCTGGTAGGTTGGTCCATTATCTGAGTTAAAAAAGTGTTAAAATAAAATAATAATATAATAATAAAATAGTATAAATTTTGTTTCATTAGAATGTTCTCAATGAATTCGTTCCTTTCTCAATAATGAAATCCCAACAAAAATATTTGTTTTCCAAAACAGCCAAATTGGCCTTAAGAAGCAAACGTAGATTATGTAACATTTGGATCTATAACAAAAACCCCTTAAATCGTTCCCAATATCTAAAGGCCAAGTGTAAAATGCACGAACGAAGAAAGTGGAGATAAATGTAAACGAATACCTAGAAAAAAATCGCCGATTGGGGCGACAAAAATTTGTTTATTTTCATTCCAATAAAACACAGCTCTTGATATAGTTTCCAGATCAAAGATTGAGTTCCCAATGAAATTTCAATTAGTTCAATGTGTGATGAACAATCAGACAAATGTGAAAGCTCTCGTTTATTGGAAGTCACAATTCCAACTGTGAAACGATCATATAATGGCGATGGCAAAAAGCGTGTCAAAAAAATTCGGCCTCCTTATTAGATGTAAAAACTATTTCACTCCGCATCAATTACTCCACATTTATAAGTCCTATATTCAGGGCCGGTCCTGTGTTGTACAAAAGTGCACAGTAAAAAAGGGCGCTCAATTTATCACGCAAATAAGGGCACAAAAACCAACATCAATTAACAATTTATATTGAATTAAACCGTTTAAAATAATATTTTATGAACATCAAATTTCTTTTTTTTTGTCCAGTGTTTCAAATATTTGCTTTGCCAAACTTACACATTCTATGAATTCACACAATAGTGCTGTCAAGAAATTCAATGCAAAAATCTTCATTCAAAATGAATAAATTTTCCATAAAAATATTATGTCGGGAAATTCAACTTAGGGGAATGTTGGGAAATTGGGAAATTCAACTTAGAAATATCATCGCCTTGGTGGCGTAGTGGTTAAACGTGTTAAACGTGTCAAACATGAGTTCGAATCCCAACCGAAACACGTGAAAACCGAAACACGTGAAAGAGAAAACTGAGTTTTTTTCTGAGATATTTCGAACCACACGTTTGAATTGGAAAAATTAAAATTAATTCTATAGTAACTTGAGTTTAATTGCTCACAAAATCCTGAATATTAATTTAAACTTTAGTTTTTATAATTTTTTTTAAATTTGAATATCGTAAAGTAGCATTTCGGATAAAATCTATCATTTTATTTTAAAATACAAAACGAAATATGTCAAATGTCATGGATGAAGAACAAACAGATATACATATTACGCGCTAGGGCCATCTTCAGGATAATAAAACTAATAGTAAGAATTTTAATATTTTTGATAGTTTAATGATCCTGAAGATGGGCCTAGTCTAAAATATGTAAATATTTAATAATAAACAAAGTATTTTAATTCAATTGAGGAAGAACAAATTTAATAAAAACAAATATTATAAATGGTATACAACAAATTTTAAAATACGATAAGATAAGCCACAACAATTTTGAGATAACTCTTAAGTCCTGTGGCGCATTTCTCATACTTGAACAGAGTGCAAAAATGTCTTGCACTGGCCCTGCCTATAGCGTTTCTGTGAGGAGTATTATTGTCAAGTCTGAAGCGCTACATCTGTTTCCATGCTAGCTCTTATGTTCGTGCAATGCGAATTTTGGGTGATCGAAACTTAATATTAAATTTTGCTTCCTTATACAATATTGTCGCACTTTTGCTGATCTCGTTGTTTTTATAATTTTCGTCACCAGCGATGCTCAGATGTTGAGACCACTCACTATCATAGTGACATTATTCATTATTCATTTCCTCCTAAAACATTTTTCGTGTGCGCCTCTGAGTCTCGCCATTTTTCCAAAATCATCCTTTTGGAAAAAAGTGTATGGGTATTTTAATATTACTAATAGCCAATATCTGATGGTTATTGTTCTGAAACAAGAAATTTAAAACCAAGAGAACATTCTCGACCCACTGATATGCTTTGTGGATTTTTTATTTTCAAACACATAGATTTAAATCATTTGAATTCCATTTTTCCCCTAACCTTTAGAGGTCGTTCTAACAGTTCAAAACCAAATTATTACTAAAACTAATAATTTTGTTTCATATTATTCCAATCGACAATTCTCAATAATTTGTCAAAAAAAAATGTATATTCATTAAAGTATAAAACTATAATGTATTTCAAGTTTTTTAGGTTTTTTTGTTATTATAAACTAAGTTATTAAAATTATGTTTCTTTCTTGTTGTTGTAGTTTGATTGACAGAAGCCTTAATATTATTTATATATTTTTTTTTTAAATTTAGAATATTTTTTATTTATTCATTTTTTTCCTTTAAAATTAATTTATTTAAATTTAATTTTTTTTTTCGTGTTTTTACCGCATGCCCCTTTAGAGAGAAAAAAAAACTAAAATCAAGAAAAGATAATTGAAAAAAAAACAACTAAAACTAAAAAAAAAGTCCAAGCGGCACGTATATCCGCTAGAAATAGGTAGATTTCGAGATCAGACAGTTTTGTGTGCCAGTAGAATCTTATGTATCAGATTAGTTTAAACAAAACAAACTAATTTCAAACAGATATCGAACAAATTTTAAAAAGAAAATTAGCTACCTACAAGCAAAATTATATTTATCCAATTTTGCAACAAACAAATATCAAATCTACCACAGAACATGTGTGTGACAATTTATGACACAAACCTACTCTATATCATATGTCGTGCAATTACTGCAAAATATCAAAAAAGTTTATTTCTAAGAAAAAAAAAATAATTTTTTCTATTCAAATCTTTTATTTTTTTGACTGTTATAAGGTTGACATTGACTGTTATAAGGTTTTTGGAAATTGTAGTTGGGGATTGCTGCAAACTTTTTTGTTGAAGCCAACAAGTCAAAAACCTCTAACTGCAGAGGTTTATAAATATAAGAAATGGATTAAAATATTTTCACAGATTCTAAATTTATGAAGATTTTAAAAATATTAGTATCCAAACGGCCGTTATAACGGATTAAAAAAACCACTTTTTTTTCTAGTATAAAGCCTATAGTTCCTTAACCATGTGTCAGATTTTTTTGATTTACGAACTTGTCCAAGATATTAATAAAACACACATTTTTCAGAAAGGTTTTTTGGTCTGGCTCTACAAATGCAACCGTGAGAGCGCCGGTTGATTCAAACGCATTTTGTGTTTTTCAAGCTTTTTTGTTGGAGCCGCTCACTCAGAAACCTCCAACCGCAGAGGTCTTTTTTTTTAAAGAAACTGATTAAAAAGGTTTCAAAGATTCTAAATTTATGAAGCTTTTAAAAATATTAGAATCCAAACGGCCGTTATAACGGATCTAAAAAACATAGTTTTTTTCTAGTATAAAGCTTCTAGTTTCTTAACCATGTGTTGGATTGGGCTGATTTACGAACTTGTCCAAGATATTAATAAAACGCACATGTTTAAAAAAGGTTTTTTGATCTGGCCTTATAAATGCGACCGTGAGAGTGCCGGTTGTTTAAAAAAAAAATTTATTTTTGCAAACTTTTTTGTTGGAGCCGCTCACTCAGGAACCTCTAACTGCAGAGGTCTTTTTTTAAAACAAATTGATAAAAAAGATTCCAAAAATTATAAATTTGTTAAATTTTTTGAAATATTAGTATTCAAACGGCCGTTATAACGGTTTTAAAAAATCAATTTTTTTCAGAAAAAAGCCTCTAGTTTCTTAACCACGTGTCGGATTTTGCTGATTCACGAACTTGTCCAAGATATTATTAAAACACACAAGTACAGAAAATTTTTTTGATCTACCTCAACAAATGCGACCGTGAGAGTGCCGGTAGTTTTCGTTATATCTCATATCGTTTATATATATATATATATATATATATAAATTTTTTTTTTTTTTTGTTTTTTTGTCTCCGCTTATCATATATAGTCGTTTGGCACAAAAATTTTTCCGAAATTCCGAGATGAAGCCCATTGCAATAGGTAGATTTTTATATGAAATCTACCTAAAAAAGATTTATCATTTTAAATTATTTTGATTGATGTTTTGTTTTTTTTTTGTTCTGTAAGTTTGAATTGTAGAATAAAGTTGTGGAATTAAGAGGCATGGTGAGGAGAGAAAGATGAATTTCCAAGTTTCTGGAATTTTACTAATATATATTTTTTTGTTAATCAAGATTTCAAATTTTTGTTAAAAGCAGTTAATATATGTAAAATTTATTTAAGTTTTTTTTTGTTTAAATAATAGATAAAAAATAAAATTGTTTGATTTTGTTGTGGAATAAAATATTGAGATTAAAGAATTTTTAATTGGGAGTTGATTGATTGATTGATGTTGTAGATTGAAGCTACGCTTAAACCCAAACTTTTTGGAATTGTAAATTTAATTAAAAAGGTTTTCGTGTACAAAATCACTTCATCGGTTTCCATAAATATCAAAGTTTAGTAAAACTTATTAGATGTACCCCAGATTACTTTTACTTTGTTCCTATAAAAACCCCAACCAACAATAGTGAAATGCGAAATCCTCCAGTTACTGTTTTTATCATTTTGTATGTCGTAAATTTCCAATTGGTCACCTTTTGTTCTCCAACTACAAAGTCTACGTAAAGTAGTGTTTCCTCATTTTCAATTTCCCATTATATATAAGTTGAAGAAACTAAAATCAACCGATTGTACCGATTGTTCATCTTGAAACCCAGCTCATTTTTAAGTTTCAACGTGCTTCTCACGAATATAAATAGACAAAATTCTATCCAATTCCATTCTTTGTGCAAGCGATTAGTAAACTTAAAAACGTCGAAAAAGTGCGAATATAACTTGCTCACTAGACATGACCTAACTTATGAAGTTGTTATTTTCATTGCTCCCACTGACTAATTATGTTCCTTTTGACTCGAAAATTAAGTGTATGCAGTTTTACTGAAATCGGAAAATAATTACTCACCGCGCAGTGGCGTCGAAGATAAGAAAATTAGCAGAATAATAGGATTTTTTATTTTTATCAGATATAATCATCTTAAAATATAATATATCTCATAATTTTTTACTAAAAGCTAATTACCTTACGATTCCAACGAGCCTAAGTATGTAGAAATTGATCTTAGAAAAGCGTTTTTATCGAATTTCTTCTTCTTAAATCCAAAAAAAAAAAATTTCTGCAAAAATTCAGAAAAAATAAATTTTTATGTTAGATTTAAACTTTGTTTGAGTAACACAAATTTTTATTTTTGGATACATTGCTAGCAAAATTAACTGGACATGGTAAAGTAGATCCTTTGCCAACCATAGTAACATTTGGTAGTATTGAGAAGTTATTAACGGTTCCATAATGCAAAGAAGGGAGCGGCTTATCGATTGCGAATGCGATATATGAATGCCTTGAAGAATGGGATCTTATTGATAAAGTCGAAGCCATGTGTTATGACACGACATCAAGTAACGCTGGACCAGAAAAAGGTGGAAAAAAAGATTGGCCACAACTTGATTTGATTCCCATGTCGTCATCACATACTGGAGATTAAACTACGGGCTGTTTATGATCTCAAATTTGGAAAGACCACAGCACCCGATGTTTATCTGTTCAACAAATTTCAGAAGGCATGGGACGATGATAAAATTAATCCAACAATGTTCAAAAGTGGAAAATCGGACAAAAAACTGGGAAACAAAATTCCAAAACACTCGTGAGAAGCTCTAGTAATTTTTTGTCATGAAGAGTTGGAAAAATCACACCCACGCAGCGAATATAAAGAATTTTTGGAAGTTACATTGATTTTCTTGGCGAAACCATTAAGAATTACAAATTCAAACGCCCAGGTCCGACAAGTCACGCGTTTGCATTTTTTCGTGACGTTTGCATTTTTCTGATTATGTTATATGTAAAAATTTGGTTCAAATGCAAAGATGGAACAGCAGCCGCAAATTAGGATTTGGATTTCATCAAAATTGACCAAAGAGCTTCAGAAGAAATGATGAGCAAAATTTGTTATCATCTTCACTATTTAACGGAAGCAAATATTGGCTTGGCTTTTTTCGACCCAGAGATTTCGTTTGATGAAAAACGAAAAATGGTTCAAAACCTTGAGGTCCCAGCACGAGACATCCCCATCGCACCCCAAACTCGCAAAAAAGATTTTGACGCAGTCAAACATATGCAACTTTTTGCTAATAAGAACATTAGTGATTTTGTCACAGAAAAAACTCAGAGTTTTTTTATTCGATTTAGAATTTGTATTGATTTTTTGCTACATGACCCATCGGTATGAGGATTTCGTCAAAATCACGTTGTTTTGCCAAAGTTTGCATGTTGTTAATGATACCGCCGAACTCGGTGTTAAGTTGATGACACGGAATACAACAGCATTCTAACTAAAGACGAGAAAGGTACACAATACACCATTCAGGTGGTCGAAAACTACAGATGCAAATACCCATCATACAATAAATCTAATTTAATTTATTCATTTCTTTTGGAAAAATGTTTTGAATGAAAAATTATTATAAATTTAACCATAAAAATTTAATTTTTTCTTTGAAAAAAGATTATTATGAATTAGTGAATTTTCGTATATGTAAGAAGAAAAATTAAGATAAATCGCTTTTCTAAGATCGATTTCTACATACTTAGGCTCGTTAGAATCGTTAATTAATTAGCTTTTCATAAAAAAATCAAAATTATGATATATATTATGTTTTAAGATGATTATATCTGATAAAAATAAAAAATCCTATTATTCTGCTAATTTTCTTATCTTCGACGCCACTGCGCGGTGGGTAATTATTTTCCGATTACAATAAAACTGGATATAGTTCATATTCGAGTCAAATGGAACATAATTAGTCAGTGGGAGCGAAGAAAAAGATGGTTTGAAAACTGTTTATACATATCTGGTCATGCCTATTGCTCACCGAGGGTTCCGAGTATATAAAATTCTACGAGAATAGTTCTTCTAAAAACACAATTTTAGAAATAATTCAAAACGGTACTTTCGCATACATAAAACGTTGTTTTGGATTTAAAAAACATTCTTATTCTATAATCATATGACACATCACTTATGAACATCAAAAATAATTTGTAATTCGGTATTTCTCCTCTCAAGCCTCTTCTCTAAATAATATTTGAATTGATGAGACGACCGCCATAGTTTTTTTCAATCTTTACAACTTTACCTGTAACCTTGAATTTTTTGTTTTCAATTTCTCGCTTCGGTAATTCTCAGAATGGGGTGGTTTCAAAAAAAATCACATTTTTGAAAATAAGTCGAAAACTGTGCTTTCGAAAAAAAATATTTTGCACCATCCAAAGACCATTCGAAATTATAGCAACAAAAAAAATTTTAGTTGGTTTTTACAAAATTCTAACGACCGTGAAATTTTTTATTACTTCACCACAATTTTAAATTGTGTGAAGTAATGCAATCTATCGTGAAAAAAAAAATCTTACATACCCAAATTTTATTTTATCTTTTGTTTTGGACCATCCCCTATCTAAATAGCCAAAAACAAATTTTGGTGTACGTCTGTGTGTGCGTGGGTGGGTGGGTGGGTGGTTGAGTTTTCTGCATAGGGTCTTGATGAAACTTTGGCAAATGATACAGGTTCACTTGAAAATGGAAGATCTGGATTCATTTCAAATTTGGCCAAAATGGCGGGGGGTCTCCCGAACACCTCTAAGTTTAAATCATGAATAACTTCTGATCCCGGGCTATGATCTTATTGAAACTTTGTATATAAGGTTTTAGTACTGTTTCCAATATTTCTGCATACCAACTTCCGGTTTGTCACTTCCGGTCAAAAAGTTTTTTTCAGGTTTTTATTTACAATTACCGATCGATTTTCATGAAACGTTGCTGAAAGCTTTTAAATAACATGAGAAAGATTTT